>CM069525.1:17220000-18420000 GCA_035773235.1 Eospalax fontanierii | reverse complement strand
TCTTGAAAAATGCAAAGCTTCCAAGAGAGCCTTTGCCAGGCACACAGGCAGCTTTAAGATTCAACCAAGCATAGAGACAGTGTTCCCACTTTGGAGAAATGACTGATGGGATGGATTAAATGTGCTTCCAAAGTGATTTCCAAACAGCTATACAAAAAAAAAAAAAAAAAAAACCAGGAGGGTAATTAAATATAGCCATTGAAGAGAAGTACTTAACTCATCAAGCACTTATATTATATATTCTTCTCAAAGAATCCATGAGCTCTGGAATTTTCTATAAAAGAGTGGAAATGGAAAAGAACGTAAGTGTCCACCGACAAAACAGGATTAGCAAGCTATGAAACATCAACTAAAAAGAACGTTGTATGATAATTTAATATAATCATTTGGCAGCCTTTAGGAAAGTATAGCGATTTTCTTATAATAAAGGAAAAAGATTGTTAGGTGGTGTGTGCATTACAACTATAATCCTGTGTGTACATTACAATTATATATGGTTTTGAACAATAGGAATCTAATAAAATATACAGGAATTGCAAAAGGCTGTTTAAATGAAGGGTATATGGCTAACTCCTGTTTTCTGGTTCAGTGCTACAATTACACTCCTTTTCAATTTGAAGAATATTTTTAATCTGCACTGTTCTTACTTGAGATAGGAATATGAATCGTGAGTTTATATGAGGCATTCCGATCACTATGAATTCAATTCAAGCTGCAGTGTTGCCTAGCAACAAGCTAACTTTTCTGCAGTGAAATTCATCAGTAGCAGCAACCTATGAAGAATCTTCCGAGGAATTCCCTACCTTAAGTGCACCTCATGCCCTTGTTACCTTGTCTTCATATTCCACTGCCTTGAGAGAACTTCATAATTTAATCACCCACGGATATTAACATTTCAAGCACTCCATTTTAAAGCCCACATCCCTGGATATTTACCTTTCTTCCTGCAAGAAAGAGAACAGAGTGTAGAACTTCTCTGAATTTCCAACAGCCTCTAATATTCCCCAGATTAAAAATAAAAGAAAACAAGGAAGGATCCAGTGAGATCTCTCGTTTATAAACTATCTTGATATAACTCTAATCAGATGAAAAGTTTCTCTTTTTATTAATTTTCATTTTTAGATATATTATCAACAAATTAGAAAAGTCATTCTTTTATTCTATACAATTCAGTGATTTTATTTTGTTGACAGAGTTGTGCCATCATCACCACAATTAACTTCAGAACATTTTCATCACCCCCAAAAAACATCCTTGATCCATTAGTCATTTTCCATTTCTTCCCAACAGCCTTCCAGCAAATCAATCTACTCTTCACCTCTGTGAAACTGACTAATGTGGAAACTTCTTTTTAATGGAATCATGTAATATGTGGTCCTTTGCATCTAGCTTCTACTCAACATGTTTGCAAAGTCCAGCTGTGTTACAGCATGCATCCGGACCACAATACATTTCATGGCCAGATAGTATTCCATTATGCATATAGGATATACTGTATTTTTCAATTATCCATGGATGGACATTTGGACTATTTCCACCCTTGTAATATTATGAATAATTGATGTACACATTTTTGTATAAAAATATGTTTTCATTTCTTTCAGAAATATGCCTAGAAGTGGAATTGTTAGCTCATCTTTAGAGCTCTATGATTTTTTAAGTAAAAGTTGAACCGTTTTTACAAAGTGACTGCACCATTTCATATCTCTGCCAAAAAATTTTTGAGGTGTCAATTTCCCTCCATCCTTATCAACACTTGTTCTTGTCTATCTTTTTGAAGACAGGCATCCCAATAAGTGTGAAGTATTTTTCTCATGGTTTATATTTCCATTTCCCTGATGACTAATGATATTGAGCATTTTGGTGTGTGTTTATTGTGCATTAGTATATCCTCTTTGGAGAAACATCTGTTCAAATTCCTTGCCCATTTCTACACTGGGTTGTTTATCTTATTCTGTTGAGTTGCTTTTTTCTTTCTCTTTTATTCTTGTGATATTTGGATTTGCTGTGGAGATGTATTGACATCAAGACCTTTGCAGGCCCCAAAACACTCAGCCCAAAACAGTTACCACTGGTTGGGGAGGAAAAAGGAGGGCAGTCATTATACATCAGTGTCAGGGAATAGAGACACAGAAGGCCCCAGGGAATGCTCCTGCTGAACAAGCTCAGATCTGTCTGCTATCCTCACATCACCCCTGACATCAGAACCCTGTTGTTTTGCCTCCACAGAGTATAACGTTTGCTCTTGCTCCCAAACAGCACTTAGGACATACAGGGAAGCTTCATTTTTTTAAGAAAGTAAAGAATAGCCATTACTAATGCCCACTATTCTGTCTTCGCCACCATAGCCAGGCTTCATGCCTCTCTGCCTGATATAAATTCCCTCCGGTTACTTACTATCTGCCAAAGGGAAGTCAGAAGAACAGGTGACAAAACGTAAAGAAAATATTTCTTCGTTTATTATAGAGGATTTGAACAAGGACCCATAGTTTCTGCCTTTGCTTGCCACAATTTTGTTTAACACACATGTAACAACTACTGTTCTCAATGTTTATCATTGTTAATTTAATCTTCATAATAGCTTTGTGAGGTATGCAACACTATTATGTTCATTTTACCAATGGAGAAAATAAAGCATAAAAGGTTAAATAACCTGCCAAGGTCAATAGCTGAGTAGATAGGAAAGGTAGACTTTGACAAACTCTGACTCCAGTCTGCTTTCAGCTGCTTTATGGTACTTCCTTGCCAATTTTGTTTTAATTTATATCCATTACAGGACTGTGGAGGAGAAAAGGGAATGTTAAGCCCATTTCATTTAAAGGTATCTCTTTACAGTAGGTTTGTACAAAAAGAAAGTCACCCCAAACACATTTTTCAGTGAACCAAATCATTAAATACACAATTTCAACCAAATTTTTAAAGAAATCCTCTCATGAATTCATTCTCCAAACAAAGAATTCTGTGGCGATGCAATATATATATATATTTTTTTTCAATATGTGACCATTGCTACCCTGAAGGCAGGTCACCCACTTACTGCTGACAAAATAGTAGCCCCAAATTCAGTTTTACACAGGGCCAGCATTCTCAAATGTTGAATGGCATTGAATGGATCAATGAATTAATTAATGTGCAGTGCACAAGTTTGCAAGCGGCTTGCCTGAAGCAGGCCACTCAAAGAGAAAGAATCCATCCAGGCGTTCAGCAACTGGGGACAAGCAATGTCCTTGCTGTACCCCAATTCCCAAAGGACTAATATTGCTTTCACATCTGTCATCTAAAGGTGGAAGAAAGCAGAGCACTTCTAGTCATTTGAGGGCAACAGTTCCAGTCCTTACTCTGGAATGGACCAATATCTTAAAGAAATCCTCTCGTGAATTCAGTATTGATGAAATATTTCTCTGCATAATACAACCACCTATTGCTCCCCTCCTTCTCCAAGGCCGCACTCTGGGTCTTTGAGTACCCTCATTCCATTGTAAAATAATTTTCCTTTACCCTCCATCTTCTTTGTTCCCATTTGGCCCCATTTATTTTTTTAAAAAATTAACTTGTTTTTATTTTATGTGTATGAGTGTTTTGTCTGCATGTGTGTAAGTGTGCCATGTGTGTACAATGCCTGTGGAGGCCAGAGGAGGATGTCAGATGCCCTGGAACTGGAGTTACAGGTGCCATGTGGGTGCTGAGAACAGAAGCTGAGTCCTCTGTAAGAGAAAGCAATGCTCTTAACCCCTGAATCATGTCTCCAGGCCCCACTCCCTTTTCGCTGAAGGCTGATCATCTCCTTCATTGTAGTCCAAGCAGCGTCCTTCTGCTTTTCCCATAGCACATTTTCCCATTCCTAAAAAAATGGCAGAAATCCTGACACACCTATTCGAATTTGTTCTTGACAGATTAAGTGTCTATAACACCCTCTTAGTCCTCTTTATGTGCAGCTTGGGTGAAAACTTTGAGTAACAGGAGGCAAAGCAAGCCTGAGTAGATTGTTTTTTTCTCTGTAAGAGACTTACTCCAGGAACTGGAGAGATGACTCAGCCGTTAAAAGTACTGCTCTTAGAATGGACCCTGGTTGGGTTCCCAGCACCCACACGGTGGCAAACAACCATAACTCCAGTTCCAGTGGATGTAACGCCCTCTACTGGCCTCATGGGCATTGCAAGCATGTGATACATAATGCAGGAAAAAATACTCAAACATATAAAAATAAATGAAAAAACTCTTAAAAGAAGCTACTTCCAAGGTAGAAGCACGAAACCTTGTGCAATGCACATTAAGAGGAATTAGACGGTGTTTAAACATTGTATTTGCCTACTGACCCTCATTTTCCCTTCTTTTCCCCCCAACACCTGGTCTATCCTAGACCACCTCAGAGTCCAAGAGTTCACCCACCCAATTTCCAGTCCTTCTAAGTCCCGTGTTTTCTTCTCCAACTGCATTTTTCTACTAACGAAATGATCAATTAACTGCCATGGTCATACCACATCCTAGACATTGTTACCACGAGGAACTATACAAAATATCCTAGCATTTCTGCTCCTTTCTTTGGTTTCTCTCGCTGTACTATACTTGTCCTACCATTCTTAACAACCTCTTTTATTTTGTTCCAGCCTTTTTTATCCACTTCTCTCCAATAGGCCACTTGCTTACCAATATCATTGTTGTTTTTTTAGCCATCTCCTGCAATGCATTTACTGCCCTCTTTCCTCTGTGCCTTTTCAGCATACTCCATTCAAACCTCCCTGCCTCTAATCTTGTTCTCCTCCAACTCACTTTCCAGTATCAACTTCTCTAAAATGCAAATCTAGCCCAGGTGCTCTTCCAATTAATATTTCCCCAATGACTAAACCACTCCTAAGGATAAAATCTAAATTTTTTTATGATTTTAAAGTCTTCCCTAATCTGACTCCTTCGTTTATCATTAATCTTTCTTCTGATCATAACCACATTCTCAAACACACACTTTCCAATAGTCCAGCTAGCTTCTAACTAGGTACAGTGGTCCCAGACACATATTAGCTCTTGTTCATTCCCTATCTCTCTTTTGTATTCTGTGTCCATTGCTTCTTCTGCTCAGAGCATCTTCCATTTACCTGGTTAAATACCATTTATCATGCCCTATTTGTTTTTTTTCCTATAGAAGCTTTATTGGCTATCTCTCACATTTCTTATAAAGCCCTGAATTTATCTTATCCTATAAACTTTCAACGAGTAATGCATGTAAGTACTCATTTTCTTACTACCACCATGACTAGCCTATAGGTTTAATGATGTCAAGAACTATGCCTTGTTTGATATTCTATACATAGTATCCAGCAGAGTCTCTGGCATATGGTAGCTCTGATATACAGTGTGAATGAGATGTTAAATGAAGGACGAGCTTCACTTTTGGGATTATCATGTAAACAGGATAAGCAGGAATTTCTCTACTATCATCTTGGGCCACTTAAAAAACTAGTACCTACTCATACAGTTATAGAGATGCTATAATAGATACTTTCAGTCATTTATTCACATTCTACCAACCTTCGCCATAAGTACCAAGTATGAGATTCTGTCCAAAGATCTTTTCTTGTTGCAGAAACATTTATGAATTTAGGGAATTAACATCTCTCCAAGGGTCATTTTCAACTAAGGAAAAATGGAAGGTAATGAATAGATAGTCCAATCTTCTTCCTTTGTGTTGAATATAATAATTTGTAAGCCAGATCCATGTAGCATCCCTGTGGTTCCTGGTACGAGTGAGTCCCACTTCCTCACAGCTATAAATTGTTTATAAATGTACCCTTTATTGGCTTTCTATCCTCATTCCCTTATCAGTGTTTCCTGGGATCATCTTCCACATTCCATCTAAACCACCGAAGTAATATGCTTTGTATCATCTGCTTCTGAGGAAGACATTCACATACCCCTTTCATCAATTCTTCACCTCTAGTTTAGCATAGAACCACATTATGTCCTATCATCTGGAGCTAGTATAGCTCCTATATCTAAAAATATCCATCTGTGGCTATAACCATCTATTCTTCAGTTTCTCATACTTTAAGGTAAACTAAAACAGTATTTTACTATTATCATCTTAGTAGTTATAAGTTTAATAATTACAAGAAGATTAACCGAGCATTTATTCTGTGCTAGATATTGTTCTAAGTCATTGTCTGGATTAATTTAATATTTCATCTAAGCTAATTTATCCCACTCTTTCTTCTGCACCTTTTCAATGCCTCAATACCTATGCCCTTCATTCTTACAGCGCTTTCATTTTATCAAATGTCTCCTGACTTAGCATTCCTAAGGCCCTGGCAAGCAGTGTTATAGGGCAAATCCAGGGTCCCTTATTCTGTGAAATGCTTCCTCCAGGCAGTCTAGGGTAGCGCAGTTGAGGTCCACATGAAAATTGTGCCCAAAATACCAAGACCAAGATGAACCAGCGGCTTCATTGCACAAACCTTCAGGAGCACACCTGCACTATGATTGCTAAACCAGCAGCAGGCATTATACTAGCTAAGGGAGACATGTGTTTGATCATTTCTGTGGCATAAAAAGCATTTCTATCCCATTGTGCACAAATGTGATTATGTGGTCCTGCTTTTGTTTTGAGCCATTGCAGCCAATAGGACAAACTCACCTGTGAGTACCTAACCAGCTCAACAATACCAAGAACTATATGAAGGGTCCAGACCAACTCCCAGAAGGGCAGCATATGATATACCAATAAAATGCATTAAGCTCATATGTTTACCCCTCCAAAGAACACAAAAGGACATGCTATGCTTGTTGCTCTGCATTTTTAATTTTTTATTCTACATTTACATATGAATATATACCTACACCACCATCTAGATAAGATCATATTATGCAAATGTACTGCAGTTTTTCATCTAATTCTCTAATGAATAAGCATTTAAATTATTTACAATTTGGTATTTATTTAAAATAATTCTGCATTGAAGAGCCTCACACAATAATTACTGTGCATCTATGGAATTATTTCTACATGACACAGTTGTAGATCTTCTACATCAAAGTGAATACACTGGAGAGACTGGACTAGGTCGTAGCAACTTGGCCTCCAGAGATATTTTGGCACTTCACACCACCACCCACATTGGTCAAGATGGCAATTTCCTCACCCCAAGTGCTACCGCCAACTTCCCGTTCAGTGCTTTTTAGTTCCCCCCACTGCTCCTTGACCCATTGTTCTCATTCTTAAAGATATCACTATCTATCATATTCTCTGAAATTGAAATTCTGAATTTTACGTTCCTAATGTTTTCAATCAACCCTCTTACTCAGCAAACAGCCTTTTATGCTCTAAGGAAATGGGGTTCACCCCATAATTTCTGACTTAGCAATTTCATCTTTAACTTCATGTATCTTATGCTTCTTGTTACACCAAGTCATAAATGAAGCCTTGTCTTCTCCCCTGTCAAGACTGATACTTGTTCAACAGACCTAAATTCTTGCTTTTTCTCTTGGATCATTATAATCACCTTCTAACTAGATTCTCGTACCCAATCTTTCTTATCAAATTCAGCCTGTCTGTGACTATAACCCTGATCAGAATATGTCAACCACCTTCTCAAAATCCTTTCTGTCTTCCTAGCACCCATAAAAGAGAATCCAGACAACAAACTTAATCTTTTCTTCTTTGTGTTTTTTGCTTATATTGCTTCCCTTGTCTTGAAGATAGTTCTTCCTGCTTCACTGACTAAAACTTTCCTCGGGTTCCAGAGCCCAATTCAAAAGCATTCCTCCTAAAAATACTACAAGATACCCACATAAAATTGGTCCATTCTTAAACTCTCAAAAATGTGCATTTATGATTTCTTTTAGGGTCCTATGACAATGTCCACAATCTTAGTCCTTGCACATGCATCTCTATAGAGCTAAGATTTGTTCCTTTTAGCTTAGAATCAAAATTGCTATGTATCACAGAACTTGACACAGTGAAAGTACATAAAAATCCCTTTTGAACGTTTTGCAAATATACTTATTAGTGCGACAAAAATGAAAAGAACAGTAACAATTGTCCACTATCAGACACTTAGATGATGTATCATGCAACTGAGGTTTATTTGACAGAATCACAAAGATAAGGAATTGCTATCTTTTATGAAAAAATAAACTCAATTAATTTCACAGGTTTTCAATCTTATAAGATGTAAAATATTGTGTTCATCTTCTATCATGTACATCATAATATACTATTTTACTTCCAAATCTCGTGAATGGAATATTTGGGTATTTAAAAAATATATGCATTACCAAATTGAGCACTTTTTACATTTCTCAACTTTATTGCTGCTTGACCTAAGGGGGAAGTCTCAACTACAGACTTTTTTTTAACTTTTAAAATTTTTACCTAGCTCTTTGACAGTTTCCTAAATATGTACAGTGTATTCTGTTTACTCATTCCAATTCCCTTGCTTCTCTCCTTCCTCACCCTATCAACTCCTCTACACATGTACTACCTGTCCTTTTCCCAGATTCATGATTCTTGCTTTTATTTTTTGACTGACTCAGTTTGACCAGAGCCACCTGTGTAATCATTAGATTGGGACTACCCACTGGAACCTAGTAGAGTCACCAGTAAACACACAACTGAATGTAATGACTCTCCTTTCCTTGAATCTAACAATAAGAAAGAAATCAGCAGTGAGGGCTAGGGCCCCAGTTCTGCTTCCATCGTTGCTTGGTTGTTGGTGCGCCCATTCTTGTGTAAACCCAGTAGATCCATAGTTGTTGAGAGTTCCCATGATTGCAGTGACTGAATATTGTCCACCATTGCATAGCCCTTTTCCCTTTCCTCTAGCTCTTACAGTCTTTCCACCCTTCCTTCTGCAATGTTCCCTGAGTCTTGGAGGGGATGGTACAAATATCGTTTTTTAGGACTAAGCACTCAACCATCGCCTACACTGAAAATGCCAAAATTTTTGTTCTTTATTTAACAGGTTTACTTTTATTCATTCATTTTATTTTTAGCATTGTGAGGGACCTAGCTCAGAGCCTCACACTTTGCTAAGCAAGTTATCTACTATTGAGCTATACCTTAAATGAAAAACTTTCTGAGTTCTTTTTATTACTGGGAGTAAAATGCCATAGCTTGTAAATATAGAAATACAATTTTAAGTTAAAGTCACTGCCTCTGTTTCCCTCATCAAAGTGCTATTTAACTAGTTTTGGCATTTCTGACATAACTGAAATTCTAGTTCAGAAGGAATTGCAAGCAGGGACTGGGTTGTCAAAATGGCCCAGCTCATAAAGGCATTTACTATGCAAGCCTGAAACCTGAGTTCAATCCTCAAAAACTACATGAAGGTAGAAGGAGAGAACCAACTACACAAAACTGTCCTCTGACTTCCACATATACCCTGTGGCATGCACATGTCCATATGCATATACACACATACATGCTAAAACACACATGTAGTAGTAGTAGTAATAGTAGTAGTAGTTGTTGTTGTTGTTGTAATAAATAATGAAAGGGAAAGAAAAGGAAAGGAAAGAAAATGATTTATAAAGCAGCAAAAGAGAATGACAAATCCAAGGGGTGCTGTAAACAAAGCACCAAGTATATGAACTGCTTCTCCTGTGCCATTGTGACATGACTGACATATAAGAATAATGACTACAAACAACATGACCTGTTCAATTATAACTGCTACTTACATGCTTCACTGTAAGACAAATTATAAGATGCTCATATTATAACTGAGAATTTTATCCCACTGGAATAGATTACAGTAGTCTTGATACAGGTGGTATCCCAGTTCTGCTTTGTCGTTTTGTCATTAGAAGGAAGCTTTGAACGTCTTTACCTTAGATAAAAATGCTCACTGTGGAATTCACAGGGAGTCATGATACAGACCATAGGTTTGGCTTTAGTGAGTCAATAGGCAAATAAGAAGAAGAAAAGAAAACAAAACAAACCCACACAGACCAGACTACTACGGAACTTTAGTTGGCTGCAATTTATTACCCAAAGATGAACTTGTGCAAAGAAAGAAGCAATCTCTTCTTAGGGATAAATTTCAGAGTTATAGTCAAAGCAAATAAATCACAAATAGAAAAACCCTTTCCAGAGAAAATCTCGAAAGTGCCACCTACTGACATAATCATTCGTCAGTGATAATGCTTTACTTCCAAAGAAGTTGAGTGGCGAAATCCTTATGTCCACCCAAAATCAGAACCTAGATTGAAATGTCAATGAAAATTACTCCTTGTGATACTGAAATACTGCTCAAAATATAGTGTATGAATAATAGTAATAATCAGAGATATGTGTATAGTTTCAGAAGGCTTGACTTTGCAGTCCATGTTTAAGATGATGCCGTCCAATAGTACAGCACCTGGTGACTGTCATTTGAAATAGGAGAGTTGTGGAAGACACTATTGATTGCCTAAAATCCTTTCCTCCTTCATTTTTGATAAGAAAAATTCAGGTTCCTGTAGCTAGGTGCTGAGAAGAAATTAATATCTCATAGGTAGAGAGAAGGTAAAAACAACTACTTCCTGTCTTTCAGTGCCTAATGGACCCAACTGAAAGTATCTATCTATCTAGGAAATTATCCTTTTTGACTTAAAATTTACTCTTGAATCTGTAAAAATAGACAGCAACCTGTAAAACATTAGTATTGCAAGAAATCTTTATCTGATAGAAAAGCTAACCTCCAAGGTGACTGTTTTATAATTTTATAGGATCTTAATAAGTTTTGTATCTAATTTAACACCTGCATTTCAGCATTCTTTCTCTCCTTGGCCATATCTATCTGTCACTTTTCCAATCACCTTTAAACTGGCTTTAATCTTTAAATGACTTTCTCATTTAAGAATTACCTCTGACATGTTCATTCTATGCTTCTATAAGAGTCATGTTTTTAACCATTTGAAATTTAGAATTTAATAGCATTCAGCCCCAAGGGAAAGATTTATGATAAACCTCAGACAATAACGGTAGTTCTCATACCCCTCTGTCAGTTATTATTCTAGAATTGAGCATAAAGAACAACACTGATCAATAAAACAAAACGAAAAATCTACTGAGGATTTCAAGGAAAAAATCATTTTCTTTGAAAAATAATGAAGAGAGAGTCTCTTTTTCCACAATCTTCCAGGGTTTTTTTGCCTAGCATAGAATTGTACAAAGCTGGGGCATCCATTTTGTAACCATGATAGGAAACATCACTGAATACACTGAAGATGTCAGAGCTATTAAGGAAGACCTGTGTTCTTGATATCACAGTCATATAACTGATCTAAGTCACCTGGTTCTGAGCTTTTGGTTGAATAAACGTTGAAATATATATGATATAAGAATTATTGGACAAATTCTTTGTTACTTGCAGCTAAAAGCATTCCTAGCAAACCTACAGGAAAAATTAAAATACAAAGATAAATACAATGATACGATTGTGCTCCTTATTCAAGGATTCAACCAAACTTGATTGCAAGTATTTGAAAATTTGGGACTAGAGAGCTGGTTCTTAACTACTGTTAAGAGTACTGGATGCTCTTCTAGAGGGCCTGGTTTGGGTTCCCAAAACCCATCTGTCAATTAACAATTGACTCTGACTCCAATTCTAGGGAATCTAACACCATCTTCTGGCCTCTGTAGGCACTGCACACATCTGGTGTTCTTATACATGCAGGCAAAACATTCACACATATAAAAATTATAAATTAAAAAAAATTAGGAAAATATTTGAAATATATTTAATCTGTAATTTATATCTATAAACTTTTTTCTTGTCATTCCTCTATACAATATAGCATGACAACTGTTTATATTGTGCTAATTGTAATATAGAGATTATTTAAACACACAGGAGGATACACACAGGCAACTTTCAAATAGTACTCAATTTTACATAAGGTAGTCAATAGCTACAAATTTTAGTATTCTTACACAGTACTGGAACCAGTCTCCTATAGATACTGATGTGAAACTGTATATTATTTAACTTCTTAGTTTTTACAATGAAAGCAATTTCCAAAATTTCTTATTATAACTTTATGGTACCCCTCCCAACTGCAATGAGAAAACTGGAGACACATCTGAATTTACTGCAGCATCATATTAGGCTGGGAGCTGACAGGTGTAGAGGTAGAATGAGAATAAATAGTCTATGTCCAGAAAATTTGCCTGGCTCACTTTAAAAAGGATGTTCTTGAGGCATTTCTTGAATTCTGCATATGTATGTGGTTGGCTGGCTTTCTGTCCTCAATTGTCTACTGCTACACTATTGATAGCTGCTCTACAACTCTTCTGACATGCAGACCTCAGAAGCCCTCATTCGTATTAGTGCTGTTTCAACAGAAGTAGCACTCTATGAACGTTGACATTCCATTACTTTTGTTAGTTCAGAGTTTGCAGATGTAAATTATATTGTACTCTCTGTAATAAACTTAATTACAGAAGTTTCTGATGACTGTGATTTCCTTCTCAAGGATGACAGAATTCTTCAAATTTCCCAGCAATGGACACACATTCTGATTAAACAATGAATATACTCTATATTTTTAAGCATTGTGAATCTGAAAATATCCTTCCAAAAGGATCAAATAATTTTGATCAGTAATTGGGTGAAATACATACAGAGGCAGAAAAAGACTTGAAAAAAATCATTCGATCCTAATGCTGCTTTAGAAGTGAAGAAACTGGGCTCCACGGGGATTTTATCATTGATCACTTAAATAGGTATATGCATCCATAATTTGATTAATTAACAGAAAAAGAAAGTAATGTTAAGAGATGTTTAGGGAGACTTTTAATAAGAAAGCAGGCTGAGGCAGGAAGAATGCAACAAGTTTGAAGCTTGTCTAGCTACATACTGAGTTCCAAGTTAGTCTGAGCTACCTAGCAAGAGCCTATTTCACCACCTTACTATCCTCCAAAAAACACCTCAAATAAATAAACGCCACAAAATAAAATATACCTCTAGACACTTAGTTCTTACTACAACCCTGAGGCATTCTGAAGATTCCCAAAGACTTTTAGGATCAATCTGTGCTGCACGGAAAGGAAACAGGAAAATAGTCTGGGAATAAGAAGTGTGACACTAAAATATGAACTGTCAAATATTTTATATATGGAGATATGGCTGTTGAACCTGGCTGATACTGAATTTCATTTATGTCATACATTAGAAAGTATAAGAAACATAAGTTTCAGGGGCTAGAGAGATGATTTTGTGTTTAAGAGCACTGGCTGCTTTTGCAGACGACCTGAGTTCAGTTCCCAGCACCCACATGAAAGCTAACAACAGTCAGTAGCTCCAGTTCTAGGGAATCTGACGCCCTCTTTTGACTCCATGATCTTTACACAAATACAGGTACAGTAACATGCATCCATGCAGGCAATACACTCATACACATAAAATAAAAATAATAAAGTAAATAATTTAAAAAATCGCCAGTTCCTTTAAAAACTATTCCAAGTACTATGTCATTCACAAATGGCTAATGTGACATGGATTAGTCTTATTTTCCTGGTGGCTAGGTCCTTACTGTTTAAAGTGTTATTGGTCCAGGAACCACACTTTAAGCAGTAAGGACCTAGCTGATCTCTAATGGTCTTTTACTTTGCATTTATTTCTAGGTAATTTATGGTATATCATTAAATCATGATTCCAACATGATAGCATATAAGTTATAAATTGAATTTGTGCCACTAAATAAGCCAAATTGAGGCCACCACTTTCGTTGATAGCCCCTGAATTTAATAATTTATTGATTTCATTTTAATATTCTGCTGGGACGGGTTGTCTCTTGGTATAAAATATGTGTCCTATATTTTCATAATATTCACCATCCTATGCAATGGAAAGTGTATGTTTCTTATGGTTGGATTAAGTGTGTAAGAAGGTGAGTAGTTGCAGCTGAGGCACTAAGTAAACAATGTAAGTTTGAAACACAGAGACACATTATCTCTGTGCTTGCCATCAAACCCACTGTAGGTCTTTTAAATCAATATTCACTTTAACAAGATGCTTCAGATGATATACTTGAAGGTTTGAGCAGTACTGGTCAGGTTGTTCCTTTGGTTTATATGTGAACTAATTGAGATTCAAAGAGAATAAATGATTTGTTTACCTCTTTGACTTCACTCATTTTCTAAAGTACTCCAGAAATAGGGCTTACAATGTAGCTTAGTAGATAAGGGAGCTTGTGGCCAAGCCTGACAACATGAGTTCAATCCTCAAGACTCACAAAGAAGGAGAAAACCAACTCCCACTCTGACCTCCACAACCATGCTGTGGCATGTATACACACACACACAGAGAGAGAAAGAGAGAGAGACAGAGACATAGAGAGAGAGGAGACAGAGAGAGAGACAGAGGTGATAAACAAACGAATAAATAATTTAAAATAAATGTAGTTAAAATTCAATTAAAAATATATAATTCCTCCATTAAGATGAAGAACTGGCACATAACACAATATTTTTAGCAAAAAATAAATATAAACCCAAGGATCAAATATGTCATTCTTGGTCAGTAGGACTGTTCATTATTTTAAATCATCAATTGAAATACAGCCAACTGTAACAGGAATATAGTTAAAATGAACTCTTGTTCTTCAGTATTATTAGTGCATGTATTATACAGTGTAGTAGGTTTAAGAGGGCTGGATCACAAACTTAGGCATCCAATAAACTAAACTTTATGCTTCTATAATTTAAATGAACTTCTACCTTAAGCTCACCACAACATTAATGTTAGGTGAATTGGCATCCCTGTCCTTTCTCCAAAGTTTTAGTGGATCTTCCAATATGTCAGTATATTCAGGGGTAGAAGAACTGACAATCTGCTTCTCATGGGATACTTAGAAAGATCTGTCATGATTTGGTTCTTAAATATTATCCATTTGGGTCATAGCTTAAGTTCTTATTACAGTCTGTCAGTTTCTTCACCATCTGGGCAGTATTGGGGGCATTAGATTAATTCCAAAACTAAATCTTGACTCACAAGAACAGCAGATACAAACTGTATGCAGGTGTACATTGTTTGATATAGATTATAACAACCTAGAGAAAGCAAACCCTGTACAAAAGAGACAGCCACTCTTCAGTGACTCTAGCTCATTTTGGCCCCAGAATAGCAACACATACAGTTATTTCCAAGTCAATATTTTTCTGTCTATCCCTTACTGCAGAGAAAACCTATTCCACTCACTTTCGTACCCCTATATAGTACGTGATATTCACTCACTTATATGCATTCAGTTACTGTGCTGGTTAGGTTTTTGTCAACTCGACATAAACTAGAGATACCTTAGAAGAAGGAACCTCAACTGAGGGATTTCCTCCATATATTGTCCTGTGACCATACCTGTGAGGCATTTTCTTAAGTGGTGATTGCTGTAGGAGGGTACAGTCCACTGTAGGTAGTGCTGTCCATGGGCAGACAATCCTGGGTTGCATTAGAAGGCAGGCTATGCACAGGTAAGGGAAGGAAACCAGTAAGCAGCATTCCTCCATTGTCTGGGCTTCCATGCCTCCCCTCAGGTTCTTGCTCTGCTTGAGTTTCTGCCTTGGATTCCCTCAATAATGGACTATGACTGGGAAGTGAAAGCAAAATAAGCCCTTTTCTTCACAAATTTGTTTTGGTCAAAGGTCTATCACAGTAATAGAAAGCAAACCAACATACTTACTGACTCAACAAATATAGGTTAAGTGTTCACTACATCTTAAACATAAGAAAAACAATTTCTACCGTACTAGAGTTTGCATTCTTAAGTGGAAATAAACATTAAGTAAGTAACAAATAAATAGGGCAAGTATATCTATTATGTGAAATGATAGTGCATATTATATTGGATTAATGAAAATTTAAAGTGAGCTTGTGATGCTGGCATGTCAGGAGTTCCAAGGGTTCAGAGTATGAAATCGGGATCTAAATCCATCCAATTCAGGATATGTATTGACATAAACTAATTTCATTGTAGATTTAATAGGAATGATTCAGAGTCCTATAAATACATAGGACAGTGGTATTTCTGAGCATTTCCCTGTGTGTTTAACATAAATTTGTGTCAGCCCATTATGTAAAAATGAGGCCAGTGAAATAGTAGGAATGCCAGTAGCCACCATCTACCTCTTAGTTGTCCCAGACAGTAGTCTGTCATTTCTCTACCAGCCCTCATGCACTTTCTACTCACTCTCACTCTCAAAAGAATAAGAAATTTAGCTCAGGCCTAAGAAGAAACAAGGCAAAGAGAACAAGTGAGAGTCACTAATCAAAGTTGAATAACTATTGGTCTTGATACAATGAAGTTAATGTAATTTAGTCCTAGTAATTTTCATTACTTCTCAATACTCTTGGGTTTATCATATACCTACTGAACCATTGTCAATAATATCCCCAGGGTACTGTACAACCAACTTATAATAAACTATCTCTATTCAACCTTGAAACAGAAGACCTGATATCCTCAGCACACCTAAAAGCCAAAATGCTTCTGAATTGTGGCCACAGTATCCCTAAGTTTGGACTGGCAAGATTCCAGGTATAATTTTTTCACTACAACTTAGTCTTTTAGATTGTTTTATTGATGATAAGATAGATCATGACTTCCATTTCTAAAGTAACAATAATATCAACAGCAAAAAACCCTAAAGTCTTCCATTTTGTTTTCAGACAGCTTGAAAAATGTTAGACTTGGCTGACTTTCAGCAATTGACATTGCATTTATATGTGTAGGCAGAATATAAGTAGATTTAGGAAAGGAGTCAGAAATAAAAAGAATTTTATCTCATATAAAAATCCTAGTTTGAACCAGTATCCAGGGATAGTACTAGATAAAACCATAAATTCAGTGAAGATAGTGAAGATTTTGTGATAGTCTCATATTTACTAAAGATTTTTCTTTCATTTTATTAGACTTTTTTTTAAAAAAATGTGTTTCTCCAAAGACTGGGAATCAAGCCATGAGTCTCATTTCTGAAAATCACAACTAAAATGTACAACAATCACCAAGAATGGGCTGAGTTGGCCACTGTTTGTTAGAGGTATTAGCACTCCAGAAAAAGCATCACAAAAGGTTGAAATCCCACAATACACAAAATCATGAATCAAATAGGAAGTTGGTGGGCATGGAGATATACCCCTAAAATCCTAGTAGTCAGAAGGAAGATAGACACACGAATATCATTGGTTAAAAGTCATCTTCAGCTATATAACATGACCCTGCCTCAAAAAATTATGAATAATAATATAAATGAACTAGGCATGGCAGCACAGGCCTGTAATCCAAGCAGTTGGGGGGGGTGGGGGGATGAAGGTCATGAGTTCAAGGCCAACCTTGACTACATAGTGAGTTTGAGGTCATCCTGTACTATACAAGACCCTGTCTCAAAAATTTAAAGAAATAAAATAAAATGGGATGAGCAAGAGGGATCAGTAAGTACTTGGGAGTATAAACATGAAAACCTGAGTCTGAATCCCCAACATCCATGTAAAAGTCAGGTGTGATGCCTGTAGTCTGAGCAGTGGAAAGGTGGAGAAAGGAGAATCACTGGCTCCCACTGGTCAGTTACTCCTGCTTAGTCAGTCAGTTCCAGCTTCAATGAGAGACCCTGTCTCAAAACAAAAGGCAGAGAGCTATTGAGGAAGATACCAGATGCCATCTTCTAGCCTCTAACATGAATGCATAGGTGCACACAAACTGTACATATGCATGCACACACAAAAACTAAACTAAATTTTTTAAAAGGATACCTGTTTATATTTATTTCAATAAACACTTATTTTCTGTCTTGTATATACCAAGCACTGGACCATGGTAAATCAAACAAAGCCCATTCTTCACTAACACAAAAGAAAAGAAAATAAAGTAATAGAATAAAAACCAACTGATGGGAGACAGAAGCCAATTTACAAGATCAAGGAAGGCTGTCTTTGAGTAAAAATTGATGAAATAAAATGTAGGTGTAAATCATAAACAACTGAATATCAGAGATAAAGAACATTCAATGCTAGAAAGATCAGCCTATAAAAGTCCCTGTACTAAATTATACTTGTATGAGCAGATATCAGCAAGAAAATCAAGACAAAATGGAAGTTATACATGCAAGAATTCATCAATAAAAAAATATGAGAGTTGTACGCATAAACCAAATGATACAGAGCTATGTGGGCCATGGTATGAACTCTGGACTTAGTTCAACACATGATAGGAAGCCAGTATATGACTTCAAATAATGGAATGATAGAATCCTATTTTAGAAAAGATTTTTCATGCTGATGTATGGTGAGTAGACTTTAGGCAAAAGAAAAAAAACCGCACTAATCTACCATTTAGAAGGCCACTGAAGCAGTTCAATAAAGAGATGATGGTAGCTTGGACCAAAAAGAATAATGTTGTTTGCTTCACAATATAAGTACAGTTGACATTTACAGGGAAATCACTTACTGAATTTACAAACATTTTTCTCATTATCACTTGTCAGAGTAACCATGATTAGCCCCTCCCATTAATCAGACTTTCATCGCTGTGATATATACCTGAAAAAAATTCTTAAAGAAACAATGATTTATTTTGACTCATGGTTTGAGAACTCTCTCCATGGGCATCTGGCCCTGAGGTAAAGCAGGATATAATAGTGACAAGAAGATAATAGAGCAAAGCAGCTCACCTCATGATAGATAGGAATCAGAAACAGTGCCTTAGTTACTTTTCTGCTACTGTGATAAAATACCCTGAAAAAGAAACATAATGGAGAACAGGTCTCTTTTGGCTTACAGTTTCAGAAGGATACAGTCTATAAAGGTAAGGAAGGCATGGAAGCTGGATCATGAGTTCACCTCCTAACATTGTATCAGCAGTCAAGAAGCAGAGAGAAAGAGAGAAACCAGAAAGTAGGGCCAGGCTATCAAACCCCAAGGCCTATCCCTGTGACATAATTCCTCCATCAAGGCTCCACCTCCTAAAGGTTCCATAACCTTCCCAAACAACATCACTATCTAGGGACGAAGTGTTCAAACATTGAGGACATTTCACATTTAAACCACAATAAACAGGAAGGACACAGAAAAAGATCAAGCTTCCAAGAACATGATCCCAGTGACCTACTTCATTTAAGTAGGTACTACTTCTTAAAGTTGCCAGAACTTCCCGAAATATTGATACCAAGTGGGGATTAAGTTTTCAACACCTGAGCATTTCTTGGGAACACCTTATTTCCAAACCTAACATCTGTATTTTTAAAGAATCTGAAATTTAAAGAGTGTAAAATAGCATATCCAAGGGCACTCAGGTAATAAATAATAGAACCTTAGTTCATCAAAATTAGTCAAACTCAAGGATCAGAACCATTTGCCTCCCAAGAAACTAGGCCACAATTTGTACTGTTAGGCTAATATTTGAGGAAAAGGCATATGTTCAGGGTAAGAAAGGAGTGCCATTGAATGTTAATCCTTGGCAAAGGTGTAGAAATAACTAGGTAGTGTTAGAAAGAGAACAGGAAATCTTATTTTTAGGATGGACTTTTTAATAGTGGAAGACTCTAAATGAGAGATTCTTAGATTCACACAAAAGATTTTTGGAGGCCTTTGGAAGCCAAGAAATGCATTAAAGTGAATATAACCCTTAGATTGTACTCTTGCCCTTTTGGCCATGAAAGAGTCTTGTACAGATTATTTTGTTCTGACTCTAAAAGTATTGGCCTGTAAAGCATATGTGTCCCTTTAAGAAAAGGTGAAAGTAGAAAAAAAACGGATCATACTTACTTGATGGATTGGCCTTGGAAACAGAGTGAGAATTGACTTTGGAAGAACCAACAGCTGACAGGGCTGTTTCCCACCAAGTGAGAGTTTTATAAACAAAATCACAATGAGCCCCAGCTTGGCTTTAGTGTTTTTGAGAATGACATTCAAGATGGCATAATCACTGAGGAGAAAATCACAGCCTGGTTTGCAGTTGGAAATTGCTAGCTTGGTGGCAGCTGTTGTTCACTCATGGTTGAACTCCTCTGTCATTAGATTTCAGAACAGGGTAACACAAAGGGAGAGTATAGTGCCATCAGCTTCCTAGGCTATTGAGCAAATAAGAGCTCAGGGAAATCTTATTTACAGTCAACCAACTACTTTTACATGTGGTCAGCACTATGTTAAATTCCATATAAACCACGGTAACAGGAAAGGAATGGGTGACACTATTGTTACCCTCAAGGGGCTTATGATAGTGCTAGCATTCAAAAGAAATAATAGATACAAAGATGAGTCAAGTATTGATGAGTTGCTTTTCAGCTTCAAATCCACACGTCTTCACCTTGTTTTGTGATACTAGAACTGAACCCTGTGTAAACATTTCTCCTTTTCAAGTTCATAGAGTATTACAATTTGTTGATCAAAAGCATTAAAGATACCTGGAAGGGCAAAGAGATCCTCTTCCTAATGTGTTTTCTGTTTCTTGCTAGTATCTGAAGCATATAGCAGCCAGTGGCACACAAAGCCCTCATAGGAGTTCACCCCTCAATGAGGAAGTACTCTTACAGTAGGTTACCCAGCCAGTTTCAACATCATCCTCATAGACAGCTTCCTACAGGAAACAAATTTCCAGTGTTTCAATAGTGCTTGTGGTCACCTGCTCAATGAGTCTCACCATCACTCCAATGGAAAGCTTTTCAGTGAGCTTTGTTGCCACTCCAGCTGTTGACTGTTTGTTGATCAGGCCTGTCTGCAACACTCCTGTAGGATTCTCCACCATCCAGTTGGCCAAGGTCATACCCTTTTCTATGAGATCTGAATCTCAGACCCAGTGGGGACTGAAGGAAGTTTCAAGTATGTTCCTGTCTTAGGTACTTTTGATTCAACCCTATATAAAAAAGCATATAATCTTTTATTCTTTAGAATCATCTTTTAGCCCATAGTTCATTTCCAGTTATTAGTTAATGTTATGTTAAACTCTCCCTATTCTAATTACTGTATGGCTTCTGTCTCTTGTCTAAAACCTAGTTAATACCCAAAGCCATAGAATATAAATATAAAATTTGGGGAGGGGGAATAATGATGAAGATTCATTATGAATTTGAAAAAATGTAGAGTTTAGTGTGGACCATTGAGTCCAGACAGAGCTTCATGGAAAAGCTATAACCTGAACTGGACCCAATCAGTTGGGAAAGATAATTCCAACCCCTGACTGTGTATGAGTTTGTGTGTAGGAAAAAGAAACAGACACATATGAAGAAAGAGACACTGAGAGAGACAGAGACAGAGAAAAAGAAAGATACAAACACAGAGACAGACACAGAGAGAGGTACTGACCGAAAAATAGGAACAGAGGTGTGGACAAGGGTGAGATTAATTCCTTGTTAATGTGGTGGTAAGTCATTTTAGTGGGAAAAAACTAGTGTAAAATTAACCAATAAATGTACATATATGTAACAGTGCTAATCACAGAAGAGAGGAAGTAATTGAGAAGGAGTTGGGGGCTATGGGAGAATTTGGGAGATGGGGGGATGAAAATGATGTAAAGACTAAACTCATGTATGATACTTGCAAAAATTAGAAATAAAAATAATTTTTAAAAAGATAAAATTCACATCCTCCATCCCCCAAAAGCTGGCTCCCATGCTATGGAGTTGGTAGAACCTGAAATGTCTAACATGTGCAGGTCTTGTGATAATAGTTTCTTGGCTCTTGCAAATTTATTTTTAATTGCTAACACCTGACAGTTCAGATGGTTCCCTTTCCTCAATCAACCTGATGCTATTTAAAAATAGGAGGAAGGCACATGTGGGTGCAAAACAGGCTTTTCATCTGCTTTCAAGCTGATTCTCACAATGTCCCTGTCTCTCATTCCTCTAAGAGCTTGCTCTCTCCCCTGCAGCTTCGTAAACCTGAGAACTGACTTTGTCAAAAATTCAGGATAATCAGTACTAGGGAAACAAGATCTGGCTAGTATGCCCAAGTGCTAATTAATTGAAGTGTGAGGCTGATGACTGTTTTCTACAGAGAAGACTTACTCCCAACAATAACTGCCCAAAAGTCTAGATAACAGTTCATAAACAATCATCAAAGAACCTTCTTTTTGCAACAGATGGAACTCATTACAGAGTTTCACAACTGGTCAGACATAGAGAATATATGTCTGAGAGATGCCCAGCCATACACAACACATCTGCAGTGGAATCTCAACACCTAAGGCTCATGGAACATAGCAGAACAGGGAATGCAGAGAATACTAGTGCATCCCTCAACTCTCACCAGCAAAGCGTCCTTAATGTAATAGAATGTGATACAAACAGAAGCACACAAATGGCTAGGTTTTAGAGACTAAGCGATTACAGAATGTGTGTCCCTGAATAGGACTTGAATATTAAACCTAAATAGTCCCATGGCTCGGGGACTATTTTGGAAAGGGTGGGGGGAGACTGTCAAAGTCAGGTTTGGTTGGTGAACATAGGAAAACAGAGGTTTTCAGGATACTGGAAGCTTGCTCATATGAACTTGTGGCAATGGTGGCATCAAGCACAGGACCCATGATGACTCAATTAGACAAGAATCCAGCATGGAATTAGGAAAATGGATGGTGGGTCAGGCCTAGTCTGGGAACTTTGGCAACTGATTGCTGCTGGGTGAGAGAGAGAGAGTAGATTTTAAAATTTCTAGGTAGGCAGACTAGACTCTAGTGGATAGATTTGCAGAGGGACATCTGGGTGCAGATGCTTCACCAGCTAAGACTTAACATATATGACAGAATGCATGAGTTCTGGTTGAGGGGGTATGAGGGGCATGGATGGGAAAGGGGGTCTAGATTTGATTGAGGGTTATTGTATGAAATGCACAAAAACTCGATGTTTTTATGAAAATCAGTTACACCCAACAGACTTGTGTTGGTTGGTGCCTGACCATATAAAATATAAAATGCATTTAGTCCACCTTCTAAAATACCCATGGTCGTTACCAATCTCAATACTATTCAAAAGTTCAGAGTCAAAATCTATTCTGACATCCAAGGCAATCTCTTAACTGTAATCCCTTTTAAAATCAGAAGACAAATTACATGCTTCCAACACATAGTGCAATTGTATACTTATTCCCATTCCTAATGGGATGAATGGGGTCATAGTGAAGAAATACCAGCCCAAAACAAGAGACCAAAACCCAACATAGAGAACACAAAATCCAATAGCTCCATATCCAACTTCTGCAACTTTACTTCCAAAGGGCTCAACCCGTCCAGCTTTGCTGCATATAACATTTACCTTTCCCTTGGGCTTGTATTGCCAACTGTATGCAGTTCTCCTTGGCAGATGTCTCAGGATTCTAACAACTCCAGCGTCTTGGGGTCTTCACTGCCAACCAGGCTGCACCTGCACAGCTTCATGCAATATTCTGTCTTTATGCAGAGATGTCCCTGCTGTACACTGCCTGGCCTTGATGGCTCTCTGAAACTAGAGGAAGAACCAATGACTCCTTCACTCTTGCATTTTTCATGCCTCTAAAGTCAGCACCACATGAAGAGGGCTACCCAATTTGGCTACAAGCCTGGGATGTTCCCCTGCCCACTTCATGAACATTAGCAGATTTTGCCCATAGCAGTTTTCTAGGAACAAGAACCTCCTTAGGCTTTTTCCTTTCACAATTTGGAGACTTATCTAGGTATGATCTTGACCTGAGGGTACTACACTTGTTCCAGTGCATACCTAGGGGCATCTCCTTAATGGTTCTAATCTTCTTAACAAAGGGAGCCTCTCCTTTAGCACAGCCTTGGCTCTAACATTAAGCTTCTTACTGCTCTTTTTCAATCCAAAATGTACATTTTGCATTTTTACTCCACTTGGTCTTTTTCTCTATAGATCTACATAATATTAACCATTAATAGTCATGCCACCATTGTTATGTAAAGCTGTGTTGAAATTTTCTCCACCTAGAAATTAGTCCATTACTTTTCAACTTAGCCTCAGGCAAGCTCTTAGACAGGGACCAGACTGCAGCCAGATGCTTTCCAAAATATACCAGGTGCTGTTTAAGTCCTATTTCCTTCTGGAACTACCTTGTTTTCAGTGCTACTTTTTTAAAGACTCCTATTAGAACAACTCATCAAGTTCCACTTACAGCATTCAACCCCTTTTCTAGTCCAAACTTCCAAAGTTGTCCACATTTCTACAAAAACTCGTGGTCAGATTCTTCACAGCAAGAACCCACTCCCTACTACCAATTTCTTCCCTAGATACTTTCTACTGCTATGATAAAACACTGACCAAAAGCAAATTTGAGAGTAAAGGGTTTATTTCAGCTTACAACACCCAGGTTGAAATATATCTGTGAGGGAAATCAGGGCATGAACTCAAGGTAGGACATGAACCTGGAGGCACGGTCTGAAACAGAGACCAAGAAGTTATGCTACTTGTTGGCTTGCTCCTCTGGTCCATGTTCAGCCTTCATTCTTGTATAACACAGGACCACCTGCCCAGGGGTGGCAAAACCCACAGTGGACTTGGCCATCCCACATCACTCAACAATCAAGAAAATGCTCCCACAGACATGCCCATAGGTTAATCTAGTGGAATTTCTCAATTGAGGTTTCCTCCACCCAGGTGTGTCAAGTTTGCAACTGAGGCAGTACCATGACATTACCTTCTGAATGTCTGGTTCCACCTGAAGGAGCTTCATAAACTACACTTTTGAGGAGAGGGCATTGTGTGCTTCTGTGTGTGTGTGTGTGTGTGTGTGTGTGTGTGTTACTTTAACGTTTAACACATAGAAGATCATGAATAAACACATAGGAAGATCGATTTTTCAAAATTGATCACATTATTTGTACCCAGATTGTGGTCTCTTTTTCCACTACTATCTCCAAGGATTACCAGCATCCTCACTGCCTGTCTCTGCCTTTGTTGCCTTTAATCTCCTAATGACTAACATGGTCAGTGAGGAAAATTGTTTGGAAAAATTTTAATGTTTTTTCTCTGAAACTTCTTTCGAGACTCTGATTGAAAGGGGATTTTTCTTAGCTCATATCCTATAAAATAAGTACAAAAGCAAGTGGAAATTATTACCATTTCTTATTTTTTAATGATTACTAGTGCTCATCATTGTTACTTATGAAAAAACTAATGACAGCAGTAGCCAGGAGTGGTGGCACATGCCTGTAATCCCAGCACTCAAAAGACTAAGGCAGAAACATTGCAAGTTTGAGACCATCCTAGAATGCATAGTGAGACCTTGTCTCAAAAACTAAACTCATGGGGCTGAACAGATCGTTCAGTGGTTAAGAGCATTGGCTGCTCTTGCAGAAGATCTCAGTTCAATTCCCACCACTCACATGGCAGCTAACAACTGTCCTTAGCTCCAGTTCCACGGGAACCAGACACCTCCTTCTAACCTCTGCAAGCATTGCACGACATGGATGCACAATACATGCAGACAATACACTCATACACATAAAAATAATAATTAATAAATAAAAAATTTTACTAAAAAAACAAAACTCATGTCTAACAAACCTGACTGTAATAGGCAGATGATAGATAGATAGATAGATAGATAGATAGATAGATAATCGATAAAGAAATTTAGTATGGGGTGAGAACGGGGATACAGATACAGAAGTGTGTCTAATACTGGATGACATTTACAAAATTTCAATTAAAAAGTAATTTTAAAAGAGAATCTAAACAAAAACCCAGATGATAGTTCCATCTATGATAATGTGAAATGTACAAGAGGAAAGAAGTACACATAGATGATAGATAGATGATAGATAGATAGATAGATAGATAGATAGATAGATAGATAAGAATTTCTGAGAGTATCTTTGAGAGTACTTTAATGGGCTACCAGTGCTTATAGCATCTGAGAAGTTTTATGCCAGGAAGAGTTAATTAAATACAGTGCATCCTGGGGCTCAAAAGCTAAAAATCTAATGAGATCCAATGTTTCATAAGAGAGTACTTAAATTGAAACAGTGGCAGAATTTCCTAGAAGCTCCTGATGAACCTTCAAGCTTGATATGTTCTTCATTTCATTTTTTGGTCTGATAGAACACATAACCCATTTCAGTGTACATTCCCACATTTATGGATGCCAGAATCTCCTCAATTCACTTCAGGAAGGCAATTTAAAATGAGATTTATTCTGACTGCATTTTATATGTTGTCTCTAATAATGATAATGTCAGTATATGGAAACTGGCACGATAGAATTGTGTAAGCTCCTGGGAAAGAAACGCCCCAAATTTCAAAAGAAAATGCTCATTATCTTTCACCAGCAGCAGATAAAGTTAAAATGTATTCCTGCTGGTGGCTTGCAGCCCAAAACACTAGACCATTTACAAGGTACACAAATTACAGTAATTTGGAAATCACCCAATTCAGAAGGGTGCAAGAGTATTTTGTTTTCTGGTTAGAAAGCTAGAGTCCTACATCTCGCTCAACTTTTTCAATTGCACCAATCTCTCTGGGACCACTGGTGTTTCAGTAGGTAGCACTGAAAAGAGGCTAGAGAGAGTTAGCAAGTGGCTTCTGGGGAAAAGCAGCAATGCCAGTATTTGACAATGCAGCTCCTACAAATTTGTACCTTTTACACACCCCACATGCTGTTCTCCTTGCCAGAAAATGACCTAGCCTTTCCTGTTTCTCTATGATGAGGACAGAATAATCAAGAGGCAAAAGCAACTGCAAAAGCAACCTAACTGTCCCCGAGAAACTGTAGAAGAAGCCTCCACCCTTGGATGCTCCCATTTGAGTTCTAGAAATACAATTTTCAGTATCATAGTCTACCAGTTCAATTTATTTAATAAGGAAATGCTTTTAGTTAAACTGACATACCCTTATCTTCTAACAGCGTTCAACTTTACTGTAACTTTCTTTTTCAGGTTCAGCCTGTGGCACTCAGCTAAGTACGCAAATTAGAATAATCCTATTTAGATTTATGTCAATACATATATAATATAGATATAAGAACTACAGAATGCCAACACTGGATAACAAGTGTCATTCTTCTCTGCAAATTACAAAGGCTGCAGAATATATACTTTGTTACCTTTTCAAAGCATTGATATTCTTCATTCTTAACTTTGAACTTACAAATGTAATACAAATCATTAACTAGAGTATGAACTTAATAAAAAGATTGTGTCTCATAAAATCAGATCATGTTCAAATCTATAAATAAACTTAATGGCATATATATATACATATTACTTAATGAAAGGGGGAAATAGCTTTCTCATTGATTAACATGCTTCCTTCACTTACCTTTAGCTTTTGCATAGGCCCGCTGATGAATTCAAAGGTGGCCCCCTGCCATGTATGTCAGGGACAGAGAGGACACTCCAATACGTCTCAAATTTTATCTTACATAGAAATCATCCAGAGATTTTGTTAAAATCAAGATTCTGATTTAACATGCCGAGGGTAGACCTGAGATTTGGCATTTCTAACAACCTCCAAATAATGCTACTCCTCTGCAGACCCAGCATTCCTCGATGCTTTAAGGCTACTCCATTCAAGGACAAGTTTTTTATTGCAGAATTGTTAGACCTTCTGACTCATGATTTTTCTTTATTGTTGTGATGCACTCTCATATTTTTTTTCAATTGCATGAAACAAACTTCACATATTTGAGATGTCAACTAAAAGAATTTTTATATATTAGTTCACCTTTACCTTCCTCCCATTCCAACAATAACTGGAACCATGCTCCTTAGAACATAAAAAGGAGTGTACAGAACAAAAGTTGGGGGCTTCCTAGGGTGTTTCATCATGCCCCGATTCCTAGAGGATTTGCCCACATTGTCCCAAGTCACAAGTTGTAGCAGCCAAAACTAAAACTATGTCCAGCTATTGTCAAATGCCCTATAGGACACTGAGAACTTAATTTCACTGACAGCCACTGTTATATAGTAGTAATTGCACACATTAGGAGTGCTTGTCATGCACAAGCAGATTTTTAAGTACTCAGATGTATTTACATATCTAATTATTAGTATAACCCTACAAGGAGGAACTACTACTTTCCCTACGGTGTAGATTAGGAAATTGGAGCAGAGAGGACATATAACATACCCAAACTCACACAGCCAATAAGTAAAAAGAACTGGGATTCATACCTAAGTGTTGTTATTGTTGAGCCTATCCTCATAATCTACATTCTGTATGAGGAAACATTTAGTAAACTTCAAAAGACTATAGTTTCCATTGGATTTATTTCAAATATTAATAAAATCAGTAAAGCTGCTGTAAAATGCAAGTACATGTTAATTATCTGACACCACGCTATTTACATTTAGTTTTTTAAAAAAAATATGCATTAAATATAAGGAGCCTTGGCTTCGGTACTACTTTCCTGAAAATTTTCTGCATTCACCTTGAACAGGAGTACTGGCCAACATGGTGCACACTTACTTCGCCCAAGCTAGAACCTTAGTGTGACCTGGTCACTAGTTGCTATTTCTCCCTTTCACTGCCCTTTGATCTTCTCCCCTCCCCCTGCATGTCATTGACAAGGAATCATGCCTGTGGGCTGATCTTCACACCCCAGTTGCAAGAAAGGTAGTCTGGCAATTGTATTTATTCCAAGAACAAGCGTGGCATTTGTTTCATGAAGTGACACAAGATTGGTACTCACTTGCTGATTTGAACTGGCTATTACTCATATCAGACACAGGCAAGTGTCTGTTTGCGGTACTACCTTTAGGCAATACTACTTCCAATCTACACTGCCTGAAAACTGCAGGGTTGCTACAGGAACACATTACCATTATTGTTTTCCTTCTGTTATCCAGTATAATCCTTCAGTAACTCTCTATCTTATCCAACATATTAGTAAGTAAAAATAACCAGGATTCACATCTGGGCATTGTAATTGTAGAACCAAAGGGAAAAAACGTGCATGTGAAACGGAGGCCTCACAAGTTTTTGAGACCATTGCTCTATAATACCAAAACAGATCCTTGTCTTTCTCTTGCCTCTCCTAGATCAGTCTCAGGCCATGTGGGAGGAAGAAGGGACACTCCTTGTTCAAGTAGGGTGGCCTTCCTTGCTTAGTTCATGGATTGCTCAAATATCTTTTGCACTTCTTCCCTACTGCTGGTACGTACACAACAGGTACTTAGTCAACATAAATAGATAGTGTTTTCTATGACTGCAACATGAGGAACTAAAGAGTGCAAAAGCATGCATAGTTGGTTGATGTACTACACCTACACTATAAAATTCTGGATGGTATACTTCAGATGACCAAGAAATAACTTATTCACCTGTTCATGCAGATTATAAGTAGGATATTAGATTCATGCTATTCTCGTCCACACAGTGAAATTTCAATATCTGGAAGACTCAGGGGCAATAGGATAGAAAATGTGGTGGTGTAGCGATCTGTGAAAGCAAGAACATATGTGTTTTTAATGCAGTTTCATGTTTTGATGTATTTATATTTTCAAATTATGAATGAAGACTGATGGTTTATCTTTTATTTTTTTTTAATATTTATTGTTTGGGGGACTGGAGAAATGGCTTAGTGGTTAAAGCATGGGCTGCTCTTGCAGAGGACCCAGGTTCAATTCCTAGCAACCAAATGAAAGCTAACAACCATCTGTAAGTCCACTTCCAGGGCAATCTGATGCCCTCTTCTGATCTCCATGGGTATGACACAGGTGCACTTACATACATGCAGGCAATACACTCATAAATATAAAATAAAATAATAAATACAATATTTTTAAAAATTATTGTTTGAGAATTTCATATATGGATATAATCTGTGGTGATCAAATTCTCAAATCTACCGCAAACTGCCTCCCCCACAATGCCTCCTATATCTTCCCATTTTCCCTCCCAACTTTGTATACACTTTTTAAAAAATTATTTTATATGTGTATGTTATGACTGTGTGTATGTATGTGCACCTCTGTTGTGCAGTGCCCGTGGAGGACAGAAGATGGTGTTGTCAGATCCACTGTACTTGAAGTCATAGAAGGTTGTTAGTCACCATGTGGGTGCTGGGATTCAAACTCAAATCTTCTTCAAGAACTGTCAGTGCTCTTAACCACTGAGTTATCTCTCCAGCCGTTTTATACTCCTGTTTTAAAATCATGTAGTCTACTTAGTGCTGCCAGTATGTGCAAGGCTGTAGGGCCATCCACTGGAGCATGGGTAGCCTCTCAGTGGTCACATCCCTGAAGAAAATCCTGGACACTTTGCATCCCTCTGCAGCCATCAATTGCCAGTAACTCCTCTGCTTGGAATGTAACACTAAGTAATCCCCTCCTCCCTTCAGACTGGGATTTTGCCTGCCTTGACCTTGAACAAGTCTTTAGCAGATTATACCTGATGGTTCAAAGAAAAATCCCATGTCAATTTACCAGCAAACCTTGCATAAAGACTTTATATGATAATGCTTCTAAATATTTTTAGCATTTCTCATCAAAAGTAGGAGCAAACAGAATGATTTGTTTTGTTCATCCCCCCTCCCCACTGAATCTCTGGAAACATCATTTATAAAATAATAATGTCATATACTTTCTCTTATTAAAAGAAGTGAAAGCCACAGCTAGATTTATGTTCCAAAAAGTGTAAAATTGAATCCCAAATTCCAAATGCATTTTGTTGATCTGAAACTTCATAAAAATAAGCTAGCATTCGTCAGTTTATCTTCCTTTACTACTATTGATAGTGTGGATTGAGATCTCCAAATGGAAGCTATTGAACTGCAGAGCAATATAACATCAAAAGTAAAATAATGACAGTTATTTATAAAAATACTGCACAACAATCTTATCTGTGTTCAAAAGGAACTGTCAATTTATGAAAAGCTTCTTTCTGCCACAAAACTAAAACTAAATTATATGTCAAAATCACTTAAAAGATTCAAGGCTGAATTCTACCCTGTCTCTCAAAATATGAAATATAAGATCAGATATTTCCTAGTTTTGCAGAAGTTAAAGTATCTGATTTTTGGTTTGAAATCAAAAGAAACATGAAATAAAATAATGAGGAATTAACTATATATATTTTTAATTTGCACTTCTTTATGTATAAGGTAAAGCATAATCCTTATCATCGTAACTTTGTTTATCATGGAATTTATTTACCGTATATTTCAGGTAAAAACAAAGATAACTTGACTTCTTTGGGGACAATTGACCAGACACTTGAATGCCCTAGTTCCAAAATTTATCTGCTTAGTTTGTAGCTGCCCTTAAATATGTGACTCTCTTATAAGTATTCAACAAATAGTAGTCCAACTAAATGTATTATAAGTACTCTAGACACTGTCACTTATGCACTGAAATTTCTCTTGATTTTTATGATAACTTGTTCTAGAAGCAAAAATGTGGCAAAACATTAGGCTGAAAACTAGCAATCAACAGAAACTTATACAGCAGAATTTCAAATATTGGTAGATGACAAAAAATAATTATCAGACTTAGAGGTTGCACTTAGAATATTCAGAATGCTAATTCTCAGAAGGCTAATAAAAATATTGTCAATTGATTCATATAAAATAAGGAAATAGAAATATCAAAATATCCCTCAGCAAGAGTAATGTTTCTCAGTTGTTTTTATTTTTATTGAACTTTTGTGATTTATATACAATATAATTTGATGGCATTTAAATCCCCTCCCCTGTGCACAACTGCCTTTATTGCACCCTGTCTAATTTAATGTAGTCTATTATATATTATATTTAGTGTATATGAAATAAAGCCTATAGAGTTTATTTAATATCCCCAAATGTCCTTCAGTATGGGTCCATCCACTGGAGCCTGGTTAAACTACAAAAAGCCCCATTTTTGAAAGAGACAATCTCTGCCCCTCCCAGCATCATCAGATACCACAGTTTCCTTCAGTGGGGTTGGAATTTCTTACCCACTTCTTCATGTCTATGCTTGGATTTCCCCTGGCTTGAGCTTGCATAGGACTTGTGTATGCTGTCACCATTGCTGTGTGTTCATATGAATAACTGACCAGCTACCTAGAAAACTGATTCCTTGTGATCATCCATGACCTCTGGCTCTTACAGTCTTTCTGCTCCCTCTTACACAATGATTTCTGAGCCTGGGGAGACAGAAATTTGATACAGGTAGCCTATTCAAAAGGAAGCAGTCTGCAGTCTTTTGTTTTCTGTATATTGGCCAGTTGTGGGTTTCTGTGTTAATTACCATCTGCTGAATAAGGAAAGTTCTCTGGTAAGAGTTGAGAAATGCATTGTATAGCAATAACTCATTTAGAGGCAGTTTAATATAATAACTATTTAGTAGAAACCTAATATTAGGTTCTCCCTTATGTCTGGGGACCTGTCTAACTTCAGGTTCCTAACCCTGATATCAGTGTCAGGTATGGGCTCCATCCTATTAAACAGACCTTAACTCCAGTGTAAAGAGCCATTACTCCCATAATATTCATGCCACTATTGCACCAGGGGTCATATCTTGTCAGGCCAGTTGCTACTGTAGTTCATAGGACTCAATGCTGAGTAAAGCTGATTACTTTTTCCTTCACGTAGCTTGCATAGCATCTTGCAGCACTCTGGATGCTAGCCAGTAAAGATGTGGCTCTTAAGTCAACACCAGTTTTGTTTCTCCTTGTTTGTTCAACAATTCATGTATACAGTGACTTCAGCAATATTTGCCATCCAGTTCTGGTGGGTAATCAAGAACAGGGGCAATGACCAGAATTGTTTCAGGGTGTATAGGACCCCTGGTCAACAGCTTCTTATTCTTCAATTTTTTAAAAATCCATCTACTCCTTATAGTAGGCTATAAAAAGAGGACAGATTTATATCTACCAAAGTCCCTTTCTTTTCCGTGCATGAAACCTCCAAATGGCACTATTATAGTTCTCCCAAATTCCCATTTCAAGCTTTAATTTTTCATGTTTAATGGAAGCATTGGTATATTTAAATTAGTGAAAATATTTACTTCACTTCTTGAAAGCTTAATTTTGTCTTGGCCCAATTTACTCATTTTGTCCTCTTGTGTGTATAATTTGCCTCAAATATTTCTGAAACAAGATAGTATGTAAATACACCCATTCTTTCCTTAGATTCATAAAATAAAACACATACTGTGCCATAAACTTAGGCAACTTTACTAAGATTAACATAGTCTTATACAAGCAATATCTGTAAGATTTTATTTTGTGCGGATATTTCTAATGGAAAATTTTAAATTACCTCAGGTTTTTACTTTGGTACATAGAAAACATGAAACTATTGTCTGAGTTTACTATAAATAAGCACAGAGTAAAAAGCAAACAAAAGAATAAAGAAACACAGTTTTCAACTCAAATCTAGTATTTGTACAAATGTTAAATGGATGCATTAAGTATCTTTCAAAATCGAATTCTTTTCAGTTTGGAAAAGTCAACGAAGGGTAGAAAACTTGGCCCAAAGAGAAGGAAATGAGAAATCCATTTAATTCTCAGAATGAAATAAAAAGTCAGGATTATAAGATAAAATGAAAATATGTATGTGAATTCAACCATTCATTCAATAAGTATGATGGAGCAATTCAGTGTTATTCCAGGTGCCAAGAACACAGGAAGCACACCAGTCCAACTCCTTGTCCTATATGTTTACAGATGAAACAATTGTAGAAAACTAAAAATAAACATATATAAGGTTAAGTAATTATGTAAAGAAATAATGGAAAGGTAAAAAGAATAAGGAAATGCTCTAAACAAAGACTGAAATACAGTGTAATGGCAAGCTATGCAAGGAAATGAAGGAAAAGCATTCATAGAAGACAGTACAGCAATGGCAAAGATTCTGTGGCATGAGGGAGTTGGGAGGGTTGCGTGTTGCTCAAGCACAGTTAACAAGGCAGAGAGAAGCCGGAGACAATGTCAGGGACATCAAAACTATCGCAGATTTTTAATGAATACAAATTCAATAACACTCTTTCCCTCAAGAAGTGAGATGTAAATTCCTTCTCCTTGGATCTAGTGAGCTTCTGATTGCTTCAACTAGTGGAGTACTGTGAATTAATTTACATTCAATGTCACTGAAAGTCCATAAAGACTCCATCTGTGTTTTTGAGTACTCAGTTTGAGTGTAGCTAGATGCCATGTATGTCCAGCTACCTTAAGACTGTCAGGTTGCTATTCTAGTCAAGAGCCACAGTTAAGTTCATCCTTCCATTTATCTAACTATGGGGTCCCAGACATGTGAATGGAAGGGTTCGGGACCCTTCTGAGCAGTCTACTGAGCCCAGCTGTGACCACCAGGAAGAACCACCCAGCCAAGGTCTACCAGAGTTCCTAAAGCATCTTACAATGGTTGTTATTCTGAGTCACTAGGCATTTGTCATGATATATTACAAAGAAATAGAACTGAAACTTGAGCACTGGGACTACAGTAAGAATTTGTTTTCCAGACCACAATAGCAATCCATTGGAAAGTTTTGAAAAAGGAAATATTATGATTTGATTCACAATTTTGAAAGACTATCCTGGTTGATGTCCAAAAAAATCTCACCACCAAAACAACTAGTTTAAGTGTAGGTGCAAATGCAGAAATCCCATTCTGCAAGAGAGGATGGGAGCTCAAACTAGAAAGGGAACAAAGTAGTGAGAAATGGTTAAACAGATTCCATTAGGAAGTAGAGTTCACAGGGTTGCTGATGAATTACCTATAGAATATGAAAGAAAGAGTGGAGTAAATAATGGCATGTGAGTTTAGGGCTTAAGAGCTTGGGAGATTATTGGTTGAATCTTGTATATAAAGAAAAATACAAGACCCAGAAAGACAAACGTTGTATGTGCTTAGACTCTTTAGATATGTGTGTTTCAATTGAAAAATCCGTAGAAGTCAGGAAACTAATAAATGGCGATGGTGGGGGGAAGATTTTATGGGAAGGGAGATAGACTTCAGTGATATAGGGAGAAAGGAGAATAATAGCTAGCATAGGAAGGGTTAAATGGGGTGAAGAATAGGAAGGCAGGGTACAGGAGGGAGCATGGAGAAGAATAAAGAACACTAGGGGCCTTTTGAAAGGGTCATATATAAACCGACTACTATAGAAGGTTCTTAAAATATATACATATATGAAATAAATTGAATGGAGTTACCCTGTAGCAGGCAGACAGTGCCCCTACTAGACACCACAGGCTAACAAATAAAAATCCAAATGCCAGAATGGAATCCCTCTTTAACAGGTTGGTGAAGGGGGGTCCCATACACACTGAAACAATACCAATTGTTGCCATTTCCCTTGGTTCCCCTCCAGAACTTGATGGGAAGACTTTATTGCTGAAGATAGTACATATGTGAGTTGTAGGACATGAAGAAATCAAACTGGCACTGGCCTCCAACTTTCATCTCTGCTGGCTAGCATTCACAATGATGCAGGAGAAGAAATATAATCTTTAACTTTACCTAGCTGTTAACCTTGAAAGCTACAATAATGGCTGGCCTGGAAATATCATGCCCACTGAAGCATTAATAACACAAATGTTATGTAAGTAACAAACCGTTTTTTGATTGGATCTAAGGTCTGTTTCACAAGATGGAGTCCATACCCAAACTGATATCAAACCTAGGAACCTGTGGCTAGTCAGGTCACAAACCATAGGAGAGAACTTATTACTGGTATTCTGTTAAATGGACATAGTGTTAAACCAATTCCTAACGAGTTATTGTTATAGCCATAGATTAATGCATCTTTCAGTTCTCACCAGAGAAGTTTCCATAGACAGAAGATAACAATTAACACAGAGACCAACAACTGTTAAATGTCTAAAGAATAAGATACTGCAGAGTGCTCCACCCGAAATGGGACGCCTATGTCACACTCTTTCCTCCTGAGGCTCAGGGATCCCTGTGGAAACGTGGGCAGAAAGGTTATAAGAGTCAGAAGCAGTGAATGACTACAAGGAGACAGAGTTTTCTGGACACAACAGGGCAGTTACACATATAAACCCATAGCATTTGTATCAGCATGCACAGACCTACCATGCCCAAGCCAGAAAATACCAACATGGAGGAGGGAAGAAGCGGTGGGTAAGAAGCCCCAGCCCTAGCTGAGGAGATAGTGACAACTGATAGAGACTGAGAGAGGGAAAGTAAGTTTTCTTTAAGGATGTAATGGCTAGTAAGTTGATCATGCTCCAGGAGATGGACCCATACCTCCAAAGGATTTGGGAACACAAATTAGACTGGATAGGAAGTTAAAAAATAATAGAGGACATAAAGTCAGAGTGGTAACAAGGTGGCACATAGGGGAAAGGTTCTAAATATGATCAAAATATATTGTGTGAGATTCTCAAAGAATCAATAAAATATTTTTAATTTTCAATTTCTTTTATTTGCTTATATGTGTATGAATATTATGCCTGTAAGTGCATGTAAGTGCATGTAAGTGCAACCATGTTATGTAGTGCCAGCAGAAAACAGAAGAGGGCATCAGATCCCCTGGTACTGGAGTTACTGACAGTTGTTAGCCTTTATGTGGATGCTGGGATTCAAACCCAGGTCTTCTGCAAGAAAAGCCAGTGCTCTTAACTGCTGAGCCAACTCTCCAGCCCCAATAAAGTATTTTTTAAAAAAGAAAAAATACAGTCCAGTGTAGTGGTACACATTTGTAAGATCTTCAGAAACTGGAGACAGGTTGGATCACAAGTTTGACACCAGTCTACATAAAAAGAAAATCACAAGCAAAAAAAGATAAATATAGATAAACCATAGCAGAGAATAATTCAAAAATTTTAAATGAAACTACCCTCTGGAATAGGTTATTTTTTAATATTTATTATTTATTATTTTTATTTTTATTTGTGTGCATGAGTATATTACCTCAATGTCTATAAGTGCCTTCATATCGTAAAATTCCCAGGTCAGAAGAGGGCATCAGGTCTGGAGTTTCAGGAGGTTGTCAGCTGTCATGTAGGTGCTGGGAATGGAGCTTAGGCTCTCTGCAAGACCAACCAGTGCTCTTAACCACTAAGTGATCTCTCCAGCCAAAAAAGGTTCTGAATATATGCAGCTTCAATGGTATTGAAGCTCAACCCAGGTGAGAACATGGTCAGAGAACTTATGAACTGAGGAAGTAGAGACTAGTATGAATGAACTTTCGGGAAGTTTTGCTACAGAGCAATAGAGGAATGAGGTAGAAGGATGGTTGCTCTAGTGAGGGGATTTTGGTAAATGCTGACTTTTAGCTTTGGGAAGTGAATCTCAGTTGAAACAGGATATGTGATTTTATGTCAAGTAGATAACTATTGTCCATAACAAATTAAAAATGGATCAATACACACTGGAATTGAAACAAAACACTGAAATAACTAGAAAGAATTATGAACTAAGTCCTTCCAATTAGTTAAAAAATATAACCCCCTCAAGGAAGATCACAAGTATGAGAAGCTCTGATAAACACACAATAGAGAAGCAAAAGGAAAAGGAAAATAAAGAAAGATTAAATATTTAATCATTCTTTTCAGGTGGCTTTGATACAGATAATTTGTGTAAATTATTGATGACATACTTAGTAAAATAATAAAACTTTATTCAACTGGCATAAACAACAATATAGAGCTTATGACTGATAAGAGCATCTTACATATATATTGGATAATACAGCATGAAATTTGGAACACTGAAGTGAATTTCTGCTTGCAAAATTTCTTTGCTTTTACTTGAAAACCCAGAAAATTTTGACTTAATATTGCTCTGGAATTTCTGATTAATACGATAAGACATCAGACTAAAATAAAAAGCATGACAATGGAAGGGGAGAAAGAATTTTTATTATTTGCAGATATTAAGACTGCATATCTAGTTAAGGCAAAAAATCAGTGGCACATTCAAAGCTAGCAAGATGTAGCCAAAGAGTCAATAATTTAGACAATGAGCAACTCAAAATGTAATGAAAGAACAATAGTGTGCCCTGAAAATACCCTAGAAATAACTTATGAGAACTACTTGGGTCTTACATCCATTCTTTTATTAAGGAAAACTTGAATACCATGTTCCTAGCTGGAGAGACTTAATCTTGTTAAGATGTCTATTCTTCCAAATGAGAAGTAATGCAATCCTCATCATAATAACATGAGAACTTATCTTAATTTAAAGATATAATTCTGAAGTTAATACAAAATAGTAAACAGGCAAAATTATAACCAAGAAAACCATTGAAGAGAAATGACTGGGCTTGCTCTCAGATATTAAAGTTATTTCTAAATCCCAAATAAGTGGAACAATGAAACATAGGTAAAACATTTTTAGAGCAATAAAACAGAAAAAAAGACATAGGAACAAATTATAATGCATACATATTTGCCATATGATCAAGTAGGAGACAGAGTTGGGAAAAGGTTACATTTTCACATTAGGAGTTAGTGTTTATAATTGACAGTTATATAAAATTTATATTAAATTATCATATCATACACAGAAATAAACTCTAATAGATTAAATTTAAGTATAGTCAAGCCATTGAAATGTCAGAATAGATATCTGGTTTGTAATTGGAGGGAAAGTTTAAGTTGAAAAGCAATCATTAAAGTAGCAAAGAAAAAATACAATTACAACATAAAAAGTAAATTGACAAAATGACTGAGGAAAATATTTGCAATAAATATTCATAACACAGAATGAGCTCTTAAAATTTGTTAGCAACTATGAGACCTTGTCTCAAAAAACATGAGAGATCAAATTGATAATGAAAGTACACTCCATATGAAGCACTTTCCCATCCAGCTACTAACCAGGGCTTCCCCTATGATGTATGCATGTATGAAATTTTCAAGAATAAAGAAAATTATAATAAAATATCAATAAATTAATTTTAATATACAATATGAATGGTGGTAAAGAGTTTGAATAGATATAGAACCTCGAATAATAAAAAACCAAAACAAAAAACCCAAACAAACAAACAAAGCCCTTCCAATCAACCTCTTGTAACCCAAATTTTTAATCCCAGGTACTCAAGGGGCTAATGAAAGATCAGAATTTCAAAGCCAGCCTGGGCACCTTAGTGATTCATGATCTCAAAGTAAAAAACAAATAAATAGTTTCTGGGATACAGTTCAGTCTATTATGTGCAAGACCCTGGATTCAATTCCCAGTACTGAAAAAGAGATAGAAGGAAAGAGTTTTTCCATTCCCAAACTAAGACATATAACTATAGCTTCTCTAACAACTTTTTACTTCAATATTTAATCTATGTGAACTTAAATCAAGCTCCAAACTAATGTCTCACACATTGTTAACCATATCAGTATCATTTGCTGCATTATTTCTTCTTTCATTACTAGTTAAGATGTTACTTTTCTCAGAGATTTCAATCCCTAACATACATGAGGCTCTATTTGTCAATTCCTTATTTTTCTTCCCTAGTCTGTTTTAGCCTTCTTTCAACAATACAGCTTTCATTTATTGAACTGGTCTTCTGGTAACACTTGACCCTATCTTTTTTGAGCAGAGTCAGTAATGACTATAGTCCCCACTTTTGCTGTCAGTTCTCCTAAAGGTAAAAGGCAAGGAGTGACTGCTTCTCCCTCTGGGTTTTGCCTTGTTACATGCTATAAACAGATGACTTGAAACCCCAACAGGTCACATAATCATCTGATCTATTTTTTTCTTTTAACCATCAGCTATAGTCCTTTATTCTTCCTAATATGTACATCATCCAGCATGCCACAAGGTACCTGGATCAGGACATTGTCAAATGAAATGCACTATGATTTCTTGTTTCCCTTTGGGTATGATAGACAGACTTGCTGAGTTAAGTATGCCAGGGTGGCATGTATGGTTATTTAGAACTGGGAATATTTTGCTCCATGCTCTCCTGGTCTTTATAGCTTGCTTTTAAAAGTCAGCTGTAATTCGAATGGGTTTTCCTTTATATGTAATTTGTTTTTCTCTTGCAGCTGTTGGTATCCTCTCTTTGTTGTTTTTACTATGATATGCTATAGAGCATTTCTGTTCTGATCATAATTGGTGTTCTTTGTGCTTCTTATATCTGTATAGGTATGTTTTTCCTTAATTTGGGGAAGTTTTCTTATATAATCCTGTTGAAGATCTGGTTAACGCCGCTGGTCTGAGATTTTTCTCCTTCCTCTATGCCGATGATTTGTACATTTGGTCTTTTCATGGTGTCCCACATTTCCTGCATATTCTATTCCTGTAGCTTTTCTTATTTTCATATTCTTTGTTTGAGCAGTCCACTTCTTCAACTTTGTTGTCCAGTCTTGCTCTTCTGTATTCCATTTCATTCATTCTGCTTTTGAGGCTTTCTCCTGTCATTTCAAATTAGCTTATCAAGTTTTTCAGTTCCATATTCATTTTGACTTTTCCTTAATATTGCTATTTCTTTGGTGAATTAACTTTTCAAGTCTTAAATTGTCTTTTATTCTACCATATATTTGTATCTTCTTGAGCTTCAATCAGAACTTTATTCCTATCTTCTTTGAGTTCTTTGCATTGTTTTGTGTTCTTTAAAACCACTGAATTCTTTGATCATGCTTATTATTGTTCTTTTAAATTCTGCATCTTTTGGGTATTTCCTATTGTAGTACACTTCCTTAGTATCTGCCAAGACGAGGTGAGCACTGAATCAAGAGGAACCATGATGACAATATCTAAACTCACTGGACTTTATCAGTCTCTTACACCTTATTGCTGAGCTTTGACTTTCCATGTCTTCCCTTGTACAAGGAAAAAGTTCTTAAAATGCTCTAGAATGCCTGGAATGGGCTGGCCTACCTTTATGTATTCAATTTCATTCGTTATAAACACTCTCAACAAACTCTACCTCAGCTACACTAGCATTCTCAGTAGTTCCTGAATACCTTATTAGGTCATGTCAATTTCTCTTGAAGACACTTTTACTGGTTATTCCCTCTTCATGGAATCCTTTTCCTAAAAATATTCACATGGATAACTTACTAGCTTTCTTGTTTTGATTTTTATTTTTCTTCTGTTTTATTTTTTGCTGAAATGTCAGTTTGTAAAGGACTCCTGACCAAACACATTATATAGATTTACTTGTCATATTGTATTCTCCTTCTACCTGGAGGCAATAAAAATGACTGCTATTCTTATTGGAAGAAGAAGAGTCAGTTACAGTGGCATACTGTGGTAGGGTATGCTGAAGAGGTAGAAGTAGGAGAAACCCAAGTTTGAAGAGGAAGGGAAAACAGAGTGCTTTCACTCATATAAACAGATAAGAGGTCGTCCTACCAACCAAGAAGAGAGACCTCCACCAGAACCTGAGGTTTCTGGGATTTAGACCATGGAATTCAAGAATCCACAACTATGAGAAAATAAACGTCTACTGTTTGAGTTGTCCAGTCTGTAGTATGGCAGTCTACACAAATTAACACTCCACCCCGTTCACAGGTTATCATCATCCCCCTCTTTCTGTGCTGCTAACCGCTATTGCTTCCTTCTGCTCTAGCCCTTAATTTCATACAAATAATATGAAATTTATCTTTCAATTCTTTTATATTGTCTGCCTTCTCCACTAGAATATGAACTCAATAACTGCCATCATTTCTGCTGCTTTCACTCACCAGTATATTCAAAACACATAGAACTCTGCCTGGAACATAGCAGATTTTCAAATAGTAAACGAATCATAGTCATTTCCCTCTTCCTTCAGGCAAATTGTCTCTGGGAAGCTGTATGCCCTATTTTAACCCATCAGATGACTTGGTAAGTCCTTGTGGCTATCTGAGCCCTTTGCTCCTGTAACTTTCTATACAAGGCAATAGATACTAAAGTGGTCATGAGGGAATCCTCTCCTAAGAATATCATTTTGCTAGATTTTTTGAGAATTTCTTACACTAGTTTTGATCATATTCACCTCTCCTCAAAATTCCTATAAAGAAGCAGGCATCATTATTCTAATATCTGACAAAATAGACTTCCAACAAAATCTAGTCAGAAGAAATACTTCATACTACTTATAGGGAAAAAAATCCACCAACAAGCTGTTACAATCCTAACCACATACACACTAAGCACAAGGGCACCCAGTTTCATTAAAGAAATAATATTAGATCTGAACCACAGTTTAACCGTAACGCAGTGTTAATGGGTGATTATAACATTCCACTCTCACAAAAGAGGGCACATCCACTTGTTCTTGGGGATAGCTTAATCTTAAGCCCAGCTCATCTAAGACACTTATGGTTTGTTATGGTTTAAGTCTGAAATTTTTCCACAGCCTCATGATTTGCATGCCTGTTCTTCAGATTTTGGTGCTATTAGGGTAGCCTCTAGAACTTATAAGAACTGGAGCCTAGCTAGTGAAGTAGGTTACTAGAAGAGATCATTTGAAATTTAAACCTGACCATAAGTTCCTGCCCTTCACTCTCTCTTCTTTTTGTTTGCAATGATATGAACACTGCATGCAACATACTCCAAACACCATAGAGTTGCTCTACCATGCCTTCCTCACCATGATGAACAGGAACTCTCAAAAAAAAAAAAAAAACATGAGCCCAAACAAGCCTTTCCTTCCTTAAGTTATTTCATTCAGATATGATCACAACGATGCAAAAGTAAGTAATGAAAGTTTTAATTTTGGGTTCTCTCAAAGCAGAACATGAAACAAAAATGTGAATTCTGGTGGCTTGTTTGATAGGTATCATAACTGGTTTCAGTTGTCAATCTGACACATCTAAGAAAAGGGAATACCAAGTGGGGAATTTCCTTTATTGGGCTGGCCTATGCGCATGTCTTGGAGGTATTTTCTTGACTCTTTAAGTGACGTGCAGGGGTGGTGTCTCCCCTGGGCAGGTGATCCTGGGTTGTATAAGAAAGCAGGCTGAGCACTGTCCAGAGGAGCCGGCCAGTAAGCAGTGTTCCTTCATGCTATGTACTTTAATTCCTGCCTCTAGTTTCCTGCCTTGAGATTCTGTCCTGACTTCCTTCAAAGATGAACTGTCATTGGAAGAGATAGATGAAATAAATCCTTTCCTCCCCATTGGTTTTGGTCAGTGTTTTATCATAACAATAGAGAAGCAAACTAGAATCATAAGTGATTCTAGGGGTCAGCTGTAAAGAAGTACCAGCCTAAGACAGAGGAAGGAAGAAGGCCAGGGTATATGTTAAGCTGATTGTGGGCAACTGAAGAGTAACTCTACTAGGACCCTTCAGAAAATGGTGGACTATGTCTCAGAATTATTCCTTCACAGAAGAGGAGGGATCTGTTATCCCACCCTTGTGCTCCTTTGTTTCATGTGAAGGTGTTAGCTCTTATGCCCCACTCTCTATCTTGCCCCCAGGCTGTTGTATATGCAGGCTGAGCAAAATGCAGTGTAACTTGGAAAACCCTTGCAGTATGCACAAGAAATGACCAATGCAGCTACATATCAATTCACAGGAAGGTTAAAAGAATAAAACTTGGATCACAACAAGCATCAGCTCTATTTTGTTCCATAGATTATATTTTAAGAATCACTTTAGAAGCTTGTGATCAAAATATTTCCATCTTGTATTTTTAGCATTCATTTTTTTCCCGTACTCAAATGAACTTTGTTAGAAGGACATGATCCAAGATATAATGTACAGAACCTTTAAACTGAAAACAACCTGTTTTGCAGTTCTTAATTCACCTTTATTTTCTTGAGAAATGTCACTTGTTGTATTGTGAGAATTTGCCCGTATGCACTGTAGTTCTTTCTTAATAAATTTCAGTGTGTAGGGAAAAGTAAAATCACTGTTCCTTTTGGGGTAAGATGGGTATGCTATTTCAACAGGAACTGCTGCTTGTCATATCAGACTCTCTTGAGAATCTCCTAAGGAGGCTTATCCTTCTCACTGATTAATTAAAACTGTCACACCAACTCAGCTAAATGGTATTGTATCCAGGAACCACAATGATTTGCTCAGAGACAAAACACCTCTGAAGGAGGATTTTTATCAAAGGACAGAGTGATCATCTTTTTTTTTCCAGAAAAACACAACTAAATCCCATATTTTAAGGATGCAAGTAGCTTAATAGTTGCAACAATAGAAAAATAAAATCCCTGAACAACCCACAGATGGATGAGGATCTCAAACATGTACAGAAATATTTTCAAAGATTTGGTTCTCACCAGTGTTTCTGTGCAGAGAAAAGAAAGTGCTTAGAAAATACTTGTGTCCCTAACCATTTGAAATACTGTGTGTGATAGTCTGGAGTATGATGTAGGTATGTGTGTTGAATGCTTGGGTGTTAGGTTGAGAGATTCTGGAAACTTGGGGGTGGGGGGTTGTTGGAAGAAGTAACTAGAAGTGTAACTTCAAAGGCTATAGCTGGTTCCCAGGACCTTCTTTGCTCTCTGTTTTCAGTAGTCCACGAGGTGACAGGCTTCTTTTATCATATGATTCCCTTTCATGGTGGTCTGCTCTGAAACTGTGAGGCAAACGAATCTTTTCTGTTTTTAAATTTTTGGTATCATGTATTTTGCCACAGTAATGAGAAAGATAGAAACACAAGATGCAAGTGTAACTATTTTTTTTTCTTTTTTTGTGGGGCTGGAATTGAACTTAGGGCCTTAATGCTAAGCAAGCACTCTACCATTAAACAGCAGCTTCAACTGTCTTTTCAAGTTTTTTTTTTTTTTGAGAAAGGGTCTTACTAAGTTGCCCACATTAGTCTTCAACTCACTATGTAATTCAGGTAGGCACTGAACTTGTGATCCTCCTGCCTTGCCCCTCTCAAGTAATGTCTAATTATTAAATTGGGAGTATCCCATCCAGAAGGAAATGCCTGGCCTACTCTAGATCTCCAATAGTTGTGTACTTGTTAAAAGCAAGTAAACACCTGATTTGCCACCTAAGAAATTCATGCTTGGTATTCCCCTAAACATTTTCTATAACTATGTTCAAGACAGTGTTAGATGTTTTAACATAATTGTATCTTACTCCTCACTCAAATCCCAGGAGATAGGTATCTGCTGTTTAGCAAATGAGAAGATTAGATGTCAATAGATGCTGTGAAGTTGATTCTTTTGCTCATAGTGGCCCAGATGACAAACATACAGCCAAGACCTCAACTGCAAATTCAATGAATGAGTTTGTTGTTTGTTTACTAAAATGCTTCAATTTCTTTGGCATTTATACCAAAGAGAAAGGGCTACTCTTTGACCTCTATTCTTGAATCCAGGCAAGCTTCTTCTAGCAGCTTTGACCTCAAGAGAATGGTGAAAGTGATGCTATGGGATGGATTCCTTTTCTATCTGTTTGCTTCTTTGTTTAAGATGGGATCTGATTACGTGGCTGAGGCTAGACTCAAACTCACAATTCTCTTGTCTCCATTTTGAACCTGAGATTTAGGCCTGTGTGTTCACTCTTTACAATGTTAAGTTCCCTGGTGGGTTACTAGTTAAAAATTTGAAACTTTCATTCTTCAAACTTCACACTCTGATCTAGTAAACCTGGAAAAAAGAACTATAATACCTTCTTCTCTTAATCTCTCAACCTGGTCATCAATCCTTTCTCAGTTGAAGTCACTATTTTCCACAGATATCCAATCTCAACCACCCTAAAGGCCTGCCTCCATTCTCCCAGCATTCAACATGAATCTAAAGGAGTCCCAAAAGGCAGTCATCTTTCTTTCCTTCTTTCCTTTAACCCAAAGAGAGCGAATGTGTCAGATCAAGGGCATGTCCAGGCAAGAAAAGTAGAGTATTGTCAATAAAACCTGAAGTTTTATACAAACTTGATATTATTATGCCCTTACCTTGAATACACATCATCACTTTAAAAGCGGAGCATGTATAAATTGCATTGCCATCTCAATCGGTTAAAAGCAATGAACTAAATACAGAAAATACAATTCAAGAGAACTACTCTAGCACCTTCCCCAAATAAAAGCAGGGATTCAGAAGAATCTTTCTATTTTAGCAACTCTCGTTAGGAGTATCAAATCCTAAAGCAGACCAGAGTGTAGCTGGGACACATCTAGGGGGCCTACATCTCATACTGTAGTGTCTGTGGTCTCTTATCTAAATAGAGTCCAACTTATTCCCAGAAAGTAGACAAATATGCATATAGAGATCTGGGATGCAATAAGAAATCTTCACCCCTATACACAAAGACTAAGCACATAGTATCAAAGGCCTGAAATTCCATTCGAGGCTGCTTCCTTTGGCCTAAGGTCTTGTTTGCTGCCACAAAGCAAAGATCTTGTGTGCTAATTACAATTCAGTTATAATGGCAGGTCTTGCTATGTTCCCACCAACCATCATTTTTTCCCTTTCTTTCTGGTTATAGAGCCCTGTTTGGGGTATGGGAAAAGCAAAGTGCCTAGATTCCATTACATCTAAAGGTGGTTATATGATTAAGGTCAGTTTAGCACATATAAGTGGAAATCTTTTGGATGGGATGCCTAAGAACGCTTGTTCAAAGGTACCCACTTCTAAAAGCAATGGTGCTTTCCCTCATCCTTTCTTCCTTCATGGAAGATGAACACAGCTTGTGGAGGCATGGCAGTCATCTTTCAAACCCAAGCCCAAGATCTATGCATTGGCACACTAGGAAGACAGAAGAAACCGATTTTCTCAAAAAATCTCTATGCTGGGGCCATAATCAGTCCACTGCCTTCCAGATGAGGGAAAAAACACTTTTTTGTATTCATCTAGATCCTCTAAAACAAGTTTCTACTTTGGGGAAGCCAAAAGAAAACCCTGTGGAACACAAAATTATCTTAAACGTGTGCAATATTGGAAAATTATCCATGGGAAGAGTTTTGAAATGATAAAGAGAACACGGAGGAGTTAGAAGCGCTAAGAATTGTGCCAAACAAAGGAGTCTCTGAAAGGGAAAAATCACCAAAGTGGAACCAGCATATCATAAAAACGTTTTTTAGATTGTACCCTGTATCTAAACTAAATAAGTGGAAAAATACTTTCATGACCTATATTATGTGGGAGAAAAACCATGTCTTTACAGCGTCTTTATGAAATAATAACTTGAATTTTTAACACATTGTTGTGTAAGGATGATTTTTTTTTCTGGGACACATGTAGGTGAGTCACAATTCTAGTTAGGAAGCTTTCATAAACAACAAAGAAGGCCAAAGGTTTCCCTGAATGATGGCTCCACAGGAACTGGCAGGGAACATGAGTGCACTGATTAAAATGAACACTGAATTGCTGTTGAATTGCTGTTTTCATTCTCCTGAAAAATAGTTGTTATTTGCCGGACATCAGCAATGCATAAATTGGCAAAAACATTACCTAAGACCACTTGAATTGTTTACCAAGACCTTTTCTTTTAATCTAAGAAGAACTGGGATGTCAAATAACCCTGAAGAGAAAAACATGATCCAATTTTAACTTTCAATTTAAAATATTCAGATAAGCCTTTGTTTTGTTCATGAAGATTTCGTGCACAAAATCACGGATAAGCCAACATTCAAAATGATGAGAGATCCCTTTAACTTAAAATGGTATGTACTGTTGTTGGATCCCTTTTAGAAAAATGCTAATATAAGGCATAAGTATATTCCTATGAAATTTCACCAAAAAATAATCAGGTGAGAATTGGATAAGCCATAATGTTTTACCTAAATCTCACAAAGAGAAATTCACTCATTATATATCATTGGGGTACCACAGCAATCCTCAAACTTCAATGTGCAATAAGAATTATCTAGGGATTTTTGTTTAACTAGAGGCTCAGACATAGCAGGTAACGCCTGAAATCCTGCATTTCTAATAAGCTCCCAAGTGATGACAAGGAAGGCGGTTTGTGAAATGCACTTCGACAAACCAGAGCAGAGAACTGGCTGACTGGGCTGTTCATCAGGACCATTTAGGCCTCTCATAAAACAAAGTCTTGGGCTGAATCCCAGGCCTACAGAATCAGAATCTCCAGGAATTAGGTACAGGAGTTTGTATTATTAACCATCTCCCCAGGCAATTACTATTCAACCGTGAGATGCACCTGTCTGCAATGAAGAGAGCAGCAGGTCTCAGCGGATAGCTGTTTATCTCCTAACTCGGAATTGCCTGAGGAACCTGATGACCACGTGGATACCTCTGTGCAGATACCTTCCTTGTGCTGTCTGAGCAGTAGGCAGAGGGGTGGAGGAAGTAGGAAAAAATAAGGAGACAGTATAAAATGGGAGATTGACGTCACTTTAACTCCCACCTGGCAGGAATAGAAAGGGCCAATTCTCCTCGAAATGACAGCATGGAGCTTGCCTCCCACTGCCTGACCACCTGCACCTCCTTTCTTCTCTTCCTCTCCCTGGCAACTGCCTGCCCCTCAGGGGCTGATGGGGGCCCTGGTTAAAGAAAGAAAGGAAGAAAAAGAAATTGAGGAGGGGAGGGGAGAAAAATAAAGGAAAGTTATAGGAATTATAAACAGCCATAGGCTTTTGTTTGTACTCTCTTCAATCCAATGGAAAGAAAGACCTGGTTTAATATCTGCATCTGCTAAAATAACACAGTTTTTGCTAAAACGTGTGCAATCCCATTGAATAAAATGGCATCTGTGTGCAGAGAGAGGCCTGAAAATCTGTAAATGATCTTAATCCCTAAGTGACAGAAGAGAGGGCATATTCCTTACTTTAATATTCTGTTTTGTTTGGATGTTTTGCACCAGTAAGGATTATTTTTGTAATCAGAAATAAATAATAAAGTCATTTTCACCCAGAAAAAAACAAAACAAGAGGTTAAAACTACAAGAGACAGATTAGAAAGGATTTAGTCCCCTTCTTCCAAGTGCTCAAGAATTCGGTAGTCAGGATATGGACTCTTTCTGAGTTGCAAAGATATGCAGCCCCACAACTGATGTCAGGACCAAACTCATATGCAAGGAGTGGCATTTGGCCCCCAAGTCCAAGATGGGTTACGAATGCATGCTATTGTGCACACACCTGAAAAAGAATTTAGTGTGTTTAGAGAGTGAAATTTATAAAGATTAATTAGCATGGATCAATTTGATTTGGAGAGAATTGCATGGGTCAAAGAAATGTAGAAAAAACTCATTATAATGCTATATGAGATATAGCCCATACTATAGCAGGAGACTGAGCAAGTGAAGCTGGGGCCTCATCAAAAGTACAAGCATTCTGGGTGCTCTCGGATTTGTTCCTCATGCTGTTGAGTCTATAACAGAATTACCACATGCAAATGAACCAATTGCTAAGTACATGTAGAACCGTTATCTCTGTAGAAATGATGGAGGGTTCTGTACATCAAATGAAAGAAGAGTTTAAGAAGAGAAGAATCTAGGGAAAACAGAGTCTGCTTTCTTGGGAGTGTCTCGAGGTTTACAGACCTGTGGCACCCCTCATTGTCTTTAACGATGTTCATGGAAGATACAGTGTTCATAGGTCCAAATCACTTCAATCTCCTGCATGAAACATGAGTGTAAGAGAAAAAAAGATAAAATCCTCTGGTGGGAGGAAAGAAAATCAATGAGTGTAAGCCACTTCCAGGATTTTGAAGGCCAAGTCAGCAAAATTGCATTAAACTCACAAGTTTCCAAATTTGTACTTCCTCACCCACAACCAAGAGGATTTTTCAAATTTCATATACTTATCTAATACACTATGTATAGTTGAAGCTTAAACAAGTTTTACAAAGGGGCTGATCATGCAGGTTGCATGAACACTTGCATGGGACATGAAATCAGTTGAAGAAAATCTTCAGAGTCTTTGGCATTGAAGGCAGTGGCAGCCGGGCTGAAGGTGACCTCAGGCACTTTCTCTAGAGTTGAAGGATCGACATTCCTAGCAACTAACCTACATAATGTTGAATTTGGCTGTTAGGGGAAAGTGCATTTCATGGAGTTTTTGTAGTACAGTTGTTTTTCCACTCTAAGGCATTCACATGTTTCTTAGGACCGAGTTCAGCTCTGTGTAGTCAATAGGCAATTAATGCCACAGTGGTGGGTGCTGCTCCCAACTCTGCAGTCGTTCCCTTTGTCTACCATGTTGTTGCCTTACAAACCTCATTACAGATAATCTTTCTAAAATCTACCCTGCATGCTGCAAGAATGTCTTCTGTTCTCCATTAATACTTACTTAAACAACGTTTTATGAAATAGGAAGTTATTTGTGTCCTATCAATTGCAATCGCTGGTATGTGGTTATTGTCTGGGCAAGTCTTTTGATTTTATTTTCCAAAATAACTATCTATGACAGTCAGTCTTCCATATTCTTAATATTATAATGTTGTGGTCATTGATGTAGAAAGAGTATTTGCAAGTGTGTGTCTTAAAAATAACTTTTCTCTTGTCTGTGTGTTTATGTGAATTCTGAGATCAGTTAAACTCTGGAAGCTCACCTGTGTCTGCAGGAGGACGCTTCCTTTTCAAAACATTTTTATTGATTCCAAAATTTCATACAATGTATTTTGATCCTATTCAGACCCTCTGTCCCCTCTCCACCTCCTCCCTACTGCCCAGCTATGACTTCATGTCCTCCATTATTAATGTCTTTTAATCTTAATTTTTGTTTGCTTGCCTTGCTTTTTGAAGGTCTATCAAATCCAAGTCATGCCTCCCAAGTACTCGTAAGTGTTGTCCACCCCCTGGAGTCTGTTGAATTTCTCAGGTATGACATACCACACCAGTAAGGAAGACTAAGTCTCTCTCTCTCTCTCTCTCTCTCTCTCTCTCTCTCTCTCTCTCTCTCTCTATCCAAGAATCCATCAATTACTGATAGATCCTCAGCTAGGGCTAGGGTTTCCTGCCCAACTCCCCCATGCATGCTGGGCCCTTTCTGTCCTTGGTTTGTACAGTTCTTGGACATGCTAACATAGGTATCATGATTTCACATGTCCAACTACCCTGCAGTGTTCAGACATCACAGTTCCCTTGTATTGATCCACCACCTCCTCTTCTTACATTCTTTGCACCCCCATCTTTGGCAATGTTCCCTGAACTTTGGGAAGAGAAGGTGTGATATGGTGTCTCATTTGTGGCTGACCACTCCACAGTCTCATATTCTCTGCATGTTGATCACGTGGTGGTGTCTGTGTTAATCATCATCTGATGCAAGTATGTTTGCTGGTTAGAGTTGAGAGATACACTACTCTATGTGTATAATAACAAGTCATTATGAGTTAGCAGAATGATGTGTAGGTTCTTCCCTACAGCCTGTGACCTGTCTAGCCACAGGTACTTGGCCATGATAACAGTGTCAGATATGGACTCCCAACTGTGAAGTGGGCCTTACATCTAACTAGAAATCGGTAGCTTGCTCACATAATATTCATGCCACTACTGCACCAGTAGGCATATTTTTCAGAGCCAGTTGTATCTCAAAAGAGTCACAGCTGCTTAAGGTTGATAGTTACCTTTCTCTGCCAGTAGAATGCATAGCACCTTATAGGACTATGAAAGCTAGACATCAGGGACGTAGCTTCAAGCTCAGTTCCACTTTTAGTTCTTTTTTGTCTGGGAATCAGGTGTATACTGTGTTTAGCAGTAGGGTCTTACCATCAAGTTCTATGTTACCAAGTGTAATGGCAATATTGACTGAGGATCTAAGGGGTCTTTATACTCAACAACTCCAAAAGACAGAGTCCATTCATGATTCCCTTCTTAATAGTAATAAATATGGGGAGAAAAAAAGAAGAGTTTCTGCTTTAGAGAATGGAGATATGTTTTTTCCTTGGACAATCTTGGGCATTTTTTATCAGCAGCAAGGGAGAAAAAGCCAGCCTTCTCCATCACACTTTCGGTGAGTTATATTCCAGCCACTGTGCAACCTAATGAAAAATAAAAAAATAGAAACGTGTCTGATATCTGGTAATAGGGCTGGAAATGAGAGAGGATGGAGGAGAGATCGAATGGAAGCAAGATTTTATAATGTGTAGCAAGTGTGGGCTGTGTCACCAGATCTGGGCCGCATATTTCTAATTGCCAGAGCAGTTACCATGCCTAAGGCCAATTTTGCTACCAGAAATGTAGGATTGACTACATTCTTTGCAGGGATTTTGAAAATATGTGTGATAAAGCATCAGTAACTAAAATCAAAAGAAATATCTCAAGGGAAGGAATGAGTGATCAAAAATAGGAATTGAACAAATATTTCCAGGATTAATTAGATATGAATGCCATTGTAACTCAAAAGGATGCTGCCTTTAGGAGGCTTTGATAGGTCTGATTCTCTCTGTGTCTAAAACACCTGAACACCAGACCTGGGGAAGTCACTAGTTCAGCACTAACTCTATAGGCACTGTCAACCTAAATATTGCTACAGACAGAAGTAATTCTGGATCAATATTTTGATCTTTCTTTCTCTTTTTCAGATCAATCTGAAGAAATCTCTGAGAAGATGCACAAGAAAACTGTTAGGCTGGCTGTTATCTGCCTGAGAATCCAAAGTTTTATCAAATTCCTTACAAAATGCAGTGCATATACTATACATGTCTGTGGAAAATGGTAAGTCTTAAAATCAACCATCAATACCCAATTATTAATCATTGCTCAAATTTCTGGCATCAAGAGACATTAACATCTTGGCTGTTCAAAGTGTTGTCTATAACAGTAACGCCAGCAGCAGCCAGGGACTTGGTAGAAATGCACAATGAATTTCAGGCTCTAGCCCAGACCTGCTGAATCAGAATCTGGTTTGCGCAAGAATCACAGGTGATGGAGATGCACTTCCGAGTTTGAGAAATGCCGTTGCAGATTCTCTCTCAAGGAGGTCATTTACGTCATATTCTATTTTTAGTAAGAGACAGGCTGAGAAGGGAAAAGGCTCAACAAACTACAAGTACTAATCTAGAAAATGTGAAGTGTTTTTATAAATATTGAAAATAGGCCATCAAAACAACTACTCATAAAAGCTAATATACCTTGTTCTAAGATCTGAAGGTAGGTGAAACAAGGAAGGCAACTTTGACAATGAACTTGGTTATTTCAATAGAACCAACCAATGAACACATAGCCTTCCCCCTCATGCTTTCAGTCTTTCCTGAAAATGACACATAGTTCTTTTGGCAGAATTAGCTCCCAGATTTGCAGTGGGAATTAGACAAGAACATCTTCTCCTTCCTTTCTTTCAAGATGTAAGGGTGGGGGCTGAAGCAAGCAGCAGGAGAACACTTCTGAGGCCAGGAGAAAGCAAACCATACCACAGAAGGGGTGCCAAAATATGAATGCCAGAGGGAACATAAGGGCAAAAAACTGCAAGAGAGGGAGGAAGGTGATACAATGCCAGGTGCCTGGCATCAGAGAGGAACAAAGAAATAAGGTATTCTTCAAAATTTATATTGACAAAGAATAATAATTGTATATATTTATTGTGATATGATGTTTTAGGATAGGTATACATAGTGTAATGGTTAAAGGGAGCCAATTAGCAAACATATTGTTTCATATTCTTACTGTTTGGGTGGTGAGAATATTTTAAATCAACTCTTAGCAATTTTGAATTATATATTAATATTAACTATAGTTATAGTTGTTGTGGTGTGTAATAAAGCTCCTAATCTTATTATCCTCTCTAAGTGAATTCTATGCACTTTCACTAATACCTCCCCAATCGTTCCACAACCCCTGGAGATGACCATTCTACTCACTACCTCAATGAATACAGCATTTTAAGATCATACATGTAAGTGAGATGATGTAAAAGAAGCCAGGCTTATATTACTTAACAAAGACTAATGTTCTCGCAGTTATCCTTGTTGTTGCAAACAGCACATAGTGTTCTAGAATGTTGTGTACATGCATGCATGACTGTAGGATTGCAATTTCTTTATTCATCTGTTGATGTGCGTTTCAGTTCCTTCTACATCTTAGCTACTGTGAATGATCCTGAAAGCACCATGGGATACAGATGTGTTTCTGACATACTGACTTCATTTTCTTCGTACTCATACCCTAGAGTGGTAATGCTGGATTATGTCTTAGTTCAAATTTTAATTTTGGAGGAAGTATCATACTGTTTTTATAATGATTATCCCAGTTCTGGAGACTTGATAAAGAACTAAGGGTAGGATTAGAAATTTATCTTGGAGCATAACTGGCTGCTTCTGGATTAAAGTCACAATTTTTATTCTTAAGTAGCAAGTGCCAGGTGGGTAGGCCAAGCTGCAGAAACAGAGAAAGATCCACATGATTCAAATGAGAACAAAACGAGTAGAAAGAAGTATGGAGATAAGTCAGTCCAACACCTCGGGACAGTCTAGGGAGTTTCTGAAAGGCGAAAGCGGGATACAGTCTTGAAGAGTACAATCCAGGGTGAGATACTGCATGTAGAACCTGACTTCATCTAAACCACGAAATCCATGTTTTGCTGCCAGGGATTTCTTTCTTCTTCCTGCATTCTCCTCAAACCAATTTTCAAATCCTTTGTTTAATATTGTTCAACTGATGTTTTTAGACCTACAAGTAGCAACACTCTTCCAGATCCAAAACAATGATGCCTCTAAAACTACGCATATCCATTTCAACAGACACCTGCACCATCTATGCCAAAGCCAGATTTATATGGCAGTCAATCCAGTACAAGAAAAGGTCTTGAGTAAGTAGATAAAAGACTTTTTTAAAAAGTCAATTACCTCAAATTTTAAACCAAAGTAAACTGAGATATTGATAAGATCACTAACACACTGAGAGTAAGGAAGAGAAAGGAATTTTTACTAAATGTGGGGTTTTTATAACAGAATTCGCTAATGGTTTATAATTTGTCTTAGGCTTAACATCATATCTCTTTGTTGTATTTTATAGAATGGCTAGAATTTCCCCAGATATTATCCTACCTCTTTTTGTTCTCCTTGGATTTTATGCCACCCAAATACCCACCAATTACCCTTGTTGGTTCAAATGCCTTGACTCCCAAGAGAACAAATTGGCTAGAAATAACGTTCCAGTATTCAAATGTAGAGGGTAAAAGAGGCTTGTATCTTTCTACTCGTTTTGTTCTCATTTGAATCATGTGGATCTTTCTCTGTTTCTGCAGCTTGGCCTACCCACCTGGCACTTGCTACTTAAGAATAAAAATTGTGACTTTAATCCAGAAGCAGCCAGTTATGCTCCATGATAAATTTCTAATCCTACCCTTAGTTCTTTATCAAGTCTCCAGAACTGGGATAATCATTATAAAAGAGAATTTGGTTTTCCTTATGGATTATGATGCTTATCCAGTGGCACTGGACTATTAATTTGGAGAGGAGAGAAAGAGGAAGAAATGTTCTCTTGCTGCTTTCCTAATATCTGTCATCTCCCTGAGGTTTGTTTGGCACACAGGGATGATCCTGGCGGCACTGTAATGCTGAGCTCTGCAGCACACATTGCCAAATGTTACAGCTCCCACTTAACGTTCGCCCTCCACATAGCTTGTCAAATTAGACATGCTAGTAATATCAGTAATTACATGTTGCAACCGGGGTAGCTGCAGTGTGAAGTGTACTTAGATGCTAATCAGACTTCAGGGAAATCCCTTTGAACAATGCATTTAAGCCTTCCCTCACCTCTGTCTTAGAGGCTGGGTATAGCTTCTTTTGCCATGCCAACACTCTACCCATAATTTCCAGATATCCCTGATAATTTAGAGTACTTCCTGGAAGAAAAAGAAATAGCACAAAAACTAATCTCCAGGGGACCTAGAGAACTGTTTTCCAGTTTTACCAGACTTAGGTTGTGTTTATGTTATCTCTGCTGACCACATCAAACAGGAAATCTTAAAACAGGTGTGTTGTGGGGGAGGAGACTCAAAGGTTTGCATTCTTCACCTTCCCATTCACTCTTTCTGAGACTCTGCTCTACTCGTGCTCTTGACTCTGCACTACGCATTCTCAGCTATTTCCATTTATGTGCCCAAATGACTCCCTCCATGATACATTTAATCAGTACACATTTATTGAGCACCGACTGTGAGCCTGTTACTATACGGCAAAGATGAATGATTTCTATCTTCAAGACAGTCACAATAAGAAGGATGATAGTGATACATGGAGAAATTATCCTAAACAATAGCATAACTGCAATTATGCTGGCATATCCAGTATATCATATAAATACTGACAAGGGGAACTCAAAACAGCTTGTGGGGTACACACATGTTTGCATGCCCATGTGCCCACACACACTCATGTGGGATTTAGAAAGCAGGGTTATGGCAAACATTATTGGTGCCCATCCAAATCTCCTGGAAACTTTTTGTGTTTTCATATATATCAACTTCACATTGCCTTAAGTCTCAGCATCTAGCACTGGGTCTCCATTTTTAGAGAACATCTCTCGGGCTTTGTGCACTTCTACATAGAGCTGAAGTGCCTGGGAGTTTGCTTCAGATAAGTCACATGTACATAAATCCTCATTTTAAGGTCAGCTTTTGCCCAAATGAAGGTAGAATAAACAAGGAAAAGAACTCTTCCTTGAGGGTTTGTCTAAGTCAGGTCTTGAAAGGATGGGAAAATCTAGCAAGATGAAAGAACTTAAGTTTCACCCCAGTAGTATTGGGGGGGGCGTATAAAGGTGGTCCTCTGGACAGATATTTCTGACATCATGAACAAAAAATTCCTTGTATCAAACAGCCTGGAGCTCATTGGATACTACAATTACAGCCCAAAACATAAACACTGAAAGCAGCATTGCACTGTGATGAGCCAGCAAAAGGACCTCTGCAAGTTTGGGGTACTTGGTGCAGTAGGAGCAGCTAGGAGTTGATTGTTAATTTTGTGATCTGACTATTAAACTCTAGTAGATTGTAATTGTTCACGATGTGTTTATTTGCACTATGGAAACACTAAAAATGAGAGGTTGTTTTTGTTTGTTTGTTTTTGTAGAACTGGCTTACCATCAAACTACTTTGCCATGCAAAAAGTTTCCTTCTTATTCTATAGGCAACAATGGAAGGCCATTGGCTGTTTAGAGTAATGGATTTATATAGCCAGATTTGCATTTTATATCCAACAACCTGATAAGATGGTTATGATAATTATGTGGAGAAAGATAGAGACCTAAACCAAGAGAGACATTGCAGACAGAGGACAGTAGAAAATTGATGCATTTATCTGATTGCTTATAAAGACTGATAGACAGGTTGACTGGGTAGATAGTTGTGCTGGCCACTAAAACTGCAATACAAAAGAAAATATAAATTTGGATGACAAGTTTACCTCTGTAAATGTTGATTTCAGAATTCTTAGGGCCTGGGATGTTGCTTTTAAGGACAGAAATCATCACAGGCCCAGTTACTTAAAAGAAAAAAAAACAGAGTGAGATATGAACAGGCACTGCTAGTCAGTCCAGTCTCTCTGCCATGGTATGGTAATGTTTGTCATCACTATTCTAACTGCTATTCTACCAATTTCACTTGTATTCATAAGTCTGTAGGACTCAAACAGAAGCACTTCTACTCTGAAGGCATGACTGGTCTGGTCAAGTGTTAGATGTCCTGGGCCATAGTGATTCTACTTCTGGATTTTTAGTTCTGTCTCTGTCACTTAAGGCAAGAGTCCCAGAGTGTCACCTAGAATGGTCTTCATGGAAACACACCTTATATCCATCATTAACGGCCAGCCCTTCTTCCTCAAACATGACATTAGGTTACAAAATCAGGTATATTTACTCTTCAACTCCCTCCACCCGCCCCCACCACCACCACTTGGCCTCTGGTGACTGCAGCTTTCCAGAATAGCAACTTCAATAAGTAGAACTTCTTCCATTCAGTAAGAGAGATGATCAGATGTCAGTGTCTGAAAAATTAATCTCAAGAACTCATACCTATCCTATTTCCTTCACAGGATGCAAAGATTCTGAAGAAAATGGTATTGTTGGAAGAGGACTGTGATCTCTCAATTTCATAAAGAAACGGATTGAGGGAGGGCTGGAGAAACAGCTCAGCAAGTAAGAGTACTGATTGCTCTTGTGGAGGCCCTGGGTTCAATTCCCAGCACAAACATGGTAACTAACAACCATCCATAACTCCAGTTCCAGGGTATTCAGTGCCTCTTCTGACCTCTACCGGTATTGCATGACATGGGTGCACTTACATACATGCAGGCAATACACTCATACACATAAAAAATATAAATAAAATATTTTTTAAAAAGAAACTGATTTTCTCTGCATCCCTTTACTTCATGTCATAAACTGTAAATCTTTGTTCATAGATTCACATTGCAAGTGAATCCTATATGAATTTCTCTAAGTAATATTTAAATAAAATTAAATAAGAAAGTTGCTTAATTCCTGCGGCTTTCCCACCTCCACATCATCACCTCAACAATTCTCAAATGCATACATTTTGAGAATGAATTTTAAGGCAAATTTTAATGCCTGCTTAACATAAATATGATCGCTAATGAATGCCTGGTTTCTGCCAGAAGTGTATGTTGTCATAATTATGATTGAAGTAGATCAAATTTCCTAAAGTAAGACAGTCCCTGCGTGTTATCATTTGTTAGACATAATTTTTAAATGTGTTTTCAAACAGATAGTTTCAGCAATAATTTAATTGCGAATTTGAATTTTATCTCCAGTATCCCTTTTCAATGTAACACTGACATTAGTCAGTTGAAGGAACGCACAGGGGGAGAAACACTCCACAAAATGCTTTATAATCCAGAAAAGCCCTCATTTAACACTCCAGAATCTCTACACTAAACATGCTGATGTAGAGAATGCTTCCATTTGAATTTCCACATTCTTTTTAAACATCTTGGGAAATCGTTTACAGGAAAAAAAATATTCAATACCTAACTAGCTTTCAGAAAGTAGACATTCTTTACTTTCATCTCTGTACTTAGTTCAGAAATAACTGGATTACTTTTTGCCAGCATTTCTCAATACTCTCAAATAGGAGCTAAGATAAATCATAGAAGATTTAATCTCAGAGGATTCTTTTGGAGTTTAGGAGTATAGAAGAGATTTATTTATGAACCATTAACAACATAAATGGAGATTGCTCAAGGGACATAATCATTCACTTTAAATAAACAGGGTATGGTAACATGGCAATAAAAACAGGATTCACTTAAACATGCAAACTTCAATATGTTTGAAATTTCTCTACATTAATACTATGTTAATTTCAAGACTTTTTTAAAGTTTTTTATTTTTATTTACTTTTATTTTTTACTGAATTTTTGAGATTTTCATGCAATATGACTTGATGATATTTAGTTCCACTCTCCTCTCCACACCTACCCTCACTGTCCTCAACTTCATTTAATGAACTCTCATATATATGTGACCTATAGAGTCTAATTACTTCCCCAAATGTCCTTCAGTGTGGGTCCACTGGGCCCAGCAAAAGTCCTGTTCCAGTAAGACACTGTATTTCCCCGTCTGAGCTGCCATCAGTTGACAAATGTTCCTTAGGCAGTGTTGGAATTCTTTACTCACTTCCTCTTGTCTATGCTGGGATTTTGTCTGATTTGAGCTTGCTTAGGACTTGTACATGCTGTCACCATTGATGTGATTTCATGAGTAAAAGGGTCATTGTGGAAGAGGAGGCATCAAGACTGTTAGAACCACAGGGGACAAATGACCTAAAGATTTTTTTGATTTGTTGTTGTTGTTTTAATGTCTGTGTGTACATCTGCGTGAATGTACAGCACATGTGTGGGAGTAGCTGCAGAGGCCAGTCAAGGGTGTCGGATTCTCTGGAGCTAGAGTAACAAGCAGCTGAGAGCCACCTGACATGGGTCCTGGGAACCAAACACAGGTCCTTTGCAAGAGCAGAGGCACTCAACCCCTGAGACATCTCTCCAGCCCCATCAGATTTTAAAATGTAAAAATGTAACATGACCAGTTGTGTTGGCACACACTGGTAAGATATGCTGAGGCAGAGGCAAGAGGATCACCAGTTCATGGCCAGCCTGGGCTACATATTTTTAAGGTGGTGGGGGCTGGAGAAATGATTCAGCAGTTAAGAGCACCAGCTGCTCTTGCAGAGGACCCAGGTTCAATTCAATTTCCAGCACCCACATGGCAACTAACAACCTTCCTAACTCCAGTTCCAGGGCACCTATAGGCTCTTCTGACTTCAGGGGGCATTGTACAACATGGGTGCACTTACATACATGCAGGTAATACACGCATACACATAAAAATATTTTTTTAAAAAGAATGCAACACGAATTGTAATAATTCACAAAATAATACTTGAATATTTAAATTTGAATTAAAAGAACTTATTGATCAAGGGCAAGCTGGTTGAGCCATTTGCTTAGTAATACTTACATTAAGTAAAATAAATTATTTCACTACCACATTATATATACTAACTTAATGGAGATATAAGATTTCTGTTATTTAAAAATAAAATGAAAAATACAAACTAATTCAATACGTAAGATGAATCATGCCGTGTGAGTTATTACATTTTATTTTTTTATAGGTGGAGAATGTTTGAAGATGAGCCATAACTATGACATAAGGGAAATCATTATCTTCAGAACAAACACAGCTGGGCTTGAGATCTAGTACATTCACTTTTCAAATAAATGGAGAAATTAATATTAGTGTTTAATGTTGAACTACTCTTAAATTCTTTAATATTGCTTTCTTATCAATAAAATCATGGAAATAATTCTACGAAAATTAAGATTTATTTCAATATATTTAAAATCTTTTACATGATCCCTGAATTACAGTAGATGATCCTACCTTCCTTGAAAAAATACAAAGGCTTCCATTAGTCCCAAATTACTTTCACTGTTTTTATCTAAAAGCATATCTTGGACATGCTCTGTAGCACTGGTCTCTAGAATGAGGCGCACAGACAGCAGGGGAGGTATAACAGACCATTTTGGTGTCTTTCTATATTCTTCAGACCTTACTATTTCAGTTATAGCAGCCAGTTCTAAATAGCAACATATGCACTTCTTTGGGCCTTTCTCCAAATTTGCAAAAAGAAATTTAGCCTATTCATGTAAAAAGCAAGAGATGTTGGCATTCAGTACTTCCTGGGAGTATTCTGAAACCGATGACTAGGGTTGTTAAACACCTCAGCTTAAATCTGAGTAATATGTCTTGAGTCTTCTGTCAAGATAGTAAAGGTACTGATATTTTATTTTATGTTACCTGTAAGCTAAAAGGTTACCCTACCATGGGTTCATAGATGCTGATAAAAGACATGAGATGCCTAAGACAGAGACAAATGACATTAATGCTTGCAACATAAGAGATAGCATGAGCTTCAGGAGGACACTGACTATATTTAACACCCAAAGTCATTGGTGGTACTATAAAGAAGTCTCAGTTGGACTATGTACACAGCGGGTCTGTGTCATAACTGAAAATCTCCAGGTTTAGAAATCTTCCATCTTCCACAGGCTACTAGCAAACCTGTCTAAACTTTGTCCCAGAGAACGACATTGTCAGAGTAAGAAAATAGACCTTTTCCCTGTCCCTAGATGGAAAAATCAACTCTGTATTCCAGGGCTATAAAATCCAATATCAGGAAAACATGGCACCACAGAGGATTGTCTCTCAAAAGTGGCATCATCAGACTTCCCCAGCAGTACCGAGCTCCAGTAGCACACAGTGGTAATTTTCTTGTTAGTATATCTTTTCTTGGCTTTTTTTTCTTTTGTTTCAAATCCCTACTCTGTAAGAGTGGTTTCCTAAGATCACCAGGAAAGTAAGTGACTTGTAGGTGCCTGAAAACAATTAGGATGTTAAAGCAAATGAAGAAATAAGAAGATGGGAGCCATGTGTTGGTACTGCACACCAGAAATCCAGTGCTCAGGAGAATGAAGCATGTAGATCATGAGTTGGAGGAGAGTCTAAGCTATAGAACAAGTTCTAGACCAGCCTGGGTTACCGTAGCAGACCCTATCTTAAAAGAAAGAGGAGGAGAAGGAGGAGGGAGAAAGGAGAGGAAGTTGGAGGAGGAGGCATGAGTAAATGGATGATGAATCACTCAAAGGCAAATTCCATTAAAACAGATTTCTCTTGCAGAAGTTACAGGCATTTTGCTTTAAACATTTCAGTTCAGCCAACCTAAGGAAGTAAGCAGAGATGTCTGTCTTGCATTAATTCAGGTCATGGTCTTCATTGGAATGCATTTCTTGAAAAACTGAGTGGATTATCTCATTGGTACCACGAAGTTCTTTAAAAACTCATTTGTCCTGGCTTTTGCTCTTAGCACCCCCCACCACCAGATCTCTGGACTACCCTCTTAGTCCAGACATGCCCACTGTGTCTGAATCCCTTGTACTCAGACCAGTTCAATTTTCAGTCTTGTTTGTTAGAGTCTTCAAAGGCTGACCCCGCCTTCAACTTGCCTTTGCCTGTCCTAGACCAGCTATCTACCCTGGATGTCCCTTCTCCCAACCTGCCTTGGATTTCTGTGACCAGCTTTGCTCCTGAAAAGTCTGATCCACTGCATCTCCATTAACTCTACCACCTAAGCAGCTCCATTCTCCCCAGCATTGCACCCTGTTCTTTTTCTAGCCTTCGGCACAGGCCCACTTTTGCTCTTAGCACCCTAGAAAGCTGGACTTCCCTCTTGGTCCAGACCCACCCACTGCATCTAAGACCCACCCCTGTACTAAGGCCAGCTCAATTTTTCAGTCTAGTTTGTTAGAGACTTCACAGACTGTCCCCACCCCCAATTTGCCACTGCATTCCTGAGAGTAGCCTTCTACTCTAGCAATCCCCACCTCAAACTGATCCTCCACACTGCATCTCCATTTCCCTACCAACACAGCAGCTCCAAAATCCCTCACACCACATCTTCTTCTCCTTCCAGCCTTCAGCACAGGCACACTTTTACACTTAGCCTCCTAGATCTCTGGACTAACCTCTTAGATATGCCTGGCTGTGAGCTCTACAAATCACACCATGCCCTTCACCTACATTAGTACCATCTGTAGCCTCTACCATTGCTGCAGGGCTAGGCTTCTATGCCCTTTAGTAGGGTCCCATAATTTTGCAGACTGCCTGAGAAAAGTTGAACTCAGTCTCTGCCTAGTAATCTTACCAATTTGTGCTGTGCATACTGGCTAGGGGGACCCAGAAGTTAAGAGAAAGGCTAAGAGCATCTGACCTCCCCTGACCTGTACCTCCATGGAAGCAGCTGGACTAGAGCCCTCTGGTCTCTCCAATATAAAATCAATAGAGAGAACCTGAAGGCTTGAACAAACAGATTTTCATACCCAATAAGAAAACAACCATGTCACAGCAAGTATACAAACATAATAAGATACCAATTCAGCAAAAGAAGGCTTGAGTCTCACATCAGAATTATAAACAACAAAAGAAATCCACATGCCAAGCAAATGGTACTTGAAAAACTGAATCTTTACCCGTAGAAGAATGAAACTAAACCCTTATCATTATCTTGCACAAAAGTCAACTCCAAATAGATCAAATACCTCAATGTGAAACTTGATAATCTGAAACTCTTAGAAGAAAACATTGGAAGTAATCTATAAGATATAGGAGTAGGAACGGACTTTCTAAATCAGACATCAGTTGCTCAGGAATGAAGGTCAATAATCAACAAGTTTTCTGTACAACTGAAGAAAAGTATCAAGGAAGTGAAGAGCAAGCCCACAGAATGTGAGAAAATCTTCATCAGCAACACATCTAACAGAGATATAACATTCAGAATATATAAAGAACTCACTAAACAAAGAATCAAGTAAACAAGTGACCCAGTTAAAAAAATGGACTAAAAATCTGAGCAGAGAGTTCCCAAAAGAAGAAATAAGGATAGCTAAGAAACATCTTAAAAATTGTTTAACATCATTAATAATTATGGAAATGCAAATTAAAACAAATTTAAGATTTCATCTTACCCCAGTCACACTGGCTAAGATCAAGAGAATAAATGATACCAAATGCTAGAGAGGACGTGGGGAAATAAATGCTCATTCACTTCCGGTGGGAATGCAAACTCACGCAACCAGTATGGAAAGCAGTGGGAGAACTCTCAAAAACCTGAAAATGAATCATGTACCATTTGACCAGTTATACCACTCCTTAGCATATACCCAGAGGACTCATCCTATTACAGAGATATTTGTACACCTATGCTTTTTGCTGCCCTTTTCACAATAGCTAAGAGATAGAAGCAACCTAAGTGTCCCTAAACTGATGAATGGATAATGAAAATGTGAACAATGGAGTTCTACTCAACTGTAAAAAAAGATGAAACCATGGAATTTCCAGGGAAATGGATGCAGCTAGAAACTGTTATGCTAAGTGAAGTAACACAGACTCAGAAAGACAACTGACCTAAGTTCCCCTAATTTGTGGATCCTAGCAATAAATCTTAATATGTGTTATGTATCCTGATATAACTGTGGGAACCAGGAAAATGGAAAATAACCAGGGAGATAAAGGGAAAGAAGGAACCTGAAAGAGAAGAATAATAGGAGACAGGTGTTACTAAGGGAGAAATAGATAAAATACAGGTATCTAAATGGGAAGGTGGGGGAGGATTATACAAGGAACTATGGGGATAAAGGGAAAGAAGGAGCTTAAAAGATGTGGGGCCACAGGAGACACAGATTATCAAGGGAGATATGGGGAAAATGAGGACACCTTAAATGGGAAAGGCATGGAGGGAGGGTGAGAGAGAGAGAGAGAGAGAGAGAGAATGCCTAAGAGAATGACTAACTACTGTAAAAATTAAAAAAGAGGGAATCAGTAGTCCAACAACCTAATGACAAATTCCACATTCAGTATATCTACATGAGTTCATGTGCATAGCTAAAGGCTACATAACAAGGAACAGTGCCAGACAGGAGAAACCTTCCTTTAAGTTATTGGCTAGAGAAGTCCAAGAGACTCCCAAAATTACACAGGTTATTTCCACAGCCCTCCAGAACATGAAGGTAAGACCCTATTGCTGAGTTCAGGGGATTTGGAGCTGGGGTAGATCTCAAAGCCACTTTCCCTGAAGGCTAGCTCTCATAGCTTTGGAGATCACTACACAAGCTGCTAAGGAAGAACATCAATCAATGGTCCAACTCCAGCCTCAAGGTCAAATAACCACATCAATGACGAGCACAGAATACGACATTGCTGCAGTAGTGGCACTTTTATTATGGGGCAATCAACAGCTACCTAATTGGATGTAAAGCCCAATCAATGGGAAGAAGCTCATGTGTGACACTGTCAACACAGCCAAATACACACGGCTGGGGAGGTACAGATCTTATAGAGAGCCCCCCAGGCTGTCACATTCCTAGACTAATGCAATTTCTTACTATGTGTATCAAATATGTATCCTTATATTTATACGCAAGTATCTCTGTCAACACTCATCAAAGAAGCTTCTTTTACACCAGATGGAGACTATTACAGAGTACCAAAAGTGGTCACACATAGACATTGTCTGTGAATTGTCCAAGCCTAAGTGGAACAATGCAACCTCTATACCTAAAGTTCACAGAACATAGAATATAAAGAGGATACTAATGCATCTCTCAATTCTCATTAATGATGCTCCCTCATGCAACAGAGGGCCAGGAACACAAAAGGTCACAAATGGCCAAAGAATGTAGATTAGGAGTCTTCAGAGTGTGGATGCTTAGACAGAACTCCTGTATTAAACTCCACCCACTCAGGGCTCAGGAACCATTGCGCAGGTGGCAGAGAAGAAAGATGGTTAAGAGTCAGGATGGAGGTGCATGAACACATGGAAACAGACTCCTACAAAATCCTGGGACCCTGCTCATATGAACCTATAAGAATAGTGTCAGCATGCGTAAGACCCATGCAAACTCAAGCAAACAAAAACCCAACCTGGAACTGGGGAAATGGGTATCAGACCCCAATTTTAGCTGAAGAAATATTGGCAGCTGATACCTACTGGGTGAGGAAGAGCTGACCTTAAATTGAGGGACTCTAGTTCAGCTAACTAGACGTCAGTAGATGAACTTGCATTGAAGAATGTCTGGGAACACTTACTTCACACAGTATGCCTTAACAAAAATGACAGAATTTATGAATTTCAGTAGGGGGGGCTCTGGGAAAGTGCCAGTGGAGGAGGGTGTATAAAGATGAATAAGATTGATTAAGATGTTCTTATGAAATACACAAAAAATCAAGAAAAACTTTACAAAAAGAAAATACTCTAATAGATTGCACCCATCTGTCAGACTGAAGGCTCAGGATAATCATAATTTTCTATTCATATCCATAGATCTTCTTGGCTTCTGTGCCTATGTAGGTGAATACTAGGACAACCAAACTGTTTCAGATAGATAGATAGACAGATAGATAATAGATAGATGATAGATAGATAGATAGATAGCTATAGATATAGATATATGCATGTATGAATGTGGAGGAGGTGGTCTTGACATGAGAAATCTTTTATAAAGAAGAGAAAATGAAATATGACAAATCATTTAAATTTTCTTACACCATGAATCCAGAATCAGGTTTCACAAAATTCTCCACTGTTTTCACAATGCCTCATGCTCATCTTCACCAGAGAATAAAATATACCTAAGAAAACAGTGAGACCCACGTTCTTCTCCCATGACCAGCCAGAAAACAAGTACTCTCCTCTGCAGTGCTAACACACTGAGTTCTGAGTTCCTACTACAGAGGAGAGGAGATGACAGGCTAGGGTGATCAACTGTATCCATTTGCTAGGGATGGAGGAGTTCCTTACAATGTCCAGCTTTAAGTTCTAAAACCAGAAAGGTCTTTGAAAAATTGGAGCTGTTGGTCACTTTCATATGGCATTAGACTTATGTACTGAGCAGATTTTTTATTGTAGCTGCACATTAGAAATATTTAGGATTCTGTTTTTTGAAAAGTCTGTTTAAATATCATGGGCTAAAATTCAGATTTCATTGATCTGCATTAAAAAACTCCCTTGAAGGTACTCTACATGGAGGTATAATGCACCTGACAGATGCCATAGATTATCGAACAGAAAACCCCATGTCAGGTGTGGTATAGTGCCTGTTGAGATTTTGGTAAGGGGAGGTCACAGTGAGTCCCAAAAAACAATAGAAGCTATTGCCATTATTGGTTATCCACTAAAACTTGATAGTAAGAATTTATTGCTAATGATACCACACACTTTAGTCACAGGACATAAAGAAATCATTCTCAAACATACTATAAAACTTCCTCCATGGTGGATGGGTTTCACAATGCCAAAGTTACTATGCAGGTTGTTGGTGGTGGGTGGGACCATCAATAGTTTCCTCTAGCTGTGAACATTGTGCACTACAGTAATGACCAGCCCTGCAAGATATGTCCATTTGTGCAATAGTGGCATGAATGTTATGGAAATAATCAACTGTTTTCTGATTGAATTTGTGGCCCACTCCTCAGGACGGAATCCATACTTGGTGCTACATACTTGATCAAAATCCTGTGACTAGCAAGGTCATAGGCCCTACTTCCATTATTTATGTTAAAAGAGACAGTGTCAAACTGACATCTAAATACTTATCCTTATACTCAACTAGTGAAACTTCTCATCCTCATCACAGAAGCTTCGTTATGCAGCATATGATGGTTAATACAGAGACTCACAACCAGTCGAGGCACAGAGCAGAGAGAAAAATTAAGAATCTACTGTGGCATCTATATCACACCCCCTTCCCAAAGGCTCAGAGGTCATCACAGAATTCGGGGAGGAAATATTTTGAAAGCTAGAGGTAGTGGGTGTCCGTAGCAGTTTTTGCCAGACATGACAGGATTGTTGTGTACGTGAACTCACAAAAGCCATGGCTGCCTACATAAAACCTGCACAAGATCAAGCAAGTTAACAGTCCAGTGTGGAGAAAGAAGGGACATATGAGACCACAAACCTAGCAGAGGAGTTACTGACAGTTGATGGCCACTGAAGGATGGAGAGTCAGCTTTCTTCGGTGGTATCTCTGATGGTAGGCTCCTCATGCTCCAGAGAGTGGCGCCCTACACACATACACATATGAGCAACACTAATTGGATTCAGTGGGTTAAATAAGAAGAAGAGGAGGAAAAGGAGAAAGAGGAGGAGGAGGAGGAGGAGAAGGAGGAGGAGAAGGAGGAGATGTAGAGAGAGGGATATGGGCACTCTAAGAAGGGTTAGAGTTGACAGAGGAAGTAGCTATAATGTAAATACATTGTATTCATGTTTGAAGTTATCAAAGAACAATAAAAATATTTTTAGAAAGCTTTCTTGATGAGTGTAACCAGAAGTGTTGGGGAAAAACCAGTGGTTTTTAACCTTTGTTTGCAAATGTGGCCTCACATTGGAATCACCTACAAAGCTGATAGAAAAACTACTTAAGACTGAGTCCTAACCCAGAGAATCTCATATAATTGGTGTTGGCCATGGTCTGTCCTCTGAATTGGTGAGAAAATAAAAACATCTCCCCAGGAAATTCTAACTTGCAGCTATTCTGAGCATCTATGATCCAAACTTGCTCTCAAATGTGCTCCACCTAGCAGCTACATTAGCACCACCTGCAAGCTCATTAGAATCACAGACTAATGGGCCTGTCCTTAGACATCATGATGTCAAATTTGTAGTTTGCTAAATCCCCCATCCCCATGATTCATAAGAACATCAAAACTTGGGACCCTCTGTCTCACAGTGTTACCACTCTGACTGCAAATACTGAGAACTAGAATCTTAAGAAGAGCACAGTGTTCTCTCAGAGAATTTTAGGCATCAGACAGAAGGTATGAAGCATTTTGGTAAAAGGAGGGTTTCCCCGGACTTCTGAGTCATGTCCCCAGAAGCAGTCACCTACTCCTCCTACTCCTAAGAACATTCTGGTGTTATTAAATGTCAGCTGCAGCTATACATCTGGCTATGAATCAGCCAAGGAGAAACAGACATTGTGGAGGGTAGCTGCTGGTGTTTGTGCTTCCTGGAAATGGCTGGAAGAGTTTAGGAACTGGAACTGCTATCAAAGTTATCTGAAAATATTGTTATTTTTTTAAAAGAATGATGTGAGCAAAATAGCCAACCACAGAAATCAAAGACGATTGTGGAACAAGGTGCCTGTGAAGTGGCACAAAGGAATAGTATTATAGATATTGAAAAAAACATGACTTAGAAATTATGTATATCAGTTGGCATATTAGCAAATGCTTCCATGTTTGATTTTATATACTTCAAAAGATAGGTGCTGATTTTCATCTTCATAAGCATGAAATGATATAAATTTTAGTTATTTAACTTATTTCTTATTTCACTCCAAGCAGAATTAACACAGTCCTCAATGCATGAGCTGTACCTCCATTACAATGTGGTACTATTTAATACACTTATTCCACCTTATACTTCATTACCCAAAAGCATTGGTGAGGGATGAAAATAAGAAACACTATTCTGAATCATCCAATAGCTCTATTATAGCTGTTTCAAGGAGAAAAAAGCCCTCAAAGTTCTGTAGGGTTCCAGAAACAGGAAAAGAGATATCTATAGAACTAAGAATGACAACCAATTCTGCCTTTGGGTGAGGTCTTCTGGGTCACATACCCAAGTTCAGGAACTGGAACTGCTATCAAAGTTATCTGAGAACATTGTTATTTTTTAAAAAAGAATGATTTGAGCAAAATGGCCAATCCCAGAAATCAAAGAGTATTGTGGAACAGGTGCCTGTGAAATGGCACAACGGAACAGTATTATAGAGATTGAAAAAAAATGATTATTCTAATCTCAGGATAGTTAGCATAATTCATCCCAGGATGTTCAGTAGCTCTTTAATATACTGGGGAAAAGGTCAATCCTGGGACAATTCTTCAAAGTGTCCTGATACACAGCAATTTGTGGACTGCCACATTTTTCACAAATAGCAAAAGCAGAATCAACTCTGCATCCACAGGAACTCAAAGAATGATGGCCATCATACTGGAGCTTCCAGTACTAAATTAAATGCAGTATATTTTGAAAATCTAGTTTAGGAGCCACAAAAGAAGAAATTTGGACCTATCAGTTTAAATGTATGTGAGAAAGCAATGTGTCTGAGTAGCCCTATCACCTCGACACTCAGCACCTACTATGAATTCAGACACCATTTAAGCAAGAACAACAACAACAATGCAATCATTTATTTTAGTAGGGACATCCCTATGGAGTTTATTAGTAATACAGACTCTAAGCCTCACCCCAGACCTGCTGAGTCAGAGTCTACATTTTAACACAGTACCCAGATGATTCATATGCTTGTGGAAGTTCAAGAACAATGATGTAGAACGGCAATTTCCAATACTAGCTGCTTATTTGAATTATCTAGGAAGGTTGTCAAACTTGTTCATGCCTAAGCCTCACCGAAAACTAATTATCGAATCTTTTGGGCTCTGGCGAACAGCCACATAAGTGAACTGTGGGTCTTTGGCACTGCATATTATCGTTTCTTGCTTTCTCAATAGAGTCAAAACATTATGTCCTGTTGGTTACACTCAAAAGATTCTGTAACTTTAAATAAGGTACTTGCTGAGCTTTGGTTTTTATCTTCCATCAAACATAATCCTATATATATCATCTCAGCATGGTTATGTGACAGAGAAGGTATCAACTTTACCAGTTAAAATCTTCGAAATTCCACATCCCAGAACACATCTCAATCACAAACAAAACAGGATGGTTGATAACACGAGGAGTAAACAATGTGAATTGTTAATACATTCCTAGAAGAACTTTTGTCTCACTATGTAGTCCAAGCTGGCCTGGAACTCACTGTGTAGCTCAGGCTGACCTGGAACTCACTGTATAGCCCAGAGTGGCCTCAAACCTAGAATGCTACTACTCCAACCCTCTGAATGTTTGGATTACAGTCATATGTTATGCCCTGGCTCCCTAGATGACTTTTATAATGTAACTTTGGTCCTGGGGCACAAGGCAGACCTTTCTAAGGAACGTTCCAAATGGCCAAGACAAAATGAGATCCAAAGGATATAAATGAATAATATATAAATTATTCTGGAACCAGAAGATGCCTCTGGAAAGAGGAGACTGTTAGAGAGTTTTGTAGAATTCTGATGTTTTATAGATTCAGACCTAGCCTACAAGGAAAATACCAGGTTTTAAAGGATATAAGTTCCTACCTGGAAAGCATGTTAACAACATGTAGCTTAAAGTTCCATCAGTAGGAAATTGTAGAACACAAAATCTGTATAGAAATTTTCCAGTTTTACAGGAAAAAAATCATAAGCTCCTCAAGTTTAAAGCATGCCTCCAAGCTGAATGAGATCCTGATCTGAAAGGCACTGTTTACTTACAGAGCTCTCAAGGAGGAGAAGGTTTAGTACAGAAAGGAGAAGAACCTTTCAACTCTAGGGAAAAGATCTTTAGGTGAATCATCAGCACAAGAAACTACTTTATGGATTCTGACTAAGACCTACGGGGAAAAAAATCTCTCCAAGCTAACTCCATTAAAAAATCCTCAAGATTCAATGATGCTTTTAGAAACAGTTTGTTTTTTCATTGTGTCCCAGAAACTATGCTTTAACTTTTTAAAGAAAAATTCTAATATAGCTTAGACTTTGCAGAAGTCCCACAATCAGCCTCCTTTGTCTACTTTTACCCCGCCCACTTTTATCTGCAATTTACCTTGTAGGTAAGTGACAGCTCACTACTCTTTTGCTAAAAACCCTTCAAAGGCCATACATCTTGCTCAAGATGAGCATAAAACTTGACAAGGTCCACAGGACCAAGAGTGAGCTGTCCCTACCCTCCTCATGGCTTCATCCCTTACCTGAGTAAGGTAAGGTGAGTCAAGCACAAGTGTTTTCTTTACATACTTCTTACTCTTGATTTGCCCGCAAGCCCATGAGGCACATGCTATTCTCTCTGCCTGAAAATCTCCTCTCCTTGACTAAAATATAACAGCTATAAGCCACCACTTGCCCTTAATTTAATTAATTAAGGGACAGTAATCAGTCAGTTTCCCTCTTCAGGTGTCTGGAGGAGGTTCAGCCGGTGCCACCCTACACCGTCATGTATTTTCTTAGGGCACCACAATCCTTTCCCTTTCAAGAACTTCACAGTGTATAATTTCACATCTGTATATGAATATTTGATTAATGGTTCTCTGCCTACAAATTATAAACTGCATTAGCACAGAGGTGATATTTTCTATTTCTTTCAGAAGGCCTGGACTCTCCATATTTGTAAACAATAAGCACTCCATAAATATTTATACAAGGAAGGGAAAGAGACAAGGAAGGAGACAAGAAGGAGCAGAAGAAACTTTTTTTAATATGGTAGAAAATTAAAACAAATGAATAGTTCATTATTTACAGAAGAGATTGACAAACATTTCCTATCAGGGCCAAAAGAGTAAACATTTACATTTTTGCCATGACATTGACTGTGGTTATAGTACAAAAGCAGCCAAAGACAACATGTAAATGAATTGGCTGCGAGCTAATAAACCTTTATTTGTGGAAACTATAATTTTGTAAGACCACAAAATATTATACTCTGGGGATTTTCAACCATTGTAAATGTAGAACTGGTGCTGGGTGTGGTGGTGCATGCCTTTAATCGCAGCATGTTGGAGAAGATGGTGAGCTCTGTGGGACCCAGGCCAGGTGGTCTATGTAGTGAGTTCCAGGCCAGTTGGGGCTACAGGGAGACCTTGTCTCAAAATAATAATGTACTATTTTAGCCCCTCTGGAATCTTTTCTGTCCATTCTTTTTTGTTCCTCTCACCATCCTCAGGTTACAATTGAGTTGTTTTCTGATCTGCTTTTTTCATCAATAAACACTATACATACCTAACAAAACATCCATCTTTTTGTGTGAATTTCATACAATATATTTTCCTCACAGTTTGAGGATACAGTCCATCACAGCAAGGAGAGCATGGTACAGAATAGTATCACCAGATTGCATCCATAGTCAGGAAGCAGAGCCAGATGAATGCTGGTGCTCTGCTCACTTTCTCCTTTATCTTCAGTCTGTAACCCCAGCCCATTGTGCTGTCCACATTCAGTGTGGGTCTTCTTATCACAGGTAAACCTCTCTAGAAGGACCATGACAGGCATGCCCAGTGGTGTCTCCTAGGTGATTCTACATTTGGTCAAGTTGATTTACCATCACAATATTTTCATGTATAACTTCTTTCATTCAGAGTAATTATTACAATATTTACCTATGTTTTTATACTTATCAATGGTTTATTTCTTTTCTATTTTCAATAGCATTCCATTATACACTACAATTTGTTTTATCCTTTCATCTGTTCTTGGGCATTTGAGGTGTTTCTGGTCTCTGGCTATTACAAATAAAACTGTTGTAAATATTTATATACAGATGTTTGCATGGAAAAAGTATTTCTATTGGGTAAACAATGAAGGATAGAATGCCTAGATTATTGGCATGTATGTATTTAACGTTTTAGGAAATAAACTAATCCCAAAAATAGCTCTATAATTTTCATTCCAATCAGCAGTGCAAAAGAGTTCTGTCCTTCTACATCATTGCTAACACTTGATATGGTCGGTCCTTTTCATTTCAGTCAACTTACGACAGTGGTGGTGTCTGGTGGCATTTTAAATTTGTGTTTTCCTGAATACTAGTGAGGCCTAGCCCTTTTTGTGTGTTTGTTTATCATTCATTTGTGTCCTTGGTGAAGTATTCACTTAAAGTCATCACCCTCTTTTATTGAGCGATCCTATAACTGATATTTTAGGGTCTTTATATCTGCTGCATACAAATCTCTTATTAGATAAAAGGTTTGCAAATATTTTCCATCTGGGTCTTGTCTTTTCATTCTCTAATAGTATCTTTGAAAGAAACAGAGGTTTTTAAATTTTATTTTAATTAAGTGCAACACTTTTTATAACGCAGTAATCAAGGCAATGTGGTATTGGTTTCAAGAGAGACAAATAGATCAATGGAACAAAATAGAGAGTCCAGAAATAGACCACATGAGCAACTGATTTTTGACAAATGTGAAGAGACTATACTTTTTTCTGGAATGATTATATATCTAAATGCAAAAGCAATGAATTTCAATCCATAATATATCCCATATGTGAAAATTAACTCAAGATAGATCATAGATCTAAATGTAACCCAAAATTCTAAAACATCTAAAAGAAAATGCTGAAGAAAATCTTTCCGACCTTGAGTTAAGCAGCTATCTTAGATGCAACACCAAAAGTATGATCCAGAAGAGATTTTTAAAAAAAGATTGGTTTCCACACTTGTATTCAAAAATAATAAAGCTGTAGTACATAATCCCAAACATATGTCATTATGCATGTGTGCAATATGGAAAGGTTGAATTACCAGAATTGCAAGCAAGCATGAGATAAGAATTAAAAGATGGCAAGCCTTAAATTCTTATTCTAGATGAGTCAGCATTAGCATGTCTCCTGTGTTGTTAGTTGAGTGCACAGCAATGTGCTTGCACAATCAGCTAAACAGTTAGTCGCTGCACCTGTACCCTGCTATGAAAACTGAGGAATAAGAGTAGAAAGCCAAGCTGGCCACTTTAGTGGCCCACCCACTAAACGGCAAGAGTAACATTCTTATTTGGGGAAAAATGGAGTCACCATTACCTCAGAAAGAGTAGACCAAAAAACACCCATAATCCTGTATCACAATAAATTAATCTTGAAAAACTTAAATTGTGCAACTACATCCGACCTTGATTTTTACAAAAACCCCAAAGCATTTAGCATGGAGAAACTTAGAATGTTAGAAACTGAGCAACATTATGTCCTCATATAACCTTCAGGATACATGGGTTGTGAAATGCATGCCTGGATAGCTGTGGGTGCTGATTAGCCACACAGTTTCATTATGCAAAAAAAAAAAGCTATTGGTGGACTGTTATCATGAATGATAATTCCAATTTTAAAAATTACCCATTGTTGCTCTTTGACTTGGCAATATTTAGAAAGGCTAAAATTTTATCAAGATCCAAAATTCCAGAGGGATACTTTCCTCCTTTTTGCCTACATTCTAGACCATGATTGTCACAAATGAGGGGAAAGTGAATTTTAAGATGTTTTAACAGTCTTTTGTTGGGTTTTGAGCTAGTTTCATGTTAATTATAGAAAAATTTCTTAAAAGGGTCTCTAGAGGTGGCTCAATGATTAAGAGCACTGGCTGCTCTTGTGGAGGACCCAGGTTCAATTCCTAGCTTCCACTTGGCACCTAACAACTGTCCATAACTCCAGTTCCCGGGGATCTGATGCCCTCTCTTGACCTCCACAGGCATTGCATCTACACAGGTAGAATTACATACATGCAGACAATACACTCATACACATAAAATAAAATGTCTAAAAAGGTATAAGAAAAAGGGAGACAATGCCCCTCTAATCATACTTTCTCTCCCAAAATCTCACACTGATTCTAAAACTAACTGCACATGATAAAGAGAAAATTTGAATGTGTTACTGTAATCTTGTTTTCCCAACATTTAAAATTTTATTATTCTTATTTTATGGGTATGAGTGTACTGCCTACATGTACGTAAGTGCACCTGGGTTGTACAGTGCCCACAGAGGTCTGAAGAGGATGTCAAGTCTCCTGGAACTGGAGTTTCAGACAGTAGTTAGCCACAACATGGGTGCTAGGAACCAAGTGCAGGTCCTCTACAAGGGCATCCAGTGCTCTTAACATCGGAGCCATCTCTCCTGCCCCTATTGCCCCAACATTTTATATGTAGAACTGCATACATTTCTGGTTTTAGTGTGGGATGATCAAAAGTGTTATTTGTATTCCCTATACCTTAGAATCACCTGAGATTTAAGAAGTGCTAATGTCTGCATCAAATACATATTCCAATGTATTTAATCTGAAGGCCAATGTAGGAATCTTGATTTTCAAATATTCTGAATAAACCCTGATGTACAATCAATATTTTAAAAATACTGGTCCAAATATAAAGAGAGAGAATCTTACAGGTTAAATTTTTTTCTCCACCCAATATTTATATATGAAGGTCCTAAATCCCAGTACCACACAATGTAACTTTATTTATAGACAAGATTATAGCAGATGGAATTAGAATGAGGTCATAGTGGAATCAGATGGATATTTAATCCAATATGAATAATGTCCCTTTTAAAAATTTTAGAATTATTTTTACAATATCACATATGTATGCTTTGAATACTGATCACTCTCACCTCCCACTTCCAACCTCCCTTCCACCCCTGTTCACAACCTCCTTGTGCTCGATGGCTTTAGTTGTCAACTTGATACACCTTGGATGAGGAAGCCTCAATTCAGGAATTGCCTCCATTGGACTGGCCCTTGGCTATGTCTGTGGGGTATTTTCTTGATTGTTGAGTGATGTGGGAGGATCCAGCCCACTGGGGGAGGTGACCCCCACCAGGAAGGTGGTCCTGTATTGAATAAGAAAACAGGCTGAGCATGGGCCAGGGAAGCAAGCCAGTAAGTACCGTTTCTCCAAGGCCTGTGTTTCAGCTCCTGCCTCCAGGTCCCTGACTTGAGTTCCTACCTTGGGTTTCCTCAGTGATGAACTGTGGGATATGTAAGCCAAATAAGCCCTTTCCTCCCCAAGTCAGTTTTGGTCAGTTTACATTTTAAAGAAAACTAGGCTGATCCTCAATTCCCGCAAATCTCTCTCCAGGTTTCTGTCTGTTTGTTTTGTTTGGCGACCCACAAAGATTAATCAAGGCCATCTGTGTCAGCATTACATTGGAGCTATCCATTGGAGCCTAGTGGATTCAGCAGAAGCTACTGAAGATAGTAATCACCCCTCTCCCAGAATCTATCAACTGCCAATTATTTCCGGGTAAAGTGTAGGGTCCCATGAAACCCATCCCCTTCCCTCACTGATTTTTCATAGAGTTGGTCTTGCCTGGGCCCAGTGCAGGTAACTGCAGTTGACAAGAGTTAATGACTACAATAGCTGCATCGTGTAGAGAGCAGTATTCATACTCCTTCACGTATCTTTAGGCACCTATATACTTCCTGCCATCCTTTCTCAATGTTCCCTGAGCCTTAGATGGGGAAGTATAAGTGATTTGTTTAGGTGGGGCCCACTTCCTAGCTTATTTTCTGCATCTTGAGTAGCCATGTGTCTCTGCATTCACCACTGTTCATTTAAAGACAGACTTCTCTGATTAAGGTTAGAAGTTGATTTTGTCTACGGGTATAAGCATAGGTATTAGAAGGCAGTTTGCTGTTATGTCAACTGAGTTCTTTGAAAAGGGGGAAATTTGGACAAAGAGAAGCATCTAGGGAGAATGCCATATAAAACCTGAAATCACACTACTATAAGCCAAGGAACTACTGTAAATTAAGAGAGAAGCCTAAGTGACCCACCCTTCCTTAGAGCCTTCAGCAATCTCATGGCCCTGTTGACATGTTCACCTCAGATTTCTGCTTTCTAGACCTGTAAGAAAATACATTTCTGTTATTTAAGTTGCTGGGTTTGTGGTATTTGCTTATGGTAGCCCTAGAGAACTAATATAGGCTTAGAATCACATTGGTGGCTTCACTCTTCTTAGCCATGTTACATTACCCTCTTGGTATGACTAAAAGCCAAAAATAGTCACAGAAGGTATTCAATCTGAAAATGTTTTGTTACTTGTTCACCAGGAATTGTAGGATTCTATTTTAAGTATATCAATTCCTTCAGAAAGTCTTACATCCCCTTGTTTGTACACAATTTACAACATTGTCTACACTCTAAGTTTTCAATACGTGCTTGCTTACTACTTGCCATGTCTATGCCCTCACCATCTGTGAAAGGCTGAACATCCCCTGCTCAGGATAGGAGGCCATAGGAGAATGATTCAAGTCCCAAATGTCATCAACTACAACTCTGAATGGAGCCACAGCAAAATAATACTCATTTATTCCCTAACACTGAGTATTATCACATAATCAAAAATTTGTGGATCTTATTTCAAAGACATTTTGTTGCAATCCTTGAAAAGTTCAGGTGATTCCAGCCAAAGAAATTCAAACTATCCTACAGTGAATTAACCTTCTTAAAATTTGTTTGTGACATGTCAATTATAATAATCATTTCTACCTACCTTCCAGAATCTATTCCTTTATATAATAGCATAATAAATGTATTTTAAAACTACTTCATTCATACATTTTAATTATTTTATTATTTTTATTTTTATGTGTATAAATGCATTGCCTTCACATATGTAAGCACATCTGTGTTGTGCAATGTGTGTGAAGGTGAGAAGAGGACGTCAGATCCTCTGGAACTGGGGTTATGGGTGGTTTTTAGCTGCCATGTGGGTGCTAAGAATCAAACTCAGGTCCTCTGCAAGAGCAGTCAGTGCTCTTAATCACTGTGCCACCTCTCCAGTCCCTCAATCAGTTCTTTTTAAGTGATATCTGAGTACAAATCCTGTTTGGATACCTCATCTTCCAGATTCCCATATATCTATGGAATATATCCAAAATATCTATGAAAATGCAACAATGCAACACACACACACACACACACACACATGCATGCAAGCACACAAGTGTACACACTATAAACAACCAAAATTGTCAGAAACCTTATTGTTGCAGTAAGAAAAACACAAATGGATTGTGAAGGGGGAAATAAGAAAAGAAAATGGCTCCCTATTTGTGCACTTTTTATAAAAATAAAATTGTTCCACCTGCCAGAAATATTATAAAACCTCTTAATCTTTTCCCCTACATTTTGATCTACTCTGTCTAGTATGTGATAATATCATAATATCGGTGACTGATTATATTGCTTGGGGAATAGGTGTTGAGACAATTTCAAGACTTCTCTCCAGTTGAAGAACCCCATGTGAAGGTTACCAACTGCTAGATAGTTCCATAATGGTTATGAGTTTGAGTGCATCTATATATTCATGAATCAGAAATAAGGCCCATTCAAGCCACATCCATTTGTTATCTGACTTCTGAACAAATCTTCTACTCTATATGAGAGAACCATGATGCTGCTTGAGTTTCTAGGGTATCAGTGTCTGTCAGCATCTGTATCCAGCAACCGTGGAACAATCTGATTGTTTCCCTTTACTCCAGGTATGGTTACTCAAGGAAATATTACAAAGTCCCTAAGGCAAATAAATAGGGAGATTACTACGCAATATACTTGCCGTGTTCTTCCTCATGGGCATTAAGTCTTCAATTTGTTTTGGATCTAAGAATCTGTGTGCATGCATCTCTCTCTCTCTCTCTCTCTCTCTCTCTCTCTCTCTGTGTGTGTGTGTATGTGTTTGTGTGTGTGTGTGTGTGTTGTAAGGGCTCAACCGTAGCATCTCTTGCACTTGTTTGCTAAGTGCTTTACTAATGAGCTATATCCTAAGCCACCTAGCTTGGATCTTAAAACTTGCCACAGGATTTTGAATTTCCAGTGGGTTGCAGATCTCAGCCTTCTGACTACCCACTCTTGATTTCTTTTGATTATATATGGTAAGTAATACACAGGTTACCTATCTGTGTTGTCTCTAAGACACTTATGTCCTGTGAGACATCTCCACAGACTTTTGTACATCAGGATCCCCTGGCTGCCACTCTGAACTTGCTGCCCATTGTGATCATTGTGCCCATCTAACTTCTAATGGTTAAGCATTGTCACCTGGCCTCTGCTATTCTGGGATTCCATTAGGTCCCATTGCTACTAAGAAGCTAGTCCTCTAAGAGCATTTCCTACTATTAACACTGGCTTAGGGAGAACAACTAATATTAAATGTCTCAGTGATGTTGCCCCGGCCCCTCCCCAGTGTATTTCTTATTACTTTGTTAAATATGTCTCTCCCAAGAAACATAGTCAGTTGGTGGTTTTTCTTACATACTAGAGAAAATCCAGCATACCCTTTCCTGGGAACCCTAAAAACCCTTCTTCTAAAGGGTTTGTTGGAAATCTTGGCATCTCTACTTCATTTAATATAGATCGTTTCTTTTTTAAATTCTAAGAACTATCCCAGGAACACATAAAATTTTTGCCATAGGAACTTCACCAGAGTACAAAAATATCTTACAAGAAAGTGCTCCAAGACTGACGATTGAAGCAGAATTTTAAGATAACCTCCAAGATCCCACCCCCTGATATATGTGTCCTAAATAATCCCTCTACTTGAATGAAGGCAGAGCCTTTTGAATTTATTGAGATCTCACACCTCTAATATGCATATGTACAGTGGAGTGTAACTGTGCAACAAAGATAAAGTGCTTTTACAGGTGTAATTAAGTTCTCCCCACAGTTAATTTTTGCAGTAATCAAAAGGAAGATTATCATGGGTGGGTTAGACAAAATCAGATAAACCACTTAAAAGAGACAAGTCAAAAAAAGAAGCTGCAGTCTCTTTATTATTGACCTTAAATAAGCAAGCTACTACTATGTTGCAGGGAGAGCCACATTGGGACAGTATTGAGGAACAGTGGGTTGCCTCTAAGGACTAAGGCACTTATTCACTGCCAGTGACTGGATTCTGCTAGTAATTGGTATGCTTAGAAGAGGACCCCAAGCCTCATATGGGATTGTTGTTTCAGATGACACCTTGATTCCAGTTGAACCACTCTTGGATATCTGAACAGGAAAAGGGATAAGTTTCTCTGTTCCTTAGCATTGTTGCACAGCAATATAAAGCTAATACAATCAGCAAGGTTTTCTTAAGAATTTTATATCTTGCTTCCTTGGACCAGTACTTTCAGGATCACTTATCAGCATGCTCTCTCAGTAACTTCTGGTACAGGTTAGTTAATTTTGAAACTCCTTTGATAAGCAATCTTTTCCTAAGTATATTTAATGCTGCTCCACAGGTCATGCTGACATTTGATTGCTAGCTCATGGTTAAGGCATGATTAAGGTTGATAGATACAGAACACGTGGAAGGAAGAAAAGCTTTAACTTATGTCTGCTTTATTCTAGGCCTCAAGCAAGAAGAAACCTTGTCTTCCATAGAAAGCAGGATGCCACTTCCTCAGGCTTACAGCACTTAAGTTCCTTACCCTCATCCCCCATCACTCTTTGTGATCAAAGCCCTGATACTCTCTTTACCGTAAGAGTCTTGTGTAAGGGGACATTCAGCATTCTTTAGGTTTAACGACTCTTAAAATTTTGTACTAGGCCTGCCTGATTTTAAGCCTATGTGTCTTCTTGTTGGTGTGAGAGTCTTAAAGACAGCCAAAGAGCTCCCATTATTCTCACCCATTTTCATTTATTTATTTGTGTATTTATTTACAGTACTGGGAACTGAACCTAGGGCCTCACACTTATTAGGCAAATACTATACCATTAAGCTATATTCCCAGCCCTTTCATACTTCTTATTTTGAGACAGGTTCTCATTAATTTGCCAAAGCAGATCTTGAACTTACCCTGTAGTGCAAGCTGGCCTTGGACAGTCAATTCTCTGCCTCATCTTCCTGAGCAGTTGCAAATATTGGCCTCTACAACAAGGCCTGGCATTTCCCCTGTCAACCAGGGGACTCTGATGTACAAATTTAAAATTGCTGATTGATGAAACCTAAGCTTGTCATGGTCTCTCTTCAAGGCTTAGCAACTCCGCAGCTCTCATGATTTCTGTTTTCTCCTAAACCTCAAGTACCACGATATTATACAAGCAGGAGCATCTCCTCTGCCTGTGTATGATTCCAGCTCTCTTCAATTTAAAGTCTTATTGATCAAATTGTGCCAACATGCCAGGGACTGCTAGTCCTAGACCTTTTGGAAGTGATAAGATCCTCACTACCATTGAGCCAATCGCTTATGTGGTATCAGAATCCCATCCTCAGAGTCTGCTTTCTAGGATCACCACTGGTACCGACTTTGTTCATTATTTTGTAATTAGTTTATTGGGGCTGGAGGGATGGCTCAGCATTTAAGAGTACCGTCTGCTCTTGCAGAGGATCTGGGTTCAGTTCCCAGTACCCATGTGGCAGCTAACAACTCTTTGTAACTCAAGTTCCAGAGGATCTGATGCCCACTTTCAGGCTTCCACTGGAATGACAAGAAACATGTGCACGTGCATACATGCAGGCAAAGCACTCATACCGTAAAATTTTTAAAATAAAATTTAATATTTTTAAAGAGTTACTAATGGTCAATAAATATGTAACCGTTGGAAAACATCCTAAGTCATCAGGAACATGCAATTCAAAATTACAATGAGATTCATTCACCCTAGTCAAAATGGATACTATCAAGAAAAAAAATCAGCAAATGCTGATGAGGACTGAGGATGCATAGGAGAGAGAATACTCATGCACTGTTGAAATCAGTATGGTGGTTCCTCAGGAAACCAAAAGTAGAAATACCTTATGTTCCCTGGATTTATTGAAGTGCTCTCAGCAAAAAGGAATGAAGGGGAACAGGGGAGGGCGAAACAGAGAAGCAAGAATGACTGAGCTGGAAACTTTAACCCTCTTCTAACCCTTCATATTCACAAGGCAGCACTGTCATATCTCCAAGGCTTTCCACTTCCTGCCCCATTTGAAAGAATGTATTTTCCCCTAATTTTGGTATAACTCTTTTTCTCATATTATCTTCCCAGTAAAGCTATCTGACCATTCACTAAATTATAAATTAACAGTATTCCCCGTCCCTCTCTTCTCATTCTTTGTTATTGCACTTTTTAGCACCATCTGTAACTAAACTGTAAATCCTATCTAAAGTATGTCTTTTTATGTTTTAGTTATCTGGTTATTGCCTGACCCCTCCACTATGCCTGACCACCACTAAAATGTTAGGTCTCTAAGGGTTAGTGTTCTTTCGTACTCAGTTTGTGGCTGCATATCTTGAGGCAGTGTTTTTGGTACAGACACTCTGTAAATGTTTGATGAAGCAATTAACTGACTAGTCAACTTGGGCCATTTAAAAAGTTGATAAAAGGGAACCTTCTTGGTACAAATGACTCTGAAGTTTGAAGCAATGGTTTGCCAGTGAGCACGGATCAGCACCACCAGGAGGACTTGTCAAATCACAGGGCACTGTGCTTCACTCCAGAGTTTCTGGTTCTGCAGAGTTGAGGTGGTGTCTCCAAATCTGCATTGCTAACAAGCTCCTAGCTGATGCTGATTGCCTTCAATTCTCAGACCAGATTGGAATACATTGGTTTGAAGGCACATGAATGGAATACATAATGTAAAATAACTTAAGAATCCCTCCAAATTTCTTACTACTTTACTAAATCCCCTGGTGAGAACAATAAGTAAAGCTATTTTCCCAGAAATTTTTGGGAGGGTATAATCACATCTTAAAGTGCCTTTAAATTTTTTACATATGTTTCATAGTAATTGGATCAAGAGATGAATGATTTAAAAATCTTCATTCCAAGTTATATGGTAGAATATTAAATAATCAATAAATTGCTTACAATGTCTTAATGTTACAGAAAGTGTTTATATCTTAATATTAAACAGAAAAGAAAAGGAAAGTTTAATATTTGCCTAATTTAATCCCAACCACACTAAATAAGCATAGAAAAGTATTGCAAAGAATTACATCTACAGCAAGTATGCTTTTCTTTTAGGTACAGGAATTATTGAAAGAGACTGTGTTTTCCATTTCTATGACCTTCAAATATTTCGATAATAAGCATGGCTTGGAAGGTCTTACATGGTGTTACCCTGAGTTCCCTCCACAGCACTGAAAATGAAACATGTTTGTTTTAATAACCAAAAGATAAAAATATACTTTTCAAAGCTAAGATTTGTATTTTTAGAAAGAAAGAAAGAATAGAAAGGCAAGGATGACAGTCAAGAAGACAGACACAAAGCTAACATCAAAATGGAAACACCAAGTTTTGGTTAGTTCCAAATTGTCAACCTGTTAAAATTAAGATATTCTTAAGGATCAAAAAGACTTGTACAACAGCTCATGTTTAATTTACATAATTTAATTAACATTAGAGTTCATTCCCACCACCAAAACATCTTTTTAAAGAAGTGCGTTAATTCATTCTTATTTTCATCATTCCAAAACATAAAATTTCCATATAGAGTTGTTAAAAATAAAACCCAAGCACCTTAATTAGGATCACATTTGCAAAATTCCCTTGTCGATTTTCCATTCAAGGACTTTGTGAAAATACTTTTAGTCATGTACAAAAAGAAAAGAACTATGAGGCTAATTAAAATGAATTCTAGTTTCTCTCTAGATTGAATATGAGGTAACTTGTTTTAAAGCATTTGAAAAGAAGGTCACAGAACTGCGAAGGTTGTCTTTCTGGAAACATTCTGCTTCAGAAAATTGTTTTGTAAAATAACCATAAAAGAGCGTACCTAGGGAAAATATCACATCTGTTTTAAAAATTAAAATGAGCCAACTAATTTCAGTTTGTTTGGAGATGAAAAACATTAGAATTTTTGTCATGTAACTTTGACCTTAGAAACGTGTAAAGATTCTATAAAACAAAATTAAATATAATAACTATTCCTAAAATATTTAAAGTAAAATTGCACAAAGGAACATAAATACATATTCGGTTGGTCTCCAAATTGGACAAACACTAATTATTCCAAGTAACTTTAAGACACAATCATTTAACCCTACATCTCTACTGGGATATATGAACAAAAAGCCAAGCTAAATTTCAATTATGTGAACAGCCTATCATCCTAACTATGGCCAAGATCTGGGATTATAAATATTTATACTAAAATGTATCCATTATTTATCAGAATTTCCACTTTTACTGGGGGTCCCTTTTTATCTAGCAGACCTACATTGGAAGAAAGTGAGTTAAAGGATACATAAGATTGCTTTTCCATTTTTTAACATCCATTGACTCTGTAATCATTTCAAAGTCACTTTTAAGTGAAAAAAAGTAGAGTTTACAAAGTAGTGGCTTGCGGAATTGAGTGCAGGTCATATATAACTACCTAGTGTTGAGGAAGAAATGTGTTGTTATCCTTGTTGTTTTTGTTTTGATTTGTTTTGTTTTGGTGACAAGGCCTCATGTGACCCAACTTGGTCTTGAACTTACTCTGTAGCCAAGGATGACACTGAACTTCTGATCCTTCTGCTTCTACTTCTTAAGTGCTGACATTACAGATGTGTGCCTGCCACAGCATCTGGTTTTATACGATGTGGGCACTTTCTGCTAGACAGGCAGTCTACCATTCAATGCCAAACTGAACCCAAAAATACTGTTAGATTAACAATGTCAAAGAGGCAATAGAACTTGGGTAAGTTGTAACATAAAATTGCTTGATAGACAAGGTAATTTGAACGCTTAAAATACTAGACTTTATAGGTGAGTTGCATTATTCCTAATTCACGAACGTGGGAAGAAAAATAAGACCAAAACACATTTCTTTGTCTATGGTTCCGCACTGGCAGAAAAGATTGTATTTAAATCCAATACAAACATATTGTCACTTACATTCTGCCTTGGACTATTACCAAAAGCATACTTTAGTCTTTTTTTTTCTTTATAAAGTCCTTCTGCAGACCTGAAATTGCATGAAAGGCAGTTATAGCAGAATTCAAATGTGAAAGTTGGGAATAGTTTAAAAAACTGTCGTAGGAAAACAAATACCGTTTCTTATCATTGATGTATTTTTTCTTCAATCGGAGCCTTGTTTTTGAAGAATATCAAGCTATTTACTCTGAGTCATTTCAACACCAACCTGAAGTGGGTAAGGAAAAAAAAAAAACAGCAGTGTCCTCCTTACTTATCTCAGTCACACTTTAAATTTGGGGGGAAAATTGAAGAATTAACTTTTTTCTTCTCTTGAGGGATGAAAATAAGGTAAGAAGGAGAGAGTACTATAAGAGTGAACAAAAATATCACAGCAGCAGAACACATGGTGTGTGGGTAGAGTGGGAGAACACTACAGAAATGGATATGCATGACCTCACCATGAGCATTCTTAAAATAGCCTCTGAAGATGGAAGGGATGACAGCTTATTCAACACTGTGTGTACAGATGCACAGAGCAGACCAACAACTCAATAATCATTACTTGCCTGTCAGCTTCATTCAAAACCAGTACTTAAAACTCAAGATACGTTTGCTCAGAGAAATAAGTATATGCTTTTAAAGTGTATTTTCCCACTTAGCAACATGCCTGAAGCAGAGTTCTCCTCCTTGAGGCCATCATAGACATATCCCACATGCAATATATCAGTACTGCTTTGCAGGAAACTACAACAGATAAAAAGGTGTCAAGGATTTTCATAAAGAGCCTTGTGCAAGAACCTAAACCATCAAAGTTTATCAAGTACCTGCTCTTTACTTTGCACTGAAGTAGAGATTTACACAGATCTAATAATGCACACATCACTCTCAACAAGCTTATTTGCAATTTGGGAAAAAAGACAAGATCAGACAAAGCTGCAAAGTTCATTTAAGAGCTTTGAAGGATTGAAAACTGCCATCTTCACAAACATTTGCTACACAGTTTCAAGTTTCCACAAATTCTACCAGTTGAACTATATATACAGTAGCTTTTGATGTAAGGAGTTCTAAGGAATTCATATTAGTGAAGAAGATAAAATACTCTTAAGAGCACAAGACCAGACAGCAAAACCTCCAGCATAGAAGGGGGAAGAACTCATGAGTCCTACCCGTAACTAAGGAAATATTGGTAGTCGACTACTGTTGAAGGAAGGAGAATCATTCTTTGGGATTGTGGCCACTGGTAGTTGCTCATACTCCAGAGGATGGCCCCTTACCCAAACACATATGGGCAGCACTAAATGATGAAAGAAGGTAGATGTGTTTAGGGAAATTCAAGGGAAGTTGGAGGGGGAAATAGGAAGTAGATATATTTTATTGTATACACCTATGAAATTCTCAAATAACAAAAAAATAATGCTTCTAAGAACAACTTCAGCCAGGGGTGGTGGAGCATGCCTTTAATGCCAGCACTCAGGAGGCAGAGGCAGGCGGATCTCTATGAGTTCAAGGCCAGCCTGGTCTACACAATGAGTTCCAGAACAGCTGGAGCTACAGGGAGATCCTTTCCCAAAACCAATAAATAAATAAATAAATAAATGCTTCAAATAGTATCAATTTATTTAATTTTCTGACTTATACAGATATGGAAATTAATTGACATCTTCAGTGGCATATTCATATTCACAGCAATACATTACCCAATCTTTGGTCCACAGTAGCTATTCAGTAAGTGTCTCTGAAGGCAAGTAGTATTGGTGCATTAATAAATGCTGCAAATGAAGAAACTATAGGACTAGCATGTCACTAAATGTGATACCAACCAACTCAATGCTTAACACAGTCAGGAGTTCAGTACACAGAATTAGTAAACTATCAGGAAACAGATATAATAATATTGGAGTACTTGTCCCATGTCAGATGCTGTTCTAAGCCCTTTACAGTTATATTCTTATCTCAGTCTCATGATAAGCATCTGAAGTATATATTATCATTGTGCCTATTTTTCAAATGGTAAACTGAACCTCAGAAAAGTTAAGCAAGTTAGCCAAAGTATCCCAGGTCCTAACTGTTTGTGATCTACTCATTATTTACCCGATAATCTATAAAACTAACTATCACTTTGGAAATTCAGAGGGGGGAATTATCTCAGACTGGTATTCTCAGAAAATATATCACGCTAGAAAAATAATAATAAAATCAGAAAGCACGTCAGCAAAACCACTGTCAGTTTTGAAAAGCAATGAGAGTACACTGGGACAGTATAGAAGAATGATCCAATGAATAGAGAGAGAAAAATCACACATAGAATGTGTGTTAGTGAGGGTCCATAACGACTGCAACTGTAACCAACAGATCACAAAATTTCAGTGGTTTTGTATGTCAGTTTCTTGTTTATGTGACATCCAGAAAGTGTGCTCCTGACTGCACTGTTGCCTTTGGACAGCCAGACTCCCTTTATCTTTTAATTTTACTAGTTCCAGCATGCCGAGGCACACTACTATCTTCTCTGAAACTCACTGGGACACAAGATAAGAGGGACCATAATGAAGCATCCTAGAAATTGTTAAATGTTAGATTTAGCACCTGTGTACTATTTCTACCCTTCAATAATTTCCCTTCATTCAACACTATGGCTATGTACAACTACAAATGGTGCTTGAAAATGCAATCCAGTTGTGTGTCTGGGAGAAAGAAGACATGGTAGCCTCGATTACAGCATGCACACTGGAACTGCTGCCATACACCACAGAAAGCCTTTATAGCCCTCTTATAGCTTGGTCTCAGGTATCATTTATCACTGGCTGTGATGGCAAGGGCTGACTGAAAGGGTAGTAATCAAATATAATTTTCACCCTAGTATTAGCAACCACCTACAGTCTGTTCCACAGAAATCTGACTTCTTCCAGCATTGTATTTTCATTTAAGAAAATATGACTTCATTAAGCAATATAATGAGCATACAAAATTATCTAACCAAGGGAACCCTGTATAAGACCAAAGAGAAAATTGTCAAAATATAAAAAAGGGAGAGAGAGAGTGACAAAGAGGAAGAAAGAAAGAAAGAAAGAAAGAAAGAAAGAAAGAAAGAAAGAAAGAAAGAAAGAAAAGCAATAGACACACAGAAAGTCAACCACAGGAAAGAACACTTCCTTTAGATTTGTGAAAGGAGAGGAGGAGGTAAAACTGACCAGAAGTGTTTGTAGTAATTACGGAGCACAGAAGAGTGAACATGCTAAAAATATGCAGAGGTTTCATGGCAAGGGGGATGGAACCAGGGCCCTGCGCATGCTAGCCAAACACTCTACCTGGAAACTACGTCTCTAACCTCAAAAATATTTTCTTCAAGAGATGAATGTGATGTGGATAGTGGAGGGAATCTAAATACCATCACACTACATTGCATGAAAAATCACAAAAACTAAATTTAATTTTTTTAAATCAAAACAATAAAAATTCAAAAAGACAGATGTATGTGAATTATGTGGAAATAAGAAGTAAACAAGAGGGCTAAACTCAAAGTTCATTGGTCACTCTAAAAATACAGTAATTCATCCCTACTACAAGCATGATTGACAAGGATATTTAAATTTTTCTTCTACGAAAAAATATTGCTTAATTGTACAATATAGACTTCCTTGCCCTCTATGGGGTGATCTCCAAAGAAAGATTTAAGGCATTCCACTAAACTTCCAAAAAGTCAGAGCATTAAAGTCAGTTCAGTAAGACTGAAACTGGTGTCTGCACCTGTTGACCTCATCACTCCTCCAACATGTGGCTTATCTCCTCAGTACACTAAAACCACTCAGAAACATCTACCTTAAATTAACAAACTCAATGATCAGTCAACTCTACAACTTTAAACTTACAGTCTTCTTAGCTGTACTTCTTAACTGTACAGAGATGACTTCTCTCCTTAAACTAAGTTCGTTTCTTGGTTTCAGTGACATCACACTTTATCTAACTTCTTCTTCCTTCTCCAACAGTCTTCGCTGTTCAACTTTGATGGATCAGGCATTCCTGTAGTATTAAATACCATTGATATTTGAATGACCCCTAAACTATTTTTTCACTGACATGACTCTTGTCCTCTTAATAATCTCTCTCTCTCTTTCTCTGTGTGTGCGTGTGTGTGTGTGCTATATGCACATGTGCACATGATTGTGGGAACTCATGCAGAGGCCAGTGTAGGATGTCAAATGCTTTCATCTATTGCTGTTGCTGTCCACCTTATTGTCTTGAGACAGTCTCTCACTGAACTGGAAATACCATTTTGCCTTAGTTGGCAAGCCAGTGAGCTGTTGGGATCAGCCTATCTCTGACACCCTTACCCTACTAATGCTGGAGATACAGGTATACATTGCTAAGTCTAACATTTTAGGCAGGTGCTAGGGATTCAAACTCAGGTATGGATGCTTGCAGAGTAAGTGATTTTATGAACTAAACCATCTCCCTCTCCCAGTAGCCTGCTTGTTTAAAAGATAGTCTCTAAATTACTGGTATCAATTAAAACAAAACTCATGATTCTCTCCTTCCACAAAACCCATTTCTCCATGTGCCTTTCTCATCTTAACAGGTGGCACCATTAGTTAGTTAGTTAGTTGGTAAATCTAAACCTTGGTGTTATTTAAGTTTCCTTTCTCTCTATCACCCCATAACCAATCCAACAGCAAATTCTTTCATCTCTACCTGGAATGTCCACAAATTATCAGTGTCTCCACTGACACTGATCCTCTCCTTCTCAGTATCACCTCTCACTATCAAAATCTCTCCGCCTACTGTCTCAAATTATTTTTCATTCATTAGATCAAACAAATATTTAGACTATAAGTTAGATAATGTCACTATATCATTTAAAATAAATTCAAACTCCCAAACATCACAGTAGTGTCTTACCTCTGTAAGCTTACCTCATAAAAGAAAACCCAACTCCACCTGAACATGCTCAGGCCAAACTAAAATTCTTCCTACTCTTCAATCAAATCAGTTCCTTGGGTCTTCCAAGCTACCACTACTGCACTCTGTCTCATTACTTTGTTCATTTCAGTCTTCTCTTTATTGAAGTTTTGTGTATTTCATATGATATATTTTAATAATATTTAGACAGCCCTAATTTGTACTGGTCCCATAGTCCCCCACTGGATTTCATGCATTCTGTCATATATGTAAAGACCTATCTAGTCAACTTAGTGTCCCCAGATGTCTTTCTGTGTGAGTTCATCCACTGAAGCCTGGTCAGCCTACCTCGCATCACTCCCTTAAAGAAGATCAATTCTCCCTCACCCAGCAGTGGTCAGTTGCCAATAGTTCCTCAGCTAAGACTGGGGATTCTTACCCATTTCCTCACTTCTATGTGGGGTTTTTGTCTGTTTTGAGATTGCATGGGTCTGTGTATGTGCATACTGTCACAATTGCTATAAGTTCATATGAGCAAGTTCCTGGCCACCTGGAAAACTTGGTTTTCTTGTGGTCATCCACCACTCCTGGCTCTTACAATCTTTTTCTGCCTCCTTTGCAACAACGGTCCCTAAGCCTTAGGTACCAAAGGTTTAAAACAAGAGTCCTATCCAGGGACATACACTCTATAACTTCTTATTCTCTAACCCTAGACAAACATTTCTCAACATATGCTAAATATGAATCCTTATATTTAAAGACAAGTATACTTCTCACCACTCATCAAAGAAGTTTCTTTTTGCAACAAATGGAAAGACTATTAACAGAGGTTTCACATGGGTCACATATAGAACATAAGCATCTGTGAGATGCCTAATCTTAATGACACATCTACAATGAAACCTCTACACCTAAGGCTCGTGGAACATAGTGGAACAGGAAGCAGAGAGAATATTAAAGCATCTCTCAATTCTCACCAGTGAAGCTCCCTCATGCAATGGATGGCTATTAACACAGAAGTCACTCTTCTTAATAGAAATTTTATGTACCTCATCTGCATCTAAAAATGCCCTTTTTATCTGTCCTAGACTACAAGATATAGAAAAAAAAGCTATATTTAGGTTATGCATTGTTGGACCTTTAGTGTGTAACATTAGTGGTTTATTGAAGTGAATCTCAGCAAATATTTTTAGGGAGATGGTCTTTTAAAAGTATCATTTTCAGACAATAAGAATGGTGAAAATGGGCCTCCTTTGCTATCAAAATCTTTCACCTGTCTTCTGGTCAGGACCTGAAATCTGAGATCTCATGACAGAATAGCACAGCACAAGTGTGTTGCCAGGCTTTACTGGTCCAAACGAAAGTCTGGACAGGGATATTTGGGTGTAGAGGAGGAAAAGTCAGGACAAAATGGAAAAGAAGCACAAACAGATTAATATATGCCATTGGTGCTCAAAGCGGATGAGTGATGGAAATTACAAAGTAAAGTTTTAGAACCACCATGCTTGCCTTTCACTTCCCAGCCCACAGTAACCACCGAAGTGCAGAATTCTATTTCCAGGCTTCTATTTCTAGGCTGGAAGAATAGAGCAAATTTTAGAGTATTACAGACTTTCACAGGAAAAAGAGAAGATTACCTAAAAATATTTTCACCTTTGCCAAGAACTGCTTCCAAACACAAAGCCCAACTTGTCACACCTGCCCCATTTCCCCCTTTTCCTTTCTTCACTAGAACCTACCCCCTCAGCACGCCCCATACATCTGCTACCATAAGAATTAGCTAACGTGTCCTAAGTAATTTCAGCTCTCCAAGCAGAAAGTGTTCCAGAAATAAAAATAAGGTGCTAAATTGTTACAAGTCGTTTCTACCAGAATTATTGTTGAGAGTTTCTATTTTTCTATTTTTAAGTTTTTACCCTTATGTTTTGTGGAATATAATGCCAAAGCATGTGATATTTCACCATATGAATAGTTCTCAAATAAAGGATACGAAGCTAGTATTATCTAGAGCCACAATTTCTATTTTTTTCATGAAAATATGCGCCAACCTGAAAGAAGAATAAAAACTTTTTCTCTGTTAATGGAATCTGAGAAGCAAAATTCAAACTTTCTGCCATATGCAGATGATACATATTATATTAAAATTACTATTCAGTTAACATTTACTGAGAACCTACTGTGGGTCAGATAAAGTGATGCATTTTTTCACATTTACCTAATTTAATCTGCATAGCAAATCTATGAGCAAAGTACCATTGTGTGATTTTAGAGATAAAAAAATAAAATTAGAGTTTAAATAATTCGTCCATGTTTTATAAAGATCAGACCATTTAATATGTGCTTATGACATACAGTGGGAAAAATACTCCCTTTTCCCAAAATACCTGTATCTTAACCCCTAGAATCTGTAAAAGTGTCACCTTAATGTTAAAAGTGACTTCTTAGAGGTATAACCAATCATGGTTTGTCCTAGATTATCCAGGTGATTTCAGTGTAATTATAAAGGTCTTTTTATGAAATGTATACCAAACAGTCAGAGAAGAGCAAATAACAGAATCAGAGTTTGGAGAACACCATGCTCAGAGGAAGGGAAAAACAAACCAAGGGAAGCAGAGCTTAAAAGGCAAAGTGATAAATGTTCCCCTTGAGCCTCCAAAAGGAGCACAGCCCTACCAGCACCTTGGTATTAGATCACAGAGATCTATTTTGGATTTCTGATGCCCAGAACTAAAAGATAATACATTTATATTGTCTGAAGCCACCAAATTTCTGGTAATTTGTTACAATATCAATAGTCGATTTGTACCTTCCACATACTTTTTATTTTTTATCAGTTTAATACAATATGATTTGATGGTATTTAGATCCCCTCCCCTCTCCCCACCTCCCCCTATTGCTCTTATCTAATTTAATATACTCTTTTATACATACAATAAGGTCTATAGAGTTTAATGTGTGTCTCCAAATGTCCTTAGTTTAGGTCCATCCACTGAAGCCTGGTTAACCTAACAAGCGTCCTATGCTTAAAAGGGACTGTCTCTGCCCTTCTGTCTCAGCACCCATCTGTTACCACAACTTCCTTAGGTGGGGTTGGAGTTTCTTACTCAAGTCCTTGTGTCTATGGTGGGAACTTTTCTGTTTAAGTTTGCATGGACTTGTGCATGCTGCTTCCATTGCTTCAAGTTCATAAAAGTAATTGACCAGCTGTCTGGAAAAATCTTTTTCCTTATACTCATGCACCCCTTTTGGCTCTTGCAATCTTTCCACTCCCTCTTGTGCAATGATCCCTCAGACTTGGGAAGCAGAAATTTGATATCGTACGTCCTATTCTGGGTTAATCTCTCTGCAGCCTCTTGTCCTCTGCACGTTGGCCAGTTGTGGGGTTTTGTGCTAATCACTATTTGTTGCATGAGAACTGAGAGATTCACTAAACTTGGTAGGTATCTCTTTCCCTAGGTTTGGGAAATTTTCTTCTATGATTTTATTAAAAAATATTTTCTGTGCCTTTGGTTTGGGTTTCTTCTCTTTCTTCTATGCTGATGATCCGTTTCCCCATGTTTGTCTTCAAGTTCTGATATTCTCTGTTCCATTTCCTCCACTTCCTTTTAACTTCTTTCCTCTGAGCTTTTTGTTTGAGGTCCTGAGTTTTGATCTTAAATTTTATTTCAGATTGGCTTTTCTTCAGAGATTCTACATATTTACTGAATTCTAGTTTCATGTTTTGAATTGTTTTGGTTCTTTCATTCAACTGTGTTTTTGCAGTCTTCATTCAGTCTTTTATTCATATCTTCTTTGAATTCCTTGAAGATATTTACAATTGCTATTTTGAAATCATTGTCTTGTGTATCAGCTAGGTTGCCTTTCTCAGAAAGCATTATGATTGAGTTGTTAATTTCTGTAATAGCCATATTATCTTGGTTATTGTTTTTTTGTGTGTGTTTTTTTCCACTGAATCCTTGGCATCTGGACTTATGTGGTGGTGTGTCTTGGTATGGGCAAGCAATCTCACCCTTGTTGAATATTTGTATCTTGTTTGTTGTTTCCTCAACTTGTAAGGTTATGGCCCAATTGACTAGTGTTTGGTGTTCAGTTTCGGGGCCAATTTATGTTGATGCACAACTTGGATGAAGGAAGTGGTCTCAGTTCAGTTACAGTAACTTTTGAGTTTCGACTTCAAGATTAACTGCACAGGATCTTGGATCAGCAGAGTGGGATGGAGCTGCCACAATAGCAAGTTGACTAGTAGGTTAGGGCAGGAGTTCACAGGTGTGGTGCAAACAAAGCTCAGATGACTGGGCAGGAGAGGTCTCAAGTATCAAGCTCTAAACCACAAGTATGGGGTGGGGAAAATCCCAGAGACCCAGGCTCGGCTGAAAGCTGAGATGATGAGCATGGACTCACTTTGTCAAGACAAGATCTGTACAGATGTAGGATGGGATGAGATCCCTGTGACCTGGGGAATTCTGAGAGGTAAAATGGCAAAGCACTAGGAAGTCTCAGGAATAGAGTTCAAAACTGCAAGTCTGTAGCAGGGGAGAAATCCAGAGACCCAAGCTGGGCTGAGAGCTGAGGTGGCAGGAATTGACTCACTCTGCCAAGACAGGGGTGCTCACAAATCTGAAATGTGATAGGAGCCCTATGACCCAGTGAAGTCTGAGAGATAAAATCTTGTATTAGTTCCTTTTCTGTTGCTGTTATAAGACACCATGACCAAGGCAACTTATAGAAGGAAGAATTTATTCAAGTTTCTTGTTTCAGGGTGAGGATTCATAATGGTGAGGAAGGCGGGGTGGAAGGAGGTGGCCGGTGCAGGAAGTCAGGGGATCACATCTTCAGGAAGGCACAGGAAGCAGAGAGCAACTGGAAATCTGGCAAGGCTTTAGAACTCTCAAAGCCTGCCTCCAGTGACGCGCTTCCTCATCAAGGCCACACCTCCTAAACCCTCCCAAACAGTGCCACCAACTGGAGACAAAATGTCCAAACACTTGAAGCCTATGGGGGACATTTTCATTCAAACCTCCACATTCCATGCCCTGGCCCCCATAAGCTCATGAATGAGTTCAATGATCAAGTAGATCAGATGACCCATTCTGTGGACAGTCAGCCTCCTTTTCTGGCTAAACTTATCATTGTCCAATGGGCCCATGAACAAAGTGGCCATGGTGGCAGAGATGGAGGTTATGACAGCATGGACTCCAACTCACGAAGGCTGACCTGGCTACAGCTACCATTGAGTGCCATACCTGACAACAGTAAAGACCAACATGGAGCACCTAATATGGCACTATTCCTCGGGTTGACCAGTCAGCAACTTGGTGGCAGGTTGACTTCATTGGCCCACTTCCATTGTGTAAAGGATAGTGCTTTGTCCTTACCAGAAGAGACACTTATTCTGGTTATGGACTTGCCTTTCCTGCATGTAATGCTTCTGCTAATACTACCATCCAGGGACTTACATAATACCTTATCTGCTGTTGTGATAGTTCACACAGCATCACTTCTGACCACTGAACTCACTTTGTAGTAAAGAAATGAGGAAGTGAACCCATGGTCATGGAAGTCACTGGTATTACCATGTTCCCCACCATCCCGAAGCAGCTGGCTTGACAGAATAATGGAACGGCCTTTAAAGACACATTTACAGTGCAGTTCAGTGAAAACAGCCTGGAAGGCTGTAGCAGGGTCCTCCAGAAGGCAGTATTTGCTTTAATCAGCATCCAGTATACTGTTTCTCCTGTAGCAAGGATTCATAAGTCTAGGAATCAAAGTTTGGAAGTGGGAATGGTTCCACTCACTAATATCCTTAGTGACCCACTAGGAAAGTTTATATTTTTGTTTCATGTACCCATGACTCTGTGTTTTGCTGGTCTAGAAGTTTTAATTCCAGAGGGGTGAGTGCTTCTGCCAGGAGACAGAACAAATATTCTATTGCACTGGAAGCTAAGACTCCCTCCTGAGTTCTTGAGGCTTTTGATAACCTTAGGTCAACAGGCTAAGACAGGAATAACACTATTAGGAGGGGTGTTTGATCCAGACAAGCAGGGGAAATTTGGACTGTTTCTCCACAAGAAAGGTAAAGAGATTATGATTGTCTGGAAAGTAGGGGATTCTTTAGGGTGTCTTTTGGTATTACCATATCCTGTGATTAAGGTAAGTGGGAAGCTACAACAACCTAACACAGGTAGGATAACAAATAGTCCAGACCCTTCAGGGGAGAAGGTGTGGGTCACTCCTACAGGGAAAGTATTATTTGTATTAAGATAATATCTTTTATGACCTATGTGAACATTTCTACCACTTCTTGCAATATTACAGATTTGTAATGGCTTTAAAAAAACACATGAGTCCATCACAGTGAGAAACTGATAGATCAAAAAATGTTAATAGATCTTTTTTTAAAGTTTTCAGGTTCCATCCTTGGGTTAAGTGAACTTATCAGAAACCTGCATGCTTGATACAATTTCCCCCCAATCTAAATTCTTTGTTTAACAATATTTTAACAGTAAACATTGGTTTTCACTGACAATCAGAGAGGAAATAAATCAAGAAATCTTAACTTTCTAAAATAAAATGTGTAAACAAATTTTCTACCATTATTATACCATTCACGGGGCTAAATTTCTCTCAGGTCTAACTAGAAAGTCATTGTTAGTTTCTCAGGAAAAGCTATAGTGGCCCAGACAAGAGAAAATGTAAGATATAAAGCCTGCTGAGCTTTTTGCTTTACTATCCCAGCCACCAGGACACAGAGGGCTGAATTTGGTATATGAAACATAGAGCTTCTTACAGTGATGAATTCTTACTAACGTTTTTCTCCTGCTGCTATTTTGAAAATTCTTTTGTCATTACTAATTCACCTTTCCTGGACAATTAGTAAAGGAGAGAAGGCTATAAATTATTCAGAAATAGGATAATGAACCACAGTCTAAGTTGAACATTTAGTACTATCTTGATGGACATGCAGGTTTGACAAGAGCAATATTGCTCATAGGCTATGAAACAATAGAAGCAAACCTCCCAGACAGTTGAAGGCTGGAGAGCAGAAGAGGGCACACATTTAATAACAAGATCCCAAGGATAAACACAGAAAAAAAATGGCATCTACACAATAAGAAAGACTTTTTCAGGTAACACTCAAAGTAGATGTCCATTTCCTACTGACAGCCAGGATGTGCTAAAAATGCTCCCGAATAACTGGGAGAACTAATAAAAACATATGGCTTGAAGCAAAGAAATAAAACTAAGGGTCCTCCTGTACTTTAAATTTTTGAAGTGAAAGACAACGTTAATACCAAACTTGATTTGGGGCATTGACCAATCTATGATATCATTAGACACAATAGACAGTAAAGAATAATAATTAAACAATATCACAAAAATGATGCAGGAAATAATCAAGGTCCTCTGCTAGAGATCTTAGTCTCATCCATGAAAGAATTTAAGAATAGACTCAAACAGAACCTTTAGGGGTAATTTATTGGAATTTATAGAAACATCCTTGGGCAGACAAGCAGCTACCTTGAGGAGAATGGAGAGGACAAGCAGATAAGGCATGAGGCCATGCGTGTTTAGAGCTGTCACAGAGGTCAGACAGACACTTGGTAGACTAGTAACAGCGTGGCTGGGAGAAGGGAGCTTCAAAGAGAAAAGTAAAGAAACACAAGATGGGGTAGCCCAAAGCATTAGGAAGAACATGGTTTGAAAAGAGATATGAAGAACAAAAGGAGAAGTTACACTTTTCTGAAGAAGTCAGAAAAGCGAGCAAGATGTACAAAGACCTCATGTCTGTAACTGGGTCCTTAAGACCTGAATGGAAAGGAAGAAATTCTGGATAGAAAAAGTTTATCATCTTATAAACAGACTAGGTATTCTGCCACTTCTTTAGAATAACTTAAGGTGAACTCGCCCTCCTAGGGGACCTGGCAAAACTAGAAAGTTGAGTCTTCATCCAGGCCAGAAGTTCATATGCTCTTGACTAGTTTTAAGAGAATTGTTTTGTTATTGTAACAAAAGTAGATAGCTGACCAGACAAGGAAAAAAAACAGAGATCTTTCACTTTCTCATTCTTAGGTAAGGCCTCCAGCAACTTCTGAAAAAGATCAACTGGGTGGTAACCTTGAAACCAAATTGTGCTTACATGTTTTTGTAGCTGGACTCATTTCAGTCCAAGAATATTTACTCCATGCATCTTTGACGCCAAATACTGCATCAGCTGTGTGAAATCAAAAGATGAGGTATATATATGGTATATATGGGCTGAGCCACAATGGAGTTCACATTCTAATAAGGAAAACATACAAATAATTGTACAGCTATATGAGAGTCTCACTTAGCACAGTATGTCTGAAATATAAAGGCCAAACACAAAAGGGAGTTGAAGGAAAGAATAAAATAGAACATGAGTTACAAAGGAAGATTGAATCAGAGAAGGAACAGAAGAAAACTCCAAGTAGCAGACAAAATAGAGGAGAAATCCTGGAAACATGAAATTACACGTGATTTAGATGAAAATGCAAAATCAAGGTAGAAGTGGAAAGAAACTAGGACATATTAAAGTTTTCTGAGGAAAGAAGTAGCATTATCAGGTTTTTGCTTTTAAAATTTCCCTCTGGGCAACAGCTCATGAAGTTGTTTCAGACCAATAATCCTGCTAAGAGCAATTAAGAAAAGCTGAGGAAAACAAGAAGAAGAAAAAAACCACCTTAAACTTGAATGAATCACCAAACTACCAAGGCATTAAGAATCTGCAGAGTCAACATTCCAAAGAAAATGGAAGCCAAGAGACTCCGGTCAGACATTGGGGAATATTTCTAACACTGAGGCAATTGCCAATTACAAAAGCGAAAGCAGCAGTTAAGGGGCTGAAAAGCTAAGCATAACAGCATATAAAGGAACAAAATGGGAGTTCAGACTGGTAGGGAAAAGGGTCCCAGGAATTATCCCAAGTTGACAGTCACAACCACAAGAGTTACACTCTAGGCAGGAGGGTGAACTGGAAATAAAATAGTCCTCAAAAAAGTTAAACCTAGCTTTAATTCATCTCAGTTCCTGACTGGAAAAAGTGATTATCCTCATTCCTAGTTGTCTAACAGATCCAAAAATAAATCCTCTCTGGAGAAAGTTTGTATTACATTGAGCATCAAAACATTTGCAAATATCTGGCACTCAGTCAGAAATAACCAGGCCTATGAGGAGATGACAGATAACTGAAATCCAAATTTTCAAAAATTGCATAGAAAAGGAACTGGAAGAAAATCCAGAGCATGGAGTTAACAGGTACATACTTTTCAATGGCCATGATTATGTATTCAAAAATTTAAATCACAAGTGGAGAAATATTCCATAGAAATGGAAACCATGGGCATGAAGCACATGAAGAGAGAATAATGCATGATGCACTCTCAAATCACAGCAAACAGGTCTTGCAAGAGTCCCACCCTTAGCCAGAGCTATTTGCATTTCATAGCTGTTGGACAAGGGAGAGACAGTTTTCTTTAAGGGCATGACCCCTGATAGGTTAACCAAGCTCCAGAGCAGATTCCAGATTCAGGAATATTTGGGCAACACAAATTAAACTCACGGGGAATAAAGAACATGAAGTTGGGGTGGGTGGGGTGGGAATGAGGAGGGGAGAATATGATCAAAATACGTTGCAAGAAACTCTTGAAGAACTGGTTAAAATATTTTTAAAGAGTCATTCCCATAAGAATAAACCTTAGAAATCCCTATCTGTAAATTGGTCTACAGTTAACTCAAGAACATTTACATCATTAAAAGAGTAACACAAAACTAGGTGTGATGGCACACACCTTTAATCCCAGCACTCGGGAGACAAAGGCAAGGAGATCTCTGTGAGATCCAGACCAGCATGGTCTATGTACCAAATTCCAAGACAGCTGGGGATATAGGGAAATCCTATCTTTTAAAAAAAAGAGTAAAAAGACATTACTACATAAGGAGAAAGTACTCTTCAATACATACAAATGCTAAAAAAAAAAAAAATACTCAAAGTGTGTGTGTGTGTGTGTGTGTATGTGTGTGCTCTGGGTATTGAACCCAGGGTCTCACATATACAAGACCATCACTGTACCACTGAGGTGCAAACTTAGCCCTCAAAGAATATTTTTAAGTGTATTCATTTGTTTGTTCTTTTTTTTACGTGTATGAATTTTCTGCCTACATATATGTAAGTGCACCCATGTCATGCACTGCCTACAAAGTTCAGAAGAGGGCATCTGATTCCCTGGAATTGGAGTTACAGACCATCGTTAGCTGCCATGCGGGTGCTAGAAACTGAATCTGAATCCTCTGAAGAGGATCCAGTCCGCAAAGAATATTTTGAAAATTGAAAATCTTAAATTTGCTTTTAGCTAATTTCCAGTGTATTGATATCGTGTACAGTCATTATTGTGCAATAGATCTCAAAATTGTTCCTCCTATCTTACTGAAACTTTATACCTTCTAATCAACAAATCTCTCCCTAATCACATACACTCCCAGACTCTGGTAACTGGTACTATCTATTTTTATGATTTTAGTTTTTCCCTTATTTTTGTCATGTCTTTTGACGCACATATATACTAACGTGTATTGAATGAGGTTTCTAGGTTACAGAGAATACATCCAAATATCTTTAGTAGATGCCAGTTTTCCTCAAAGTTGATATAATAATTTACATTCCCACCAAAAGTATGAGTTTCTTAGTTCAACATTTTTTTTCTTTAATTGAGACAAGGTCTTACACAGTAGCACAGGCTGGATTAAAACTTCCGTGCAGTACCAACTATCTTCCATTGGGAGGCAATTCTCTTGCTTCAGTCTCCTGAGAGCTGGGGTTACAGATGTGAGCCACCACACTTTCAGTTGTTTAAATTTGTTGTTTTAAAATTCGTTCTTTCTTTTTAAATTTTTAATGTGTTTGTTGGTAATTTCATGCATGAATATAATGTATTTAGATATTATCAATATCCTCATTGTCCCTTCACCTCCTCCCAGACCTCCTCCCTCACATACCCACTTCATTTCTTGTTCCTTTCTTGTTTTGATTTTGGGGTGGGGAAAGGAATACACTTTTATTTTTTATTCAATGTATAAAATGTTATGATGGTGAAAATGAGATGAATTAAGTACAGTTCAATTTGTTATAAATTGCAAAAAGTTATTGCAAAATTGTCTCCTACCAAATTGGAAAAAAAATTAATTCAAATCTTAAACATTGGTGAATGGTTCTTCTTTTTGAAAAAAAAAAATGTGGGGCTGGAGTGATGGCTCAGTGGTTAAGAGCACTGGCTGCTTTTGCAGAGGACCTGGATTCGAGTCCTAGCACCCACATGGTGGCTAACTGCCATCCATAACTCCAGTTCCAGGGGAATCTGACACCCTCATCTGAACTCCATGGGCATTTCCCTACATGGGTGCACTTACATATATGCAGGCAATATACATTCATACACATAAAATAAAAAATAAAAACAAAAAAGAAAATTTGTGTAAGTGAACCATATTTGTGCAGTCCCTATATAAGCCGGAAGAGGGTGTCATATCCCCTAGAACTAGAGTTACAAATGATTGTTAGCCACCATATGAGTGCTGGGAACTGAGTCCAGGTCTACTGTCGAACAGCAAGTATTCTTAACTGCTGAGCTAGCTCTTCATATCCTTCACTTACCACGTTTATTTTTTTGTTTGTTTTTCATTTCTTTTAGAGACAGGGTTGCCCTGTCACCTCAGCTGGCTTGAAACTCACAATGTAGACCAGATTGGACTATACCTCACAGAAATCTGTCTGCCTCTGTTTCCCAAGTGCTGGAATTAAAGGTCTGTGCCTCCATACCTGACTAGGAGTTTGTTTCTTATACTATGTATTTTCTTCAACTCATATTATTTTCAAAAAATTAAACAGTACTGGGGTCTTCTGCATGCTCCTATAAGCACAATGGGTTCGTATGTGCAACTACCCTGTGGTATCCAGGCAACATTCTTTCTTTATATCCACTTAACAGTTCTGGGTCTTATAATATTTCCACTCCACATTTGGCAATGGTCCCTGAACCTTGGTAGGTGAGGGTGAGATGTAGGAGTCCTGTTTAGGGCTAGTCACTCCACAGTCTTATTCTCCACATCTTGACCATGTATGGGTCTCTGTTATTTGCCATTTTCATTTGCTGCAAGAAGCTTCACTGGTGAGGTTGAGAGACAGAGTAATATATGGGTATAATAATAAGTCATTATTAATCAGTATAATATTATGTCTATTTAGCAGAATGATAGTAGTAAGCTCTTCTCTCTGGCCTGTGAGCTGTCTAGCCACAGGTTCTTGGCCATTATAATAGTGTCAGGTATAGACTCCCTATTGTGAGGCTAGCCTTAAATCCAATTATAGGATGGTTGTTTACTCCATATGTGCCACTGTTACACCAGTGGGAATATTTCACCAAGCCAGTTGCTATTGCAGTTCAAAGGATTCACAGCTGGGTAAAGTTGATGATTACCTTTCTCTGCCAGTAATATGCATAGCACCTTCTATTACTATGAAAGCTACCCAACAGAAAGGTATCTTCAAGGTCAGTGCCAGTTTGATTTCTCCTTATTGTTCTGTGACTCAGGTATGTAGTATCTTCAGCAATAGGGTCTTGAAATCAAGTTCTGGTGAGTAACCAAGTGCAACGGTAATAGTCAATATTGTTTGAGGATCTATGGGATATCTCTGGTCAACAACTCCTAAAGAGGGAGATCATTCCTGGCATTGGTCTTTTCACTTGCAAGCCTATAGTGTCTATGGTATTTATTAGTTACAAAGTAACTACATTGAAACTCTTTTTATATAGTACATGTATATATTGAATGAAGCTTCTAGATTAGGTTTCCATATGACTCTTTCAAAAACCCTTTAGCCCTAGTTATCCCTCTTCCTACTCCCTCTTCTGCCCCACACACTCATTCCTCCTCCATAAGAAACCTATGCTATCGATTGTTATCATTTCCCCTTTATATCATTGCATTCTAACTTTCCTTCCATGATCCACCCCCCATTCCACTAACGAGTTTCCTGATGTCTACGCAGTTTCCATCTAAAAGACATTTATCTAAATATTGAAAGCTCACATCTACTTCTGAGAGAGAGTATGTGATGTTCGTCTTTCTGGATCTGGGTTACCTCATTTAGGATTATGGTTTCCAATTCTATTCATTTACCTGTGAATTTCATAATTTGGTTTTTCTTACTAACAATATTCCAGCGTGTAAATATTCTACACTTTCATTATCCATTCTTCAATTGATAGATATCTGTCAATTCCATTTCCCAGCTATTGTGAAGAAGGTGGCAATGAACATGACAATAGCATACTGAGTCCTTTGGTATATTCCCGAGTGGCATGACTGTAACATGCAGGAGATGTGTTATTACCTTTTTGAGGAACCTTTACATTGATATCCGTAATGACTACATTATCTTACACTCTCACCAACAGTGGATAAAGTGTTCCCTTTCCCCACATCCTCACCAACATCTGCCATCATTTGTTTTTTGGAGTCTTAACCATTCTGACTGGTAAAATGAAATCTCAAAGTAGTTTCAATTTGCACATCCCTAATGGCTAAATATGTTGAACATTTAAAAAGAAATTTCTCAGTCATTTGTGCTTCATCATTTGAGAATTCTCTTATTAGTTCTTTGCCCAAATTTTTAATTAGGTTGTTTGTGGGTTTTTGATGTTTAGTTTTGAAGGTCTTGGTATATCCTGGATACCACCCTCTGTGTAGCTGGTAAAGATTTTCCCCCATTCTGTGGGTTGTCTCATGACTTGAATGATACTGTCCTTTGCTGTACAGACGCTTTTAAATTTTTAATTGAATTTTTGTGTATTTCATACAGAACATCTCAACCAATCTTAGTCACTTTTATATCCTCTTCCTCATTTGCACCCTCACAGCCCCCCACCCCAGGAATTCATACACTCTTGTCCTTTGTGTTAAGGACTATTGTGTCAAGTTAGTGTCTCCAGACATTCCTCAGTACAAGTTCATGCACTGAGGTCTAGTCAGCCTATTCAGAGTCCAAGCTTTTAAGTTCCATGAAGTTTCCTTCGTCAATTGTTTGTCTTAATGCCTGAGCTATTGGTATTTTGTTCAAAGAGTCCTTTTCTGTGTCTGTAAGTTCCAGCATAGTCCCTACTTCCAGATTCAATGTATCAGGTCTTATGTTAGAGTTTAGGTTTGTGCAGGGTAAGGGATAGGGATCCACTTTCACTTTTCTACATGTAGCTATCCAATTTAACCAACAGCATTTGTTGAGCATGCTGTCCTTTATCCAATGTGTATTTTTGGACCCTTTGTCAAAAATCAGGTGACTAAGTGCATGAACCTAAATTTGGGTCATCATTTATATTGCAATGGTTCATGTGTCTGCTTTTATGCCAGTACCACACTGTTTGTATTACTGTATCTCTGCAATGTAATTTGAAGTCAAGGGTGGTGATGCCTCCAGCTTTTATTTTATTGTTCAGGATACCCTGGATTTTTTGTGTTTCCCTGTGAAATTTGAGACTTTTTCAATTTTTGTGAAGAATGATGTTTTAATTTTAATGGGGATTGGATTGAATCTGTAGATTGTTTCTGTCAGGATGGTCATTTTAACAATAGTAATCATAATTATCCATGAGTTTAGGAATTCCTTCCATGTTCTGGTTTCTTCTTCTATTTCTTTCTTCAATGTCTTAAAATTTTTATCATATAAGTCCTTCACTTCATTGGTTAGATTTAATGAAAGATTTTTGTTTGTTTGGGGGCGATCATGAATGGCATCACCTGATTTCTTTCTCAGTACATTTGTTGTTGGTATATGGGAGGGCTACTGACTTTTACATGCTAATTTCATATTCCCCTACTGTAGTCAGTGAGTTTATCAGGTCTACAAGATTTCTGGTGCAGTATTTGGAGTCTTTTAAGTATAGAATTATATTGTCTGCAAATAAGGATACTTCTTTTTTTTTTCCAACTTGTATTATCTTTGTCTCCTTCATCTTATGGGTCTAGCTAAGACTTCAAGTGTAAATTTAACAGAAATGGAGGCAGTGGGCAACCTTGTCTTGTTCCTGATTTGAATTAGAATACTTTGAGTTTTTCTTGATTTACTATGATTTTTGCTGTGGACTTTTTATATATGGCCCTAAATATGTGGCCCTAGATATGTGCCCTGTGTCACTAGAGTCTCCATGAAATTTATCATGAATGGATGTTGGAGTTTGTTGAATTTTCTGCATCTAATGAGCTAATCATATGATTTCTGTCCTTGAATCTGTTTACCTGGTGGCAATTTATGTATTCTAAACCATCGCTGAATCCCTGGGATGAAACTGACTTGATCATGGTTAATATTCTTTATGGTGCTTTCTTCTTCCATCCAGTTTTCGAGTATTGAGAATTTTTGTATCTGAGTTCATCTGAAGTATTGGTCAATAATTTTCTTTTTTAGTTAGATCTTTTTCTGGTTTTGGTATCAAAGCAATACTGGCTTCATAGAAACAATTTGGGCATATTCATTCCTTTCCTGTTTTAGAGAATAATTGAACGAGTGTGGCTATTCTTCTTCAAAGATTGGTAGAATTCTGCACTGCATCCATCTCGTCCCAGGTTCTTTTTAGTTGCGAGATTTTTAATTGCTGTAGTTATCACATTGGCTGGTACGTGTCTGTTTAAATTATTTATGTTATTTTTATTTATTTTTGGAGGCCATACATATTTGGAACTTTATTTCTTTTAGATTTTCTAGTTCAGTGGAATACGTATTTTTAAAATATGTCCTTATGGTTTTCTGAATTTCCTGTAGGTCTGTGGTAGTGTTTCCTTTTTTATATGAGTTTGTTTATTTAGATCTTCTCTCTGTTTCTTTTCTTTAATTTGGCTTAAGGTTTGTCAATCTTGTTAACTTTTCAAAAACCCAATTCTTCTTTTCATTGATTCTTTCTATTGTTTCGTTTTCCTATTTCATTAATTTCAGACTTGATTTTATTTATCTCTTCTCATCTATTCTTTTTAGGTGTTGTATTTTTCTTGGTTTTCCAAGGCCTTCGGGTATATCATTGCATTATTAATATCAGATGTCACTAATTTTCTGATGTAGGCACTTTCTGCTGTAAATTTCCCTTTTATGACTGCCTTCATTATATCTGACAGATTTAAATATTTTGTGTGTTTTCATTTCGCTAAATTCTAAGAATTTTTAAATTTCCTTCTTGATTTCTCCCTTGATTTGCATTCAGTCATGTGTTGTGTAGTAGTTTCCATGAGTCTGTGAACTTTCTCCCATTTCTGCTGTTTTTGATATCTACCTTTATTCCTCTGTGATCAGATAGAATACAGGATGCTATTTCACTATTCCTAAATTTGTGGAGTGTACTCTGTTTCCTAATATGTGATTGATTTTGGAGAAAGTTATTTGGGCTGCTGAGAAGAAAGCATATTCTTTGATGTTCAAGTATATGTCCTGTAAATGTCTGTTAGGTCAATTTGATTTATTATGCCATTCAACTCTAGTGTTTCTCTATTTAGTTTTTGTCTGGATGACCTATTGGTGACAGTGGGGCACTGAAGGTACTATCACTATGTTGCAATCAACACGAGATTTTTTAGATCTTTTTCTATCCCTTCATCCCTGAGGTGGTGTCAGTCATTAATGATGAAATGTTTCTTGAAGTAGCAAACTGATATATCCTCTTTTCTAAGCCAGTCAGTCTGTATATTTTTTATTGAGGAATTAAGACCATTGAGAATTATTACGGACCTATGTTTATTCATTCTTGTGTTTGTATTGTGTTGTTTTTCAAGGCCTCTTTTGATTAACTTTTCTGGAATTATTTATTTATTCTTTATTCCCTCTTGAGAATGTTTAATCTCCTCCTCAGACTAACCCATCAAGTATTCTGAAGAGCTGACTTGGTGGACACAAAGTCCATACATCTGTCTTTATGTTGGAAAGTTTTCCTTTTTAATTACAACTGATACTTTTACTGGGCATATTGGTGTTGGCTCATATCTGTGTTCTTTCATGACTTGTAGGACATTGATCCAAACCCTTCTGACTTTCATAGTTTTCATTAAAAGGGCAGATGTTAGTCTGGTGGCCCTTATAAGTGCCTTGTTCTTTCTCTTTTGGAGCTTTCAATATCTTTCTTTGTTCTACACATTTAGTGGTTTCACTATTATATGACTAAGGTGGTTTCTCATCAGGTCCTTTCTACTTGGTGTTCTGTGTGCTTCTTATGCCTTGATAGGTACCTCTCTCCTTAGATTTGGGAAGTTTTCTTCTATGATTTTGTTTAAAATAGTTTCTGTGATTTTGACCTGAATTGCTGATGTTTCTCCCTCCCTCTTGTCCTCCTCCTCCTCCTCCTGATTCATAGGTTTGGTCTTTCTATAGTGTCCCAGATGTCATCCTGCATATCTTCTGTTCCTGGCTTATTTTAGATTTAGCGGTTTTTTGATTGAGCGGTCCACTTCCTCATACTTGTCTTCTAGATCTGGCATTCTCTGTTCCGTTTCCTCCACTTCCTCTTTGCTTCTTTCCTCTAAGCTTTTTGAGTTCCTGACTGTTTTCATTTTAAATTGTACATTAGTTTGGCTTTTCTTCAGCTAGTCTAGCTCTTTGATTGAATTATAATTTCCTGTTTTGAACTGTTTTAGTCATTTCATTTGACTGTCTTGTGTTTTCACAGTCTTCACTTGGTCTTTTATTCATGTCCTCTTTGATTTCCTTGAACATATTTATAATTGCTATTTTGAAATAATTGTCTTGTGCATCAGCCAAGTTACCATACTCAGGAAACATTATCATGGGGGGATGCTAATTTCTGTACTTGACATATTATCTTGGTTATTAAGTTTGCTTGTGTTATTTTGATGAGATCTGGGTATCTGGACTTGTGTCAGTGGTGGCATTTCTTGGTGTGTGTAGGTGATCTCACCTTTGTTGAGTGCATGTTTGCATCTTCATTTGTTGTTTCACCAACCTGTCAGGTTAAGGCCCATCTGAGTGGTGCTTATTCATCAGCCTTGGGTCTACTTTGTGTGGATGTGTAAATGGGGTGACAGAAGTGGTCTCAGTTTAGCTAGGGATAGGTGCAGCTTTTGAGTCTGAGGCTCCAGGACAGACTGCCTGTGGTCCTGGAGTGGCAGGTTGGGCTAGGTGGCTATTAGGTGAACACTTTGGCAAACAGATCTATGGTAAGTTTTGACTGGATTCCAGTTTGGTGGTAACCAAGAAAACGTGCTAATATAACCCTTGACTGGGTCTGTCTGGGGTAATGTACTGGCTGCACAACCTCAGCTGTGCCTGGGAGTGTGTAGATGCCTACAAGACAGGTGAATTTTTCTAGAATAGACCAAGCTTGAACAGTGCATAGGCTTTGCCAACTAGGCCTGGGTGAATGGGATGGCAGAAAAAGCGGGACTGGGGTTTTCACAAGTCTTAGGGAACTCATACATCTAGAAGGTAGAGGAAGTGACAGGACCTGTACACCCTGGGCCATGAGAGGATATACAGGTAAGGCTGAGACTGAGAACTTACAGGTAAAAAATAACTCGCAGCTGTTATGGAACTCACCATTTATGCCAGGTACAAAGAGCTGCCTAACCTGAGTAGGTAACAAAGAGCTGGGGATAAAAAGTTTACTGGGATGGGGGAGCTCATAGATCTGGGATGTACGTGGATCTGCAGGACCAGAGCAGACCTAATAGCTGAGATGGTGGGGTACAGAGGTAATAGCGCAAATTTTAATAACCGAAAATTTAGAAATAACTTAAATACTCATTATTACTACAAGAATAAATCATGGCATAACCTTTACAGTAGACTGGTAGATATGTATAAAAATTAATGATCTACATATGCACACAGTGATATGAATGAATCTCACAAATACAATGCCAAATAAAAGAAATCAAACTCCAAAGAATATGTATTATTTGATTACATCCATACAAATTTCAAAGGCAGGATAATTGAATCTATATTTCAAAAGTTAGGATTTGATTACCTTAATAAGTGGAGTAAGTGACTGGGAGTCATTATGAAGGGCCTATCTCAGTTGTTAAAGTTTGATTTCTTGGTCAAGTTGGTGATTACATATGGATTTACTTACTCTGATAATTCATTGAGCTGTGCATTTTTTTAAATGTTATATTTTAATTTTAAAAAATACACTTGTAAGCAGAGTAACAATAAGATTAAAATAATCATAAAGAATAAGAGTCTCTGAGACACTTAACCCTAAGTGACACATCTTCAATGCAACCTCTACACGTAGGATGAACACATCGTTCAACTCTCACCAGATAAGTCAGGTGAGAAACCAACAATTGATCAACGTGTAGATAACAAGAGGCTTCAGAGTGCTTATCCCTGAATAGGACGCCCATTTCAAACCTCTGTCTCCTATGGTTCAGGGATTACTGTGGAAGAGGAGGCAGAAAGATTGTAAGAGCAAGAGGGGGTAGATGACCCCAAGGAAACAGAATCTTCCAGACAGCTGGGAAGTTACTCATATGAATGCTCAGCAATGGAGATAGTATACACATGTCCTCTGCAAGCTCAAGCCACACAAAATCCCAGCATAGATATAGGGAAGTAAGTAAAAAATCCCAAAATAACATACGGAACTTTTGGCAGCCTGATGGCTGCTGGGGGGAGGAAAGACAGTGTCTTACAGGATGGAACTCTTGGTGGGCCCAGTGGATGGACCCAAACTGAAGGACATTTGGGACATAAATCAGACTCTATAGGCCATATTATATACATGACAAAATATTAAATTGGGCAGGGGGCAGTCAGGGTGACCTATGGATAGAGGAGGGGATCTAAATGTCATCAAACTGTATTATAGGAAAATTGCAAAATTTCAATAAAAAATAACTTGTGAAAAATCTTGGAATTCTAAAACGTAAATATGTGTCACTTTAGCATTAGATATGTAAATACTGCATTTTGCTTTTCTTTATTTGTTTATGAATTTAATTTCACCTCAGAAACTAAAGTAATTTAAAGATACTTTGGTGTTCTCAAATTTGCACCCAGGATGTTAAGCATGAGGACATACTGAAAACTCAGAAATAGAAGGGCTGTCTAAATTCGTTGGAGTTCTGAATTTAAAGCAATTTTTCAGATTCCAATCTTAAAATATTTAAGAAAACTATTTCAATAACCCAGAGTTTGAAATTTAGATTAGGAGAATCTACAAAGCAAATAATAAATCTTTCAGACTTCTGATTCAGGATAATTGAGTGAACACAGACATTTACCTCTTTCTCTCAAAAGTCACTGGAGAAGAAATATCAAAATAAGCATTCCACAGTCTGCTGGGAGTCTGTGACGGGTGTCAGCAATAGACCTAAAAAGAATATATATAGTAGCTATAAATTTAATCAGATCACACTGACAGTGGCATCCAAAAGAGCTGAGCCACCTAGGAAATGCTAATCCTTAACAATGAAAGCAAAAGCAAAGATCTTGCAAGATTTTCCCCAGGAGAAGCTCAGCATAGCCACAAATCCAGAGGCAATGGGGCTGAAAGAAGCTGATAGTGGACATTTGGCTAAGGACATTGAAGTTAGGGACTTTTTATTTTATTCCTCTGTTCACTGAATGCTGTCATTGTTAGCCCATGCAAGGCTCTGTTCTTATAGTATTCCATTTTATTATTTTAGTCTCACATCCGTTCCTTAAAGTTCCCCACTGAACATATTTTAAAGATATCTAAGCAGCCGTGTGCAACTAAACAGATGCTTAACAACATTGCACAGTATTCTGCAGTTGAACCTTTTACATACATGAGCCCACATTCTTCACATCTGAATCCCCCTGTTGCCACTATTACATATAATGTTGTAATGAGCAGTTGTGACCGTGACCACCTTACAGATCTCTGAAATTTTCTCTGGGCTACCTTACCAGAAGTTTGCTCATATTGTGTACAAATGATCAATTCAGCTGAACGTTGCCATATCATTCACTAGAATAAGTGCAATCACCTAAGCTTCATACTTCCTTCAGCAATATGAAACAATCACTATTCCCCTCACATACTTGATGATATTCATTTTTCTAATATTTGTGATCCTGACAAAGGCAAAATGAGCTTCCTTGTTTTAGTGTCATTTCTATAATAACCCATAAGTTAAAGCATGTCTTCATATTCTTAAGAATGTTTTTCTGGGACTGGAGAGATGGCTCAGTGGTTGAGAGCACTGCCTGCCCTTCCAGAAGACCCAGGTTGGATGGCCACATGGAAGCTAACAACCATCCATAACTCCAGTTCCAGGAGATTTTACACCGTCTCCTGACCTCTTCGGACACTGCATGACAGGAGTGTGCGTACATACATGCATGCAATACATTTATACACATAAAAAATGTTTAAAAGAATGTCTGGGACTAGAGAGATGGTTCAGCAGTTAAAAGCACTGACTGGTCTTGCAGAAGACCCAGGATCGATTCTCAGCACCCACATGTCAGCTAACAACCGTCCATGACTCCAGTTCCAGGGGAATCTAATGCCTTCTTCAGACCTCCATGGACACTGCATGACACGGGTGCACTTACACACATGCAAGCAACACATTCACACAACAATAATAAAAATTTACTTTTAAAAGAATATCTTTCCACTGAAGGATATCAGGAGATACCAATGGGGAAGGGGTATAAAGATGATTAAGATGTTCTGTATGAAATACACAAAAATTAAATTAAAAATTCACAAAAATAAAGTCCTCTTGTGTGGATGGCTATTTCATTTCATCTTGCGTTTATTAATAGCAGGGTATACATTTGCCTATTCATTTTGCAGATCTGTTTTTCTCCCAGTTCTATCATCTGACTGTTCACTCTTCTCATACTTTCTTCATTGAAGCAAAATCATTACTTGTAATAGAAGAGATTGTTTTGGAATCCTAGATTCACTTAAGATGTTTCATCCTCTTTGGTCACAAAGATATTCCTGGTATTATATTCTATTAACTTTATGGCTTTACCTTTCATATGTACTTCTTTGATGCATCTACATCTGGAGTCTACTTATGAAAATTGTATTAAGTAGGATTCTAGCTTCATTTTTCTTTATATAGTCAATTAGTGTTCCCAAATCCATTCCCGTGGATTTCTAGTGCCATTTTCAGCATATTAATTTCCCATATAAACAAGGTTTGTCTTTGAGTTCTCTGTTCCATTCCATTGGTGTATGTCTTTTTCAACTAATAACAATGACAAATTTTTCTCACTAATGCTTTGTCAAAAGCTTTAATATATAAATGGATTACCTTTAGTGCCTCCTTAAAAATGACTTAGCTGTTGTCAGAATTTTATTCTTCCATATTAATTTAATTTTGTATGCATATATTTAGACAGCCTCATTATGTTCCTCAGGCTAGACCTAAACTCTTTAGTCCAAGAAATCCTCCCACTTTAGCCATCCCAGTAACTGGAAACATAGGCACATACCACCTCACACAGTTCCATAGTAATTCTGAAGTATGAACTTAATTCCTCAAAAGTCCAGATTGAGTTGATATTTTAATTATGTATTATAATTGATTAATGTAAATAATAATTTCCTAGCAAATAGAAATGATACAGTTTCTGTTAAACCTGCTCAGCTCTGTCATGGAACATAAAATCAACTATAGACAATATGTAAAAAGTGTTTTAGAGGAAGTAATATTTCTCTACTTATTCTGGATTTTCTTTTTGACTTTTAATGGAACTTGAATTTTTTCCATGGAGGTGCTGTATATTTTGGGGTATGCTAATTCTGTGGTACTTTAGAGAAAGAAATATAAACAGCCATGGACAATCCATATCAGATGTGCCTGTGTTCTAATAGTTTAATTTACCAAAAAAGGTGGTTAGCTAGATTTGGTCCTTAGGCTGTTATTAACCCCAACTTCACAGAGGTTTCTTTGGTTAGTTTTTTATCTTTTCTTTAAATTTTTAGTTTAGGCTTTTGTTTTGATATTAAAATTCGTGTCATTTAAAAATAATAGTTTGTATTTTGCTATACAGAGAAATGAATATCAGTGATTTTTTAAGTTGATCTTGTGTTTGGTAATCTTGTTTCTTGATTCTATTGTTTTTTCCAGCTAGTTATATTTTCTACATATAATGATAATTTAATTACTTATACTCCAATTTTGTAATCTTGTTTTTTTTTGATAACTTCATCTTAGATTGCCATAGTAGCTACAATGAAGGCATCATCTTTGATCTTCAAAATTTCTCCACAGTCTCCTAACTAAATACAGTGTTCATGGTAGGGATTTGCTATAAAACTTTTCCCACAATAAGGAAAATTTGTATCATTGCTACTTTTTGAAGAATTCAACCATCAAAAAGAGTTTTTATTATTAAACACATCTTCTGCATCAGCTGAGAGAATACTATTGTTTTCCTCCATTGGGATTTTGCCTCTACTTTTTAAATGTGATAGGCCTGTGAATAATTTTTCTTTTCATGCACTGTTCATGTCCAGTTTTTAGAAACCAGAGTTTGTTAGTATCATAATATGGAATATAGTTTCTATCTTCCAGAACAATATGCCTAAGATAAAAATTAAATCATTCCTTCACTGTTTGGTAGAAAGTACATATCAAAACATAGGATTCATAGAAAGAGAAGGAAGAGTTTTAAATTGCTATAAGTTTTAATGGTTCTTGTTCTTTTTCACCAACTTCTGTTTTGCATTGAGGTAAGCTTAACAAATAGACATTGTATGTTCCAGATATATAAAGCAACATTTTGATAAACCTTTTGTTGTGAAATGGTTCTTTCGTGAAACTAATTAAGCTATCCATCACCTCACATACTTACTCTTTTTAATTGAGAACACTAAAGGTCTACTCTCTTAGCAAATTTCAAGTACGCAAAGCAGTATTATAGACCATACTCACCAAGTTATCCAGAACTCATTCACCCTCATGACAGAAACTGAGTCATTTGCAACACTGTGGAAGACATTTGTGCTAAGGAAAATAAGTCAGGCTCAGAAAGAAACACCGCATGGTCTCAGTTTGGAGTCTAAAAATGTTTAACTGGGAGGGGCAAACAGTAGAGGGGCTACAAGAGACTGAAAGCAGGGGAAATAAGGAGACCTTGGTTAAAGGCTACCAACATTTCCACCAATGTTTATTTTAAAGACATGGTCTCACTGTATAACCCAGGCTAGCCTCAGCCTCTCTAGTGCCAAATTTATAGGCATGTTCCACCTCATTCAGCCCCAACTTTTTAAATATTTGACTGAAGTTTTGTGCATTTCATATACTAGATCTTAATCAAATTTAGACTCCCTCCCCCATCTGTACTCCTTGTAGCCCCTCTCACTGGATTTCATACATTCTGTCATATATGTTGAGGCCTATGGAGTCACGCATTTGTACCCAAGTGTCCCTCGGTTCAAGTTTATCCACTAGAGTCTAATTGGCCTATCTAGAGTCGCTCCTTAAAGAAGATCAGCTCTCCCTCACCCAGCAGTAATCGGTTGCCAATAGCTCCTTGGCTAGGGTTGGGGTGTGCTTCCCATTTCCCTAGTTCTATGCTGGGTTTTGGTCTGTTTGAGTCAGCATTGGTCTTATGCATGCAGTCACCATTGTTTCAAGTTTATATGGGCAAGTTCCCAGAGGCCTGAAAGTCTCTGTTTCCTTCTGTTCATGTACCAACTCTGGCTCTTATAGTCTTTCTCCCTGACAGTACACACTTCAGACACAGGAGCAATGAGCTGAAACTGACCTGGAAGCCTCCTCTGTGAAGACTAGCTCTTATAGTTCTAGAGGATACTATGCAAGCTGCTAAGGGAGAAAATAAATCAATGGTCCAACCCAGTTGTTAATTGAATATTTGCATTTAAAAATTCCAAAAAATATTCTAGTCATGTAGGCTTTCAAATTTAATTCATTATTCATTATGTTCTTCTATCAGACTCTGTTTTATCTTTACTTTTAAAACTTCTTAAAAGTATAACTCATTTTATTTCAACATTTCTTATTTCTTGATAAATGCATTAGCAGCTATAAATTTCTCTCTGAGTGAGGGCATTACCTCTCTGTCCCACAAAACTTGACAAGTAGTATTTTCATTGTAATTTGCATGATTTTCATTGAATGCTTAACTTATTAGCCAAAGAGATTTTTAATATTATAATTCAGTTTCCACTCTCACAGGAAATGTTAGCAATTTTTTTAATTTACATTCCAATTTTGTTATATTATGATAAGAGAATATATGTACTCAGTATTGATGCCCTGAAATTTAGTAAAGCTTCTTTTGTGGTCAATCACACATCAATTTTTGAAAAATGTGCCTCAAAATAATGTGATGAATTTAATTAATATCTAATAGCTGAATAATGTTCATACATGTATTCAGATCTCCCATGCTTATTTTTGATTACTTAATTGATCACTGTTAGAATGAGCGTGATGAATCACCCAGATAAATTATTGAAGAATAATTCTAAAATAAAATAATAAATACATAAATAAACAATAAAATTGATTGCTTGTTTATTATTGAATGACTTATTTTTTGCCCATGATAGATTATGAAGCTATACTGTTAGATGCATACATAATTTCTGATATTTTCATTCTATTGTAACTTTGGCTTATATACAAAGACCTTTTAACCTCTTTCTTTAGCTTTGATTTAATTTACCTTTTAGGTTTACCTCTACCTTCTCACATATTAAGACTGCTTCCCCAGATGATATATATATATATGTACTTCCATAATCCCAGTACTCAGAAGGCAGAGGAAGGAGACTCAGGAGTTCAAGGTCATCCTCAGCTACATAGCAAGTCTGAGGTCAACTTGGGCTACAAGAGACCCAATTTCATAAAAACAAAAACAATAATGTCTGCTCCCCATATTCTTTTGATTCAAATACACTTAATATATCTTTTACTATATCTTTTTTCCTTTTGGTTTCCAACTTTTCCATAAGCACATGTTTTATTTAATTTTATTAAATAATAGAATTACTTAATAGAATTTAATTTTATTAAATTTTTGTTTAGTCTTATTTTAATTTATTTTAACATTTTATATATTTTAATAATGTTTTTATATTTTACTCATTATTTTTATTTTATCTGTATTAATGTAATTCCTGCATGTATGTAAGTGCACCCATATCATACAATACCCATGGAGGTAAGAAGATGGCATTGGATCCCCTGGAAGTGGAGTTATAGATGGATGGCTGTCAGCCATTATATGAGTACTGGGAACAAAACCCTGGTCCTCTGTAAGAGCAGTCAGTGCTGTTAACTGCTGATGATCTCTCCAACCCCATTTTCTAGATTTTAATAGTGAGATCAGAACATTTACATTTATTGTAGTTACTACTATATTAAGACTTATTTCTACATGAATAAAGTACAAAGCTATACATGTATGAAAATGTCATAATGAAACCAATTATTGTGTATACACAATAAAAATTGTAACAATAAAGTAAGAATAGTACAGGAGAAAAAGAGAAAAGAATTTAAAGAAAAAGATATTTCTGTTGTCAAAGTTTATGTTACCTGTGTACAGTCCTTCCTGTTTTCTTTTGCCTGCTTAGCTATGATAGGTCAAGTTTCTTGTGGATGAGACACTGATGTACTAATTAAGTATCCCTAAATCACTTGACCAAGATAGATCTCAACATGAGCATAAAACTCCAGATGCAAAGACTTTTTGATTTTTGAAAAAGTGGAGAACTATCACCAGATTCTGGTTTCTTTCTCTTCAGATCAACTGTGGAAGAAACAATGTAACCAATGGATTAACAACAACAACAACCAAAAAAAGAAATCACTGTACAAATTGTTTTGGGAAGCCATAGGAAGTAATGGATTTGTACACCCAGGAATGGTGGCAGCCTAGGGCAGTACACACATATTGGCAATTCCATAGATTGAAGGTGACTCTTTAAGTGTCCTCTTCCTCTTTCCTACATTCCACCACACAGAGTAATTGGCAAACAGCCTACAGAACTAGATCAGAGGGGTTCTTCTGGGATAGTACTAAAAAGAAAAATCCTTCAATGGTCGTTGGAGTATAAACTGGAACAGTCACTGAGGAAGTTAGCAGACAAGATTCTCCAAAGGCTATAAAACAGATTTGTCATATGACCCAGCTATATGGCTTCTGAGTAGATACCTCAAGTTTCCATATCTTATTACAGAGGTACTTCCACCACCATGTTACTTGCTGCTCTATTCACAATAGCCATAAAATATAGCCTGCCTAGATATATACCAACTGACAAATGGATAATGAAATTGTAATACATATACACAACAGACTCTTAGAAAAGGAGGAAAATAAGAGGCCTTAAGTGAGGGGAGATAGTAGAACACATATGACATGAAAGTAGAGGGGACAATATCGGGGGTGGAAAGATTTAAATGGGAATGGAGTTAGATGAATAGGGATAGAGGAAGAGCTAACCGAAACTAATGACGTATGAAAAAGCCTTTTAGAAACTTCCTATTTTGTAAGTCTCCTAAACAGACGTAATTTTAAAATAAATTTTTCACAGAGGCCTGTTGCATGTGTACATAATGCTCCTTATGGTTCAGAAATCATAAGTCATGAAATGAAAATCTCAGTAGCAGGTGTAAAATACCTCCATACTAGGTGATGGTGAAACCCAGAGGTCCACCAAAAAATTGCTCTTGGTTTCCCACTAGATCTAGGAGGTAAGACCCTCTTGTTGGAAGCACCACACACATTGGTTTCAGGACATAAATAAATCAAACTGGAACTGAGCTGGAAGTTTCCTCCCTGGTAGCTAGCTTTCTTAGTGACAGAAAGTGCTGTGGAGGCCACTTGGGAAGAAAGATTAGCAATCCTACGCATTCATAGCTCCTTAAAGCTACAGTAACAACCTGCCTGGAAAGGTATGCCCATTGGTGCAACAGTGGCATCACTATTTTGAGTAACCAAGTGTTTTCCAATTGGATTTGAAGCCCACTCTACATGAGAGAATTCATCCCTCGTACTGTAAACCTAATCAAGAGCCTGTGTCTTGGAAGGCCATAGGCCCAAGATGGCAACCTACTACTGTTGTTTTGCTAAATGAACATGTTGTCAAACTGTCTTCTAAATACTTGCATTTCGATGCATACATTAGTACTGCTTTCAGCCTTCATCAGAGAAGCTTCTTTTTGCAATGAGTATCAGTTAATACAGAGACTTACAAATGGTAAAAGGTGCCTAGAATAAGTCACTGTTCAGAATTTGGCCCTAAATGGGATATCTGTATCACCCCCTCCTGGCCTCAAAGAGTATCACAGAAGTGGCAGAAAGAATGTAAGAGCTGGAGGATGGAAAAGTGTGCTACAAAACAATGTCTTTTGAACATGACATGAGAGTTGCACTCATGAACTTCCTTCGGCTGTGGTTACCTGTGCGAGTCCTGCACAATACTCCGCCCATCAATAATCTGTCATGCATGGGGGAGGAGCTCGTGAGGCCTCACACTTCCCTGAGGTACTATGGAATTTAATGGTTGCTGGGGCACAAGATACTATTTTCTTCAGTGGTGTAGCCACTGATAAGTTGCCCGTGCTCCTGTAAATAACACCTCTTGTTCAAAAAGCAACCATAATTAATGTCAGTGGGTCACAAAAAGACATCAAAGTAGGAAGTGAATTTGTTGGGAACAAAGGTTTCAGAGAGAGAGGGAAGAGGATGAGAGAGGGTAATAGAATATTAAAATGACCAAAATTCATTATATACATGTATGAAATTGTCAACAAACTAAAAATAGGTATTCGTTTGAAAAGAGCCACTGAGATAATCACTCTTCCCTCTTTCTTTCTAAGTTCTCAAAGTGGTAGATGGTTTAGGGAGATCACTACTTCAGTGTGGCTTCTCTAGATATTTAAAGAAAAGATTTCGGGATCTGGAGAGTTGGCTCAGTGGTTAAGCACTGGCTGCTCTTGAAGAGGACCTAGGCTCAATTCGCAGAATCCACATGGCTAACAACTTTCCATAACTCCAGTTCCAGGGGAATCCAACACCCTCTTCTGACCTCCATCACAATTGCATAACACGGGTGCATTTATGTACATGCAGACGATATAGTCATACACATAAAATGAAAATAATAAAATATTTTAAAAGAAAAGATTTAGAAGGATTATAATACTTGTTCTATGGAGTGGAGTGGTAACAAATAGTTCTGTGATTTCCCAAGCATTTGGTTCACCTAGTATTCTCTCTGTAAAATCATCATGAGATATATAAACTAGAGCCCAGATTTGATCCATTCCTAATATACATTCCTAGACAGAGTAGCTGGTATATGAGGAATCTAGACATGCTAGACAAAATAACCTTATCCAAAAAGAATACAGTATCCACAAAAGAAAGATAGCAAATGAAACAATGTACACTATATGAAGCAGTTATGGGAACAGATAGCATATTAAATACCATAAAAGAGATAATGAAAGTTATGTAATTCAAGAAGCAGTAAAAACAGACACTTGAAAAAGAGCCAAGAAAAAAAATATAATAGTAACAATGAAATCTTTGGATGAAGCCAAAGATCAAATTACTGGGCTGAAAACTGGAATGAAGTTCTTTGCCATTAGAAAATAAATTGCAAAATAAAAGCCAAGCAATATAGAAGATTTAAGTGAGAAGATTCTCAGGAGTCTCAGAAGGAAAATCATGTACCTTCAGGGTTTTATAAATAAAGTTTTATTGAAATGAAGTCTCAACCATTATTTTTTTTTTATTTATGGCTACTTTCACCCTACAATGAATGGCTGATTGAATTTTTCGAACAGACCACATTTGACTCATAATGCCTAAAATAATTTACAGAAAAATATTTGCTGTCTTCTGTTTTAATATACCTAGGAATTAGCTCCATACATGAATGATATGAGATAAAATTGTCATAAAAAATATTGACATTCAGGAGGAGAAGTAATGAAAACCACATGCTATTTACTGGTTCATATCAATCTTAAAATCCCTAGAACCATTAAGATTACCTCCCCTGGATAGCCTTACAGCATGGACTGTTTGTCTATCTCATCTAAAAGTAACAGGAACGCCTCATTCAATTTGTCAATAGTTATTTATGAAGCATTTCTGTAGTATTTGGTCCCATAAAGAGGGACAATAGATTAGAAAGCTATCTAAGTGCTGAAGCTGCTATGTACTTAAGCCCTCTGGTACCATTATTTTCAGAGTTAAATTCATGCCTTCATCTGAGTCTTTCATCTACTATGAAATCCAAAAATCCAGAAGTTCTTTACTAACTGATGAAGATTCAGATTTCATCCATAAAGAGTTCTAAACCATTGAAAGGCAAATTTGTCATTTTTTGTTTTTCTGTACAATGCCTTATAAGTATTCATCAGAATACCTAATTGTCCCCATTCATTAACCACAGAGGTGACAGTAGGATATCTTGAATGATGGTTTTCAAAATTATAGCTCCTTAAATATATGGCTCAGGATGTTAACAAAACCAAAAGCTATACATCATCAGGGAACCCATCTGGGAAGCTTTGAAAATTTAAGAAGCAATGTTCAAAAGCCAATTAAAATCTCTCGTGATTTACCTAAAAAGAATAAGTCAGACTACGTGCATATGTGCTTTGAAATCCACCAAAGCTTCCCTTTATCTGAACACAGGAGCAGGGCCTTCATCACTGTCAGGACTTCAGCCTAGCAACCGTCATGCACTTTCTGGGAATCCATGTTAAGGCAAAGGTAAGGCAGTGTCAGTGGGCTGACACACTTGCGGTTAATTCTCATTGCATTTTGAAGGTTCCTTTGGCCTAACAGCTTCCAACATTTTCCAGACTCACAGAAGTTTAAGATTTTGGCACTCTCCCCAGACCCCAGGTAAAAGAAGTCCAACTTTAAAATTTTTGCTGACACTGATTCTGCTTTCAAGGTCTCTCTCTCTCTCTCTCTCTCTCTCTCTCTCTCTCTCTCTCTCTCTCCTCTCGCTCGTGTTTTTGTGTGTGTGTCGTCTCTCTGTGTGTCTGTGTCTGTGTCTATGAGTATGTTTAAGAAAACAAAAAGGAATATTAAATTGTGAATGAGGATCCATGGCCTAAAGGTGATGTCCATTAAACTGTGAAATTAATACAGTATCTCCACAGAATCTCTCAGAACACTAATTCCTCCTTCTACTGCACCTATTATAAGCTAATTTTAAAAGCATTCAGAGTCAGCTACAAGGTTCCAGGTGGGGGGGGAAACTAATACTATACATTTACAATAACATCTCAAATTAGAACCAGTTTAAAGAGTAATAGGTTCTAAGGGCAAAAAAATCTGTATTTGTTTACTGCTTTCTTCAGCATAAATATTTAGTAACCTAGGGTCTGGAAATGTTCATTTACATGTCACCTTGAAAAGAATTTGTCATTTTGTTTTCAGAGCAAAGTCTCAGAAAAACAAAAGGGGAAATAATGAGTTTTTTAAAATCTACCTAGAGGTCCCAGGATTTTACAACTATAACTTCATGTGCATTATTTATGGCATCAAATTTTTTCCACCAAAGTCTGTTTTAACTCTAGGGGGAGAAGTGCTTGCTCTCAGTTTAATGTAAAGTTTCTTTCCAATTATAGCTAACTTGTGGAGACTTTGTCCTATGGTTGAGCTGACATGCTGACTCATTTCACCAAGTGTCTTAAACCAGTGACTTTTCCCACTGTGGCTCAGAGGCTCACATATTGTTCCTTAAATAAGCTGCCTTCTCTCTCTCTCTCTCTCTCTCTCTCTCTCTCTCTCTCTCTCTCTCCTTCTTTCCCTCTCTCCCTCTCCTCTCTCCCTCTTCCCCTCTCTTCTCTTCTCTCATGTTCTCTCTCCTCACTACCATTCCTCAATCTCTGGAGATCCAGAGAGAAATCATCCACGACACAGTAAGTTAACGAGGTAGTCAAACAAAGTTCAGAGCAAGTTTTCCCGCCCCCGGTTGGCAGTCAGCCACTCCATTCTGCCAGCACTCAAAGTTGGCTTCTCAGAAAATCTATTCCAAAGCTGGCACTTTACCTCAGGAGAATTTAGTCAAAGTATTTGGCACATCAGATTGTCTAAAACACAAGGTTAGGATCTCAAAATAGCCATCCTAGTCCAATACTTTCTTAAATTAAGAAACATAATTATTAAAAGATTCTGCTGCAATTGGACATGAAAACCACACCCTTCCACGTAGTAGCTATGCAGGGTTGCCTTTTCTTCTGATAAATGAACACACATTAAATGAGTGTGCATACTGTTCCTCCACTGCGGGAATACAAAGGAAAACAAGACACACTCATCCTCATCAATGCGCTTAAAATTTAGAGAAAGAAAACATAAACACACCCATACACACAAAAAATCATTTACAAAATTAGAATGCAATCTTTAGGTTGAAGCAGCATTAATAATTCCATATACTCAATTCCCAGTTTGCAGAATGTGAAAATGTTACCTGTGTTCAAAACTAAATAAATTCAGGTCTGGTTACACAGAAAATTACACATAATAAATGTACAGCTCAATGAACTTTCGGAATCTGAACACACCCAGGTAACCAACACCCAGAAGCTTGTTCTTTTGCCCTTCCAATTCCCAGAATGTTCTAAAGGTAACTCTTTTCCTGGCTTGTGTTACTGTAAATTCATCTGGCCTTCTTTTGTACCCTCTGTCATTTGAATCATTCATGGTTTGGGGGTTTTGCTTGTGTCTGGCTTCTTTGGTTCAATGCTATGTTCGAGAGATTTATCTCTACTTCTCATGTGGCATCCTAGTTCATCCTCAACGCCCTGTAGTATTGTACTGTGTAAATGTTACAAGGTGAACTTCACCATATCAAGATTTATGGGCCTCTGTATAAAATGGGTAGTGATGTCATAAACATTCAACTTCATCATTTGTGATGATTTTCTTTTCTTACTGGAACATCCCCACAAGCAGAATTACTAAGTCATAGATAGGCATATTTTCAGCATTACCAGATATTTGCCAAAGTGGTTTACCATTTGACCTTGACAGCAACAGCATATGAGCATTTGGCCCGCCCACACCTCTGCCAGAATTCAATATTCTCCTAAGGACAACTTTTTGATAACATTAATAAAGGAGGACACAGCCCGGAACGGAGGCTAACAAGGATTCAGAGCACAACACTGAGGTGGCTGCAGGATCTCTTCACTCATAGACAGAACCCCAGGATGGGGAAGCCTCCATATCCGGACCCCAGAAGCACAATCTTCACTTTATTATCCGTACCCTACCTTACATGAGGTCATCGGGCCAGCCATGTAGACATCCACAATCTTCACACAGGTAAAAGAAGTCATTTAGGTTTTAAAAGCAGGCATGTAAACCAACAAACAAGAATATACTTTAACATGAAAAGACTTGAACTCTTCATAAGGTCAACTGCAACAAGGATACAGCAACTATCTATCTATCATCTATCTATCACCTATCAATCGATCGATATACCTATCTGTCAAACACATAGGTTCTTACTATGAGCCAACCTCTGTTCTAAATCCTTTATAAATATTAACTCGTTCAATTCCTATTACAATGTATGGGACAAGAATTATTATAATAATGTTACAGGTAAGGAAACAGAGACTCACAGAGGTTGAGTAACTTGTCTAATATCTTAGCGCTGATAAGTTACAGAACAAGGATTCATTCCAAGCAAGCTATATAATCCTGGTTCTTGACCACATATGCTCAGGACTTGAATAATTACCCATCTCAGCTAATTTATTGTTTCTTTTATTTTGCTCTTGTTATAGCAAGAAATTTGCATATGACGAAATCTAAACATCTTCTATCCAAAGAGAATTCACCCATATTGGTGCCAATTTATTTAAGTATACTAACTTTTAGATCCATACTTTAGGCAAATAACTAGTAATAGTAATTTACTTTTAAATTTTTATGCATGGATTGGTGAGGTAGCTCAGTAGGAAAAAGTACTTGCCTCACAAGCAAACCTAGTGACCTGAATTCAATTCCTAGAACCCACTGTGGAAGGAGAGTACTGACTTCCGAAAGTTTTCTCCTCATCTCCACTTGTGTACCATGGCACATGGCACCCACACAAGCACACACATACACACACACTCACACACACACACACTAATAATAATAATTTTTTAAATAAATAAATTTTTACATACATGTATAATAGAATAAGTTGGATGATGTGGTTACATATTGCTTTTTTCCAAATTCAGATCTAGACAGAGTATATTGATCTTAGCCAGGTTTATATAATTCATACCAATGTCTCTTTTCACTATGGTTGTTTTTAACAACACCATCTTCATTTATTCTGAAGTAAAAAACATCACATATTTTAACTTCATACAAGATGAGATTGGTGGGAAGCTTATCATAAACAAAAAATACCTACTTATACAATGTTTTAAATTTTATTTATCCTATTAGTTTTATAATCACCACTTTTTCAATAGGGCATTTAATATACTTCTCTCTAAAGCAGATTTGTTTACTGTAATACCAAATGATTGCTACAGAATCATGACCCCAGTAATAATTACTAAGTTTCTGTTATATTTTCTTTATTTTATTTTCTCTAATATGTCAAGAGGCTTATATAAAAGTACCCAATTAATACTGATTCCATTTTTTATAAATGTTCCTCCCAGAATAATACTTTATTACTCAGTAAAGTAGTGAAGAGTTTATAAAGACTCAGGGCAGCAATTCTTCCTCTCATAAGGACTAATAACATAGAAAGGGAGAGAGCTTTCCTCTTCTGTACTTGTACCATACTGAATTGGCTCTCTTTAGCTAAATCAAAGTGCACATTGTTAGTGAACCACACAGCTTTAATTAACCTTTTTCTTCAACTTTTCTTCATCCTTCCCAGCTACACCTAGCCCAACCCCTCCTTCCTCCACAAACCTACTGCCACCTGGGGTCGGGCTCTTTGTACAGAAGTATTTCTCAATTTTAAAGTCATTGGCCAGAATCCAAGGAAATAACAAACATAATAGCAAAGACTGATACTAAAATCAACAAAGGGAACCATTGGCTGAATCCAAACTTTGTGTTAGGCACCAGGCCATGCCCTTTAATCCTCACAACCATTAAGCTCAAGGTAGGTTATTACCTTCATTTCACAGATAAATAGACTAAAGCTCAAAGAATTTTAAAATGTGCCCAAGGTCATGGAGCTATTAAGCTGTATGTATTAACCAGCCTGCCCCATTCTAAAGCCCCTGTCATCTCTTACTGCCCGATGTTTAGACCGGACAACTCTAATGAAAACATGTTGGATTCTCTATATAAATATAAAACTGTGCAAATTACATCACAGATTCAAATGCAAATAGTCAGAGGTATTTTGTCCAAAGGAAGTCATCAATGTTTTGGTAACGCTGTAGTCAGTTACACAGAGCTGTATTTCCAAAGCCCAGTTACCTTGGGCAGACTATGAACTAACTCATTTGTCTTTGGCAGTGAGTTCCATGTTGAGGTGAAGAAAAATTTGGGAAATTCATGCTCAAAGTGGAAGACATTTGTACATAGTGGCTGAAAAGCACATGGAGCTGCTGGGGGCTTTTGTTCAAATAGGCAGAGTCCCAATGGAAACAGTGTTTGAAGAATATCTGGATTGGGGGCTGGAGAGACGGCTCAGTGGTTAAGAGCACTGGCTGCTATTGTAGAGGACCCAACTTTGGTTCCCAGCATGCACATGGTGACTGACAATCATATGTAATTCCAGTTCCAAAGGACCCAAGACCCTCTTCTGACCTTCACAGGCATTGCATGACATGGGAGCACTTATATACATGCAGAAAACAAAATCATACACATAAAATAAAAATAAATATAAATATAAAAAGAATATACTGTTTATGAAAAGCAGAAAAATGAGTGCAACAGTAACCCACTAACTCTGTTGAAGCATACTTCTAGTCATAGAAAAGAAAGACTAAGGAATATTTGGTGTTGTAGCAAATAGCCCAGGCTTTAGAGATAGGACATCTGTTAAAATCAAGCTATGCCATTGTAACTATGGCTGTGAGCAGGATACTTCTTCAAAACAGCAAGAGAGTGCTAATAAAACAAAACAACTGTAATGGTTCTTATTTCATAGAGTTGTTTGTGATAAATACACTAAATTATGCCAGTAAAATATTTAGTACATGCTAACTTGTGGGAATCTCCTAATAAATAATCATCATTACTATTCTATTATTACTGTAAGTGTTTCATTCTATATTATAAGCATCTTCAGCCTAAGATTATGTGACTGGAATAGTTCTTCCTCTTAGATAGTTAAAGGGCAACGACCCAGGGCAAGTGAGGGAACAGCACCCCCCCTCTTTTCTTATACTCTCTGTTTCTGAGTTTGTTTTGCCACACAGGAGCACTGTGTTCATCCCACTCAATGCCAAATTCACATCAACATCTGAAATAACATCTACAAGATGAAAGAGAAAACATAAAAGGATGCTAGCTATGTCTCAATCCAAGTCATGGGAAATACAGCTAAATCTGTTATTCCTCCCATCCTATGTGCACACAAATGCCTCATACTGGTCACAGAGTAGCTCTGTAAGTAGTACACTGATTGGGGTGGAAGGTTTTCCATAATATCTAAACATTCTAAAAGAATCTAGGTTTATCTGAACAGTTTTTTAAATGTATTAATAACATTTTTAAAAAAAGATAAATATAAAGTCCTCCCATGTACTCATCATGCAATTTAAAAAGCTATCAACTCATAACAAAATGCATTTCCTATACATACCATTTACCACCACCATTTTAGATTATTTTAAACAAATCCAGACATATGAGTGTGTCCTTAAATATTTCACCATGTGATTATAAACAATGATTTTTGTTATACTAACCATAATATTATTAGTAATAGTAAATATAACAAGTATTCATTAATATCATTAACTATCATATCAACACTTCAATTCCTTTAATCTGATATTTCTTATAACTTGAGCTAGAATAAAAATAAGGTTCATATTCTAAAATTATTTGATCTGCTTCTAAGACACATGTGATCTCCAGCTTCTAATTCTCTATCATCTTCTAACTATGTATCTATTCATATCTCTACTTTCCTCACTACAGTTTTATTGTTGAAGAAATTTTGCTTGTCTTTAAAGTTTTGATAGTCTGAATTTTGCTCATTGTGCCTCTTTGATAATATTTAACACATGCCACTCTTTCCTATGCATCCCTATAAAGTTACAGGATTGATCAGTCTGGTCTGCTCTATGAGAGTTTTGCCTGCATATATGTAAGTGCAGCCATGTCATGCAAAGCCCATGAAAGCCAGAAGAAGGCATTGGCTCCCCTGGAACTGAAGTTGTAGACAACTATCAGTCACCATATTGCTGCTGGAACCTAACCCAGGTCCTCTGCAAGAGCCTCCAGTGGTCTTAATTTTGAGCCTTTTCTCCAGTCTCTGGTCTGCTATTTTGACAAGACAACTTCATAGATGACATTTTGTAGTTCTGTGGGGAAGCATATAACATCTGGTTTTCTCTCTTTTTCAGATGGTAACAGGTGATGACTGTTGTCGAGTTTGTGTGTGTGTGTGTGTGTGTGTGTGTGTGTGTGTGTGTGTACGCATGTGTGTATGCACGCACAGGCACATGTGTATGTGTGGATGCAGGTGCCTATATATGTGCAGATATATAGAGGACACAGGTTTCATTCTTCAGTTGTCATCCACTTTGTTTTGGGAAACAGAGTCACTCACTGGCCTGCAACTCTCTGAGTAGGCTAGTCTGCATGGCCAGAGAGCCAGAGGTATCCTCCTGTCTCTACATCCCCAGCTCTAGGGCTACAAGAATGTGCTACTATGCCTGGCCTTTCTTCACATTGGTTCTAGGGACTCACACCAAGCTCCTTACGTATGTGAGGCAAGCGCTTTATTGGCTAAACTATCACCACAGCCCCTAAGTTCAATCTTTAAGACATGATTTTCCTATGACTTGGCTCAGTATTTTTTAGAAACTAGATTTGACTTGATTGGGAACTAGACATCTAGGATAAGGAGCTAGACAATTTAGGAAAGAGATTATATCTCATGCTCCTTTGTGCTTCAGCTGTGAGTGCATATGCCTGTGACATCAAAGGCACTCCCAACTGACTGTTGATCAAATTAAATTGGAAATGGAACATCTCCTCTAAAATGTAATTTATTCAAAGAAGTGCATCCTTTTCTACTGTCATCATTAGCCTTTATAATGTCAAGGGCTTCGTCACTATCTCGGCACCTAAGCTGCCTGTTCTTTTTAATTTAGTCATCAAACTCTCCTCACATTCATTGCTATGCCTGGAACTGAATGACTGCAAAAACTAACATTAGTTTTACTGCTTTCATCACTTCTGCTTAAATTTCCTCATTAAGTCTAACTTTCCCATCAGCATCAACTGGACAATGTATGCAGATCATGTCCCTGCTTATACAACCAAGCATTTAGGAAGTGATTTTGTTTTTCCTTTCTATAAGGAGGGAAAAAGAATTTGGTTCACATCACATAGCCATATTGGATGGGCTTGTTCCACTTTTGTAACAGTTTACTGTAACAGGACTCGGGGCCCTGTAATTCAAGATCTTGCTTTGCCACACTAACCCCTCTCTTGATACTGACAGATACAGACAACAGGATCAAAGCAGCCTTCAGCAGAGGTCAGCAAAGAAGTTGCTAGACAGAGAAATGACTCTGGCTCCCAGAGAAATGACTCCAGCTCACGGTTTCCAGCTTTCATTTAGCTGTGATTCTTCACTGTCAAAACCCTCTGAGAAGAGGCCTAGTGTCATCCCTTCCCTTCCTCCACCTCACACCCTCTTTAGTAGTTTACAGTCCTGCTTCTGCGCCTACCTCAGTCTACTAACTATTCCTGCTCAGCAACATGTCAAACCAAATAAACTTTTCTCAGTTCTCATCTTGAATGACGGTTTTACAGTTTCACACTGTCCGGCTGCCCTTCACTTACTCAACACCTGAGGCAACACACTCTGATTCTTCTGCCACAGCTCAGACTATTTTCATTCTACTTGTTTTCTCTTCCCTCATCAACCTTTAAAATATGATATTTTCCTATGCCTTTTGTATTGACTTCTTTTCCTGCTCTCTTCCCCAAGAATTTTATCAATAAGCTTTGAAGTAGACTAACAAGTCAACTTCACTTCCTGTGTCCTTGTCTAGAATTTCAGACCCACAGCTGCACTTACACACTGGAATAACTGCAAAGGAATGCTCAAGAAGCACACATCTGAATCAACAGCTTACCAGTTCCCATCTTACCTTCTAGCACAGGCCTCCACAAACCTGTGCAGTCCTTCTCCCCTTTTTCTTTCTTCATTTCCTTTCTCACATTCAGTTGCTCATTAACTACTTCTAAAATCGTATTCTAGAGATTGCCGAGAGACATCCTTTCTGAAATAGCAAGCAATAAACATCACAGTTTCTTCTGTACCCTTTGGGTTAATTTGGAGTTATATTGTATATGGTCTCCCAGAGTTTCTCAGAAGATATGCTCCCACTATTGTCTTTATTTCCCAGACCATTTCTGCTGTCCTCTATAGATATGTCCACAGCACTGGATATATTAATTCTTCATCTTCTAAGTGAACCCTACCAACGATATTGAGATTAGTCTTCTGTTTCAAAATCAACATGTGATTTTCTGCACTCGGACATGATTTATACTGCCATGCAGACAGGTTTTGAACTGGACACTGCCACTTATTGCTTTCAAGTTTACATCAAGTTCTTTAACCTTTCTGTGTTTCAGTTTGCATATCTAACTTCTGGGATACAACCAACACAGTCTTAAAAGGCAAGTTTATAGCTATAAGCACTCACATTAAAAAATCAGAGCGATCTCAAGTTAATAATCTGCTGATGTACCACAAAGCTCTACATGAGCAAGAAAAAGGCAAACTCAGACACATTAGATGGCAATAAATTATAAACATCAGGACAGAAATAAATAAATAGAAATGTAAAGGACAATACAGACTTAATCAGAAAATGACTTGGTTCTTTGAAATGATTAATAAGTCATCAAACCCTAGCCAAAGAAATGAAACAGACAGACAAGACCCATATTAATAAAATTAGAGATGAAAGGGAAGTTACAAGAGACTCCGATGAAATCCAAAAATGTTGCTAAGTAGTATTTTGAAAATTTATATTCCAACAAATTAGAAAAACATCTGGATTAAATGGATAATATCTAAAAGTATGAGATCTACTGAAATCAAATCCACCAGAAAAAAAGGTAAGAAAACCTCATAACAAATAATAGAGTAATTAGAAGTTTCCTATCAAATAAAGCCCCAGAGTCAGATGGATTTATTGCTGAATTTTACTGAATATTGAAGAGGGATTATATTATTTGGTTTTCTATTGCTAGGATGAAACACCATGACCAAAACAACATAAAAGGAAGAATATATTTGGGCTTATGGTTTCCAGAGGGATAAGAATCCGTCCTGGTGAGGAAGCACAGCAGCAAGAGTCAGAAGAATAGGAAGCTAAGAGGTCACATCTTCAACTGGAAGCAGGAAGCAGAGCAAACAAGCTATAAACTCTCAAAGCCCACCCCCGACCCCATGATGCACTTCCTCCACGAAGGCTACATCTCCTAGAGATTCTAGGACCTCCCAGCCAGCACCACCAACTGGCGACAAATTGTTCAAATATTTGAGCCCAGCAGGGATATGTCTCATTAAAATCACCTTGATAATCTAATACCAACACTTTTTAAACTTTTCCATGAAACAGAAAAGGAATAAATAAATAAAAATAAAATGAATTATCAAATTCATTCTACAATGCTTACATAACTCTGGTACTGAACCCAGATGAAGATAAATGTGAAAATCCTCATGAAAATACAAAGCAAATTCAAAATCACATTAAGAAGTTCATACAACGTGTCCAAGTTGGTTTCATCCCAGGAATACAAGATTGATACAACACACACAAATCAATAAGCATAATTCATTCTATCATTAGATTTGAAGACAGAAATCAGTTGATCATCTCAATAAAAACAGAAAAGATATTTGACAAAGTTCAATATGCCTTCATAATAAAAATCCTGAAGAAACTAAGAATAAACAGAACATACTTCAACACAATAAAGGTTACATGTGACAAACACATAATCAATATTATGCTAAATGGGGGAAAACTGAAACCATTTTCTCTAAAATCTGGAATGAGACAAGCATGATCACTCTTTCTAATATTATTCAATATAGTGTTTAAAGTCTTAGCAATCAGACAGAAGAAAGTTAAAAAGGAATAAAATTAGAAAGGAGCAAAACTATTCCTATTTGTAGATGAGATGATCCTACACTTTAAACTCTCCAAGGATGCCACCAGAAAATTCTGAAACCGGTACACTTTCAGTAAAGTTGTAAGATACAGAAATCAGAATGCAAAAATCAATAGCTTTTATATACACCAATAACTCAGAAGGAGTAATATAACCAATTACTCAAAAGGAAATCGGGAAAAATATTCCATTCAAAATAGCCTTTTAAAATATCTAGGAATAAACCTAAGGAGTTGTTGAAAGACCTCTAAAAGGAAAACTTTCAGTTGCTGAATAAGGTAATTGAAGACAACACTAGACTAATAGAAAGAACCCCCATGCCCCTGCACTGGCAGAATACAGTATTGTGAAGATAGGGTTACTACTAAAAGCAATCTATAGACTTCATGCAATACCCATCAAAATTCCAATGGCATTCATCACATAACTAAAAGAATAAACAATTCTAAAGTTCATACAGAAACCCAAAAGACCGCAGGCAACCGAAGCAATTCTAAGCAGAAAGCATACATCCATAGGCATCATACTAACCTCAAGCTATACTCCAGAACCACAGTGTCTAAATGAGCAAGCTACTGACACAAAATTTGACCAGTAGGCCCATGTAACATTATAGAAGATCCAGAGTTAAACCCACACATTTATGGTCACCTAATTTTTGAGAGTTATGAAAAGCATACACTAGAAGAAGGCAGTTTTTTTTCAATAAATGGTGCTGGTAAAACTATATCCACCGGCAAAAAAATGAAATTAGACTCCTCTCTCTTTCTTCCTCTCTCTCTCTCTCTCTCTCTCTCTCTCTCTCTCTCTCTCTCCACAAAAATCAATTTAAACTGCATCAAAGACCTTAATTTAAAACTAAAAATGCTGAAACTGCTAAAGGAAAACACTGCAGGTTATAGTTTTAGGCAAGAAATTTCTGGATAGACTCCAGTAGGACAGGAAATAATACTAAGACCTTACTAATGGGATTACATAAAATTTAAAGTGTCTATACAGTAAAAGAAACTATGAACAGAGTGAACAGATAGTTTATAAAATAGGGATACAATCTTTCCAACTATATATAAGACAAGGATCTAATATCTAAACTATATAAAGAGGGCTAAGAACTGAACACCAAGGGCTGGAGAGATAGGTCAGCGGTTAAGAGCACTGGTTGCTCTTGCAGAGGACCAAGGTTTGATTCCCAGCATCTATGTGGTGGCTAACAAACATTCCAGGGGATCTGATACCACTCTTCAGACCTCCACAGGCATGCATGAAGCAGGTACACTTACATACATGCAGGCAATACTCTCATATACACAAAATAAAAATAATAAACTATTTTTTTAATTAAATACCAAACTTCCAAACAATAAATGGGCTAAGAACACATAGTTCTTAGAAGAAGATATACAAATGGTCAAATATTCTTTAAAGTCTTTAATATCCTCAGCCATCAGAGAAATGCACATTAGATCTCCTTTGATATTCCATCTAAGCTCATTAAGAATAGCTAACACAGAGAAAACAAATGACAGCAAGTGTTGGTAAGGATGTGGGGAAACGAATCCACATTCACACTGTTGGTGAGAGTGTAAACTGGTACAGCTACTATGGAAATCAGTGTGGAGGTTCTTCAAAAAACTAAAAGTAGAATTAGCATATGACTCAGCTATACATGCCTGGGAATATACCCAAAGGGCTCTATATCCAACTACAAAGATAAATATCCATGTTCACTGCTACTCTATTCACAATAGCTAGTAAAGAGAATCAACCTATATGTTTACAACAAATGAATGGATAACAAAAATGTGATATATGTATGTAGCAGAATTTTGTTTCATTGTAAAGAATAATCTAAAAAAGTGGGTGGAACTAGCAAGCAATTTTATTAAGACACTGTGCTAGTTACTTTTCTGTTCCTGTGGTAAGACATGACTTACCACAACCAACTTGGGGAAGAAAGTGTTTATTTCACTTTACACTTCCATGCCATCATCCATCTTTGAGGAGAATCAAGGCAGGAATCTGGAGGCAGGAGCTGAAGCAGAGGCCCTGGAAAAACACTGCCTACTGGCTTATTGGCTTGCTTCCTCTGGCTGGCTCAGCTATTCTTGTCATACAGCTCAGGTCCATCTGTCCAGGGGTGGCACTGCCCACAGTGGGCTGGGTCCTCATACTTCAATTAGCAATCAGGAATATGCCCCACAAATAGACCCAGAGGCCAGTCTGATGGAGGAAATTCCTCAATTGGGGTTCCTTATTCCCAGGTGTCTCTAGTTTCTGTCAAGTTTACAAAAACTAATCAGCATAGCCAGGTATGCTCAGAAAGACAAATATTGCCTGTATAAGACTGACCAGTAAACATTCAGCCATACATGGGGGAGGGATTCATAGGGCTCCACCCTGCCCAGAAGAGTAAATGGCAGTCCCAGGCTGCCACAGGAGGGGAAGTCATTGTCTTCAGGGATATGCCCACTGCTGAGTTACTCTTGCTCCAGGGGTTAGCTTCACACTCAGGCACAAGTGGGTAGCCCTGGTTAAGCCCAGTGCATCTCAAAGCAAAAACAAAAAGCCATAAAAGTGAGATGAGGACTTGGTAGAGGACAGAACAGGCCGGTGGGTATGAGAGAAGGATAAGAGAGGATAGTGGGGTTAGTATGATCAGAATGTATCATATACATGTGTGAAATTGTTAAAGAACAAATTAATAAAGAAGACAAATATTTGTATGTTCTCACTTTCCCTCTCAGTCTCATTCACATATAGATCCATATATAGATTCTAGCTTCTACTTCTTAAAGCTATGTGTCTAAGTAGGAGTAAATATGAGTAGAGTCTAGGGAACCAGGAAGAGGCCCATGGGAAAGAGAAAAATGAAGGGACCAGGAAGATAACAGAACACATACGACATGGAAGTAGGAGGGAAAGTAGTGGGGTAAAGGAACAGCAGGGAAACTGAGGCAGAAAAACAGGCGGGGTCAACACCAGTATGTGTGTAATTTGCACACGGTATCATTTTACTCTGTAAGCTAATTAAAAATAAAGAATTGTTTTAAATGCTACCTGGGCATTGAACTGATTGGATAAATGAATGTGGTTCTTCATGGAAAGTACCTGCCATGGTCTGTGACACACAGTAAGTCTGAGTTTTTGAGTAAGTATTGCTGATCACTAATTATTATTGATTGGTTTGTTTCTCTTCCTCAAGGAATATAATCTGCCTGGGTCCCGAGCAACACAACAGGCTGGCATGAGCCTGTCCTGTCCAAAGTAGACATTCACCTTGCCACTGGATTTATGCACTAACCTTCTGAAGAAACCATCGTCCTAAAAGACATCTAATAGTTGCAATTTCTATATACTGAAGAAACTGGCCTCCAACCAAAGCCCTTTGGGACATGGATCTGCTTTCCATTTCCAGCCCCAGAAGTCCAAGTAACAGAGACAGAGCTACTATGTGAGGAGAGTAAGATAGAAAGGCAGAGCGGGAAGTAATACGTGCCAAAGCACTGAAATTGAAAGCACTATTTTACTAAAGGGAACGGGAGAGGAGCTATGCTAATGGGCGAGGAAGGCTGGCATTGCAACATAGGGGCAGAGGTGGTTGAATCAGCAAGATGGACAAAATCAGTGAGAATCTTAGGACGAAAATCAAGTGTGAATTTAATAACAGGGCCATCTTTGTTCATTTCCATGTCTCTTACCTATTCCTGCATACAGTTTTTCCAGTCCTAATATTCCACAGCAGACCCAACAGAATGCCCCTAAGTTGGCAAAGCTTTCTTTTTCTATTTTAAGCTTTCAATCCCAATTGTTAACAACGCCATTAAATATAAAACTTCCTTTCAGAGCCACTTGGAAATGTGTTACATAAATGCTGCATATTTCCCCTCCTCGTCCCCAGCATTTCTCCAGCTTCTAAAAATAATGCCTCAGATGCTGGCTTGATTCACTGCACTAGCTGCCACTTGCACACCTATCATGTTCAGATCCCAGCTGGGACAGATCACTTTCTCAGCCGTTTCTTTTCTGTGTCTCTATTTCTTCCATGCTCATATAGCATTTTTTAAAATGAAGCTTAATGCTCCTGAAGAAATTTTGCTCTGTCATAGGAATGCTCATCCTTTTTCTGATTTTTCCAGTAGTCCCAGAAGACATTTTTTGGACACATAGAAGAGCTCTTCTGTGTACATGTAAGAGGGCAGAAAGGAATAATAATAATCAGGGATTGGCATTATTTATTCAAAAACTGAGACTTATTATGAACCAACCACTGCATCAGGCACCGCATAAGCATTACGTTATCCGTCAAGTCATTGACTAGGTATTATTTTATCCCCTTTTTGATGTGGAAATTGAATCTTAGGTAACTTAAAGAACTTGACCCCAATTTGAAAGTTGATAAATTATCATGCCAAGTTTCAGACCTACCTAGATCTGCATGGCACCATATCCCATATCCTATGTGCAGAAAAATGACATGTTGATTTTGAAACAGAAGCCTAACCTCAGTATCTTGGGCAGGATTCCATCAGGAGATGCAGAGACAAGGATTCAAAATTTCAGACTATGGGCATATCAGTAGAAGAGAGAAGAAATGGTCTAGGAAGGAAGACAATAAAGAACACATCTTCTGATCTTCTGAGGAACTCTGGATGGTTGTCTAGAATATAAATCAGAATCAGCTTAACTGGTATAGGAGAAAGAGAGAGAGAGAATTTTTTTCCCACTTACACCCAGGCCAGTCATTAGTTGAAAGCTGCTTTGTAGTACGGGAAGGGATTAAATGTTGCACAGAGAACACACTCTGCGTGTTTCATGCTCATTGGTCAGAAAACTATCTCAGGCAGAGTCTCAGGTGTTCACAGGAAGCACAGGAAGCAGCCTGCAACAATTTGAGGTGAGTACTGTGGGGACAGCAAGCAGGGAACCAAGCCTGTCTGTACAGATGCATGTGGCCAGTCAGCTAGAACCAAAAAGGGGAAATCCCCATCCCTGGGGCACACATGTTCAATTAGGCTGCTTCAAAGACCTCCCTGTGGACTAAGCTTAACAGATCAGCACGGCGTTGCTATTGACTCTCACCATTTTGTCAGTAATTCTCTTTTCTCTCTTCAGCTGAGCCATCCACACTGAAAGAGACAGAAGAATGATGCCCAAGGTCAGACAGCAAAGAAAAGACAGATGTGGCCCAAACCGAAGCCTAAATTGTTGTCGATGTTGTTGTTTTATCATTTGTTTTATTTAATTTGACATTTCCACTGGACAACAAAAGGTTTTTCATGCTACCTCTGTAGGCAGTAAAGATAAAATATGCCAACGGTCCCCAGATTTCACCTTCTGGAGACCAAAAGGAGATCATTTTCCAAGACAGAAGAGTATCTCTGAAAAAAAAAACCACTCCTTCCATCTCTACAAGATTTTCCAGTTCTGAAGTTCTTAAATTAAGAAGCATATAATTAAAAGAGCTAAATATTGTATACTTATTTGAAGTTTAAAAATCTCTTTAATCAATTATATAGCTTGAATATTTTAGTGGTAATTGTAAAAATTAATATTACAACAGTTCTTACATAATAACCAGCTTACTATGTGCTTGCCCCCTAGTTAGCACATTACTTCTCACTATAGCCCTAAGAGATGCTTGCAGTTTGGAAATCTAAGGTTCTTTTGAGGTGTACACCTTTAATCTCAATACTCAAGAGGCAGAGGCAGATAAATGGAGGTCATCCTGATCTACATATTGAGTTCCAGACCAGAGAGACTCTGTCTCAAAATAAAAATATAATAAAATGAAATAAAATTTAAAAAAAAATCTGCCGTGAACATGACACAAGCCTATAATCCCAGCACTTGGGAGACAGAGACATGAAGATTGAAAGTTCAGGTTAGCCTTGGCTACATAGCAAACTCTCAAAAAAAATATAAAAGCCTAAATGATGTTTTCCCATACCACACACCTATCTAGGATTCCCTAGAGAGAATTACTCTGAATCTAATTGCTTTATGAAAAACAATAACTTATTGTTAATAGTGATGTTATTTTCATAAATCTGAATACAGATTACTTCAGACCTCCTTGAAACATCACAATATCCAAAACAATGGTTGCTTGAATGTTGAATGAAGCTATATTCTTGGGTAGAAATCAAATAAACAATGTCCTCTACATTTATTCTTGAGAGAAGAATAACTTGTTAGATTGGAAGGCATTTGGATCATGTAATTCGCAGCTTGCAAAACTGAGGGCCAGAGAAGGAAGGAACTCAAGGATACTCAGCTACCTCAATCAGTCAGGATTAGATCCGGTTTCCAAGGACTTCAGGTTTGTACCTTTTAAAATTACCCGGACAGATTCTGTCTTTTCCTTCAAAACTGCTCCTCTTGTACCGCTGCAAATGGTCACAGGCCCTATTCCTGAATCAAATTCCGATCTGCTCTAATGCCCCAGTATTTTAACAATTATTCAATATGTTTTTACTTGCAAGCCTTTTAGGATGATGTTCTAATAACAGGTTTTTTGGGTTGTTTGTTTTTTTTTTTTTTTTTAATCTCTTTTCTCCGAAAGAAACAAGCCAAAGCTCTAGGCTTCTGCTTCATCGTTATGTAATACTTGTCTGGGACTGCAAGTCGTTCGCAGAAGGACAAAGCTCGGGGGAAGAAAGAGTGGGTGTGAATCTTTTGTGATTTCTTGAGTAACGTGAGGCGGTTTGTCATTTTAGAGAAACTGGAGTCTGGGTTCTTAGACCCATATGCGATTGGGCTCCGTTTGACTTTTCTTGAAAACTTGCTTTTTCTGAGCCGGTCCCTAAATAGGGGGTAGAACACACGAGTAGCAGACAGATCTGTTTTTCTTTCTTTCTTTCTACCCAAGTAAAAGAACAGGCTAATAATAAATCAAAGTTCTAGAACTTGAATTTGAACTGAAAATACCTCAGAACAAAACCTGTTTCTCCCATCCAGCATTTCAGCCAGAGACCATGTGCATTTTCTGTGAACGCACGCCCCCTGCTGGAGAATTTTGATAACTACTGGCTCCTGGGAGAAGCAAACAAAATTACCATACCAAAAAGAATTTTTTATTGGCGAGGAGAAGATCTATAGAGAACTCATTAAGTAACTTTCTAGTCTTAAGTTGGCAGTTATGTAGGACGTACAGAGAGTTGTGCTATTTCTTATAGAGGTTCACACGAAAAAAAGTCAAAGCACTGTTTCTCGGGGAGCCCTCAAAATGCCTTGTTGCTGAGCATTATTTGTAGGAAAGTGAAGATGCAGCAACTCTGAAGGGGCAGCGATATAAAGACGTGGGCTATTTATATTAAACTCTTACCAAAAGAGGCAAAAGCAGCACACGGTCCCCTCAATTTGAGAAGATGGTAGAGAACTATAGAGCAAAAAGAAATAACTTGGTGGGAAGGAGGAAACAGGATCTCACATTATACCTCAGGCTGGGCTGAAACTCCCCCATATAGCCCAGGCTGACCTTAGACTAAAGCCAATCCTCAAGGCTCAGCCTCTTGAGTGCTGGGATTACAGGTGTGAACCACCACACTCGTGGTTTTAGAGATACTTTTAAAGTATTTTGACTCAAAATAAATAAGCTGTGTTGTTTAAATACTGGACATCTGAAAGTCCTGTCTTTCTACTTTTTCCCTCCTTGTACAAAGCCCCGACGTGTGCTGCCCATCTTTAAGTACTTCGCTTGAAAGGGCAGCAAGAGGAAAGCCAGTTCTTCCATTAGGCATTCAGCTCAGCTTGATTCCAGTCTCTGGGTCCTGCTCCCGTTTGATAAGGAATGCATGCCAATGATCTATGGTTAGCTGCGGTGGCAGAGCGGTTCCCCATCCCATCCCACTTCCCCCACCCCCGTTAATGCCCTTCCCAGCTTTCCTTTCTCCCTCTCCGCCATCCACACACTCCTCTCACTCGGACCACCTCAACTGCCTCCATCACTCATCCGGATCATCCCCGGCCTCATTGTGCACGCACGTTTATTCCCTTAGCGGGTCTCTCTTTAACCCCTGGGCTGCAGAAGAAGTGCCAAATCGAATCAGCTGGCAGAGACTAGCACTCACGGGGACCGCACAGGTTTTGCAGTCCCTACCCAGAAACTATTCAAGCTGGAGCCCATCAGCAAACAGATCACATTACATAAGGCAGCTGTGAGGCAGCTAGGAGGCTGGGAAGGCAGATCACAAGGCTGCAGTTTCACCCACGTGCGGGAGAATCTTCCATCAGCCCCTCCTGAGAAGAAAACCCAGACGTCTGTAGTTACAGCGTACATTTTGTGCCAGCTAGCAAGCACACAGGTAGAGAGTACAATCTGATGTTTGTGTAACACGAAATCAAAAAAAAAAAAAAAGAGCAGAATCCATGCTGTTCCAGGAGAATACAGACACAGGCTTTGCTTCTTCGAAATTCCTTCAACTCTCTATTAAGACTAGTAGTGGGCTGGGGATGGCTTTTACCTCATTTGTTTTACTACCTGGGCAGCAGGGGTTTACTTTAGTGACTCAAGTGCACCGGAGCAGGAGCATGGTCACAAAGGGGGTAGCCCAAATTCTTCCTTCCCGCTCCTCAGATGAGCTTCTCTCTTGGCTGCTCTGAAGGAGGAGGACATGGGGGAGGGGCGCTATTTGAATTCAGCTGCCATTACCTGATTCTGACCACACTGAAAGAAGTCTAAATAAATCTCTGGCAAAGAGATTTGGTTCGAGCAATGAGTGCGCAAGTGAAACTTCTCCACGTGGAAAGAACTCGTGATGAGATGGGTAAAAAGAGGCTGGAATTGAAATCCGTTTTCATCTCATGTGATTTAGGGAGATCTTAAATAGGTCGTTGCAGTTTGGCTGTGCTATATGAATTCAATGGATGTTCATTCAGCTCCGAGTGATGAGAGTCATGACTGAGCAGCACTTCCCAGTGAAAATTGTTTTATTTTTCCCAACCAAGACATCATATACTTATGTTTAACATGCAGAAAAATTCCTCTCATTTTTGAGATCGACTTTCTATTTTATGGGTCTTGTGTTATCTGGTTAAGATGGCACTGCTTTGTAGAAAGGACCTTACTAGAATTTTAACTTGGAGGTTAGAGAAGAGATAATAGAAGAAGAAGGGGAAGGAAGAGGCTGAAAGAATCCAGGGAAGCTTAAACATATTAGAGAAAGTCCTTCTCTAAGAAAAAAGGCTGTAGATCCATTGTGGATTAATAGTCAGAAAGGGCTAATTAGAGAAAGCTAACCACTTCCAGAGCCACTGGGGCATCCAGAATGAGGACTATTCCCACTATGCATGCCCCCCCCATTGGAAATCTCTGCTGACAAAAATGGAATGAGAAGTGTCATTGATGTATGAGTGTCAGAAATGAGAGTCATGGAGAAGGAAGGCTGAGGACTCTAGGACTGAAAGAGATCCCCTTTCTCAAAGAAAGAAATTAAACCATTCACTCCAAATGAAAGATGCCAAATACCTATGTGAAGGTGGGATATAGAAACTCCCCAAAGAGGACAATAAACTGTAATTACATCATTACCTATAGACCTATTAATACTTGCAAAATGACTCCCATCTCAAACAGTATAGAAAAACAGCAATTCTTCATGAATAATTCGCAGGCTGTCCATGTGGCAGTCACACATCACCAAGCTACATCTTTCCTACTACGAACCTTTGGAGATGTGTCTTACATAAGTGTGGGATGGTAGGAGCTGGCTTTAAGATCAGTGGCAATATTTTCAGCCTTTTTAACTAATGATTTCTAAAATCTGTAGCAACAACTTTCTAAAACTTGATTCTGAATTTTGCTCAGGGTGAAACATTCTGGACCTTGTGGTGAGCTGCCTTCCCTGTGGCTGGTGCTATCAGTGTTAATTATGAGAATATTTTGTCCGTGACAATGAGGTTGTTAAATAAAGGAGACAAAAGGATAAGGTGCTGTGGGCTCTGCCAGTTTTGGGGAAGAACGTTTTATTAAAGGCTTTGCTGCCATCTAGTGGTGAATTTCAAGAACTGTCTGTTCAGACAAGATTTATTTCACTGAATTTTAAAATGCTTTTGCACTGTGCAGAGAGATTGAGAACTAATGCTACCATGTTTAAAATTCTGGAAGTACTAATATAATACTGAAAGTTTATGCTTTAGCTAACTTTTGTTGCTAATGTTTGTTAAACACCATGACCAAAAGCAACTGGAGGGAGGAAAGGGTTTATTTCCTCATACAACTCTCAGGTCAGCCCAATACTAAGGAAAGTCAAGGCAGGAAACGAAGATGGGAACCTGGTGGCAGAAACTCAAGCAGAGACCATGGAGGAATACTTGTTTCTGGCTTGCCTCCCCTGGCTTCCTCAGCTGCCTTTCTTATACAGGTCATCTTATATTGGATGAACCAATCCCAGTGGCCTGGGCCCTCCTATGTCAATTAGCAATCAAGAAAATGGCCTGCAGATAAGCTCACAGGCCAGTCTGAACGATAAAATTCCTTTCCTAAGGTTTCCTCTTCCCAAGTGTCTCTATTTTGTGTCAAATTGAAAGCAAGGGGGAAAAAAAAAGAAACTAACCAGGACCCTTCCTTTTTAAGTTCCCATTATGAATCAGGTACTTATATATTTACAGCAAAAAGATTGTGCTATAAGCAAAATCATTAGCAATAATTATAGCTAACATTTATAGAATACCTACTATGTGCCTGACATGACTTTGGAGTATGTTCGAAGCTTCTAAATTTCGAAACATCTATCACTAATAAATGTTCAAAGTATTTTTCTACTGAGTATGCCAAAAGTACTTAAAGCCGACCCCATATAAGTTCTCAGAGACTTCTTCATTGGATTTGTTAGAGCTGAAGAAACTTTGGCACTCAAGTATTAACTTCTTCAATTCACAAATAAAGGAAGTTACACAGAGTCAAATGAATCGATATTATTAAGTACTGCAGGAGCACAAGGAACTGAGGTGGCCATTCTGTGAGTTGTTTTCCAGGAGGTTACACATTAATAGGGGAGATAAAACAGTGTATTACGGTGTACTTGCTATGTCAATCTGTTCAGAGCACAATCTCCTCCTTTATTTTTGTCACTGAATCCTGAATTTTTTTCTTAAGAATCTGTGCCTCCTCCACCTTCAGTAATTTATGTGAGGCTAAATCCACCCCAGGCTAGCCAATAAGAGTCAATGTTCCTTTCCATAGTGACAATAATTGAGTTAGGGATGGAAGGGCTCATGATACGGCCCAGCCAAGAAAATTAAATTAGCATCAGTCCAAGATTTTTTCTGAAACCTTTTAGGGATATATTTTTTTCATAACCTGCTATTGAATAACTGCCTAGGGAGCCATGAACAAGTGTCTGTTCCTTGTGGGGTGGCTATTTGATGATTGTGGCTTTAAGAAATCATACTTTCTGGTTTTGCTCTGGCCTGAGGTATTCATGTTTGTCCTGTCCTCATTTGTCACAGAAAGTCAATTACGATTGGTTATAGAAAATAACCGAACTCATTTTCTACCCAACTTGCAGCAGCAGCAAAACTTCAGTTCCACCCTTAAAATTATGCTTTATTCGTGCATTTTCCCCTTCATTTTTCATTCTTCAAGAACATTCCTTTAGTATACTCTTAACTCGGTTTATTTTTAAAAGGATATGTTTTAATACATTAGTTCTCTGCTTAGAGAACAATTAGAACTGTTAATATTACCTGAAACATAACATTGTGGGAAAAAGATATTTACAATTGATTCAATAATCATAAAGAAATTTGTGACAGACATCTAATTGTTGCTTTGAGTCTTTATTCAAGATCTTATTTTATCCTCATGTAAAGTACAAGGGAAAATGAAGCCAGGAATTGTTTCTCACAGTTCTCACTTTTTGATAATGATGTGTTAGCTACAAATTAATTGATAGGAAATAAGTTGATTGGACATATTTGGATTGGATACAATTAGTCAAATCAACAAATTAATTAAATATTAAAAGACTATTCCAAGTTACATTTTTGCAAATATTGATCATTTTATGTGTCATCAAAGAATGGAAGAAATGTTTATAGAGTGGAAATCAAATGCTAAATGAAACCAGTATGGTGCCTTTATTTGCAGAAATGAAAGCACGGAATGGGTTTAGAGTCCTTTAAGCATTTTAGACAATATTTAGCATTTTCTCCCCCAGAAGTTTGAGCTTTCAGGTTCACACTACTTTCTCGGTTTTCTTTTAGCTTAGAGTTCATTTTTAGTCATTTCTTCTTCTCATGCTTGATGAATTGCTACATTTGTCTGTAACTCTTCATGAATTACCTGAGAGCAAATTAATTCAATTTACTAGCCAGTCCATATTTTTATAATTTCTGTGCATCCATCTTATCCCATCCATAAAACTGAGTTTATCTACACACTCATTTCTGCCCTTCAATAAAACTGATTTTCCACTGCCCACTGTTCACTTAATTTACTTAACATGTTTTTACTGTGTTCGCACAAATGGTTGTATTTAAAGTTTTCACAGCTGGATTTGACATTCCATGGCTAGCTTTTGTAAGGTGTTTGCTGGCAGCTTGATGCTGTGTGGTTGCAAGGACAGGCTTCGGAATGCTTATGGTGCTGGTCTGAAGGTTAGTCAAACTGATATTTGTTTTGCTGCTCGTTGGGAGATAGAAATCTCTTCCTGTGGTTTAAGAGAGAGAAACTTGATCTAAATATTGATCCTCTTATGACAGTTTTGGGCTTTGAGTCATCAGAAATCAATGCAGCCAGTTGCAGTTGGAGTTCATTACAAAAAATAAACAAATGAATAAATAAATAAATAAAACTTCAATTGTCTTCCATTGAAAGCCACTTTTGCAGCTGACAGCTGAGATCAGTACACACAGTTGGGCGCTCAATTAGTCAGAAATTTTGATAATTAAAAGAGTAAAAATTGCTCAAATTCTGAAAAATGTGCAAAAATGCTTAAAAGTACATGAAAGCTTGCAAGAATCACCCCGTGCTGTTTATTTAAATTATTAAAATGTTTAATAAGTGAAACTAAGCATGGAGAATAACGACTTCAATTCCATTTTTATTCAGCAAAATGGCCTGGGACTGCCTAATGACAGTTAATGTTTATGAGCTGCAAAAATATTGTTTATCCCACATCCTCCTCCAGTGATAGACTTAGCCACTCCCCCATTTGGAAGTGGGAACCTGCATTTGCTCCCTTCAATCCCGACAGGCCCGTGACCACAGCAGTTACAATGCCATGTGACTTCTGAGGCTAGGTCATCAAAGCTGATACAGCCTCAACCGGGTTCTCTTACATTACTCACTTCTGTAACTGAACCACCACCGTACTGTGAGAAAAGCTAGACTTGTTTACTCAGAAAGACTACCAGCAGAGCTATAAGGCCATTCCAGCTAACAGCCTGTAGGTAAGGTCCCATTGAGAGCCAGCATCAACCACCATAAAGATGCTCCCAAAAGATTCCAGACTCCAGTCATGGAATCAAGCCCAGTTTTTTGTTTTGGTTTGTTTTGGTTTGGTTTGGTTTGGTTTGGTTTTTTTGCTGGTTTTGCTTTTAAATAGGATCTCATTATGTGACCCAAGCTGCCTCTGAATTCTCATTTTTCCTGCCTCAGCCTCTAAACTTCCGGAATTTCAGGTGTACACCATCATGCCTGGCCATCTCAGCCTTTAAATATTCCCATTGAATCCTCATATATTACAGTGACATGTCTGGTGTGCCCCAACTCAATTCCTGGCCCACAGAATCCTCAAGCCTAGTAAAATAGTTGTTTTATACCACTGCATGTAGGGATAATGTATTACACAGTGGTAAAGAATCAGAACATAGCATCATTCAAGCATTGTTCAAATGGATGATGATAAAAGGATACTCTATCCAAATAAAAATTCAAGCAGCACATCTCTGCTTTGTCAGGAAGGGTGATGGTCTGAGGTCAGCATCTATACAAATTTCTTGGCAGTGTCTAAAGATCTAAGTAGGTAAACAGTACCTGAAGAGAGCAAAACTGGAAGGCTGGTGACAAAGTTAGGAAGAAAGAATGTATGAAAGACTGAGTGAATGAAAGACTAAAGAAATGAATCAAGAAATGCATGAATGAATTTCTCTGAGACAGCTAAGAGAGCAGAAGCACTTCTGCAAAGTGTAAATGGTAACTCATCAGAAGGTGCCCCATGGTCTTACTTATCCAGTGCTGTCAGTCAGTCCTCTTTTTCTGCTGTAGGCTTGCTCAGAGGGCCCATGGCAGTCAGTCAGGTTGGAGACCAAGCATGGGAACAGCAAGAATGATCTCTCATAGCCAAGGTTAAGTGCCCTATTTTCTAGGAAGCTTTTTTGTTCTGCAATCCTCCAGGCTTGCTTCTTTTTAAGGAATTGGTTGTTCTCTAAAGGGAGGTGGCTGAAAACTTTCCTGATTATATTTAGGTGGAACCATATGAAATTGTCAACGTTCAGCCATTCTGACTTACAAAAATAGCAATTTCATGTGGTTCAGTCTGTGATTCAGTAGATTCCTTTTCAGGATAGACAAGTAGAAACAAATTTTAATCAAGGTAAATTATTGATCTTCATACATGGTGCTCAAGATCAAGTTAAGAGCTAAATCGGCGAAGTTCACTTATGCCATTATTCATGAAAAAAATACTTTGTTACATAAAAATACTGACTCATGTCAGTCAGACAGTCCCTAGTTAAAGCTTATTAATGTAGGAGGATGTGAAAACTGAAGAGAGAAGGAAGACAAGATGACTAGTAGACTTAAAAGGGAACCAAATTCTGCCATCATAAAAAGATCGCGTTAGTAAATGTAAAGGCAATGAAGTTCACAGAGACCCATTATTTATCTGAGTCACAGGTGGGATGGAAGAGTGGTTACCAATACTGCTTTTCATTCCTTTCCTGCAGTTTATCACTGATAATAATGCAAGTCAATTAGAATCTTCATTTGAGTCATCTGTAGTTAAAAGGAAACGTAAAATGTCTCAGGCATGAGGTACTTTGTTGCACCTTGACAGCAAAAGCTTTTGAAATGTGCCAGGCACAACCACACAGGAATACATCAAATGCCAAGCACCACACAGACAGGGGAGAAGATATTCAATGGAGTAGTATACCCATTTCTCCTTCGTACCACTGTGTAATTCAAAATTCAAATAGTTTTGTGTTAGCAAATGTCTTGAACCAAGTCTGGTCCAACCCACAGCCCGTGGAGCTGCATGTTGTCCAGGATGGTTCTGAATACATGCAGCCCAAGAACAGAATCATACATTTAAAACATTAAAGGATTTCTTTTTACTTTGAATGTGAGGTGCTCCAGTATGAACTATATAGATGACAACATCATGTCACAATGTTAATCTGTTGCTTAACACCTAGAATCCTGAGGAGCCACAGTGAGCACAGTATGCCAAAACGGAGCTCTTCAAACATCTAACTTTGGAAAAAGCTAGACAAAAATGAAAATATAACCAGATTATAAAGTATGACAAAATGACAGCAACCCTGCAGAAAACAAAAGAGCAAGACAAAGCGGAAGGAGTTTCAGAATTGGCCTGGCCGAGGATAGGCTGGCACACGAATCATGTGTGATCAGGGTATGCCTCGCTGGAAAGGAGAGATTTGAACAAAGGCATGGGGGAAGCAAGACATAGCCAAGCAGGTGTCTCAGGAAGGGGCATTCCAGGCAAGAGGAATAGCTAGTTCACAGGCCCTAGGGCAAAGGTATATTTTTGATGTATTCTTTGAACAGCAGCGAGGCCAGCATGATTGGAAAGGAGAGAGCAAGGGGGAGAAGACAAGAAGCTCAATCAGAGAAGTGACCAAGAACTCAGGTCATGAACAGAAAGCCTTTTCCTCAGAGTGGCCCAAGAGCATCAGCCTCACTGTAGTACTGTACAGAGCAAAGCACTCACATGATACACTTTACATTTAAAAGGAACACTTGGGCTGGGACTGTGGCTTGGCTGGTAGAGTGTTTGCCTGGCATTCAAGAAGCCCTGGGTTTTCTCCCTGGCACCCCATCAATTAGGGGTGGTGGCCCACACCTGTTATGCTGACACTTGGAATATGGGGACAGGAGGAACAGAGTTGAAGGTCATCCTCCAGTATATAGCAAGTTGGAAGTCAGTCTGGAATACCTGAGACCCTGTCTTAAATAAATAAATAAATAAATAATGAAAGTGCTGTGGGCTTCAAAGAATGTGTAGCACAAAAGCAGACAGTGCACCCTAGGTGCAACACGGTGAGGCTTTGGTTGCAGCGCAGGAGGCAGAAGGTAGAGACGGTGGTCTTGGGCTTGGTCTCTCTGGCACAGTACAGGTAATTGGGCCAATTACACATTGAGGAGTTAGAAAATGCTTCTAGAGGAAGTGACCCTTCAAACCACCTTTTTTGTTGCTGTTATTGTTTCATATTTGTGCTTGTGGTGGAGTGGTTTCCTAAGGACATTTTCGTTCATATGCACATTGTACATTGAGTACAATCCCCTGGGGCCTGTTACCTCCTCCCTTCCTCCCCTTTCCCTTTCATTAGTCCCCTTTGTTCTCCAAGAGTGGAGTTTAGCTTCTAGTTTCATGTCATATATACACACATGATTTTATGTATCCATAAAAATCTCAAAACCACAAACGAGACAAAACATGTAATATTTGTCTTTCTGAGACTGACTTGATTTGGATGATATGCGTATCTCCAGTTGCATCTATTTTCCTGCAAACAACATTGCTTTGTTCTTCTTTAGGGACAGAAAAAATTATACTGTGTATATATACCACATTTTCTTTATCCATCCCTCTCAAACCACTTACTTTAAAGAAGAGCACTGGGTGCTGGGGAAACAAAACAAGGGTGGGCTAACACCATTCCCATCGTGCCCAGCGAAGTCTCCAAGAAAGAGATGTCTGCACTGAGCTTACAAGGAGGAGCACGTAATCTGGAAGTGCGGGAAATAGAAGGAAAAAATCTGAAAAGAAACAAATATGCGGACATTCTTTGCCTGAACAATGTGGTTGGGGGAAGAGGGCACTGGCAAGGAAAGAGACTAGAAAACTCACAGAGCGCTTCGTGTGCTACACTAAAGAGACCACGTCAGGGGCTAGAAAGATGGCTCAGCAGTTAAAAACTCTTGCTGCTTTTCCTGAGGACCTGAGCTGGTACCACCGTCCCTGGGCTGTTCAAAATGGCCTGTATCTCCAGCTCCAGAGGCCCTGATGCCCTCTTCTGGTCTCCACAGTACTTGCAGCCATGTGCACAGACACACACGGACCATACACACAGACACACACACACACACACGGATAAAGAAAATAAATCTATTTTATAGAGGCCAAGTCAGTTTCAACATGGGAGTGGGAAGGCCATCTAGGAAACAGTGAGGAGGATAGATTAGAAAGATTCAGTCTGAGGTCGGCCCAGTCCACACTAGGATTTCCAAGGTATCGCCAAGGCTCAATAGCAAGACCCTGTCAAAAACAGAGTAGGAAGTTGCTTAGTCTAAAGATAAGGAGAGCAGTCCTGAGTCGGATTAGGACAAGAGTTCATTCTTTCAGGGACTGGAAGTCTGGAAGTGGCAGGCAGAGGAAACGTCTGAACCCTGAGCTGTAAAATTGACACTATGTCTGAGTTGAAGCCTATGAACTTTACAATTAGGCAAGTTACAAAACTTCCTGAGCCTCAGTTAATCCTCTATTAAATTGGGTATTCTCCATTTCCTAGGTGAGATTTCAGAGCGTTACCAAGAAAACCAAGTAAAACGCTTTGTGTCCAGCAAATACTCACCAAATTACCTTATGAAAGCACTCCAAGTGATCTTCATTTTCAGCCAAGGTTATGAAGCACTGATGTAATTCAGTTGCTTCATCTCTGCACAAAAACTCGGAAGCCTACACAAGAAAAAATGATTGTTCAAGGACATGTTTGGTGGTAATTAGTAGAAAACGGAGACTTCAGTCCAGCACATTTTGACACTGTCATGTACTAGGGAAGGGCACCATCTGCAAGCTGTGAGACTGAACATGGCACAACTCTCTCAGATGACAACAGCCCCCACATTATCAGGTTGTTGGCAGAATGAAACGGATTAATGTGCACAGAGAGCCCAGCCCTGTACCAGCACTGTCAGAAGCAGTGATTAAAGTTAGCGATTTACTGTGAGCCGTACTGCTACTCTCAGGCCAGTGTTCTTTCTGTATCTATGGCTGGTTGCATGGAACTTTTTCTGAATATTAATCCGTATGCCTCAGCTCTTATGGCTACTAATGGGAGGAGGTTTTTAGATATTAACTGACCAAAAATATATACTAGAGCCGACTAGTTCTAATTCTCTCTGCTGGCTGATGACACCAGAAGTTTTAATCAAATGAACCAAATATATCTGTGTACTGAAAGTCTCTGTTCAAGCACAGACCTTTGCCAGGTGCTGTTTATGCTGTCACTGGGTTTCTGATGTCACTGTTTCCTGTGTGCTATCAGTAATCGACACCGAAAGCACTGACAAAGTGACCATTTTTAGAGTACCATTAGTTATCGCTCTGAGTTCAGCTGTGAATGTAACATAAGTGGGAGATCTTTATTACATCAATTTCTTCTTGCAGTCGTGTCTCTTCCTGAAGTAAAGCATTGTTACAAAGAGCCAAGTGGGCGGGCATTTCATCTTGTTTTTCTATTAAAGGACAGCTCTCGTGTTATTTAACTATCACCTGAAATTCACATGCTATTGCACAGTGTCCGTCTCCAGGGAAGAGCAAAAGTACAGTTTGGAGCTGAAGTGCTTTTTAGTTGCTTGTACAAATGAGGCAAGAGGTTAATAAACTTGCTTCTCACGGAAAAGTTGTCCTGTTAATTTCTTTGTAGTGTCTAAGAATATCCAGTCCCTAATTAGTCACCATAGGCCACCTTTTACTTCCTTCACAGAGAACACAGGGCTTTTCGAATTTGAGTACAAGGGGGAAATCATTTTCCTCAGTATGTATAAAATTCTAATTGCTACCAGAAGCAAGGTAGCTGTATAATTGCCAAAGCCAAAACAAGATTTTTTTCTGAAGGTACTTTAATTAGAGTTTGTTTCACAGTGCATCTTCTTGTGAAATTGAAAATATCAACCATGGAAAACTCTCTGTGAATAATCTTTCCTTGTATTTTGTTAATGTGTTTCAGGAAAGATTCTTCTAAATCAGCATTGTTGGTTCAATACCAAGAAAGATAAACTTGTTCATCTGGGAGGGGAAGTTGACATAAACTAGGAAAATATAAGTGAAAGTATTCCAAAGGCTATCAATACTTTGTAATTAAGCAAATTTCAGCATTTATAGGAAAGCCACTGTAGTTAATTTACTAAATACGGTTTGGATGAGGGTTGGAATTTCAGTTCAAGATATACCCACCCCTCTAGAAAAGCACACTAGTTTCTTTTGTATTACCTAGATAATGGCAATAATGGGGCGGGGAGAAAATGCTATATTCTATCCTAGTACCTTATTGCTCTCGTGTGAGTCACATTTATCTGAGCACAGCAAATTTTAGAGTCGATCATTGTGACCCTCCTGGAAGTAGCAAGAACCAAAGGAGCAAGCAAGCGTTTGCAGCAAGTGACTACTTTGCAATCTACATAGTCCAAAGCTCATTCTTATTTTAAACTCCAGGAACCCTCCTCTTTATTCAAATTGCCAAGATCTTGGAACTTGTAATGCTGCACAACCTGCTGAGTTGCTTGCCCCTCCCTGTGGCATATCCTTTGTTGTGTGGCTTTGAGTTCCTCCAAAACAAGCAGAGGGTATTTTGCCATTTCTTGTCTTTGAACTAAATTGTGTCACTTCCTTTGATTAAAAGAATGTGAACAGAAGCATCCGGGTGTCAGGTTGAGGCCTGCATGTTTTCACTTGCCTTTCTGTGGCTCTGCAATGTGCCTGGCAATGAGATACACAGAGCTGAGCCTCCCTAGCACAGCCCCACCTAGATCAGCCAACCTTAGCCTGCCACAGACTTATGAGCAATAATACACCATTGTCTTAAACCACCAACACTTGAGATGTTTTGTGAGGCAGCAATCGTTAATTTCGATCTTATAACAAGTTTCTAACCTAAGTTTCTCTGAGCTAGGAATTTGTAAATACATAAATCTATAAATACATCTCCAGTCCATAGGGCCAGTGTAATTTCAATAATGAGAAAGATATTATTCAACTGTTACCCCAATGATAGATTACTTCTCTATGATGCATCAATAAATGATTTACCTGCAATCGGCTGTGGGCTAGATGCTCTGTTGGGTGCAGGAATGGAGACTGGATTACAAAGTAGTCTGCCATATCCTAGGCGCTGGCATTGGGGCTCTAGTCACTGAAAAATCGAAAGCATAACAGCAAAGGCCATTTGACCAAGAAACTATGAAACTTTCTCTTTTCAATGTCTAATTTCCTAAAGCCAGATATTGTGATATTTGGATCTTTATTGGAATACTGATTCAAATGTGTCACGTCCTCTCTCTTGACTGACTCAGTAGAGATTCAGAAAGTTCCTTTTGTCTTGATTTTCTCCAAAGGAGACTGGTTTGACCTAGGTGGGTGACTGAAAGGGGAAGGGGAAACTCCCCCTGGTGGCAGCCTCTCTATGTGCATGGATGTTAGAGAGAAACTGGCCTGGTGTTTATTTGTATAGTCAGATGGTAAACTGAGCATAGTACTGGAGACAATCATTAAAACAGACAGGCAGAAAGGGGTATGGTCCTAGAGAACAGGGGCACTGAGCAGAGTAGGAAGAACTGCATTGTGACAGGAAGAGACCACAGGTGAAAGAAATTCAAAGATGGAATTCCAAGATGGCCACCGAGACAACGGCTGAAAAGTTGCCCAGAGAATCTTTTTTAGTTTGTGTGCTCGTTTAGATCGTTTTCAACACCACTTTTCAAGGGCTTTGTGCTATGTGGGTTTTGGCTGTTCTTTGTTCTACAGTTCCTTTTCTGTAACATCAAGGACCAGGAAAGATTATTCCAATAGGTTGGAGATGGTACATTCCTCTGCCCAGAAAATTTACAGAACCCTCATTCGGGAGACAACTGGAAGTTGGGTCCTTTAGGCAAAAAGGGAAGTGTTTTTCATGCTTTTCACCTGAATCTTGAGACTTAGATTCTAGTGCCCAACATTCTGCTCTGTCAGACCAAAGGAAGTCATTGGCCTCTCTGCCTCCTTCTCAACCCACATAGGGCATCCTGACCCATCCACACAGTAGCAGAGGATGATTCATCATTGGGCTGCCTGTGAATCATGGCTCGGTCCTGATGTGGAAAGGCTGAATGCAGCACTTGAAAATTAATGTGAATTAGGGTGCATTTGGGATTTGTACTTACATCTTAGCATAATTGACTCGATGTTAACCCTCCTTTGAGCTTAATAAAATAATGACAGCAGGACATTCAAAGTCACTTGAATTGATGACTTCATCCCTAATTCAGATTCAGCCTCAGTGTCTATCATATTTGGTACTGAACATTAATTTGAAATGATCTTCTGGGCCCAAGAACTGACTAACTAAACTGATGAGATGACAGAGTTCTTGATAACAAAAACCTTCAAAATTGGTACTATTGACCATTTTATTTGCTTTTGGAGAAAGAAGTATATCTTCTTCTCAGAGGTCAGCTTCCAGAGTGGTTGTTAGCTGTGACATAATTGATAGTCCTGATTAGTCCCGCCTGTCCTGCTATCTTGGTAACTACATAACTACGTCTCCTTGGCTTGTTCCCTTAATTAAGATAACAAAATAGTAGTTCTAGCCTATGATCAGCTAGGCCATTTCTTCAAAACAATTTGTTCTTGCTCTTTCCTTTCTGTCTTGTGTCCCTTCAGGAGAATTAAAGGCAAATCATTGTCACCTATTTGTTTATGGTTTCTGAAACATTAATAGGTCAAGTGATGTCATTTAATTCTCCTAACAGCCCTATTATCATTCCTGTTGTTCAAATGAGGAAGTTGAATCAGCACCTCAAAGAGATTCAATAACTCAGCCACAGTAATATAACTTTGAATCATGAAGCCAGAATTTTTAATCTAGGCAGGCTGACTTCAGAATCTCTGATCTCAACTTCTCTGCTACTAATATCACCAAATGCAAAAGTCGAATATCTGGTCCCACGTAGCATTCTATATCTGTAAGCATCCCTTTTCTGGCTGGTGCTGTAGACTGAACTTAGGGCCTTGCATATGCTAGGGAAGCACTCTGTCATTTAACTTTATCACCAATACTGTTCATAACTACTTTTTTTTCTTTTGACAGGGTCTCCATAGTCCCACCCCACCTGGAACACACTATGTAGACCAGGCTGGCCTCAATCTCACAGAGATCTACCTGCCTCTGTCTCCCAACACCTGGGATTAAAGGCACGTACCACCACACCCAGCGTCATAACTTTTTATTTTGAGAAAAGTCTCTCTGAATTGCCTGGCCTGGCCTTGAATTTATTCTGTAGCCCAGGTTGACCTTGAACTTTTAATCTCCTTACCTCAGGCTTCCAAATACCTTAGATTCCAGGCCTGTGCCACCAGTGATATTTAAATATCGTTAAAAGTGATATATAATAGAGAAATGATATATTATAAAGATGGAGGCTTTACTCCTGATTCATTCTAGGAGGGTAGGAATGTTTTTAAATGCCGTAAATCTACTAAATCATTTTCCCAGTATTGATTCTTGTCACCATTTACAACTTGGAACATAGTTGTAGCCTGTATCTTCATGAACTAAAATCTGTGTTTCATACTACACTTATCTTGGTGAACTGAAGTATCAATTAAATGCTACAATTTTTAAAAGCAACATTTTCCCATTTCATAAACAAGCTTCAACATTTTCTTCCAAATCTGTCTGCCTTGTGGTTTTATCTAGCAGCAATCAATTGACAGTGGTGTCAATAAAACAGGCTTACCAAAGAGAGAAAAAAAAAACAAATTGTTATACCAGGAACTACTTTAATGTATGTAAAACCCTGCCAATTTTTATTACAATACAAAAACAAAACTTTATCCAACAGGAATTATACTTTGGTTTTTATTTTCATTTTGGTTTATTTTTGAGTATGCAATGCATTCTTTGTACTCAGAATTTCCTTATGGTTGTCTACCACTTGCTTTGAATAAAAGGAAGATAATTTAGTGGCAAGATAAGTATGTCTTTCAATTTATATTCATCCATTCTTCTGAAGTATCTACAAAATTCTCTGTAGTGTCTGAAAGCAAAAATGTTACTGAAGCAGAACCAATCCAGAACTTTGCTTCCTTGGTTACAAAAACAGATTCTTTGCAGAATAAATTGTGATAGTGGCTTCCTCAGCTGCCCCAGGAGCAAGCAAATCTCCTGAAAAGATTATCAGGGATGGGCAATATTGCATAAATTTGCTTCATTGCTTCACTGCTGGATTTTATTCCCAGAAATCAAAACAAAAATGATCTCTAAGCCAGACTTGGTGGCTCACACCTGTAATTCCAGTACTCCAGAGGCTGAGACAGGAAGATTGCTATGAGGTTAAGGTTAACTGTGGCTACATAGTAAGCTCTAGGCCAGCCTGAGCCACAGAGTGTGACCCTGTCTCAAAAAGCAGAAAACGAAACAAAACCAAATAAAGATGCTCTATGCACGAACAGATTGGAGACACAGACTGACTTTGAGTAGCACAAAAGATGTAAACAATAGGCACTCTGGGGCCTTGTGCATTGAACCCTTCACGAGCTTTCTCCTTGTTCTTCTATACCAACAGATGTGGGAGCATCTGAGATTGATGGAATATTTAAAAGGAGAATATTATATACAGTTTATTTGTGCATTTTTCCCAGCAGTATTTTTTCTGCCAGAAAAAATAACATAGAAAAAAATCTCAACACTGCCATGTTTTAAACAAATCCTTAAAATCCTCATTTGCTCTAAATTAAAATTTTGTGCACCTTTGTATCTAATGAGATATCAAAAACTAGATCTCAAAAAAAAGCACAAAAGATGTAGGTTTCAACATTCTGGTGGTTTTCGATTTTGAACAGTCAAGAAAATGGTGTAATAAGCTTTTATATGCTCAACACCTTTCTTTAATTATTAAAATTTTTAAAAACATTTTATTTTTATTTTGTATGTATATGTATATTGCCTGCATATTTATAAGTGCACCCATGTTGTGCAATGCCCAAGGAGGTCAGAGATGACAGAAGATTCCCTGGAACTGGAGTTACAAAAGATTGTTAGCTGCCATGTGGGTGCTGAAAGCCAAACCCAGGTCCTCTGCAAGAACAGCCAGTGCTCTTAACCACTGAGCCATCTCTGTAGCCCAATTATTAACATTTTTTGGTCTTTTTGAGACAAGGGGCTCCCTGTAGCCCCAGCTGACCTGGAACTCACTATGTAGACCATGCTGATCTCAATCTCACAGAGATCCAGCTGCCTCTGCTTCCTGAGTGCTGTAACTTAAGGTGTGTGCCACCACACCCAGCTCTAATTATTACCATTTTTGATCATCTTGTTTCATCTATCTACCTACCTGGGTTTTCCTTTTTTTCTTCCCACCCCTTGACCTTTCTCTGTAATGCAGTATTGTTTTTTTGAATAGCAGTTTTTATTTATTCTTTGAAAAATTCCATACACATAAACAGTGGATTTATATCTGATCTATTCCCTACTACCTCGCTTCAAACCCCCCCACAACCCATCAACCCATCTTCTTCCCAACTTCATGTCATTATTATTGTTATTATTATTAGTTATTATTATTATTATTAGCCCCCTGAGTCTAATTGGTGTTGACCCTGTGCAAATAGATGTGGGACCATTGGTTGTCTAATGAAATATTTTAAAATAATTCCTATATATAAAAGTTCACTTGTAAATGCTTAAGCATGGATCCCTACCTGGCAAAGATTTTTTCATATATAAACACTGCCATTGTCACACCTGGTAAAGTTAATAATAATTCCTTAATAGTTTAAAATTTATTTCCTAGTTAACATTTCTCCACTGACTCAAATGAGAATTTATTTGGGCCAGTGGGGACCTATGTCAGTCGTAGCAGGAAACAGCACTCTCCAATTAGGGTCAACTAGGGAGGGTTTATTTATAAAGAGACTATTTATGACAGGATGAGCAGGCTGTGGGAGAATTCCAAAGTGCAGTGAACCTTGGCTAACATCAGTAGAGCTGTTGCCACCTGTAGGTAAGGAGGGGTCAGGAGGGTCAGATCAAGATGAAGGAACCTGAAAGGAAAGAGTCTGCAGAGGAGACAACCTCCAAAGGAATGCTGTCTTTCTCTGGGAAGATCCAGCCAACAAAGGGTGACCTCACAGGAGGAAGTGAGTAGATCCCTCAAGCCATCTGCTTTTCTTTCCCTCTGATTTCCTGCAACGGCTGCCCATCATTAAATCCAAAGAAAAACCAAGGAGTGGGGACTGAAGGTACAGTCCATGTAGGTCAGCTTCCCAGGCCAGAGAAAAACCCTGGAGATCTGGAGGAGAAAACAGTACCCAAGAAGACCCACACAGTGGAGTTAGTTGATGTGTTTCTTGATGTTCTTTTATTCTGTAACAATTGGCACCTTCCTTTCATCTACTTATTTTGATGGGCCATTGATGGACAAAGGCCATAATTATGGAATGGCTCACCTTTGAGAGTTGTTTGATTGCTTATTTTTTATGCAATTTAAGATGTTGGAAAGATGGCTCTGTGGTTAAGAGCACTGGAAGTTCTTGGTGAAGGACCCCGGTTCAGTTGCCAACATCCACATGGTGGCTAACAACAGTCTATAACTCCAGTTCCAGGGGACCTGAAATTCTCTCTGGCCTCTTCAGGTATTACACAGTAGGGACCCACTTATATGCATGCAAGCAAAACACTCATACACATTAAATAGGTAGATAGACAGACAGAAACATGTTCCTTTACTGTCTATATAATTTCTACATAATGGTTATGCATATATGGTTAATGCCTTATATTTTAATGTGATTTTAAATTTTTTATATATCTTGAGACTTCATTGAGTTTTATAAATTCTTACAAAAGAAGACCCTAGGTTCTGCTACAACATCCATTTCTGTCACTTTCTGAACATGTAATGTCTGGTTGTCCCACTTTGGGATAAAGTAAGATTGAACTCAGTTTTAGTTTCATTTATGGATTTGCACAGACCATTCCCCTAATTTTGAACATAAATTATAATCTCCTGTGCATATTCAAAAAATCACTATGCCAAGGCCACATCCATCACCATTTAAATCAGAATCACTAAGGATGTAACATGGTCATACATTTTTTGAAACTCCCTGTTGAATGAATAACAAATATTAATAAGTATCTCAGACCTAATGATTTACCATCTATTGATATTAAGTCACTAGAATTATTTCATTCATGTCAAAAATTTAAATTTCCCTCAAAGTTACTCCTCTAAAATATCAACAACGTGTGTTTGTATGTTTATGCATTCATAGCATGTTGGATATTTCAATTCTCAGCACTACCGTTCTAAGAGCACATGATATAAATGGATAGAATTTTCTGGAAGGAAACACATTAGAGAGGTAGAGAGTGTGCCTAGTTGCCTGACCTCGCATAACCCCACCAAGTGGCATATTTAGGCAGGGAATAGCTGAAGTAGACACATAGAGGCTACAGAGGGAAAATTCTGTTTTCTGTTATGACATACACTATTATGATATGCTGCATTTTTTACAGGATGAGGATTAAAGAATGCCTGAGAACCACGTAACAAAAAAAGGTTGATATTTGAGTAAATGGTCTGGTTATAAAAGGAAGTTGTAGGGGCCCTTGTGGCACACACCTGTAATCCCAGCACTTAAGTGGTGAAGACAGAACGATCAGGAGTTCAAGGCTAGCCCCAGATACATAGTAAATTGAGGCCAGCCTGGGATACATGAGACTTTATCTCAAAAGAGAGCGTAAAAGATACAAAGTAATTTGAAAAAAGATGAATGGTCAAAAGGATGCAACATTATTGAGTCAATAGTGAAAATGGCATACTTCAAACATTGCATAAAATTTATTTTGGTGGTTTGTTATTATCAGTTATCATTACAGCTTACAGCATTCTTATGAGAAAAAGAAAACTACTTCCAGTAGGAAGAAAATAGTTGCATACAAAACAATACATACCAAGAAATGACATAAAGTGCTAAAAACAAATCTTAGAAATAACCCTGTGTTTCATCAGAAGTAAGATATAGCTCAGTTGGTAGAGTGCTTGAAACATAATATGGGCCCCACATCAGAGAGCAAAAGTAGCTGAGAATCCGGAAAATGGAATAACGTAAAGCTAGTATCTGATCCTGATCCCTTCCTTTTGTGTTTTCCTTTCCTCCCCTAGCCTGCCCCGGACTTGACTGTCTTCCCTGTTCGGCTATCTCTCTTGCCTTTGTTTTCCTCTTTTCCAAACCATACTGTGCATCATATTCAAATAACTTTCTCCAAAATACTGCTTTTCATACTGTTCATAATCTCTAATGGTGCCTTTCTTGCCTATCAGTGAAATGCAAGTTTTAACGTTTAGTTTAGCATTCAAACTCCCTCCAGATCTGTTTGGTACCAACCTCTACGTGTCTCTTAATTTCCCTCTCTGAGTCTTTATTCCCAGTTTACAAAATCATTTGTCTTGATTTCTCCATCACCTTGAGCCTTTGAGGTGAGAATAAAGGACATCTATGTGGGGGGAGAAAAGGAACCTGAACCTAGGCAGGTAACCTGAGGACATGGGGAAAAATTGAGTGTGGGTCTGGGGCCAAGGACAAGAAAGACTTCCTTGCAATGTATAAGATTTTATATCATTTAATTCTAATATGACGTTCACATATTGCTGTTTCAAAATTAAAATAATTTTGAATTTTAGCTTAACTATGAAGGGCTAGAGGGATGGCTCAGCAATCTAGACCACTGTCTTATACTCTAAACCTATCCTTCTTTTGAACTGATACTTAATTTTTACTCATTTTATTGTGTGTATTGAAGATATATAATATTACATTTTATATGTATTTAATGTTGCTTTCTCCTACCTCATTCAGGATATTCTTTTACTTTGGGTTTTTAGGCCAGATTTCTGCTACCTACCTCTATGTAATCTTTCTTTAGTTCTGCCACAATTTTCTCTTCTACCAGCCATCCTTAGATTGTTGTTATAGGATCAGGTTTCATACTTAGCTTTTTTAAATTTTTATTTTCTCAGAAGCAAAGCCTGAGACAAGGATTTGCATTTAAAGATTAATGCAGTGGGAAACTGAGGCACACATGGAAGGGAAAGCAGTCCTTACATATACGTGGGCAATACGCTCATACACATAAAATAAAATTAAATATTTTTGAAAAGAAATGGAAAGGTTATGGTTTAGAAGCAGTTTGGCAAGTTGACAAGTGGTCAATTGTGCTGGATAGCTTTAGTTGTGAACTTGACATACATGGTTAGAGGGAACCTCAACTGAAGAATTTTCTCCTTTGGATTTGCCTGTGGCTGTGACTGTGGGACATTTCCTTGATTGTTGAGTGATATGGGAGGGTCCAGCCTACCATGGATGGTGCCACAACTGGGCAGGTAGTCCACTATTGTATAAGAAAGCTGACTGAACACAGTCCAGAAGAACAAGCCAATAAGCAGCTATCCTTCATTGTCTGTGTTCTAGGTTCCTGCCCTGAGTTTCTACCTTGGGCTCCCTTGGTGATGAACTGGATGAGCTATGTCCCAGGTGGTGTAAGATAAAAAATTGTCAGAAGTTTAGAAGAAAATTTGACATGTTATGACTCTTCCTATTTTTTCATTCTTGACTGCTTTTTTTAATCTTGACTTTAAGAATAATTTCTGGGCATGGTGGCACACATCTAGTCCCAGCACTAGGGAGGCAGAGGCAGAAGGATATCTGTGAAATCAAAGCCAGACTGGTCTACATAGCAAGTTCCAGGGCAGCTGGGGCTACAGGGAGACCTTATCTCAAAAACACTAAAAAGAAAAATCAAGAATAATCTTGAAATATTTTTCCTAATAGTAAGAGTAATACATACTCAATACAGGGATTTGGGAAAATATAAGTACAATAATAGTCTTCCTATTCTTCCTAATTCACCATGTAGATTTGACCCTGTGTCCACCTGCTTTTTCTCAATTATTATTTTTAGATCCTCAAGAATATACTGTGTCATGCAGGCATGCATAAATTTTCATCTTCCTTTTTACTTTATAATCATTTTCTCTTACCACCAAAACTCCTTATAAATACATTTTAAAGGCTACATAGAGCCCCTGATATAAAGATGCTCTGAAATTTGCTGAATTCTTTCCCTGCCAATGAGCATTTGTATTGTGTCCCTTGTTTACTTCTAGAACAGATACGGAAATCAGTCTCTCTATACCTAATGTTTTTTTTATCAGCATTTTGGCTTGCTTTCAATAAAGGAGTAACTTTCTTAAAAGACATATATTCTTCAGTTTTTAATGTATCTATTTACAGAAAGGTGATAAAAATTCACAGTCATACCAAGAGAACACAAACATGCCTTCCACCGTACCTTACTGGTGTTGAGTAGCTTTATCTGTCTAGAAACTTGTTAAATGTCTATAAAAGAAAAATGTACTAATTTTTTCCAAATATTATTATCTTAATTTCCAAGATAACTATTTGTTAACTATACGTATTTCTTCCTTGTAAACTGTTTACATGATTTGCCATTCTTACTGATTCAAGTTTTCTTTATTGATGTGTATAAGTGTGTCTGTTTGAATAGCTATCATGCAACTGCAGTGTCTGAAGAGGCCAGAAGAGGGCGTTTTGAGGTTTTTGTCAGGTTTTAACATCACTTTAATTCAAACTTCACAACATGAGTTTAGTAATAAAAATGAATTTTCCTGTTTTGGGACAGTTTGCATACTATAAGTATTATCTGTTTCCTATTAGGGAAGAACTTAGCACCAAATCCATATGGCAAGTATAAATTTTGTCATGGATATGAATACATACCCTGAACTGACAGGCAACTTAAGAGCAAATTATTAATGTTAGCAATTAGCAGCACAGCATTTCATTTATGTTAGGCCTTTTTATTTCTGAACTACTGTGCTCTTATTACTTCTAGTCAGTCATTCACTGACTCAAAAAAAAAAGCATTTATCAAATTCCTTCGTATTCCAGATACCACGGTTGACATTATAGATAAAAAAGATGAATTAGATGTGGTCCATGGTTTTGGGGAATTCTTTAACTAGTTGAGACAGAAATGCAAAACAATAAAGCTACTGAAATGTAATACCTGTTTTAACAGGGCTATGTTCACTTACATCATCCTTGGATCACTAATACTGGTATCACTATGCCCATTATACAATGGCAGTAACACTGTGGGTCACTGTATCCCTATTTACACATTTTCAGTGATCAGTAATACAATACCTCCTGAGGAAAGCACATTTATCTTTGAACCAGGTAATAGTTCACAAACATTATTTCTTATGTGTTCTAGAAGCTTCTCCACACCATGATCCTAGACCTTAAAGCTTACAATAAATCTAATTCTTTTTACCTTTGATAGTTCTTCAGATTTTTTTTAAATTAAAACCCTCATTACCTTAAGTTCTTCTTTATCAAAACAAATACCTACAGGTATTTCAGCCTGTCAGCATACAACACAGTCCTAAATGCCCATAATCTTGGCTTCTTTCCTCTCTATCTACTTCAATTTATGTGGTTTCAAAATGTCACTAAATATTCTACATGTGGATAAAGAAGGAACATCTTTCTTTCAAATGCTAGCACGGCCCAAATCAGTTGTTTCCACGGGATAGAGCTGTGTGTGATGTGACTGTGGATTTGTAACAAGTTAATATTCATACTTCCTCCACCCTGAACTGATTCCACCTTGGTACCATTAGCCAGTATTTCTCTCATATCCCAGTTATATTTATTTTTTCTACTCTAATAGCATGAATCATCAATATTTTTGTGGACCCTGAATCTGCTATCAGCTAGCTAATCCTTCTAACCTCACAGAACGTACAAGTTTTATGATTCTAGCCCCATACATCATACGAATGCCAAACTAAAAAATGTTGAGAAGCCTGTTGATTTTCAACAAAGATACCAAAACATGCCTCTTCGATAAATGCTGGTGGGAAAGCTGGGTATCCACATGCACAAACCAAAACTAGATTTGTATCTCTCACCCCGCACAACAATCAACACAAACTGAATTAAATTTTCAAGTGGAAAACCTGAAACTATAAAACTATCAGTAGAAAACATGGAAGGGGAGAAGTTTATGACTTTGGTGTGGGCAATACTTTTTATATAAAAACAAAAGCACATAAATAGACAAATGTGATTCCATCAAGCAGGCCTGAATAATACAAATGAAACAATCAAGAGAATGTAAAGACAACCTACAGAACGGGAGAAAACGGATGTCAAATCATGTAGCTCTAAGTGGCTAATGTCCAAAATTGGGAAGAAACAACACAGTAGCAAAAAAAAAGAAAGAAAGAAAAGAAAAACAAGAACTTGACATCAAAACGAATGGATTCAGTATTTAAATTGACCTCATTTACGTTAGAATGGATATTATTAAAAATACAATACATAATAGTATACATAATGACACAGATAAAAAGAAACCTTAGAAATTACTGCTAGTAATATAAATTAGCACAGCCAATGTGGAAAACAGCATGGTAATTTCTCAAATACCTTATAATAGAGGCTGAGGAGAGAGGCCCTTTGATTTGATAAAGTGCTTACTTTGCAAGCATGAGGACCTGAGTTCAATCCCCAGAAGCCACATAAAAATACAGGGGAGATAGATACAGGAGGATACCTGAGGCTCAATGGTCAGCAGGTCTACTGTAATTCGTGATCTCCCGCTCAATAAGAGAGCCTGTCTCAAAGGAATTGGATGGTGTTCCTGAGGATGACACCCAAGGTTGTCCTCTGATCTCCACACACATGCATGCACATCTGCACCCTCACAAACATGAACACAAAAATATACAGAAAATTTTTAAAAACTTAAAATAGCACTATCACATGAACCAGCAATCTATTTGTGAGTATAATATCAAAGGAAATTAAATCAATATCTCAAGAGACATCTATAGTCACTATAGATGTCCTATACACTTATATATATATTATAAAGGGGCTATTACTTAGCCTTTAAAAAAGAAAGTTTTGTCATCTGAAGCATCAATGAACCTGTAGGACATTATATTAAGCAAAATAAGCCTGGAAAATATTGTATGATCTCATTCAAATATGGAAATTAAAAAGTTGAACTCATAGAAGCACAGTGGAATGACAGTTATCAGAGGCTCTGGCAGTGTAGGAGTAGATGTGCCAAAGCTCACAAAATTGCAGTTAAATAAAAGGAGTAAATTCAAGAGAACTACTGTACAATATATGCTGTATACTTTAAAAACGGTGAGATTTTAATTGTTCTCACTACAAATAGGATAAGTTATGTAAGATCATACATATGTCAAGTAGCTTTACTTAACCATTCACTATGTACATATTTGAAAATATATTTATTTGAACCATATATATTTCAAAACATACTCTACTCAATAAACATATGGAATTTTATTTGTCAACTTAAGTAATTAATTAACTGTACATGGTAGCACGAGCCTATAATCCCACTGGGGAACCTAAGGCAGGATATTTGTGGTTTCAAGGCCAGCCTGGGCTACATAGGGAGCCGTTATCTCAAAAACAATTGAATTCAAAGAAAACTAAAGTCAGCCCTGTGACCTGGCACTGGAAACTTCTTGTCATATAGGTATTAGTTCATTAATTAGCACCTTCCAATACAGTCACCAATAAAGTTACTTTAGTATATGATGTATACATAATTATGAATACATAAAATTATTAGTGTTGGCTTATACCTGTCTTATTCACGGTTGTATAGCATTCGCAGTCATGTATGAGATCCTACCAAATGCCTTTGGCATTCAGATCATTGCCTACCAAGAAAAGTAAATCATACTTCCACACAAAGTTCATAGCAGATTTATTTATAATGTCATCCCCAAATGTCCATCAACAGGTAAACAGATAAAGCAAATGTAGAAGAATCACACAATAAAATTTGAGCCATCATAAAAGTAGCATGCGTGGATTTTACAAACAGTATGGTGGACCATCGAAGCCAAACATAAAAAACTTAACAGTACAGTTCCATTTACATGAAATACTAGAAAACTGAAAATAATATAGTTATAAAAGGTAGATTAGGCTGGAGAGATGGTTCAGAGGTTAAGAGCACTAGCTGCTCTTGCAGAGGACCCTGATTCAATTCCCAGCACCCACATGGCAGCTAACAACCTTCCATGACTCCAGTTCTAGGAGATCCAATGCCTTCTTCTGACCTCTTCGGGCACTGCACGACATGGGTGTACTTACAAACATGGAGGCAGTACACCCATACACATAAAATAATAAAAAAGTATTTTAAAAGGTGGATTAATATTCTAACTAAGGCTAGGAGTTGGGAGAATCTTGAATACTAAAGGGCACAAGAAAATATTCCAGGGTGACAAAGATGCTCTTTATTCTGATTGTAGTGATGGTTACAGGAGTGTACACATTTAAAAATATTCTTTCTGTCTCTTTTATTGCTTTGTGTGGGTATGGGCATGTGCCACAATATGTATGGGGAGATCAGAAGATAACTTGCAGGAGAACTCATTTCTCTCCATTCACCATGTGGATTCCAGGGATCAAACTCAAGTCAACAGGCTTGATGGCAAGCGCCTTTACCTGATGAACCATCTCCCTAGCCTGGGTGTATGTATTTCTAAAAATCACCACATTGTGCAATTTAAGTGGATGCAGTTTACTGTATGCAAATTATACCACAATTGGAGTTTGTTTTTAAAGAATACTGAATTACAGTATCATATTAGGTAATTTATCATAATAATCTAAGAATCTAGTTAGAGAGAAAAATAATTCAGTCTCAATTTGTTTCTTCCTCATTAACACTTACCAAGTCCTGGGGACTCCTATATCATTTTCTAAGTATGCATAAATTATCTTCTACATGTGTTGTGGAATATCTCTGAAAACCAATATCAAGTTCATCCAGCCACACTATGTGAAAGCTATCTTTTTCCACCTCTTGAAAATAGGGATCATCTACTTTGTCATCTCAGTTTTCTGTGACTGTGTATCTTGCCAATTCCCGCTACTACAGAAATGAACAATAATTCTGTCATCATCTCATTTGTGAGATCTCTTAGTTCCCTAGGCTATAATTCATCTAAATTAGGAGACTGAAAACATACTTGGAAATATTTCATGCTCTTTTATCTTGATTTTCCTTTGCAAGGGGGCTTCTGAATTGGGGATATTGTGGAAGAATTTAGGCTGCAATTCAAGAAGCCATTCAATGCTTATGATCCATTATGTTAGACTCTGTCAGGATGTCTGGCTCCGAGGCTGATGTGGACTATGTCTGAGTAGCTTTCTGTTTGAGAGTGCCACAATTTCCTGCCTGAGAGTCCCATATTGATCTGCTTAGACCACTAAAGGATTTTTTACTCTCCTTCCCTTCTTTGGTGACAGGAGACAAGGCTACTTAGGCTTTTTGTATTGTGCTGATTTCATTTACTCACACACAACAAATGCATGTATAATACATGTCATGCTTGGCATTCTATGTTAATAATGTTGTTTAGAAAAAAATGTACTCTGTTTAGGCAAAAACGTTTTGAATTGGAAAATGAGGGTGAAGTGACAGTCTGAGTTATGATCCTCTGAGCTGGAGTCATAAAGTCTTTGTTGGCCTGTTGCAGTACAAGTGGGAGATAGACGAGTACTATATGTCAGTGAGGGGTAACTATGAGCTGAGCAGTAAGATTATTAAGGTTTAAGATTTTGTGTATCCTACTAGCATAAATAAGTCCTGAAAGTGAGGTGCTGCCTGCTCTCCCTATTCTGAGCACAGAAAATGGTGTGGAAAAGGAAACCTTTGTGCTCTGGAGGTAGTCCTTTGAAACCATGTCCTTCATATCAGAGGATCACATGACAAAGAAGAGTACTTATCAAAAATCTCATCAAAATATAATGGCCCTTCAGAAAAGGCTCAGGGTACTTCTGTTAGAAAACTTATGTTACTAGGATACACAAAACCTTAACAATAATCCTATAACATCCTCAAAGCCTAACATGTACTCAAAAAGAATGCAAGGTTTTTTTGAGGCTCCTATCTCAGGTTTCCAGTTTTTTAATTTTATAAGGCAGGGTTTCACTATGTAGCCTAGGCTGGCAAGGAACCCACAATCTTTCTACTTCAGTCTCCCATTGCTGAGATTACAGGTTTGTGCCAACACACCTTGCCAGATACTTTCTTTCTGAATGTGCAAATTAGGGGTTTTCTGAGTACTGTGTCTACTAGAGTCAATTCATTCAGTTACAAAAATGTTTTCAGAAATCTAAAATGTGGGGCTAAAGAGATGGCTCCGCAGTTAAAAGCACTTGCTGCTCTTCCAGAGGACCCAGTTCGATTCCTAGCACCCAGGTCAGAGGAGGCAGGGGCTGGAGTACAGAGCTCACAACCACCTGTCACTTCATCTCTGATGCCCTCTTCTGGCTTCCAGGGGCACCTGTGCATGCACACATGCGCACACGAACATACACACACACACACACACACACACACACACACAATAAAATAAATATTTTTTTTAAAAAGAAATTTAATCTGTAATCCACTTAATGGCAAAATCCTTGGTGACTGGTTCCCCACACCTGTGGGGCAGGCACAGATGAGTCTGCCATTCTCTTGTTGGAACAGTTCTTTCTGGTCCTGAATTGGATCTCCTCTTTGGTAACTTGTCTTTTATAAGCCTTATTCCTGACTTCAGAGTCAATACAGAATAAGACCAGTCTGATAGTTCTTAAATATTTTAAGAGAGTGATCATATTTCCTATTAGTTTCTGATTTTCTAGGTTAAATATCCTTGGTTTCTTCAATCCTTCCTCCTTCATTCACCTTTCACATTCTGCCCTGAATGCATTCAAAGTGACCAATAAATGCTTAACGTTTGATCCAACCCCTAAGTACAATGTTACTTTTCAGTAAGACCATAAGACCAATGTACGGAACACACATGGTCTGATACTTCCAATAGAACAGCTTAAGAGTGTTTATCTTATGGCTGACTACAAATAGGTGCTCTGGCATAATGGTTCACTGAATCAGAAGGTATGATATGCAGTCCAGAGAAACAATTCTTTATCCATGGGAAAATTTTTGAAGCCTATTCAAAAGTATACATCTGTTCAAGTTTGCTTTCTGTCTCTGTAATAAACACCATGACCAAAAACAACTTGGGGAACAAAGAGTTTATTTGACTTACAGCTCACAATTCATCATCGAGGGAGCCAACTCAAGAACTCAAGGCAGGAACCTGGAGGCAGGAACTGAAGCAGAGACAATGGAGAAATGCTGTTTACTGGCTTGCTCTCTGGCTTGCTCAGCTATTCTTCTACAGACCAGATCCACCTGCCCAGGGATAGAACTTCCCACAGTAAGCTGGGCCCTCCTACATCAATTAGCAATTAAGAAAATGCATCACAGACATACAACAGGCCACTGTGGTTGAGAAAATTCTTCAGTTGAGGTTCCTTCTTCCCAGGTTTGTCAAGTAAACAATTGAAGCTAACTATGACCAAACATGTCTTAACAGTTTAAGGAAAAAATACTATCAAAGCATGTTCATTTCTTGAAATGCAGAGGCAACCCATATCCTAAAGTGTGACACAGAATGAGATTAATATGCATGTCAAAATATAAGGAATTCTGAAGTGATGGGATAATATCCAAGTCATCTAAGTAGGGTTTCATGTATATTGAAGCACAGAATGTGTTGCTAAGGACCAGTGATACTGAGTACATTTCAAGGGCTGATGACAGTTTTTCAGTTATCCTAGCAAGTGTTCCCCTGTAAGATCATTCAATGTTATTTTTAAAAATTATTTATTATCTTTATTCTATGTGTATGAATGTATTGCCTGCATGCGTGTAAGTACACCTGTGTCATGCAATGCCCACAGAGATCAGAAGAGGGCACTGGATTCCCTTGGAACTGGAGTTATAGACAGTTGTCTTCTGTTGGATTCTCTGCAAGAACAGCCAGTGCTCTTAACTACTAAGCCATCTCTCTAGCCCCACATTCAATGTCATTTTTAAAAATTGCATGAATGCTGATGGGGAAAGTTTGCTCCCAAAAGCTGGGAGTTGTCATAAGGTTTGTTAGAAAAAGTTTCATTTATAAAAGCATAGTCCAAAAGACTCCCAAAATAATATAGGATATTCCCATAGTCCTTGTATGCCTCCCAGAACTTGAAGGTAAGACCCTATTGCTGAAGACACCAAACACTTTGAACATAAGACTTGAAGAAACTTGGAACTAGAGAGTTAAGAGTATTGGCTGCTCTTGCAGAAGACCTGAGTTCAAATCTCAGCACTCATATGGTGGCTGATAACCATCTATAACTCCAGTTCCTAAGGAGTCTGATGCCTTCTTCTGTCTTCCACAGGCACTGCATGACATAAGTGCACTTACCTACATGCAGGCATAACACTCATACATATAAAACAAAAATAAACAAATTTTACAAAAAAAAAAAAAGACTTGAAGAAATTTAGCCAGAACTAACCTGAAAGCCTCCTCCCTGAAGACTAGTTCTCAGAGAATATGCAGGTACTTTGCAAGCTGCAATGAGAGAAAAGAAATCAATAGTCCTTTCCAGCTGGAAAGCCTGTGAACCACAACAATGACTGGTCAATCAAAATATCCCTAACGGCCCAATAATGGCACTTGAGGGTAACAGATAATTCTGTAATTGGAACTATTTCATGTCTAGTACTGTAAAACTAGCCAAACACCCATAGCTGGATAGGTCATAGACCCTAGGGGGAGCCTGCTAATGTCATTTTCCTAAACCAATATAGTATATAACTGTATTCTAAATATATATCTTAAACCCACAGAGAAGTGTAGCTCTCACCCCTCATCAAAGAAGCTTCATTTCACAACAGATGGAAACTTCTCAGATTCAAAGCTGGTCAAAATGCAGAAAATAAGTGAGTTTGGGGTTCTCAGCCCAAACTGCTACAACTACAGTGCAATCCCTATACACATAAGGCTCAAGGAACATCACTGAAGAGAGGGCAGAAAGACTGCAAGATCCAGAGGACCAGGATGCCTGCTGCTAAGGTGTATTCAAGACATGACAGGGACGCTGTACTCATGAAATGTCCACAATATGGTTGCCTAAGTAAGACATGCATAATGACAATACCAGTTAACACACAAATGTGGGTGAGGAAATTTCACAGAATCCCATTGCCTGATGAAGAGGCGATCAATGGCTGCTGAGAGAGGGAGAATCCTTTATCTCCAGGGACTAGCTCCCTTGTAGGTTAGCCAATCCCAAGCAGTCAGCCCTAAACACATGTACATATAACCTGCACTAAATGGGCTCAGAAGTTTTATACATGTATGAATATAGTAGAGAATTTGAGAGGGAGTGGGGGTGGGAGGAAATGGTTGGAGTTGGAGGGGGAGAGAATGGAGTGGGAATGATGTAAATTTCAAAGAAATAATTCATAAGCTGACATAGCCTTATTATTAAGGGAGTGACTCTAGATAGGCTGAACAGGCTCCAGTGAATGAACTTCCACTAAGGGACATCTAGGTCCACAAACTTGACTCAATAGGCCTTAACATATATGACAGAATGCACAAAATCCAGTGCTGGAGCTATGTGTGGTGTAGGTGGGGGAGAAGGTATAAATATGATTAAGATGTTTTGTATGCAGTGCACAAAAATTCAATAAAATATACGTTGAAAATAAATAAATTTCAAAAAATTAAGCCATATATCAGTTTCCAGAAAGTTCTACCTTTAGCATGTCTGAGCTCCTTTAGGAGTCAGCACATTTATTATATTCAGCTAAACATTTTCTTCATTTCTAATGCATGGCATTAGAACACAGCAAGACCGGTCCTTGTGATACAAATGCTGCTGTCATTTTTTAATGTCTCCTTACTGACTTCACAGTACAAGGAAATATAATCTCAGAAGTGAGTTCCTTCATTTTATCTAAGCCTTCTTTTGTTTATGAGGTGATAATAGTTTTGTTCTCTGCTTTGAAATCATGACAGTGGTCCTGCTGGAATCTCTTGGGCTAGAATTTGTATTGCAGGTTAGTGGAGAGAAGGACATGAAAATGTGATTTCATTGCATTCTTAAATAGTGTCTACTTGTAAGCATGAGAGATGTACATGCAAGGCAACAAAGCAAAATATAAATCTATTCAACATCACAGTTAAGATTCAAACATATGTGTTCTGAAGCTTAAGCCATAGCTATAGATAAGAACAACACATTATATCTCTGTGTCCCCCAACTATTATAAAGAATGAATCCAAAATCTCTCTTCAAACCATACAGATTTAGAGGTGTACAGACAGGCATGTGTTTTGATTGTTTTACCTTATACTGGTGGTTGCCCAACCCTTCTCCTTGCTTTTTTACTAATAGGAACCTGTTGTCCAGAGATTCAATATGGCCCATTAAAATACCACCTCAAGGTTCCTCAAAAATTTTCGATTTTGTTTTGTTTTTAGGTTAGCATAAAAAGTAACAAGTTTCATTATAACATTTTCATACATCCGTATCATTATACTTTGTTCTATTTCAGACTCAGAAAAATTAAAAATAGAACTACCAACTGATCCAGCAATCCCACTTTTGAGTATATATCCAAAGGAAATGAACTCACTATGTTGAAGAGAGCTCCTTTCTTCCTTGTACATTGCAGCACTATTAGCCATGATACAAAATCAACCGAAGTGTTCATCCATGTATAAGTGGATAAAGAAAATGTGTTATATATAAGAATAAAAGAATACTATTCAGACATATAAAAGAAAGAAATTCGATCATTCTCAACTACATGGATGAACCTAAAGGATATTATGATATGTGAAATAAGTTGTAAGTGTAATATAATAATTTTGTAGAATTTATTGTTAAATGGGATTACCAGGAGTTGTGGTAGGAGGGACAAGATCAGAAAGATGATGGACAAAGGATGTAAAATTGTGGTTAGGAGAAATAAATTTAAGAGATTTTTTGTACAACATGGTAACTATAGTTAATATGAATATATTTTTGAAAATTTGGGAGATTTCAAATCTTTTCATCACAAAAAATAAGAATGTGAGCAGAAGGGAAACTTATGGGGGAGGAAGGAAACCAACAAGGGGGGGGATCAAAGAGGGAAAGGAGTGAATAGAAACAAAGTATAAGGATAGATATGGAAGAAAACTCCCAGTGAAACCCATTTACTTGATGCTAGCCTAAAAAAGAATCTTAAAAGTAATTCCTGTGCCTTGAACAAGTATTTATGAGATCACATATTTTTTTTAAATGAAGCTGAATGTGATTGTTCTCACACTTAGTCCCAGCAATCAAGAGATTAAGTCAGGAAGACTGCTGCAAATTCGAGGTCAACATGGGCTGCCTTGAGTTCTAGGCCTGCCTGGGTTCTAGTATGAGACCTTGTCTCAAAACAAACAAGACAAAGAAACAAGAAAAGAAAGTTAGGGAATGTACATGCTGATTGTCTCCATTTAGCCATTCTATATCATATACACATTTCAAAGAATCATGATACACATGGTAACCATGCATAATTATATTTATATTTGCATGCATCTTATAAATTTTAAAAATAAGTTTAAAAAATAAAGACAGAACTCCCCAGTCTCCCATACTGCTAAGAGAGTGAAGCTCCTAAGTGAGGCATTCAAAGAGCTCCTGACAGAAAGGAGCACATTAGAAGAGGAAAACTTTATCTTTGTCTTCTCCCTCTGTATTTTTCCTCCCTAATATGTGGGCATAACACCTGGACGCACAGCAACCATCTTGTAAGGTTCAGGAAGGAAGCCACAGTCTTTGGATGACGAAATGGAAAGATGAAAGAAACCTGTGTCCTGGTGGCACAGTAAATTCTAGATTTATTTTTCTTTGTTTTCTTTGTTTGTTTCTTTGTGGCAGACTCCTGCTATGCAGCCCAGGGTGGCCTGAAATCATGGTAATGCTCCTGCTTTCTCAATATTGGGATACCAGTGCGTGCCACTACACCTGGCTAGACTTAATTTTCACATATTGAAAGAAGTTATATGCAGGTCAACGTAAAGGTAAGCGATGCACCTCTTTTCCTCTTTTTTCCCTTCTGTTTATCTCTAGGCTCTAGACTATGGTTAAAAAGAGTGGATCTGAAGCCTTTCTTTGGGAATTCACATCATAGTTGCTCATAGGATACTATAAATTAAGATGCTTCTACTATGCTCTGTGTACCTCCTCTATCACCTTATTCCCATTGTATCTCCCACCACTCCAGAGCTATATGTGCAAAATGGGGTAGGTGTGAAAAGAGACAAGTGCGTTCTTATAATCGTCAAACAAAGGGTGAGATACCCTAGATATCATCCAAATTTCAGCTATCTTGAATTTTGGAAGAAAATGATTTTTATATCAATTGCTTCAAAATCTTGGTCCTTGAATATCTTCATACATTTCTTTCAGGTAGAATCATCTAAGTCAAATGTAACGTTGTGCCTCTCAATTCTAAGAAGAATAAGCATCTCCTAGTTTAAAATACAGGAGAATTGCCACATCAAAATGAGTGTAGAATAAATCCACACAAATAGACCAGAATAAATCTCCCTAAGTGACTCCCCAGTGTTCCCCTTCTGAGAGAGAAAGAATATTTATATTCCCAGAGGTGATATGGACATGCCTTGTAAACAAAAAACTGTTACAAGTGATGAGTAATCCTTAAAGTAGCATCTGAATGTAAAAAGTTGTACATTATAGACTTTTAAAATGTTTTCTCGGGCTGGTGATATGGCTCAGTGATTAAAGGTCCTTGTTTCACAAGTCTGACAACCTGTTGTGTGATCTCTAGGACCCAAACGGTGGAAGAAAAGAATGTGACTTCTGAAAGTTGTCCTCTAACATCCATGTACTATTGGCATGCACATGCCCGCATGCACACATTATACGAACAAATAGTAATAAACAAAAATTTTAATGTTTTCTTGCCGTAAGACTAAAGATAAATGAAACATACAAGCATGTCTCTATAACAATTGTTTGTTCTCATATCATAAGAGGTTAATGTCATATGTGAAGACGGAGAAAAAGAAATTATAAAAAGTTGACCTCTATTTTATTTATGTAAGTGCAGCCACATTGTGCTACAGAGGTCAGAACAGGGCATTGGATTTACTGGAACTGGAGTTATGGGTGGTTTTTAGTTGCCATGTGGGTGTCGAGAACTGAACCCGGTTCTTCTACAAGAGTAGTCAGTGCTCTTAACCTCCGTACCATCTCTCCAGCCCTCCTTTTTTTCTTTTTGCAAGACAAGTTAAGTAATGAACTTGGTGGCATGAAGTTGGTCCTCCATGTGTTTCTTATTTGGCCATTATGTGGCCATTATGTGGCCCCCTCCTGAGCTGCAATTTCTGGATAGGGGGACAGGAAAGAATGACAATGATGGTAGTTCTCTAGAAGCATTATCCCACCAAAGTGTCTTTCCAAATGGGGAATCAAAGTACAGGAACTCAATTAGAAAGTCTCTTTTTCCAAGAAAGAATAAAATAAAGAATAGTCACCTTCTGTTAACCACAAATACTGAAATCTATGGATGTTGACTTCCAGATAAGATGGCAGACTAGAGGCTGCCTCTGTGTGTCAGAATGACACAAAGGAGAGTGTCAGAATGACAGAAAATATACCATATCCCAAAGACAGAAATTAGAGGAAAAGTTGGAAATCTAGGAAAGTGTCAAGATTCTAGAAAAGTACAGAAACAAAAATAGGTGATACATAAGCTGAACACATCCTCAGCTACACAAGTCCCTGGTGCAGGGAGAGAACTCAAAAGTCACTTACCGAAAGGTAAACCACTGCCTCAGGGCAAGCCCAAGATCCTCACAATTCTCAAATCCAGTTGCAGATTTTCATGAGGCAGTGATTCTCTGGTGGACAGGCCAGAAGTGCTGAGACGCCAAGTTTGTTATGCTAGATGATTAGGAGGGTAGTGGCCAGGTGCCATCTGGGCAACTCTAGAACCCTGAGATCAGGGGACATTTATAGGTCTGGGAATCTCAATTTGGCCTACCATAGCTCCCAGGTGAAGGAAGACCCACAGAAGCAGTTATGGAGAGCAGAAGTTCCAGACAATAACACGTCAAAGTGTACAAAAGCTCTGACTCGGGCTGGAAAGTGCATAGAGAAAGGTAGCCCCACTCTTGGAGGTCCAAAACAGATTTCACCAGTTGAGAATTGTCCCAGAGTTTGACAGTTCTTAGACTGAACGTAGCAGGTGCATCAAATTCTGGAGCCACCAACATCTTTTTCACTGCTGTAATAGCCTGAGAGCCCTAAAGTTCCAGGTATGTCCTTGAAACCTACAGCCACATCCTTCCAACAGGGTGATTAATATTCAAGAAGTCCTGAAACCACTGTACATATCTCAGTACTGTGGTTGCTTTCAAACCTTGCAGCATTTCTGGGAGACACAACTCAGCTAATACAGCCACTGAAGGAGTATCAATTAGGGAGTCTCTGAACTGTGAGAGAACCTTCCCAGCCCGTAAACTGCAAAGCTAAGAGTGGCCAGCAGAGGCCCCTTGTATGCAAAGAAGGAAGGCTACCATGGTGAAGACAGCTCTGGCTAACTTCAGTCACTTGTCCAGTAGCGTGTAACTCATAGGAAAGACAACAATCCAAATATTCAATTGACACCAAATTCCATGAATATAATTGGAGATCTCCAATTTTCAAACACCCAGGAATAAGCTGTTCCGGACCCCAATCCTTTTTTCTCATTTTCAATTTTTTTCTTATTTTAAACTTTCTGACTCCTTTTTTCTTTACTACACCTTTAGCAGGATTTTCACTTTATTGTATTTTTAAGTATTTTATAATTTTATTTGTTATTCACTTTCAGATAGTCATCTAATTCAGTTTACATATTTTCCCATTATTATTTTCTTATTCTTTTTTTCTTTTTTGGCCCCTGTGTTTCCTCTCCCCACACACATATAAGGCTCAGAGAGGTGGAAGGAATTGAAAAAGCTGCAGAATTGGAGGAGTACAGTGAAATGCTGTCTTCTGAACATTATTTGGCTGTTGCACCCATGTACTTTCAGCAGCTGTGGTCACCTGCACAAGACTGCATAAGACCAAGTCATTCCAAGTCCCTAATGGATGGAGGACGTGTTCTGCAGGCCCCACCCCTTAACAAAGAGCTTTTGGTACTGAATAGTTGCTGAGGAAGGGAGAATCATTCCTTTTTCAGAATGTTCCCACTCGTAGCTTTCCTATGCTACAGTGGATGGTCTCACACCCCTGCACATATAGGAAGCTATAATTGGACTTAGTGGGTTGTCAATAAAAGAAAAAGAAAAAATACCTACCAGGGATCACACCTTTGAAGAAAACTGACTCTTTTCTCCCAAAAGCTATAACATGCAATAGTTAGGGGTTGGAACTTCATGCCCACCTCCCTGTCCCATGCTGGGATATTATCTGGCTTGAGCTTGAGGGGTTCTTATGCATGCTGTCTCAATTGCTGTGAGTTCGTATGGGTAATTGCCCTGCAGTGTGGAAAACATTGTTTCCTTGTAGTCATCCCCCACTTCTGGCTCTTACAATCTTTCTGCCCCCTCTTCCACAAAGATCTCTGAGCTTACAGGGAGGGGCGTGATATAGGTGTCCCATTTAAGGCTGAGCACTCCACACTCTCCTAGTCTCTGCACATTGAACAGTTGTCATGTGCTGGGAAATTGTCTTGATTGCCTTAATTGATATGGGAAGATCAAGCCCACAGTGAGGAGCCCCATTTCCCAGACTGTAAAAGAGCAGAGGAAGCTAGCTGAGTACTCTGAATGGATTTATTCCTCTCTGCTTTTTACAGTGGATGTGCCTTACGGTTTAACTTCCTGCCTCTTTCATTTACCTGTTATGATAGACTATAACCTGGAATTGTGAGTTAAACAATTTCTCCACTAAGTTCCTTGCTGTCCAGGTATTTAATCATAGCAACAGAAATGAAACTAGGATGTACATCCACCTTAAGTCATTTTTATATTACTTGTAATACCTAAGATAATATCTATACACCACTTTATTCATGTGAATTTACTATATTACTTAGTGTATGACAAGTTCATATTTTGCCAAATGGAAATTGTATAGAATTTAAAAGATATTTTCAATTCTGTTGGCTGAAACAAATATGAAGGCTAGAGGTGGCTGACTGTATTCTACTCCTCCTTGCTGCTTTAACACTTGATCAGAGGAACAGAGGGCATGGTGACATAAAACTCCCTAGCAGAGCATAGCATAGAGAACTCAGACCTCTACGTACCTGTCTTTACTCCTGTCATCCTTGAAAGTTTCTCTCACCTTTAAATTAATATGCCTATTCTCATTTCACATCCATTCCCTTCCTCTCCTTAGCAATGAAACAATGTTTCCTTTATTATAAAAGTAAGTACAATTGTGCTAAGGTTTTACAAGATGGTGCCATGGGAGAAACCAGGTAAAGGGCACAATGAAGCTCTCTGTTATTTCTCATAACTGCATGCAAATGTACAATTATCTCAGAATAACTCAGAGACTCTAATAATTGAAGATATTTCACTTCCTTGCATGTAAGGGACCTATGGAAGGCCAAATAGGATTTATAAGAGATTGGGGAGTATTGGGGAAGTTAAAGATAGCCTACTCTGGGCATAGAGAATCTTGTTGTACATGCATGGGGCACACTAATTGGCCCGGCAGCACCATTCATTCTGGGTATCTGGCCTAGTAAATATTTCAAAGAAAGCAATTTCAGTTGTTTGTGGACTCTTTGTGGCATCTGAGAAGATAGTTCAGGAATATCCAGGCCAGGCTCTCCAGATCCTTCCACCAGACCTGCACCCAAGTTAGGCCCATCCTGCCCTACTGCCCTTGACAAAATTGGTCACCTGGCACTGAAGTGTTAACAAGGCATTGGCTTGGGAATCCAATGAAAGGCTTGGATAGTAGCCTGACTCCACCATCCACTCATGGATAGACTTGCCTAAAGTCATCAGAATGAGAATGTGAGGATCCAGTGAGATCATAATGAAAGATAGAGGACAGGTGTTATGCACTGCTTCCGCTGTAGCATGCAGATTCATCTGAGCAGCTTAAAAGCACACGTGGTGAGTCTCTCTGCCTGTTCTTCCCCCAAGGAAGTTGTAAAGTTAACATAACTCCTATCTCTTTAATGCAGGCACCATAATGAGATCTATATTATTGATTACAAAGAGCTTTCAGTGGTTATTTTTAAACCTTAGCTGAAGAGGATATTACTTTGATAATTTTTGTGCTGAAACACTATGCATCCTTTTTTTAAAAGGAAGCAAAAAAGCTTGCTTCTCCACTGCCTCAAGACCTTTGACTGCATCAAGAGCTAGCATCAGAGGCACCAGCTGGGTCTTCAGGCTCTGTTGGCAGAGCTCACAAAATGTCAGTGCCCATCATGTCTTTTGGGAGCTCTTAAGAACTGACTGCTCAGATAGCTCAGTCTTTTCCAGAAATGACTGCCCCCTGCTGCTTTATTGATCCCTGCCAGTTACCTCACTTTTGATCCTTTTGCTTTCTGTAGCTGATTTTCTGAGTTGAAGTGGAGATCTGTTATGCTGAATTGTCCAGCTAGAAGACTTACTGGTCCCACTCCCATCCCCTCTTCCTTTTGCCTTGAGCTGACTCCGAAGCAGATCACCAAAAGAAATAATTACTTGCACTGCATAGATAGTACTTCTTTAATTCATAGTATCTCAAGATTAAAATGGTTATTTTGACAGTCCTATGTTCTGAGAACATTGTGTTCTTAAATCAACCTTTTATCATGCTGGGAACTGTTTAAAAGTGTTGTGTGAATCTCTGCCAGGACAGCATATTGATCTTTGTGGCAACTAAAGGAGGTGGGGAAAAAAAGAAGAAACAGCACGCAAGTCAGATAAACAGGAATCAAGAGGTTAAAGAGCACCCTTCCGACTCTCCGGGGAAGAATGCTGTTGTGAGGTGCTAAATGGGATACGGGAACATCTTGAGCTCCAGTGATTTTCTCAAGAACAACACCAGTGATTGTCCATGACCACCATCGAAGAAATCTTATAAACAAAAGGACTCTCTCCTTGCCTACTTCATTTGAGAGCAATCCACTCTGTATAAAACTTTTTGTTCCCCAAAGTTGATTTAATTTAGAGCAAGTAGTTTGATGCTTTGTTCATTGCTGTTACAGTCTGCACTGGATTAGTAGAACACCTTAATGAAAGGCCTCCTGGTAAGAGTTACTAACGACAGTCTAGAACATGGGTCAGTACACAATGGTCACCAAATGTTTTGTATGGTCTCATGATTGTACAGAAGGTTGACAAAGATTAAAAGGGAAAAATATATTTTGTGACATGTGAAAATTACATGAAATTCAGCTTTGGTGTCGAAGTAGGATTTTGCTGGCAATCGTGCTCATCCTTACATCACGTGGTTCCAAAAGTCCCAAATATTACTATTCAGCTCTGTACAGAAATCATCTCATTCTTTCTCTCCACTAGTACGGTTCACCATAACTTCCCTTAATAATAGAAGTGTTCTATAATCTCTACTGTCCAACCCAGTGGCCATCATCCACATATACTATCTAAAATTAAGTTAATTCAAATCAAAGAAGATTTAAGAAGTCCCCAGTGCCTCTGGCCATATTTCAAATGCTCCACAGATACATGTGACTAACGGCTGCCACATTAAACAACACAGATCCAGAATATTAATCTCTATGAAAGAGCTCTATTGTTTGTTCTGAGAAATATAGAAATCTCAGTCATTGCTTTGTCCTTTCTTTGCTAACTTTTTATGGGTCATTTGTCTGCTACATTTTAAAGTCAAAAGAAAATAGTTTTCTTAGTCTATGTATTCTTTTTCTTGTTGTTTGTTTCATACAGAGTCTCATGCAGCCCAGACTGGCTTATAACTCAGGCTTGCTCTGAATGCCTGATCCTCCTGCCCTGTCTCCCAGTGATGCATGTAATACCACACCCAAACTGAGCCTAAGTCCACCCTGATGCAAGGATTTTGAAATTGATCTCAGGAAGCAGTAGTATATGAGTAGCTAAATTAAATAAAGGAGTTAAGAAAACTAATTAATGGTGTTTTGGAAAGTGTATTGGTTATTTTTTCTCACTGCTATAACAAAATACCTAACAAGGCAACTTAAAGAAGGAAGGGTTTGTTTTGGCTCAAAGTAGTTCATCATGGTGGAGAACATACTGCAGCAGGAGTGTGAGGCAGCTGGTTGCCTTGTGTCTACAGTCAGGAAACAAAGAGAAATGCTGTCTTTTTTCTTTCATTTTTCTTCAGTTCAAGACCACAGCCCATGGAATAGGACAGCTCATAACCAGCTTAGGTCTTTCTTCATCAGTTAAATCTCTCTTGAAACACCCTCACAATTCTACAAAAAGGTGTCTCTCCTAGGTGATTTCCCATCTAATCAAGTTAACAATGAAGATTAACCATCACAAAAAACCAGCTACCTTTATGAACAACTGGAAGTCGTTTCTGCTTGGGAATTCTAAGGAAACTAAGAGTTAATCCACTTGAGGGTAGAGGAAGCTGGGGTGCTTATACATCAACTCCCCAATAGATGTTGTTTGAAGGCTCCTTCGGGAGGCACTAAATCTTCAGCCCTTTATATTGAATATTCCTTGATGTCATAGAAAACTCCTTCAAGCAGAGAACTTCAGGTGTTCACAGTAAACAGGAAAGTGAACAGTGGTAATGGGAAGGATATATAGGAAAGGCACCAATAGCATCTATTGCAGTAAGATGCCGAAAGACATAACCAGGGAAACCTAAATTAGTGACTCTTCTCCTCTGTATTACCACTGTGAAAAGGTTAGTGAGAGCTGTTGAATAAAGCTAGTGGCTAAAGTTGAGGCTTGGGAAGCTCTCTGAATGACTACTGTGCCTTAAACCTGACCATATGCATTGTGGCCAGCATTGCTGCCACATTTCCTGCCATGACCACATGGAAATATTCCACTGATCCATCCATCCCACTCCTGTTCTGCATTTGACAACTAGGCATTGGGTGACCATTGAACCTTGGTTTTAAATCACTCTAGAAGTCAGACAAGTATGTGTTATCAAATTACTAACTCAAAATAATTAGATGTAATTAAAAATGTAACCAAGAAACTAGCAAAAGTGGTAAGGATGTAAAAATCAATCTAGTTGTACTAGAGAAGTTCCAAAAAAGCTTCATATACCTTGGGGAGCTTCTGGTGCCATTCCTATGGCACATTTGATATGCAGGAACTCTGAAGTAGAATACACAAGTGAGTCTAAATATGACAATTCACAGCAGCAAAACCCAGCATCTAATTATGCTATGAATTAGAGAAGTATACTGTTTATCAAAAAGTATCCAGGAATTCCAGACAAACCTGAATGCTGAATATCAACTTCATTTTGCAAGGGACCAGCCAAGATCATATGTTTTGATTTCTGTTGTGTTTTTAAGTTTCTTTTAAAACACTTCCCAAACTTTCTAAACATAGGAATTTTTCAGTTGGGAATCATCTTTTCTTTTAATTTGAGATGTTTCCACCCTTTTTTCCTATATCCTTGTAATCAAGAGAAATGAGGTCTTTTCATCGCTTCTTTCTTTCTGGCATTGAAATTGTTCAAAGGAGCTTTGCCCATCCCCCTGGTGCTAGTGCCTTGAGCCTAGTCTTGTATCCAGAATTTCTTTCTTCTGGGGAGTCATGGGTTTTTAGAATTGTGCTACCACAGTGAAACTCTCAAGAAGAACCATCTAAACAAATCTTCAAGTGGATGGGAATAATTTTAACAACCATACAAAAGTGCCCCTGGTTGTTATTTGGGTTATTCTAATAAAATACCACAGACTGGGCAACTTACTAAAGAACATAAATTTACTTCTCATAGTTCTGGAGGTGAGGAAGTCCATAATCAAGACACTGGTGGATTCATTGTCTGATGAGGACACACTCTGTTCTTGTGACCCCACATAGAAAACTCAAGGCTTATAAGATCACTAGTCCCATTGATGAGGGCTCAGCCTCCATAATCTAGTTATCTCCCAAAGAGTGAACATCTTTCACCAAGGCACTGGTAATTATGTTTCCACATATAAACTTGGAGAGAGACATAAACTTTTAAACTAGAGCACTTGTATGAGTTCTATACTAGTTAAGGTAAGCACGGCTGTTATATTACATATAAATATTATAAATATATAATATTATAAACATTAATGTACATTTTAACTATTAAAGCTTAGTGATTTAACAAAGTGATTCATTCTTCAGTCATAAAATGGTTGGAATGTGGGTCTCTGGTTCTAGAGTCATTCAGAACCTATGGTTGAATCAAACTTTAAAACCTTGAACATTTGGCTTCCAGGATGACTGAGCACAAAATCAAGCAACTGATGATGGAGAAGGATGGGATACTGGGAAAGAGCTGGAGAGATTGCTAATACAGAGAGTTTTGAAGAGACCAGACTTAGAATTGGTGCCTATATTACATGCACACATTCACAACATCACCTAATTGCAGCAGAAACTAGAATATCTAGTCTAGACAGATGATAGGGGAAAAATTGGTTTGCTGCAGTTTCTGCCACAAATACCATTAGTGGACCATCTCTTTTCCCCTTTAGTAGTGACCTTTTCCCACACAACTGAGGTGTGAAAAAGCTGGAGAAATATGCTCCCAATGGACCCCATTACAACTCAGTTTAGTCTCATGCCTTTGCTCTTGTTTTTATTTTTTTTCAGTTCTGATAATCCACATGGTATCTGAGATTATCTTGGAAACAGATTAATGTGGGGTGCAGAAGGTGAACCGTGTGAGCCTAAATCATAGCACTGCCACCAGAGCTACTGCTGGGTCTGTAGCAATATACCCTAAGACACAGATTATGAATTCATGTGAACTCGAGACTTCAAGCCTATGATAGGTACTTCCTGTCCCTGGTGTCCTTGAAAGAATTGGAGCATCTGTGTAAAATGACCTGCCCCATTGATAATGCATGTACTCTCCCAGAGATGGGAAAGAAATGCTTTCTTCAGAGGGCATAAGCAGCGAATTCTTTTTTCATCTCCTATGATACAGAGTAGGAGTGCTGTAAATGCCAAGCAGTATGGATTTTTAGAACGATGACTCATTACTTCTGGGTTTTTTTTTTCAAGGCAATTATTCATCTAGTCTGAATCTCTTCAAGATGAGCCAGTATGTCTGTCATATAGATGAAGAGAATGGCTGAGATCTCCACAAGTAAAAAGATTGATTTAGGTCAAATAGTAGGGCTAGGGCAAATGACTTTTAGAACTTGTACATCTGGTATGAGAAAAGGAATAAAATCCATAACTCAATGGCTGTTCTAGTTTGCTTTCAATTGCTATGACAAAACACTCTGACCAATATCAACTTGGGGAGGAAAGGGTTTATTTGGCTTACATCTCCCAGGTCACTCTTTATTGCTGAGGGAGCCCAAGGTAGGAACTCAGAGCCGGAACCCGGAGGCAAGAGCTGAAGTACAGGCCATGAAGGAACACTGCTTACTGACTTGCTCCCCGGCCTGAGCGCAACCTGTTTTCTTATATAATCACCTGCCCAGGGGTAACACCACCCACAGTGGGCTGGGCCCTCCCACCCATCACTAAACTATTAAGAAAATGCCCAGCAGATATGGTCACAGGTTGGTCCAATAGAAGCAATTGCCTAGTTGTGTCCCTCAAGTGTGTCAAGTTGACAGCTAAAGTTCTCCAGCACAAGGGCAGAGACTGTTTTACCAGTGTAACCTTGGTTTCAGTAATCCTGTTACCAAAGGGTTATTTCTATGAGAGCGGGATTCTAGTTTACACTTTACTTTTCCCCAGAAAGTGGGTATCTATCTCCTAGAAAATGCCTCCTTGTCTCAAAGTTATAGAGATTTAATTAACAGCCAGCAATAGCATAAACATTAAATCTTCAAGTTTTTTTAAGGAAATAGATTCCCCCCCAACACTAGCCTTGTAAATTTCTCCACTTTCTACAGCCTCCCCACCTGCAGTGCACTCCCCATTCTGTTTTGTGTCTCTAGATTTTCCTGCCTTGAGCCACTACCTTTCCGCTCCCAGGTTATGATTCCAAACTTTGGCAATTCTCCCAGCTCCTCTACGTACCCAGAAAACATCCTTATTGCCTTTTATACACCCTTTATCTGGTGGGGAGAAATCTCTCTGTTGCTTAGCATATATTAATCTCTGAGTTCAATTCCCAGGACCACATAAAACCTGACCTGGTGGTGCACGCCTGTAATTCCAGCACTCAAGAGGTTGAGGCAGGACAAATAAGCAGGAGAATCAGAAGTTCAAAGTCATCATCAACTACATAGTGAATTCAAGGCAGGCCTTGGCTACAGGAGAGACTAAGAGAATAGCTTTCACTTTTTAGCTACATTTGGTACACATATACCCACCCACCCACACACGCACACACACGCACACACACACAATGTAGGACAATGGCAAACACATAAAGAATTAAAAGCAATAAAAATAAATCTTTAAAGGATAGGCACTTCCCTATCATAGCACTTACTAGGCAGGATTATTCCCTAGCACAAATATGTGCCAAACCACCCAGCTTTAGATTTGGATATGAGAATCACTGTCCTACACAGATGTTTGAAACCAAAAGCCTGATTTAGGTCATGAGGAATCACTGTGTTCACTTGGGCATGGGTAAGGCTATGATACTTTACATTTTTGTGCCCACTATGTACCAGGTGTACAATTCTCCAAGCCCAGTGTGTACCACAGCATCCATTAGCCTGCGCATCAACATCCTTACTTTTCAGTGATCAAGAAGAAAATGTGTTTCAACTAAAGAGATTACACAACATATTCTCTTGGAATCCTCAGCAGAATCTTTTGAAGTCTGTAGAAATATTAAATATTTCATTTTTCAAGGAGAAAATAATTCACAAAATGGGTTTGTGGAGGAAAATGCAGCTACACAGACTTTGACATTTCAGTTATATAGTTAACACCTTGTTACATAACTTCTACGTTGCTGTGACAAAACACTCCAACAAATACCAACTTGGGGCAGAAAGGGTTTACTTCACTTACATCTCCTGAGTCACAGTTCATCAGGGAATCCAACGTAGGAACTCAGGCAGAAACCCGGAGGCAGGAGCTGGAGCACAGGCCATGAAGGAATGCTACTTACTGGCTTGCTCCCCTGGCCAAGCTCAGTCTGCTTTTTTATACAATAGACAGCAACCTGCCCTGAGATGGCGCCATCCACAGTGAACTGGGCCCTCCCACAGCAGTCAACAATCAAGAAAATACCCCACAGACATGGCTACAGGTCAGACCAATGGAGGCAATTCCCCAACTGAGGCTCCCTCAACCCAGGTGTGTCAAATTGACACTAAAGCTATCCAGAACACATTACTCATTAACTTCTAACTCCAATTGGCTCAATACACCTAGGCTGTGCACATAGCGCAGGGATGGGGTGAGAGAAGGTGATACCCTAATACCAATTGGGCATTGGCCCAATGACTATCACTTCTCCAACCTTCTATTTTACTACTCCTATAAGTGTTGGTAGACATCTCAAGCCATACTTCTCAAGTTTGGGTGTAGCAAAGAATTATCTGGGTGGCTTATTACATTGCAGAGTACTTAGACCCTGTCCCTCAGGAACCTAAATTCAACAGATCTGGGGTGAGACCCAGGAATATGCATTTTAACAAGCTCTGCTGTCGAGTTTCTTGGAGCCAAGGCTGAGCTGACTAGGACCCAGTAGTGGTACCAGTGTTTTGGCTTTCGTTGTTTCTTGCCCTTCTTTGAGGGAATGCCAGAGGCCGGTGACTCCACTATCACCTTCACATTTAATCTTATCTCCATTGAGATTATTGAACCAAACTCTGAGGTCATTTAGTCCCAAGAACAATTTGTTTTTGTAAAACAAAAGTTATGATGCTTTTGAGATTTAAGAGATTAATCAGAAGGAGGGTTTAGTGCCTGACATGCACAAGGCCCTGGATTCCATGCCCAGGAGAGGGATGTGGAGAAAAGACAGAGGGAGAGGCATTCCTGTAATCCCATCACCCAAGAGGCACAGGCAGGGACAGGAAGATAGCCACCACTATAAAGCCAGCTTGCTCTTACTTACAGCAATTTCGAGGGCAGTGAGAGTTATATAAGACCCTTTCTCAAACAAAGAGATTAATAAGGGAAATGATTATTCAAACTCTTTTGATGAAAAGTTATTTGCAAAAATCAACCATCACCCTAAACTCTTTTAGTTCCTTTCTTTAACTTCACTCTAAAAATTGGTCCTAAGTAGAGAATCTGATGGATTGTAGTTAAAAAGGTAACACCACCCTTCTATAGATTTCAAAGCTAAGGGAAGTATCTGTCCATGACACATGGTGGAATTTAATGAGAATTACGTAGTAGAATGAAGAGTTTAAGTTCAGGGTGATAAATTATTTTGGCATCACAAGAACTCGAGGGAAACAAAAAATTCTCAAAACTATAATTTAAAATCCATCAGTCTATTTTCTCCTTTAAGAGATTCCCCTATATTGAGGGAACTTTTTTAGTACCTTCATCAGATTGCAGACTAAATATATCAGCTGTCTTTAGTATGTCCTCAGACAGGTTATTGAATCTTCATGAACTTTAGTTTCCTTGTCTGTAAAATGGTAATGATAACACCAGATTCAGAGTTGTAGTGAGGATCATACATACTACTTATTTTTTAACTTTACATTTTTTAATTAGCATATACAGTATAAGTTTCATTGTAGCATTTTCAAATGAAATTGTTTTTGTTGGTTCTCCCCTAGCTCTTCTCTTTCACTTCCCTAATTCCACACATGCACCCTTCCTCTCAGCCCCAGCAAAGAACTTAGCAACTAGTAAGTGCTCAGTAAAGACCTATTATGATATAATTTTAGCATTTAATTTATAGAAGGCAAACTTTATTTTATCATGTTTTACTTTCTTTGTTTTTCTTTTTTCTTCTTTAATATTTTTCTATTACTTTATTTAAAATGTATGTGTGTATTGCCCACATGTGTGCCAGTGCAACCATTTCATGCACTGCCCAAGGACATGTAGGATCCCATGGAACTGGAGTTACAGACAGTTGTTAGCCACCATGCGGATGCTAGAAATTGAATCTGAGTTCTCTGCAAGAGCAGCCAGTGCTCTTAACCACTGAGTCATCTCTTACAGTCCCTTTTCTTTTTTAAATTATTTTTGCTAGCACACAAAACAATGGATTTCATGACAGCATTTTCATACATATTTATCACTGCACTTTCATCATATTCACCTCTCAGGACCCTCCCTGTCTCCCTTCCCTCTTCTCACTGGTCCTCCTCCAGCCCCCAAATAACCTCCCTTCTGTTTTCATCTTTGATACACAGACAGATAGATTCTGCTTGAAATAAAACATGAACTATTTGTCTTTCTTCTCCTCTACTATCCTCACTTGTTCCTACACATGCACACTCTTTCTAATACTTTCAATAGACAGATAGATAGATAGATGATAGATTCTACATATGCGAAAAATCTGTCTTTGCTTAGTATATATTCAATCTCATCATTATTTTCTGAAAATGCATAAGTTCATTCCTCTCCACTGTAAAGTTCAATGTATATGTATATCACATTTTTATCCACTTATCGTATGATGGATATCATGCTGTTTCCATATCTTGTCTGTTTTGAATAGAGAAGCAATAAACATAGATGTGCAAGTACCTCTATGGTATGATGACTTGGATTCTTTCAGACCTATACCAGGAATGGTATGAGAATGCGATAGCTATATTTAATATACTTAACAGCAATGATCGTGTGATATTTTTTGTTTTTGAGAAAACTCCATATTGATTTCCTATACTTGCTGTCCCACTTACATTCTCATTAGCAATGGCTATGGGCTCCTCTTTTCTTAAGTAATTGCCAGCATTTATTGTTATTGCTTCTCTGTTTTAAAATATAATTTTACTGAATTTTCAGGAAAGATTGTAAGAGCCAGGGGTGATGAATGACCATAGGAAACAGTTTTCCAGACTTCAGGGAACTTGTTTATATGGACTTACAGCAACGGTGACAGTATGCGCAAGACTCATGAAATCTCAGATTGTAAAAATCCAGCATAGATTGGGGAAATGGGCAAGAAGCCCCAACCTTACCAAAGGAACTATTAGCAATTGTTATATTGTTATTATTTTCCTTAATCATAGCCGTTTTGATTGGGGTAAGATAGAATTTCAATATATTTTTACTTTGTATTTCCCCAAATGCTAAGGGTGTGGACTATGTCTTTATATATACATATATATATATATATATATATATATATATATATATATACACACACAAATATAATACATTTGTATTGGCCACTTGTATTTCTTTTTTAAATAATCTATTGGGCTTTTGTAATTGTATGCAACAGTTTTCAATCAAGTCCAGACTCCCGCCCCCATCTATATCCCCCCACTCTCCCACAAGACCCCATGCTCTCTGCTACACAAGGCCACAGTCAAGTGCCTGCCCCTAGATGTCCCTCAGTGCAAACCCAACCACTGGTGTGCAGTCAGCCCATTCAGAGATCCCAAGTTAGGCATATTCTCCCACACCCAGTATAGCAACCTGTCTCCTACATTTCTCAGTCTGGGGCCACCCTCTGGGCCCCTGTTTAATTGAGTTGGCGGGGTCCTATGCTCGACGCCACCACTGCCACACATTCACACGTGCAAGCCTCTCAAGGCCTAAAAGACTCCACCTCCCTGTGTTCATGAACCAGCCCTGGCTCTTAGAATCTTTCCACCCACTCTTCCACTGTGGCACCTTTCAATTTTCCCACCTTTCCCCTGATAACATCTGTTCCCTACTGCCCCCCTCTTTCAGGTTCTTTCTTTTCCTTTACCTGTGTGTATCCTTTCCATTTTCCTGACTCCTAGTGTTACATCTAGATATATATTCCCATGTAAGAGATTTGTGAAATGATTGCAAATGAGGGAAAACGTATATTGCTGTTGCTTGCTTTTCTGCGTTTGTGTTACTTCACTTGGTATAACGGTTTCTAGTTCCATCCATTTACCTGCAAATTTCATTCCTTCTTTTATTACATAGAACTCCATTGTGTAAATGGACCACATTTTCATTATCCATACATCACTTGAGGGACATTTAGCTTGTTTCTATTTCTTAGCTCTTGAGAAGAGAGCAGCAACAAACATGGATGTACAGGTATTGCTACAGTATGATAAACCCTTTGAGTATATGCCAAGGAGTGTTATAACAGGTCATATGGTAGATTCACTTTGATTTTTTTGAGAGTTCTCTACACTGCTTTCCATAGTGGTCGGACAAGTTTGCAATCCCACCAAAAATGAATGAGCATTCACTTTTCTCCCTTTCTCCACATCCTCACCAGCATTCGGAGTCATTCTCTTGATCTTAGCCAGTATGACAGGGGTAAGATAGACTCTTAAAGTTACTTTTATTTGCATTTCTCTAGTTACTAGGGATGTTGTACACTTTTTAAGGTGTTTTATAGTCATTTTTATTTCTTCATTTGAGAGCTCTCTGTTTGGATCTGTAGCCCATCTTTTTATTGGGTTGTCTATTTTCTTGTTTCTTTGTTTTTTGAGTTCATTGTATATTCTGGATATTAATCCTCTGTTGGATGTATGGCTGGTAAGGATTGTCTCCCATACATTGTGTTTCATCTTCCCTTCCTTAGTTGTTTCTTTTGCTGTATAGAAGCTTTGTAGTTTAATAAGGTCCCACTTACTGATTAATGATTTTAATGCCCGAGTGACTGATGTCTGATTTAGAAAATCCTTTCCTACATTTACATCTTGGAGTGTACTGCCTATGTTTTCTTCTAGCAGTTTCAGAGTTTTGGGTTTTATATTGAGATCTTTGATCCATTTGGAGTTGAATTTTTTGCAGGGTGAAAAATAGGGGTCCAATTTCATTCTTCTACAGGTGGAGATCAAATTTTGCCAGCACCATTTGTTGAAGATGCTGTTTTTCCTCCATTGTGAGTTCTTGGCACTTTTATCAAATATCAGGAGGCTGAAATTGCATGTCCTCAGGTTTGGATCTTCCATTGTGTTCCATTAATCTATGTGTTTATTTTTGTGCCAATACCATGTGGTTTTTATAACTATACGTCTGTAGTATAATCTGAGATCTGGTATGATGATCCCGCAGTGCTTTTCTTTTTACCCAAAATTGCTTTGGCTATCCAAGGTGTTTTGTGATTCCATATGACCTTTAAGATGGTTTTTCAAGCTCTGTGAAGAATGATGTGGGTATTTTGATTGGTATCGCATTGAATCTAAAGATTGCTTTTGGTAAGATGGTCATTTTCACAATATTGATTCTCCCAATCCATGAGCATAGTAGATCTTTCCATATCCTAGTGTCTTCCTCTATCTCTTTGAAGATTTGAAATTTTCATTATAGATATCTTTAATGTCTTTTGTTAGATTTATTCATAAGCATTTTTTGAAGGTTATTGTGAATGGGAGGGTTTCCTTAAATACTTTATCTGATTGTTTGTTCTTGGTATACAGAAAGGCTACTGATATTTATAAGTTGATTTTGTAACCTGCCACCTTACTGAAAGTATTAATCATTTCTAACAGTTTTCTAGTGGAATTCTTGGATCACTTATGTATAATACCGTCTGCAATTTCCAATTAGTACTTCTTTCATTTCCTTATCTTTTCTTATTGCTTTGCAAGAGTTTCAAGCTCTGTATTAAAAAGCAGTGGAGATAGTGAACAGTCCTGTCTGGTTTCTGATTTTAATGAGAATGTTTCCAGTTTTTCTCCATTCAGAATGATGTTGGTGATGGGTTTGTTGTATATAGCTTTAAATATGTTGAGGTATGCTCCCTCCAGACCAATTTCTTCTAGGACTTTTAACATGAATGCTTGTTGGATTTTTGCCCAAGGCCTTTTTCTGCATCTGTTGATATGACCTTCGTTTTTGTCTTTAAGTCCATTTATATGTTTTATTACATTTATCAACTTACGTATACTGAACCATTCGTGCATCTCTGGAATAAAGCTGACTTAATCATGGTGGATGATCCTTTTGATCTGTGTCTGTATGTGGTTTGTGAATATTTTGTTGCATATCATTGCATCTATGTTCATTAAGGATATGGGCCTATAGTTTTCTTTTCTGTTCTATCTTTATCTGGTTTTGGTATTAGAGAGATACTGGCTTCATGGAAGGAGTTTAGGAGTTCTCCCTCTGTTTTTATCCTTTTGAATAATTTAAGCAGTATTGGTTGTAGATTTTCTTTGAATGTCTGGTAGAATTCTGCTCTGAGTCCATCTAGGCCAGGTCTTTTTAGTAAGGAGATTTTGTATTTGATCTCTTCTTGGTTTAACTTTAGTGGTATTCATGATTTTAGAAATTCATCTATCTCTTTTAGATTTTTGAACTTTATAGAGTGTAGATTTCTTTCAATGTTCTGGATTTTTTGGTGTCTGTTGTAATGTTTCTCCTTTCATCTCTGATGCTGATGATTTGGATTTGCTCTTTCTTTCTTTTAGTTAACTCAGTACATGTCTGTCTATCTTGTTTAATCTTTCAAAAAATCAGCTCTTAGATTCATTAATTTTTTTGTATTGTTTCTATTTCATTAGTTTCTGTTCTGATTTTTGTTATTTCTTCTCATCTACTAGGTTTGGGTTGGTTTGTTCTTGCCTTTCCATAGTCTTGAGTTGTACTGTTGAATCATTTTCATGTGCTCTTTCTGATTTATTAATGTAGGCACTAAAAGCTATAAACTTCCCTCTTAGGACTGCTTTGAAGGTGCCCGGGGGTTTTGTTGTGTTGTTTTCTTGTTTTCATTTAGTTTCAGAAATACACTTATTTCTTTCTTAATTTCTTCTTTGACCCATTTATCATTCAAGAGTATGTTTTTTAATCTCCATGAGTCATATAGTTACTAGAGCTTCTTTTGCTGTTGATTATACGCTTTACTGCATTGTGGTCTGATAGAATTCATGGAATTATTTCAATTTTCTTGTGTTTGTTGAGACGTGTTTTGTGTCTCATAATGTGGTCAATTTTAGAAAAACTTCCATGGGCTGCTGAGTAGAAAGTGTGTTCTTTGGTGCTTAGTCTGTAGAATGGAATAGTCTGTAGATGTCTGTTTGGCCCATTTCAAGTAACATGTCATTTAATTCAGATATCTCTATGTTTATTCTTTGTCCTGTTGACCTGTCTATTGAAGATATTGGGGTACTGAAGTCACCTACTATTACTGAAGTGGCATTAATCTGTGTTTTAAAGGTCTGGAGTACTTTTTAAACGTAATTTGTTTGCTCCAGATTTTGATGCATTTATGTTCTTCATTGTAATATCTTCTTGATCAATTGTTCCTTTGATTAGAATGAAGTAACCCTCTTCATCTCTTCTGATTAGTTATAATTTGAAGTCTATTTTGTCAGATATTAGAATTTCAACACCTGCTTGCTTCTTAGAGCCATTTGCTTGGAATATAATTTTTCCATTCTTTCACCCTAAGGTAATGTCTGTCCTTGAAAGTGAGATGAATTTCTTGAAGACAACAAAAAGATGAGTTTTCTTTCTTGATAAATTCCACTAGCCTGTGTCTTTTGACAGGGGCATTGGGACCATTGATATTTAGTGTTATTATTGAAAGATGTGTACTGGATACTGTCATTTTAATTTGTGTTTGTGGCCTTATTTGTGTTTCATTATTATACCTTTCTTTGTTTTCTTTCTGTAGCCTCTTGGGTATACTATATTCCTTTCTCCAGTACTTTGTATTGTTTCAAGTATTCTCTGTATGGCTGGTTTAGTGGAGATGAAGTCTTTCAACCTATTTGGGTCATGAAAATTTTTCTGTTCCCTTTCAACCAAGATAGATATTTTGCTGGATAAAGTATTCAGGGTTAGCTTTCACGGTCATTTAGAACTGGAAATATTTTGGTCCAGGCTCTTCTGATTTTCATAGTTTGCATTGAAAAGTCGGCTGTAATGCTGATGGGTTTTCCTTTATTTGTAACTTGTTTTTCTCTAGCAGCTTTCACTAACCTCTCTTTGTTCTGTAAATTTAATGCTTTGCTATGATATACTGTAAGGATTTTCTATTCTGGTCATGTTTAATTGGTGTTCTATGTACTCCTTGAATCTCTATAGGTAAGGCTATCCTTAATTTAGGGAAGTTTTATTCTACAATCCTACTGAAGATCTGTTCAATTCCATTGGCCTGAGATTCTTCTCCTTCCTGTATGTCTGTAATGCATAGATTTGTTTTTCTTCAAGTTGTCCCACTTTTCCTGAGTATTCCATTCCTGTGTTTTTCTTTTTTTAACTTTACATAATCTTTTCTTGAAGCATCCAGATCCTCAACTTTGTCATCCAGATTTAATAATCTGTTTTCTGTTTCTTTCACTCTGCTTGTGAGGCTTTCCACTGTTGTTTCAAATTGACTTATTGAGTTTTTCAATGTCATTTTAATTTCCATTTGGGTTTTCTTCACTATTTCTCTCTCTTTTGTGAATTCAGTTTTCATGTCATGAATTAATTTTGATATTGCATTAAAGCACTTATTTGTATGTTCTTAGGCTTCTTGCACAAGTTTATGTCTTTCCTCTTTGAGTTTTTTTAGTTTTTTGTCTGTGTTTTCTTTAAGTTCCTTGAAAAGGAACTTAAATCTTAAATTCTGGAGCTTGTGGTTCCTCAAGGTGGTTCTCATTTTAGTTCACTTCTGTAGTATTAGTAGGCTTTGTAGGTTTTGTCAAGGACGTAGTCTCTTGGATTTTCTTATTATTTGGTTTTTATCACTGCTTTTGAAGCATCTGGATTTTCTTTGTTAAATATGTGTCCAGTAGGGACTTCTAATCTGCTTTTGTTTAACTGAATTTTCATTCTATTTATATTGTTTGTTTAGCTTGGTTGCCTTTTGTTCAAGTATGGAAACTAAATTGGTATATATTTCAGGTTCTTGCAGGGTAGTAGACTGGTCTGGGTGAATGATGGAACAGGGTAGTAGGTAGGCTGGTCAGGTTAGTAAGAGGGCTGATCTGAGTCAGACGGATCAGGAGTCAGTGTAGTCTATGCTAGAGAGTTTAGCTAGTCTGTGTGGGCTAGGAAACTAGTTAGGAGATTTGAGGGAGAAGAGCTGAGCCAGCCTGTGTCCAAAGCTAGAAGGGGACAAGGTGGAGGTGGGTGAGGGGAATGGTAGGTAGAATCTGACTTACCAGAGTCCTGGCTGATCAGGTATGTATGACTGGTTGAGAGCCAGAGAAGATGTGGGGTCAGAGAAGCACCTTAGGAGGGACTTAACAATCTATACTACAGTGTTTAGCTAGTCTAGGTTAGGAATCTAGACTAAGATCTGAAGCAGAGGAGTTGGAGCTCACCTGTGTCCAAGGCTGCAAATAAGGATATTTGGCTTCTCCCTTTCCTATTTTTACTTTTTCTTTCTTTCTTTCTTTCTTTCTTTCTTTTTCATACTGCTCTAGCTAAGACTCTAAGCACTATACTGAAGAGGAATAGAAAAATCAGACAATGTTGTTTCATTCTTGATTTTAGAGGAGATACAGAAAGCAAACTCTCAAATGTGAAAAAATGGCTTGAGAACAGAGGAAAAAGTTCTTATAAAGATATATGTCAAAAGGCATGGCAGTAATTCAGAGTAAAAGTATGAATGTTTGAATGAAATAGTGCTTATCAAAATAGACTGGGAAATTATCTGTTATGGAAAGTCAACTGAAATGGTCACTAATTAAATGTGGGTCATGATATTAAGAAGTCTAAAATTACCATTAATGGGAATGGAGAAATGGCTTAGTATTTAGGTGCACTGGCAGTTCTTGCAGAGGACCTGGGTTTGATTTTCAGCACCCACATGGTGGCTAAAAAACATCTGTAACTACATTTCCAGGGTATCTGATGTCCTCTTCTGACCTCTGTGTGCATTGCACAACATGGTGTACTTACATGCACACAGGCAATACACTCATACACATAATATAAAATAAAAATAAAATATTCTAAAATTACCATTACTAAAGACAGTCATTTATTACTTAAGTAAATACAGCAACAATATTGGGGCATTTTGGATGCCTAAATGATACTTACTTTGGATCATCAATAAATTATCAAAAAGCTGCATCTTAACCCATACCAGATCTGTTGAAAGATCTGCCTTCAACCCTGCTGTAAGTGAACTCCAGAAACTTGTACTCCCTACTCATCAGATTAATGGCAACAGTTGAACTCTGTGCAATCACTTTGAAGGGGCCTCTTCACAGGTTCCCAGGGCCCTAGTGTACGGTTAGGAAACAGAGGATCAACAGGATGTGAAGACAATTCAATGGAGAAAGCAAAGTCTCTTCAACATGTGGCACTCAGGTGATGGAATAACCACATAACATAACTAAAAATAGATGAAAGACCTAAATATAACAGCTAAAGATATTTTTCAAAACTCTTAAAATACCATTTTGGAGCAAATCTTAATAACCCTGAATTTGGAAATGAGTTCTAAAAGCAAAAAATAGGTAAGTTGTTCTAGTTTACTTTCAATTGCTCTTACAAATGACATCCTGGGGAGAAAAGGGTTTATTTGACTTACATCTCCTGGGTCACAGTTCATCAGTGAGGGAGCCGATCATTGAGGAACTCAAGAGCAGGAACCTGGAGGCAGGAGCTAAAGCACAGGCCATGGAGAAACACTGCTTACTGGCTTGATTCCCTATGCGCAGCCTGCTTTCTTGTGTAATACAGAACAATCTGCTGAAGAGTGGCACCGCCCACAGTAGGCTGGGGGCTCCCACACCACTCGACAACCAAGAAATATCCAGCAGACATGGTCAGTTCAATGGAGGTAATTGCCCAGTTAAGGTTCCCTAAACCCATGTATGTCAAGTTGACAACCAAATCTATCCAGCACAGTTGTACTTTATCAAGATTGAAAACTTGTACTTCTGATAGTAGTATCAATAAAGCGGAAAGTGTCAGACAGATGACACTGATTAAATGCAATGGATCACAAAACATAACCAAAGGTCATGATTCTGGGAAAAGAACTTGTAGTGAGAAGAAATGGTTGTTCATAGGGATGTGAGAGAGAAAAGAGACGATATAAGGGAGAGAGTAATCAAAACACATTATATTGTTGTATGAAATTTTTAAGTATCAAAATTAACTTTAAAAATAAAAAGAAGCTAGAGAGATGATTCATTTTCGAGCATGTACTGCTCTTCCAAGGGACCCAAGTTCAGTACCAAGCACCCACACTGGGTGGCTCACAGCTGCCTGCAACGCCAGCTTCAGTGAATTTGATACCTCTGGTCTCCTCAAGTATCTGCACTCACATGAACATATCCACATACAGACACAAGGACACACACATACTTAAAAATAGTAAAAATAGATTTTAAAAAAGGAAAAGAAAAAATGAAATTCAGAAGTTAAGAGACATTTATTGCAAAGTATATGCTTGACAATGACTTGTGGTTAGAATATGAGTCTTACAATTAAATAAAAAGAAAATAGTTTCTAAATGGATAAAAGATTTGAGTTAACATTCCTCTCTAAAATTAAATATGTGTCTAGTAAGCTCTTGAAAAGCCATTCCAGATCATTAGTCACAAGGAAACTACAAATTGAAACTATAATTATCACTTCATATCCATCAATAAAACAAATCTTAAAGAGTATTAGAGAGAGCATGGACAAATTAGAGTCCTTATATATTGATGGTGGACATAAAAATATGGTACAACCTCTCCACAAAACAACTTAGTAATTCTTCAGAACTCTATATATCAAACTACTATAAAACCCAGCCATTTTATTCATAGGATATACCCAAGAGAATTTAAACTCCCATGAATGTCTATATCACTAATGTTTATAATAGGCAAAAGGTAGAAACAACCCATTTTTTCATCACCTCAGTGGTGGGTAAATAAGATGTCATCTATTCATATCATATAATATTATCCATCCATAAAATGAATGAACTACTGATATATGCTAAAACATGGATGCCCTTTGAAAACATTTGCTAAATGACCAAAATCTCCCATGAAGGATCACATACTGTATGAGTCCATGTATGAAATATCTAGACTAGGCAAATCTATGTAAAGATGGAGAGGAAATGGATTACTGGGGCTAAGGAGTGGGAGAAATGGGGAATACTGCCAGCAAGGATGAGGCATTTTAATTGAGTGATGAAGATGTTCTGGAATTTTTTGTAACTATGTTTGCATGGTTTTGTGAAAAGATGCAAAAACTTTTATTATTTTTTTTATTTTATCTGTGCAAGTGTATTGTTTGCATGTAGGTAGGTGCATCCATGGTGTGCAATGCCCACGGAGGTCAGAAGAGGGCATCAGATCCCCTGGAACTGGAGTTACAAATGGTTGTTAGCTGCTGTATGGGTGCTGGGAACAGAACCCATGTCCTTTGCAAGAGCAGTCAATGCTCTTAACCACTCAGCCATCTCTCCAGCCCCTAGAAAACATTTTTAATTGTTCATTCTTAATGAGTAAATTCCACACTAGGTGAATAATATCTCAATAAAACTATTTGTGTGAAGCACAGAAAGAACAAAGGAGGAGAAAAGAGAGAAAGGCAGAAGAGGGGAGGGGACGAAATGGGAGGAGAAAATAGAGGAAGAGAGAAGAGGAGGAAAGGACAACAGCAAAGTCTGTCTTGCTGGCTTTAAGTTTTCTAACACTCTTACATACCTGATAATCCAGAGCCCTGCAGTCACCTCACCACAGTCCAGCCACCCTCTTTCCTTCCATAACATTGGTGAACTTGGACCCATGTGACTTCTCTGGGTCTCTGTGTTCTCATCCAGAAAGGACAAGATAGTCCAATTGTCTCTTAAAATCACAACTCAGAAATTCCATACTATGAACCAATTTTGTTAAGTCATAGATTGTTTTTCATTCTGCAACTGAACACTAACTGCGTTCAAGGTTTAGTTTAAATGACTTTATAATTGAGCAAAATTTCCTTAGCCAAAAGATAATGATTATGTCACACTTCTCCAAGCAAATTTTGCTTTTGTGTGTGTATTCAGCATGGGCAGGAGCTCTTAATCTATGAAACTGTGCAGTGCCTGGGCTTGGGAGAAGCAAGCTCTCAAAAGAGGTATACAATGCCCACACTAGGAAATTTTACTTTCTCCAATTTCTTAGCAAACTATTTTGTGTGTAGAAATAGTAAACATGTAAAATCAAAACATCATTTGCTCTGGATTTCAAAACCAAAATTTCTGTTTTACTTTTAGTGTGTCTAGCCAAGACTCAATGGGTTAATCTTCATTTTGCTCTAATAAACAGACAAGAAGCTGGAAAGACGACTCAGAAGTTAAAGAGCACTGGCTGCTCTCACAGAGGACCTGGGTTTGATTCCCAGCACCCACACGGCAGCTAACAACCATCCTTAACTCCAGTTCCAGGGGATCCAATCCCTCTTCTGACCTCAGTGGGCATTGCATGACATGGGTGCACTTACATACATGCAGGCAAAACATTCATTCACATAAAATATAAAAATAAAATAAACAAACAATCTTTCCTAAATGTTATAATGAGTGTATCTGACTCATAAAATTCTAGCATTACCTTTGATGAAAAGATTGTTCTCAATTCCCCCTTCTCAAATTTAAAGAGTCATCTTTATTTCACTTTTTTGACAAAGAACTTACTAAACATCATGAAAACAAGGAATTCAAGTGGTCTCAAGCTTCCTAGACTCCCCACTCAAACTTACTGAATCATAGATTCATGGACTGGGAACTTGAAATAGCTGAAGATTAGAGACAACTAAGATTTTTCACAGTTGTGATGGTCAGACATTGGGATGAATCTATGGGACACCTTTACAATAAGAGCTTCCATTTATATATTAATAATTGATAAATGATTATGGGTTAAACTCAAAAGTAGACTAAACTATTAATACTACACTGCTGTATAGGGAGATCACAGAGGGCTTATCTGGATTGCTATTGCTATCTTTTTTATTGAATACTGTTTATTTCCCAGAGAATATCTCAATCAGTCTTAATCATCTTTATATCCCTTTCCCCACCACCACCCCGATGGTCCCCCAACTGGAATCCACACATTCTTTCATCTGTGTTAAGATCTATTGTGTCTTTTAAAAAATGTTATTATTTTTAATTTATGTGTATGAATGTATTGCCTGCGTGTATGTAAGCGCACCCATGTCATGAAATGCCCATGGGCTCCAGAAGAGGATGTCGGATTCCCCTGGAGCTGGAGTTACAGACACTTGTTAGTTGCCATGTGGGTACTGGGAATTGACCCTAGGTCCTCTGTAAGAGCAGCCAGTACTCTTACACTGAGCCATCTCTCTAGTCCCTGGATTGCTATCTTTGATAGGGACCCAGAGGAGCATATTTTCCCCATATAAGACTCTCATCAATTGTTTCCTCTCTTTCCCTACCTCACCCCTCAAACTCTGCTATAGCCCATGTCTTACATTTTTTTATCCTCATTTGAATGTTTGTTGCTGCATCTATGCTGGTTGACCTACTTTCCTAAGAGGTTTGTCACAATAACCAGAAGGAAAACTGAAAACTGGAAAAAAATCCCAACAGGATCACAACAGTTTCCTATTTAAAATAACTCAATGAATTTGTGTTAATCCCCAAATGAAGTCTAAGTCCTCCTTACCTCGTGAGTACAAGCTTCTTCTGTTTCAGTCCTTGCTTACTCTTTTTCTTCCATATTTGAGTATCATACTCAGAGCATATCCTATTATGAGCATGTTCTATATTTTGCCTATGGAGGATTCGTCCCCCTGTCCTGCCTTCTCTGCCTGGCTAATGACTATACAACCTTTATAAGCATCATCTCTCAATGGAAACCTTCCAGGAACCCTCTCACCTGCAGTTTAAATAAGGTGTCAACCTCTGTGCCACCTAAGGACCTTCTGTTTATGTCATTCACCCTATGACCAAGCCATCCTCTCATTATGCCACAAGGTTTTTGAAGACAGAGTCTGCTTTTCTTTTTGGTGTTCTCAGTGTCTAGCACTTTTCCTGCATCTGAAAGACTAATTCTCATAAGAAACAGTGAATGCCATTAAAAATAAAGAGTATGTATTGTGTAGGGTTTTAAAAAACATTTCTTAAAGGATAACATAGAAAACTACTCAGATAAACATACAACTCAAGAACAAGAACAATATTAACTCCCAGAATCTCTATTGCTCCCTATTCAGGCACTGCTGCCCCCCAAATAAACACTATCCCTGTGCAATCATATTCTTTTGCCTGGTTTTGGATTTTAAATGAAGGAAAGCATATTGTATGTTCTCTTTTACGTCTGGCTTCTCTCATTCACCATTTTGTTTATGAGACCTATCTGTGTAGTTTTGTCTGGTTGCAGCCAATTCTCATCTCTGCGTAGTATTCCGTTGTGTAAATAGACCACAGTATATTTATCTAAAGTACTAGCATCAGACACTGTTTGGATCATTTCTGGTTGGGGGCTTTTACCAAGTGTGTTGTGATCTGTATTTGAGATTTAATGTTCTTTAGTTAGAGTCACATTTATTTTCTTGGTATAACTGCTTTTCCTAAAGAAAGCCTTCAGCTATGTTTTGAATTCCAAACTGATCTGCACATTGTCTTCTACTTGCTGGGGTAATTAGAGCTGGATCAGTGAGGTCAAAAATGGCAGATCAATTATCAAAGAGTTGGCGAGTCAAATCAACCTCCTATGACAAACACAGTTTATAAATTGAAGCAAGCAAGCACAATTTTCTACCCCAGAGATCCTAACATGCAGTTTCCGGTAATAAACATTCATAATCTCAGGGTTACAAATCAGCCTTTGGCATTTTAAAAACAAACCTCGAAATATTATAGAAATACTCTTTGCTCTTTTTAAGTTCAAAGTCTTAGAAATTCAGCTTTATAATGATGATACATAAAAGACATAAGGAATAGCTTATATTTTGTGAAAACTGGTATGTAAATATTGGCTAAAGTTCTACCTTGCCTATCTAAGCAGGGACAATGGTTAATACAGTATTTCACATTGTCAGAATTGCTCAGGTTGACATCTTAAAATGACTCTCCATGTTTTCTCATGTTCTGCTATTTGAAACTCACGATCTTCCATTTTTATGTCAGTCCTAACTGAGGGTTAATCAAAAGTACTTGGGGTTTATTTTTTCCTTTCTCACAATAATATGTATATGTGTGTATGTTATATATATATATATATATATATATATATATATATATCCAATAAACATTCCCAAAACTTTCACTGATTTGAACTGAGTCAAATAGCACTTCAGAACATGTTAAAAGTAAAGAGACCACTGGGTGTTCTGATTATTTTACTGTATTCTTTAATTTCCATATTTTGGAGATGTGAATGAGAAAAAAGTAGTATAATTAATTATGATTTGATTGTTAAATTAAATTATAGTGAAGTCAAATATGACCTTTAGATATTTCCAGCAGGGTTCTTATACAAGACACAGAAAAAATGGATGGAAAGTAAGAGGAAAAATATAAGGAATGTTTTCTTAATATACTGAATTACAGAGAACAGCTAAACAAGTCATCAATAATAAGCAAAGTAGGAAAACCAGCAGCATATTCAAGACACAGTGCAAAGATTTCAAGTTAGACTGAAAGAAGAAGAAATAACTCTGAAGCATATTAAAAGCAAGAAAATAAATTTTTTGCTACAAACATGTAGATGGGTGACACACATGTGCCCTACAGAAAACCCCTTATGATGTGTAAGCCCCAGACTTGCGTTGGTGAATCTCCTTCACCATCTCAGGACTCAATCCTCCTTGTGTTACTGGGATCCTTGCCAGCCCAAGATCTGTGAGATCCCTCACACTTGCTATGGTGAGTTCCCTCTGCCATCTCAGACCTCAGGCGTTCTTGGTTGCCTAGGATCCTTCTGCACTCCACATTTGCACACTCCTCCAGATGTGCAGTTCTTAGTGCCCCTTCCTGAGACTTCCCATGGCCCACATTCTCAGTCATATGGCCTACTCAGGATCTTTGGATGCCTCAGGCCTATGAGCTCTCCAGCCTAACCTATCACTCAACCTGTTCACTAGCAGTTACACAGCCCACCCTGCTGATCCAGGACCATGTGGAGTCAATTCTGGAACTTCAACTAAAAAGTTGCACCTGTCTCTACCTGAACTGAGACCAATATTTACACCATATTTGCACATCAACATAAAGTGACCATAAAACTGGACACTGGGCTATAACCTTAAAAGTTGGGGAAATAACAAACATACAAACAAATATTCAGCAAAGATTAAATCACCTGCTCAAGCCAAGAAACACCACTACACAAGTCCAGATGCCTAGATATCGTTTTAAAAATATAAACAACGTGAACAACAAAGATAATATATTTCCTCCAGAAATTAGCACCCCCATAGTAATGTTTCCTGAGAATGGCAACCTGGGGGATAAAAAAGACATTGATTTCAAATAGTAATTATAAATATGTTCAAGGAACTCAAAGAGGATGTGAATGAAAGAGTGAATGGAGACATGAAAACACAAAGAGTTGAATGAAATAACTTAAAAAATTCAAAGCATGGAACTCAAACAAATAAGTTAGAATTAAGAAGCAAAAAGAAAGTACAGGAAATTAAACAGAGACTATCAGACCCTGAAAACAAACTTGGAAAATAGATTTCTCAATAAGACTATATCAAATCTAAAATAACTCAGGAATTGCATATGAAAGGCCTCTGGGACAATGTAAAAGGACAAAACCTATGAATCAGAAGAAGAAGAATAAACCCAAGTCAAAGGCACAGAAAATATTTTTAACAAAACCAAAAGAAAACTTCTCAAGTCTAGGAAGATACCCATCAAGGTACAAGTATGCAGAACATCAAGTAGACAGGAACAGAAAAGAAACTCCCCACATCATATAATATTCAAAACACTAAACATACAGAACAAAGAAAAGATATTGAAAGTGGTGAAAGAGAAAGATCAAGTCATATATAAATGCAGACCCATCACAATAACAGCTTTCAATGAAGACAATGAAAAACAAAGGGACTTTGACCAATATCTTACAAGTCATGAAAGAACACAGATTCCAGTCAAGAATACTATACTCAGCAAAACTATCAGTTGTAATCAAAGGAGAAAGAAAAACATTCCATGATAAAAAAAATATAAAGAATTTATGTCCACAAAATCAGGTCTAAAGAGAATACTGAATGGAATACTTCTGTCTGAACAGAAGATTAAACACTCAAGATGACACAAAGAATAAATAAATTATCCCAGAAAAATTAACCAAAAGAAGTCTAAGAAAACAATACTACAACATCAATATAACAAGAATTCATAAACATTGGTCAATACTAATTCTCTATATTAATGATCTCAACTCCCCAGTACAAAGACATAGATTAACTGATTGGATTAGAAAATAGGATCCATCAATTTTCTGCCTCCAAGAAACACACCTCACCATCAACGATTAACACCACCCTTAGGCTAAAAGGATGGAAAAGGTTATTCCATGCAAACATAACTAAGGAACAAACAGGTATAGCTATTCTAATATCTGACTATAGACTTCAAGCTGCAACTGCTCAGAAGAGATAGAAAAAGTTATTTCATATAAATTAAAGGAAAAATAAACCTAGAAGATATTACAACTGTAAACATATATGCACCATATACAGGGACACTCAATTTCATAAAAGAAACTCTATTAGATGTAAAATTATACATTGACTTCAACACAGTAATAGTGGGTAACTTCAATACACCACTGTCACCACTAGACAGGTCAGTGAGACAAAAACTAAATAGAGAATCCCAGAGTTAATTAGTATCATAAGTCAAATGGACCTAACAGATATCTACATAATATTCCACCCAAGCACCAAAGAATATACTTTCTTCTCAGCAACCCATGGAACTTTTTCTAAAATTGACCTCATTTTAGTGCAGGAGGCAAGACTCCACAAATTTATGAACATCAAAATAACATCCTGTATTCTATTTGACCACAAAGAAATAAAGCTAGATGTCAACAACAATAAAAATTGGGAATATAGAGGCTAAACAACATGTACTACTGAATCAAGGGAGAAATGTAGAAAGAAATCTTAAAATTGCTAAAACTGAATTAAAATGGAAACACAGTGTCCAAATTTGTGGGGCACAATGAAGGTAGTCCTAAGAGGAAAATGTATAGCATTAAGTTCCTACACCGGAAAACGAGGAGCGCCTCATATAAATAAATTAATGATTTACCTGGAGACTTTAGAAAACCAAGAACAAACAATACCTAAGCAGAGCAGACAGGGAACGATAAATAAAATCAACACTGAAAGTAATGAAATAGAAATGAAGAAAGCAATACAAATAGCAAAGAAACAAAGAATTGGTTCTCTGAAAAGTTTAACAAGATTGACAAACCTTTATCTAAATTAACCAAAAGAAAGAGAGAAACTCAGAAATCAAAAGGGAAAAATTGTGACAGACCCTGAGGAAATCCTGAAAGCCATAAGGACATATTTAAAAATCTACATTCCACTAAAGTGAAAATTCTAAAAACGTGGATGAATTTCCAAATATGTATGGCATATCAATGTTAAACCAAAATTACATAAACAGACCCATAAAAACAATGTGATACATGCATTAATTAAAAACCTTGCAACTAAAAAATTTCCAGGACCTGATGAATAGTACAACACAGAATTCTATTTAGAAAAGGAAGGACCACTCCCAAATTCTTTCTATGAAGCCAATATTATTCTGATAAAAAAACTAGACAAAGATTCAGCACAAAAGAAAATTTTATGCCAATCCCCCTCATGAACATAGACACAAACACCCTCAATAAAATACTTACCAAATGTAAGAACATCAGAAAGATTTATCCATCATGATCAAGTAGGTTTCATTGCAGAGATGTAAGGATGGATGGATATCCATACATATGCTGCTTATTTGATTTCTGACATCTCTGGATTTTCCAACTGAAAAGTGTATATCTAAGAATTTAAAGCTAGAAACCAGCTATGAAAGAAGACACATGACATTTGTCTTTCTGGGTCTGGGTTATATCAGTCAGGATGACTGTTTCCAGTTCCATCTATTTACTTGTAAATCTCATAATTTTATTTTTAAAAGTTAATATTCAGTTATGTAAATGTACCACACTTTCTTTTTAAAATTTTACTTATTTTTATTTTATATGAATGAATGTATTGCCTGCATGCATTTAAGTGTACTTGTGTTGTATAATGCCAGTGGTGGTAAGAAAAGGGCATTGGATCCCCTGGAACGGAGTTAAGGATGGTTGTTAGCTACCATGTGGGTGCTGGGATTTGTACCTGGATCATCTGCAAGAGCAGTCAGTGCTCTTAACAGCTTTGCCATATATCCTGCCCCAATGAATACACCATACTTTTATTGCCATCATTCATGGGTGATGGACATCAGGGTTGTTTCCATTTCCTAGATATTGTGAAAAGGGGCAGTGATGAACATGAATGAACAAAGATCTCTGTAGTAGGATATAGAGTGTTTTAGGGTATATGCTCAAGAATGGTATGGCTGGGTGATATGGTAGATCGATTTCCAGTTTTCTGAGGAATCTCCACAATGATTTCCATGGTGGCTGCACCAATTTGCATTCCCACCAGCAGTAGATAAGCATTCTCCTTTCACCTTACCAGCACTGGTCCTTGTTTATTTTTTTCGGATCTTATCTGTTGTGAGTGGGTAAGATAAAATCTCAAAGTGGTTTTAATATGCATTTCCTTGATGGCTAAGATGAGGAACATTTTCTTAAATATTTCTCAGCCATTCGCATTTCATCTTTAGAGAACTTCCTGTTTGCCTCCTTATCTCATATTTTAAATTGGGTTGGGTTTTTTGATGTTTAGTTTTTGAGTTCGTAGTATATTCTAGATATTATCTTTATGTCAGAAGTATAGATGGTAAAGACTCTTTCCTATTCTGTAGGCTGCCTCTTCATTTGAATGTTGGTGTCTTTTGCTGTGCAGAAGCTTTTTAGTTTAATTTTTCAATTGTTGAACTTAGTGACTGTGTTATAAGAGTCCTGTTCAGGAAGTCCTTTTCTGTGCCAGTGTGTCCCAGCATATTCCTTATCTTCTCTTCTATCTGATTCAGGGTAGTGAGACTTATGTTGAGATCCTTGATATATGAGGAGTTGAATTTTGTGCATTGTGGAAGAGATGTAGTTTCATTCTTCTACATGTGGCTATCAAGTTAGATCAATATCATTTGTTGGACATGATGACTTCTCCATTGTGTATTTTTGACCCCTTTGTCAAAAATCATATGGCTGTAAATTTGTGAACTTTAATCTGTGCCCTCATTTCTATTCCACTGCTCAATGTGTCTATTTTTAATGCCAGAACTGAGCTGTTCTTATCACCATCTCTCTGTAGCATCATTTGAGATCAGGGATGGTAATGCCTCTAGCAGTTCTTTTACTGTTCAGGATTATTTTGGCTATCCTGTGTGTGTGTGTGTGTGTGTGTGTGTGTGTGTGTGTGTGTATGAGAGAAAGAGAGAGAGAGAGAGAGAGTTTCCATATAAAATTAGAGACTATTTTTTTCAATTTCTGCAAAAAATTGTGTTGGAATTTTAATGGGTATTACATTGAATTTTCAGAATGCTTTTGGTAGGAAAGCCATTTTCACAATATTAATCTTACTGATCCATGAACATGGGAGGTCTTTTCATCTTCTGGTATCTCCTTCAGTTTAATACTTCAGTGTTTTAAAGATTTCATTGTACAAGTCATTTTCTTCCTTGGTTGGATTTATTCCAAGGTATTTTATGATTTTTGAGCCTATTGTGAATGGGATTTTTTTCAAGGATTTCTTTCTAGGGGTTTATTGTTGGTATATAGGAAGGTTACTGGTATTTGCATGTTAATTTTATATCCTGTTACTTTGTTGAATGTGTTTTATCAGCTCTAGCTTTCTGGTGGAGTTTTTAAAAATATTTTATTCATTATTCCTATTTTATGTGTATGTGTGTATTGCCTGCATGTATGTAAGTGCACCCGTGTTGTGCAATGCCCACAGAGGACAGAAGATTGCATCAGATCCCCTGGAACTGGAGTTATGGATAGCTGTTAGCCACCATGTAGGTACTGGGATTTGAACCCAGGTCTTCTGTGAGAACAGCCAGTTCTTAACCACTGAGCCATCTCTCTAGTCACTTCTGGTGAGTCTTTAGGGTTTTTTATGAATAGAATCATATACTCTGCAAATAAGGACACTTTAGCTTTTTCATTTCTAATTTGTATCCCTGTTATCTCTTTTATTTGTCTTTTGGATCTTCAACTACTATATTCAACAGGAATGGAGAGAGTGTCTTTTTCCTGATTTTATTTGGGATTCTTTGTGTTTTTATCCATTTAGTATGATGTTGGTTGTGGGCCTTTTGTATAGTGCCTTTATTATGTTGAGATAATGTCTCTTGTATTCCTAGATTTTCTATGATATTTATCATGAACGAATGTTGAATTTGTCCAAGGCCTTTTCTGCATTGAATGAGATAATTTTGTGGTTTCTGTCCTTCAGTTTGTTTATGTGATGGATCATATTTATTTATTTACATATGTTGATCTAGATCCATGGTAGGGAAGGAAGGCATCTCTGGAGATAGAATGGATAGATCTACTACTATGAGGGGGAAAGGGTACTAATAGAGTAGGAAGGGTTAACTGGGGTGGAGAATGGGAGCACAGGTCCAAGGAGGGAGTACAGAGAGGAATAACTCATACTAAAGGCCTTTGGAAAAAGCCATATGAAAACCTAAAACTACAGAAGCTTAATAATGTATACATATAAAGGAGTTACCTTATAAGAGGAGGACATTGCCCCTACTAGACCCCATAGCCTAGCAAAGTAAGATCCCAATATCCAAGAACAGACTTACTCTTTTGAAGCTATTGACCAGGGATCCCATAGACCCTCAAACAATACTGTTCATTGCTCCTATTCTTGGTTACCCACCAGAACTTGACGGTAAGACTATTGCTGAAGACACTACATACAAGACCCACTGGAAAAAATATGGAGAAATCAAGCTTGTACTTAATTAAAAGTTTCATCTCTATTGACTGGCTTTTATAGTTTGAAGGTACTAAGCATGCTACCAGAATAAAAAAAAATAATCGTTAATGTTACCCAGCTGTGCATCCTGCATGCTTCCACAGCTAGTCTGGCAAGATATGACCTCTGGTGCAATAGTGGCACAAATATTATGGGAGTAACCAACCACTTTCTAATTGGATTTAAGGTCTGCTTCTTAAGATAGAGCCCATACCTTATATTGATATCAGGCCTAGAAATATGTGGCTAGACAGGCCATCGGCCATAGGGGAAAATCTAATATATTTTTTCTGCTAAATAGATATAGTATTCAACTGACTCCTATTGACTTATTATACCCATAGATTAATGCACCTCTCAACTGTCACCAGAGATACTTCCTTATGCAGCAGATGGTGATTAACACAGAAATCCACAACTGGCCACTGTGCTTAGAATAAGAGACTTCAGAATGATTGTACCTAAATTAGATACTTATATCAAACTTCTGTCTCCCAAGCCTCGGGGACTATTGTGAAAGAGGAGGAAGAAAGATTGTAAGAACCAAAGGTGGTAGATGACCACAAGAAAACAGAGTTTTCCAGACAGCTGGTCAGTTACTTATATGAACTCACAGCAATGGTGACAGCATGCACAAGTCCCATGTATGTTCAAGTCAGACAACATCCCAGCATAGACATGGGAAAGTGGATAAGAAACCCCAACCCTAACTGAGAAACTATTGGAAACTTATGGCTGCTGAGAATTGAACAGTCAGTCAACAGTGTAACTCTTGGTAAGTTAACCAGTCTCCAGTGGATGAACCCACAATGTAGGAAATTTGGGAAAACAAATTTGCATCTATAGGCCTTAATTATATATAATATATTAATATTATACATTAATAATATAAAATAATTACATATAATAGAAATCATTAAATTGGGCAAGGGTAGTAAAAGGGTTGCAGATAGGGGAGCAGACCTAAATATGATCAAACTATATTATATGAAGTTCACAAAAAATCAATAAAATGGAAAAAAAAACCTTATGACGAGTTGGGCGTGTTTACATAGTGTATGCCTGTATTCCCAGCACTCAGGAAATGACCTCAGATATACAACAGAGGTGCACTTCCCTAATCTCTTAGGTGTTCCTTTATACAATCAACTTGACAAGGTTAATCATCACAGTCACTGAGAGAATGTGAGAAATGTCTAAGGGAATGGTAGCTGATCAGCCAGAATACATCTGAACCTTCAACTCTACTTATTTCCTTCACTGTGGTTTGGATTCAGATATCAGTTTTTTCTTCTCTTTATTCTACAAGTATTTCCTGAGAACCTACTAATCCTAACACTGCTATAATTATGGAGCTATGAAAGTGAAAGGCAAGGCCCCTATCCTCACAATCTTACAATCTAGTGAGACAGACAACCACTTCACAAGAGTAGTCATCCGCAATAGGGCTGATGTGAGAAGTCCAATAGGGCTGACGTGAGAAGTCCTTCTGCAATGAGGGCTTGGAGCAGAGACCAGGCTGAAGCAATGATATGAGCTAGATAAGGATCTGGGCCAGAGGTGAGTTTCTTGTCCAGCTCAAGCACGAGTCTAAACAAACAACAATCACCCATTTTGAAAATATCATGTTTTCTGGGATTATATTTGCACAGACTTCCTGTTGCCCCAGTGGCTAAGAGAATTCTCTTTCTATGTTCAGCCTTATCAAGAAAGCTAACAAGCTAGGGCTCTGCCTGTGTTTTGCCTAACTGGGAAGATCTAAATGTGTAGGTGACTGTCACCTAGAAGACATAGGTGAAGTGTGCTGGTTTGGGAGATTTTCCTGTATATTACTATATTAATTAACTTTTCTTTCTTATTTCAGTTGTAAAATCAGGTTTTAAAAGTCTATTTACAGATTTTAAAACATTAGACTTTTTGCTCCATGATGTGTTCTTTGTCCTTGTTTTCTTTTTGGTTTTGTTTAACTCAAGCATATTTGTGTATCATCTGTACATAGTAAAACCCTTTGTGTGTGGAGAGGTCTATGAATTTTTGACAAACATACAGTTTTATAATGCCCACCTCAATCACGGCTCAGAAATTTCTGCCATCCCAGACTGGTGTCCCCCAAGAACACCTTATATCGTTTCATTTACCCCATCTTTTAAGTGTTGGAGAAAGATATACAGGCCTATAAAATAGTTAATACTTTGGGGATGTAGAGATAACTTAGCAGTTAAGAGCACTAGCTGTTCTTACAGAGTACCCGGGTTCGAATCCCAGCACGCACATGGTGGCTAACAACTGTCTGTAACTCCAGTTCCAGGGGATCTGATGCCCTTTTCTCTCCTCTGTAGGCATTACAAGACATAGGTGCGCATATATATGCAGGCAATACACTTATACACATAAAATAATACTAAATAAAATATTAAAAATAAAACAGTTAATACTTGAAAAGTGAAGCTGAGGAGTTTGAGCAAAAGAAGTTAGACAAACTATAATATGATGACGTTCACTAAACACTTTATATTAATTTAGCTATTTCTACATGACACCTATATGGAAAATGGTTGATATTTGAAAATTTCAAAGTTTACTTGGATGTTTGAACTATGAAGAATTGATAAATTATAACGTTTACTGGAAATATATATTTTTAAGAACAATTGAGCTGCTTCTTTATGGACAGAACCTATTTGTTGAGGTAGAATATGCTTTCAGGAATCTTCTGTTATAGCACATTGAAGATGCTTAACTTTAAGATGGGATGTGGATAATTTTGTTCCTTCCATTATTTCCACTCTGTCCTGCAGTTTCCATCAATGGCCTTCACTAATTCTCCAGGGATATCTCCATGTATATTTTCAGACGTATCAGATCTCTACTCTGTTGGGGGAAAATCATTTAATCTTCCTCTTTTCAATCCCATCCAGCCCAAGTCTCGATAGCTAACACTTGTTGAGTGTCCAAGAAGTTGCTACTTTCTTCATGATAGTGATCACACTGCATTCTCACATGCATGCTTTGAGATGCTTTACAGAAGAAAAGAAAAAAAAATCCACATTCACACCACATCTGGGAACATTACCCTGTTTTATTATCACAGAAAACTCCATTTCTATCGGTGCATGAACTGAGGGTTCTATTTCATGTCACTCTCACAAGTGGATTGCACTTGACCTTGTCCCAAGCTCTGCAGCAGAGCTAGGTTTCTTCATTCTCTAAACCTGGATCTCTTGAACATTTTTGAAGCTTCAAATTCTGGAAACTGTCTTGAGCTAGTTAAATATTTTAAATATGAATTTATTATAAAGTTAAATAGTTATTTCACAAAGCCCAGGTAGACTACAATGGTAGGTTTCTGACAAGACTGGCACCAGGAATTCGAAAGAAGTAGGAACCTGGACACCTTGGCGTGTCCACTTCTTTAGATACATGTTCTCATTTATTTGAGCCCCAGAGTCCTGCAAAAAAGGATTCCCAAGACAGAGTTCTATAATGGTATGTCACTTTCCGAGGCTGAGACTGAGCAAATGAATCATTTGCTCTGAGGAAAACCAATTGTCCTGTCATGAGTCCCTTCAAGCAGCCCCAGAGGGAAGCCCATAGGCTTCCTTAGAACAGCTATATATAAGTGAGTCATCCTGGATGTGAATGTTCCAGAGCCATGGAAGCCTGCAGAGAACTGTGGCCCCTAGGCCCCACTTTGCCCTCAGTTTCATAAGGGTTCCTAATGCAGTGTCTCTTGACTAACTAAATTCTTAAATTCCTGCCTGACTCTCAGAAACTGAGATAATAGATCTTTGATGCCCTAATCTGCTAGCTTTCAGCTTTCAAATATGGGTTTGTCATGTAGCAATAGCGTGCTTGTGTAATTCCACTCAACTCATTGGATAGAAATCAACCACATGGAAATGCATAACTTCAAAAAAGGCTGGAAAATGAAGTCTAGTCTCGAAAGAAGAGAACATGGATTTTGCTAAGTAGTCAGTAGGCTCTTCCATGCAAGCAGACAGAGTCTTAGCAGGATAAGAATAATACCAGACAGAAACAAAATTTTGAATGTGAAGTAGATTCTAGCATACAGTTACTGGACACACTTGCCCCTCCTCCTAGTCAAGTTCAGTCACTGTAGAGGGCCAGCCCCATTCCTGCCTCCTTCATCAAATATTCTCTGTCAAACCAGGATATCTCTCTCTCTCTTTCTCTCTCTCTCTCTCTCTCATCTCTCTGTCTCCTAAACTCTTGCACCATGTCCTCACTTGTTCTTATCTGTGTACAGCAATAAATGTCATTAGTTCAGTGCAGATACAGGTGGCATTATTTGGTACTCAATCATGTATTGCCTTGAGATAGTTCTTCTATCACTGTCTAAGATTATGATTTAACTTTTCATGCCTGTATATCTTATCTCTTCAATTATATTTTAAGATTTTGAAAGGCAGAGGATAATGAAAGTAGATGATAGATGATGTGACCACATTAGCTCCATAATCTGTACAATGATTTATTGAAAACCACCAAATCTGATCTTAATGGATGTTGAATATGAATAGGAATTCAGTCCTTTCCCAAGATTACTAAATATATGATGATTATTATGTACTTAAAATTGTGTGTGCTGAACATTAATGCATGTCCTTAGTGGTGTTTAGCACATGGGGAGTCAACGAGTATTATTTGAATGTATTTTATTAGCGACAACAAATGAGAAATTGGATTCAATTTTGAATAAGAAATACACAATGGTATTTAGGGAAAGTTCACAGTAAGAAGAGGGTTTTAATCTCCATTTATCCTGACATTTCATCACCCACAGTTTAGCAGACTCTAGTCAATTTTAAATTTTAACCACTTCTTCTTGGTTTCATAAAAGCAATCATCATACTGCCAGAAAATGTTATTTCATTTATTCTCATTAACAACCTCTCCTATGATCTCTATTAATCATTTAAAATAATTACATGGGCTTTATTTTCATCTTCCATTTGTATCTTAGCTTGATGTCAAAAGTAATGATTCAAGAGCCGTCAAGTAGATATTACCTTATAATAAATTTATGAAGAGTTTATCAAGCATGTACACTGTTCTTTGTCAAGCATTTTGTAGCTAAACATAGGAAGTGCACCATTTCAAGCAACAATGTTCATGGTGAGAACTTTTAAGAATGATCAAAGATGCAACTTTTTATAAAGGCCAAGATAAAAGTCACCCGCAACCAATATGTCTGTTCAAAAATTCTTTGTTGACAACCTTGATATTTTTTTCTTCTGAAAAATGAATGCTTTCTTTTCATGTCATATGTTGAGATTTTAAGAACTCTAAAATATTCAAAAATACATATCATTTGTACTCATGGAATGTATAGTCTAACTAGTATGTGAATCCTTGAAATCAACTATTATATATATATATTTTTTTTTCTCAAGGACACTCAAGAATTTAGATTTTAAAATGTCTGGCCTTTCAAAATGTGAGGAAAAGAAAAAAATCTGATTCTGAACTCTTCCTCAAAGATGAATGCTCTAATGTGACTTGAATCACTTCATGTTAAACACATTTTTCCTCTTTGCTGAATTAAATTATGAAATTGATTTGCTTTACAGGTTCCAGAGACATTACAATGACTTTCAGCACTGTGCACACTTACTTAGAGTACAAAGATCATTGCTTAAAAGGAAGGATTCTTTGTGTTATGTCTTCATGTGTTTTGGTCCCAGAGTCCCCAAAGCAATATCAGCTAAGTATGCCACACTCTGATCTTGTAAATAAAACATGACAATCTGAAGGTCAGAAACTGTTTTACCAGGATGCTCTGACTGCTAAAAGTAAGACCCATGATTAACACATATTTTCTATACAAATGTGTTCTTTACTCTGATGAGTCAACACAGATCTATGCATAATCAAATTTCATAAGTTTCTTTCCAGAGAATTTTTAAATATGCCCATTAATTATTAACAGTTATAGCTATTTTTAAAATACTGCCAAGTACCACAGTATTTTTAATTTGTTCATGTCATGTAAAAGTACCATAATTGCATCACTAAAAGGTTAGCAGAGACTAAAAAGCTGGATGGCATAGATTACTGGGAAACCATATACCATGCAAAATTGAATTAACACAGGCTGCTATTGCTTACAGAAACAAAAGAGTAGACTGTTTTAAAATATGTATATGTTGAAGTAATGCGATTATTACTGATAAAAACTGATTTAATGGCAATCAAGTATCAAATTATTGTTAGAGAGAGTACAAATAAATGGAATTAATAACAGATTTACAGAGGAAGGGGTCTCCACACACACACCAGAAGTGTGCACAGTCACTGTATCTTCCAGAAAGTACAATGCAATGAACCCTCAGGGAAGTCTGAAAAAACGGACTGCTTACTTTTAAGGATCTTCAGGAAGTATGAAGCTGAGGACATTTCTGTCAAGCCCTCGGCTAGTTTGGTAGAGACTCCTCAAGGAGGATATAACTTTATTTTTTAAAAAAGGAAAAATCTCATAGGTTAAAAAAAGAAAAGGATGATCAATAATATCTCTAAAAAGTGGCCCAGATGTAGAATAGTAATTGACTCATGACCTTGCCAAGCATCTTCATAGCTGGAGAAAAACCACATCAGAGCTTGTTATCACCTGATGGCCTGTGGGTGAGCCATGTTTCTCTGCCCCATCCTGGATCGTTCCTGTCCCTGCCAGATAGCATATCAGCCAGACACTCTCAAATTTGATGGAAAGATAAATGGTTGTTTCTGGTCCTTTCAGCAATGTAGGCATAATTTAGAACAGTTTCTGAGATTTAAAAGATGTTATTGCATATATCTAATGTATATTTCTTTATCTTTGTGTGTGTGTGTGTGTGTGTGTGTGTGTGTGTGTGTGTGTGTGTAAGTCAGAGGGCAACCTGTGGGAGTTGGTTCTCTCCTTTCACCAGTTGAGTCCTAGGGATGGAACTCTGGTCAGGGTTGGCAGCAGGGTCCTTTCCCTAATGAAACATCCTGCCAGCCCAAGGTATGTATTTTTAACATCTTAACAATGTCCTCAAGTGATCACTGGAAGTCACTTAATTCTGTGTTTCAGTTGTGCATCAATGGGCTTTACTTATGAATATTCAAATCATTCTTTGGAATATAATAGATTAAAGGAGTAAATGTGCATATTCTACTCAGACTTAAGATAATAATAAAACTTCTTTTACAAAACATAAGGAAAATGTAACCATTCAAAGTATTTATCAAGGATCTGTTTAAGAATTAGAATATCCAGAGGTTGTAATGTGTTTTGAATGAAGGCTATCATGATTATAGTTGTTAGGGTGCACCTACAGCTGTTTCTCTGTTCTCAGATATACAAAGCCTTCCAAAGAGAACCAATTTACACACCCTACTTGCCTGTAGCACGCCAGCATGGCTGTACCTCTTATTATCATCAGAGATTAAATCAGTCAACAGAAGGAAGACTCACTTCTAACAGCACTCACTTTTCTTTCATGAAGAAAAGGAAAAAGATAAAGAACTCAAAGATATAAGCCATGTACCTTCCTGTAGCTTTGTATACACCCAGAACCTAATTGCTAGCCTCTTAATTCACATTTCACATAGATGAGTTCTTTGGAAACTATTACTGTTGTAGACCAACAATTTTATAAAATTCAATGAAAATCACTTATTAGAAAAAAAAATTTAAGCATACTAAATGTGAGCGCATATATCCTATGATGAAGCAATAATATCAATTCCTTATAAAAAGTTTCTACAGAGCTGGTGAGGTAACTCAACAGGTAAAGATTCTTGCAATCAAATATGGCAACCTGAGTTTAAGCCCTCTTGGTGGAAGGAGAGAGTACAGCTCCAGAAAATTGTACACTGAAATCCCACACATGTGCTGTGAGGTACATACTCACAAACTCACATGCACATGCACACAAAATAGATAGATAGAAAGATAGATAGATTATAGATAAGTTGAACAGAAAACTTTAAGTTTTCTGCATGCTTACTTCCAATTCCTCTATTTATCACTGATGACTAAGAGTCTATGGCCTGGCTCTAGTCCAAGAACCACACTTTGAGTAACCCTGGTTGATATTAGTCACATGAACTATAGAAACATGTTCCATAGGGACAATTTTTAAACCTTCTTATATCAAATGGTCCCTAAACAAAGAGGGCCATTGACAATGACTTGAAAGTTATCATCTCTTTTCCATTAACTTGCACAATATCACTTAATGTATATTCAAAATGTGACAGGTAATTGTGCACTAAAAACTTCTGTAATGTGAAAGCAACCGTCTCTCATTTGCCTATATAATTATTCATCCTGCCCCATCTTACTTCTTAAATAGTTTAAGATAAGAAGTATTGAATTTGGCATGTGACTGAATGAGCTTTAATTCAATCTTTATTTACAGAAGGTACATGCTGTCTCTTCATACACATCCAGCTCTGCAGATGTGTTTAGTTTAACCTCCATGGTGTTTTTAAAACACAAAGCTTTCATCTCAGCCCGATATACAAGGGATATCCAGTGGTTCCCCCTTCAGCATCTTACTCACAACATCCTGCCATAGTAGGAAGACTTGCTCGAGACCAGATCTACTTGAGGTAGAGTTTTGGATCTGGCACAGAATATAATAATTACTTCCTGTGCTCCTTGACAAGCTGCTTGAACATCCTCAGGCTAATTTTCTTCATTTGTAAAAATGGAGGTTATTTGGGAAGATTAAATGAGGCAAACTAATGCAATGCTTGTAACTCACAGTTGAGTATACCATAACATAATTTCCCTTCCAGCTCGACCTACTCCATGCCCTATTTCCGCTACCCTCACCCCTAAACTTACTCTCTGTTCCCTTGGCATTTTCCCTCTGGTGGTTTTACTGCTTCTCTCTGCTGAAGAGGAGGATAAATGAGCTCATCAGAAATACACCTTTGCTAAGTACAGAGGAAATGCTATGCTAATACAGCTTTGACACCTAGAGAAAAAGATGACTCAAAGAGAGCACTAAGTGAGAAGGAAAGCACTGAGGGAAAGAGCTATTGAAAGCAGCTCTGTCTGAATATAAAAATGCACACACAGAAAAGAGCAGTGAGTGCTCATCCATGTATGTGCCACGCCATCTTGCCCTTGCCCCCTCCTGACTGGTGGCAAACATCATTGCCTGAACAGTAGGACCACATTTTCGGGGTAGCATGTGTTCCTCATTTTATTTCTGATTTTAACTTGGAAAAGCATTGCATTTGTTTGCCTGTGAAACAAAGTTTGCATAAATTTAGAAAATGTCTTTAATGGAATTTATGCTTTCTTAGGCTTTTGTTTCTTGTGAAAAACTGATTCAGCCAAAAAATTACTGCATTCATCACCTTGTTTAAACGAGAACTTGAAAGAATACATTTAATACATCAGACCACATGTACTCATAACACCAGTACAAGCTGTTGAAAGAGACTGTGTGCTTCCTCATCTGCTACCTAAACTGACACTGTCAGCAAAGACACTATTCCATAGCCTTGATTTGATGCACTTACACGTCAATGCATATTGTTTAATCAGTTTAAATAAACATGAATGCCACATAATTAACTTTATTTACAAAATTGATGCATATCATTCCCCCAAAATCTCAAATTAGAAGTAAGTAAATTAAAATTTAAAGTTACCCATCTCACTGAAACCCGCCTTTCTACTCACATCCCTACAAACATAACGACTCCTACATCCGCCACCAACATCCTTCCAACCTTCTATTTTGCTTCTCCACTCAATCCAAAACCTTGGCCAACCTCATTCACCAGCCTATTGATTTTGCTTATTCCTTCTCTTTATGTTTCCACTCCACGGCCCCTTCAGATTCAACAATTCCAACTTACTGTAACAAAAGCTACTTACTGACCATTTTTTAACTTAGGAGAATGTATGATGAATGCCTTAAGTTGTACTTAAACACAGAACTTTGCCTGAAAGTGACAGTAATTCTGAAGACACTCTAAATTCTTCCATTTAACTTACTGACCTGATCATGTCCTCTCTTGGGGTTAAAGAAGGTGACCATAGTCCTTGACAAAAGCCCACATCTCACAGACTTTTTTCTAAGACACCCACAGAAAGCTCAGCTCCACTCTCTTAAGTAGGATACTTTCAAAAGAACAACTGAGTTTTTATTCTCACATCTGTTTATTCTAACTATGTCTTATAGGCACAAATATTGTGTGAACTAAAGAAATATGAGTACAAGGGAGGGAAAGGGTGCAGAATTGGGCAACAAGAGAAGTGTAGTGGCAATGTGGTGATTCTACGGACACTACTTAGAAAATATCCTCACTGCTAAACTCTGTCCCAGGGCTGCTTCCCAGAAACCCAACCTGCACTGTTGTTGCTGTGCATTGCAATGTGTACTGTAAACAAAGAAAACGTTTACTTCCATTCACTTTCAATCTGATTCCACTTGAGCACTGTCGGGCTTTATGCTCAGGGAGGTTTAATCTAAGAAGTCTTCTAGCTTCTTGGACATAAGCATCACTTCTCGTGAACTCTACTAGTTAATAACCAGATTATTATAAAGATGATAAAGATGGAATTTTTATGTCTTAATATAGCAAATCTTATAGGGAGGAAGTTCAATGCAGTGAAGAAATTTACACTTAGACTATCAAGAAATGCTTATTTAACAGTATTCAAGGTTCTGATTACATTAGAAACCATGAGACTTCCAAAAGAAAATACTAGGAATTTGATATTGCAACATAAATCTCTGGATCTTTTTGTAAGAAAACTAAATTTAGGCAAAGGAAAGATCACTCCTCATTACTGATGAAAAAAAAGAAAAAACTTAACAATAGCTGTGGGTGGACTTGTTACTTGGTCCCCAAGGCATTCAAGATTATAAAAGAAAAAAAATTCAATTTTTCTGTAGTGATGACAGCTATTACAGTGTGAACTCTTTTAACCTGACACTCTGATCTATCTCATATGCTGCTGGAAAAGCTTCACCAGTTATTAAAAATGTTTATTTAACTAATAAAATCAGTCAACAACACTAAACTGAGTTGTATTTTCACATGAATAACATCAAGAAAAATGTCATCAAGTGTTCCATTTGTAAGGATAGGCAAGCAGATAAAATAGAAAGTAAAAACAATGAATCACATGTCAAAAATTAGTCTCTTTACCCTTCTTCATTATGTGCAGATGTGCAGACTTTATATATATTCATTTTTCATATTTGTTCAAAGTGAAAAATGACATTCCTCCTATCTATAGTTAGAAAATTATTACCAGCAAAAACTATACTATTTATCAAATTTTTAAATGAAAAGACAAATAGGAGAAGAAAAATTATGAATTGACGTGCTGTTGCACTAAGAAATCTTCATCACCATGGAGAAAAAGTTAACCTTTTTCTCTCCACCTACTCTCCACCACCCACACTTTTAACAGAATAAGTTGACCAGAATTATTCTCTAGGTCTAGATTTCGTGATTCTCTCTCTCTCTCTCTCCCTCTCTCTGGTTGTGTACACATACAAATACCAGGTCAGTGTTGGGAGTCTTTCTCATTCTCTTTCCACCTTATTTCTTTGGACAGGGTGTCTTACTGAAAATGAAGATGATTTGGCTGGACTGACTGAACATTAAGACTCGGGGAGTCTGTGGTATCTGCCTTCCCGGTGCTATTGTTAGAGGCTTGTGCCACTGCACCTGGCCTTTTTTATGAGTGCTGGGGGTTGGAATTTAGGTCCTTATGCTTTTGTGGCAAGCACTTTGCTGACTGACTCATCTCCCCCCAGTGTTTTTAAGCAATGTTGATGGAAAGACAGAAAAAGATAAATTCTGAAAAAGAAGGCAAGTTCTTATTGGAATAGGGCAGTTATGGCAGAAGCAAGAGAAAGATCGGTCAGTCAACTAGCATAATAATAACACTATGTAGTGATCCACTACAAAGATCCCAGAAGATAGCAGTAAACATCTATTTGGTGCATAAGTCTAAGAATCAACAGAGGTTTAAATAATCTGGGATTGGCTTTGGTTGAATGACTCTTCCATCTCTGCCAGAGGGCTTCCTCCTGCAACTATGGCTTAACTGAAGACCAGTAGCTCTGGTCTGGACTTGACTTGAATGATTTCCCTCTGCTCCATGAGTCTCTCACCCTCTTTCGAGAACCAATACATTATCGTAGGCATGTGCTTGTCCAGGAATTGGCAGAGCTATAAGAGGTCAAGCCTATTCATGAATGTGTTTCTAATTTTGATCATATAACATTTTTTAGCAACCCATCGACCAAAGTTGATCACATCATCAGCCTCAAAATCAAGCAGCAGAGAAACACAGTCCACCTCCACTAGGAAGAACTACAAAGTTGAGACTGGGGAGATGACTCAATGTGCGGCAATAATTGCTCTGCAAGCATAAGGAACTAAATTTGAATCCCTATCAAGCACAAAAAAAGCCAGGCAGGCATGACTGGGAATGCCTGTAACTCCAGCATTGATTGGGAAGTAGAATGGCAAATCCCAAGAGCTGGTTAGATAGCCAGACTAGCTGAGATGGTGAGTTCAGTGAGAGACTCTGTCTCAAGACAGTAAGGTGGAGAGCAAGAAAAAAAGACATCCAGTGTCCTACTCTGGCAGTTACATGCACAGGCACTCTCACGCAGCACACAAACCACACCATACACAATCACCCCACACGCACAGAACCGCAAAGTCATAGAACAGAAGGTGTGGAAGCAGAATGGAGTGAAAATATTATGACTGAAAAAAATTAATTTAATCTACAACAGAGGAGGAGCAAAGTTGGTTGCTTTGAGATAACACCAACATGTATTAATGTGCAAGGTGTATTTGCCCCCTGCAGCACCTAGAATCGAGCCCACATTCCACTCTCCCAAACCATGTGACCTGTCATCAGGCTGTGTTCTTTTTCTATCAAACTCACTGTGTGCTGAAGTGGAGCCGTATTTGAGATTCACCAAGAAAATGCTTCAAAAGCTATTACTGTATTACAGTCCACACAGATGCAGTTTTAAACTTTCTCGTAAGGTACCTCCATTCCAAGCTATCTACTTCAGCTACCCACATCTACTCCAAAATCACCTCAGGTACCATTTCAAGCAAATGCAATATATATTCATATATATATGAATCTCAGGACAAAAACACAAGCTGCCAAGGCATTTTTTTCTAAACTAATGTTCATCCATTTCTTTTTAAGTCTTTATTTATACAATGGGGAAAATTAAAACTCCAGTAAATTCACCACTATCCCTTTCCTAGGGCAGTGTCAAATAATATAACATCATGTGGTCAGGGCAAGGTCTGGTATGCAATCATAATACAACTCAAGGCTTCCTAAGTTTTACTATTCATGACCGCCTTTTGCATTGAAGAAACTTTTATGTGGCCTGATATATGGGCATATGGACATACTAATCAAATATTTACTGATAATAAATCATAAAGAAATATATTTCTAAACAATTCTGTTATAATATAAAGTTATCATTTATTAAAGACAAGCACATTTGCATACCATTTAAATAGATGTGCTTATTTATTTTTATGTAAAAATAAATCTCAGTGAATAGTTGATACTTCAGGATGTATATCATAGTTAACGTTTTTCAGAGTTGATCAACCATTTCACATAAATACCACATGCAAATTGGCAGCAGTATCTGCATCATCATTTAGAAATTATTGGATATTTTGTCCTAATACCAAGCCAAAATTCCTTGAATGACTTCAGGATTTTTGTGAAACATTTGTCAGTATTTGTTTAAATCAAACATTCTAACACAACACAGTCTAAAAATAGATGAATTGATTCTTATATGCTAAGAAAGAATGGGAGGAAAATAGTAAAGCCTTTGTTTTCCATAGTTAAACATTACTTTTATATAAGAACAGGAAACTAGGTGTGCAGTAAAAACACTGATTCCTAAAATACAATAGTCTCATTTGACCTGAGGTGTTTTGGGCATCATTCAGTAGGATTGTGTTGTATGACAACATGCACAGAAAAAAGTGTGTATGTGACCCTCATATGGGGCTGCTATCCACAGTCTAAGAAAAAGTGCTCTAACCAATAAAATATAAGAATGATGGTCACTCATAATATCTCCCCATTGGTGGTCTCTGTGCTCATTCTCCAATTTAAAACCTTGAAAATCGGGAGCCCAAAATGGCAAGACCACAGTAGGAGAAGAGCCTTGGATATCTGAATTGCCATATGGGCTACAGCCACCTGCCAATCAGTAACATTATTTGGGGATTTATACGAAAAGAAGAAATAAATTATTATTGGATTAAGACGTTGATATTGGAAAATATATGTTAGGACCTAGAACAATGTCAACCCATTCAGTTTGGATGGCAAGTTAACTAGGAAATATATTATAGTGACTGGGCTGCAGCTACACCTCAAGAGACCTTCAGGTGTGCTTTCGTTTCTTTGCTTGGTTGCTTAGTTTTCTATGGTATTGGAGACTGAACCTAGGGCCTGGTGCATGATAAGAAAGTGCTCTATTGCTGAGCTACATCCCAAACCTCTTCTTGATCTTTAAAATTTTGACACAGGGTCTGGAGAGATGGCTCATCAGTTAAGAGCATTGGCTGCTCTTGCAGAGGACCCAGGTTTCATTCCCAGTACCCATATGACAGCTAACAACCATGCATAACTACAGAGATTCAATGGCCTTTTCTGGCCTTTGTGGGCATTGCATGCACAGGGAACTTTCATACATGCAGGCAAAACACTCAAACACATAAAATAAAAAATAAATAAATTATAATAAGATTTTAGAGTCTCATAAAGTTACTCAGACTGACCTTGAAATCACTCTGTAGCCCAAGCATACTTTGAATCTGTGATCCTCATGCTTCAACTTCCAATGTTTATTTACTAAATACTAAAGCAAATTTGGAATACTAGTAAGATGAGTGTACTTATCTATTTCTTATGTAAAAAATAAATCTTGTTGAACATTTGATACTTAAGAACATAGAACATCCTCAACATTTTTACGGGCTTGCACCACCAGATCAAAAAGATTTTTGTAATCACTACCTCAAAGCTCAAGTCATTGACATAGGAATGGAGTTTCCTCCAACCATGTTAACTTTCTCAGTGCAGATGTGAGCAGACTCCTGTTGTGATACCCCAGGTTTTGCTGCCTTATCCTCAATGGTTTTCATGCCAAGTTCACTATCTTTCATAATTTGGGGAAATTTCAGTTTACTTCCAGCACCCTGTTATACTAGCTTCTTTAGGCAGAGTCACATATCTAAATTCAGTTCATCTAGAAGCAAAACCTTAACTGTTGTACAAGTAATTCACTAAAATGTTCTCAGGAGCATTAGAAATTAAGGAAGAGAGAAAAGGAGGGCAGAAAGAAGAAGCAAAACAAAAATGAAGTTTCATCTACAATCTTTATTATCTTGATTGCACCAGGAGCTCTAAAATGTAAATGACGTAGTTAACCACATTAAACAAGGAACAGATTGGATTTTATACCCCTCTCTGAAAGCAGTCAGTTATTGCCTATGGGCAGCCCCCAAGAGGAAAGCATCATCTCCTGGGCATTTCCATGGAAAACACTTCTGACTGCCTAAGAACAATTCAGAAAGTCAAAGTATGAGCCATAAGCAGCTGGCTCTCAGAGTACATTGCTGTAGCCCAGCAAAGGGAATCTGAGTGGTGTGCACACAGACTTCTATAGCATGCTATGAAGAGTCATCTTTCTGGAAAAAACAAATCTACTTTTCTGTGTGTCGCCTTCTTCAGACAGAACTGAACCACACTGGATATCTGTAAGACAATTTAGCCAGTCACCTGGCACGCTATCCAGTCAGCCTCACTGTGAGGATAAGGTTATATCAGACCTTTGTCTGCATCATAGCAAGTCACCTGGGAGAAAGACTATACTAAAAGCTCAACTTCCATTTGGAATAAGAAGCAATAACATGCAGGTGTTACTTAAATTGTTACTGTCCCTACCTTATTTCAGCTGAAAATGCACATGGCCCTTAGATTTATTATCTATAAAAATTTTATAAACTTAATCTTTGAAATAAAGCTAAAGGAAAGATGTTTTGCATTTTACTGCTCGACACACTATAGTCCACAACTTTTCATGCAAAATTCCACAGGTGGCTGGATTTTTTCTTTCTCTTTACATGCTGCATACTGGTTTCATGATAAGGCACAAGACATATTTTGGCAGTTTAAAAAGTCATTTCATGAATAAATTTTGGTTTAAGGCACACTCAGAGCACTCCTGAAACTGAGTTAACAGAGTGAACTGGGGCTTTTGTCTCTTCAAATTGACTAAAGAAGACATACTTCCTTTCTATAACAAACTATCCTAAAACACACTTCTTCCTTTGTTTTTTAAATTTTATTTATTTTTAAATTTTATTTTTTATTCTTTGACTCACACATGAATATAATAAATTTTAGTCCTTCTCATGCCATGTTACTCTCTCTAATCCAACTCCTCTCCCCCTGCAACCTTTCTTCTTCCCAACAAGTATGTGTACATGTGCATGTGTATGTATGTGCCCCACTGATTTTAAATAGGGTTGCTGTATGAGCGTGGGTCAGGGGTGGATGTTATTAAGTGGAGCGTAGGGAACTTATCAGTGACTACACAACTGAAGAAAGTGATCCCCACATTCTCCCTGCCATCATCGACTGTCAAGAATCCCTCACACAATCCCCTTCCACAATCTAATGTTGACAGGTCCAATCTTGTGCAGATGTTGTGTAGGTAAACTAGGCTGTAGTAAGTTCATGAATGTATCATGTCCATAAGACACTTTTTTCACAGCACTTACCCACTATCTCTGGCTCTTACAATTTCCCAACCCCTCTTTCACAATATCACAATGGGTGATAGTGTGATATAGAGGTCCCATTTAGGACTGAGCACTCCACAAAAACTTATTCTCTGCACTTTGCCTAGTTGTGAGTCGCTGTATTAACTACTGTGGAAAGAAAGAAAGAAACAAAGAAAGAAATAAAGAAAGCTTCTCTGATGAGAGTTAAGAGCTCCACTAAGCTATGTGTATAAAGAGAAGTTCAGAAGGTAGTTTGATACTATGTCCACTTAGCAAAATAATAATAGGTTCTCACCTAAGGCCTAATTCTTCCCCAGTCTGAGATTCTTGGCCAGCGTTACATTATTAATCAGATGTTTCCTCTTGTGGACGGAGCCTTACACCCACTAAGAAAGTAGTTGATTACCACCATAACATTCAGGCTGCTATTTCGCCAATGGGAATATTTTACCAGGCCAGTTGATATTGTAGCTTGTAGTTGAAAAAGACCATTGATGATCTTACTCCCCCAGCAGCCTACATAGCACCTTCCTACACTATGAAAGCTAACCAACAGGAAGAAGCTTCCAGGCCAATACCAGCTGATTTCTCCATGTCCTTTGACCAAAGTGTGTTTTGTCTTTGGCAATCAAGTCCTGGCAGTAACTGTCCATTTAAAAAAAATCTACCCACATCTATACACTGCAGGAAAGGGATCTGCTTTAATTCAATTTCATTGATCTGTTCCTAAAACAGGAATGTGTGCATCACATATTTACATACATGCATATACAAATTCATGAGAAATGTTAGTTAACTTACCATTATACCTCAGGAATCTTATCCAGTAAGACAAATATTTATTCGGCACAAGTGACCCAGACACTGCGATAAATGCTGAGATTGATATAGAAGAATGCAACACAAATCCACAATGAAGTTATTTACAGATTACTGGGAATGACAGACCTGTATTCTAATACTGTATTCTAATATATTAAATAAAGCTGTGGTCTATTATAAACAGAAAATATTGTATAGAGTGGTTTAAGAAAATATCATTGAGTTAGCATTTTATCTAGCATTTAAAGAATCAGTGTATTTTCCAGTAAACCTGGAAATAAATAAATAAATATCCCAGGTTATAGGATAATCAGTAAATTTGTTTTTCAAAATTCAGGGGGTATCACTATTTTTCCAGACTACTGAGTTCTGAAGCTTCCACTATAAAATCTTAATAATAAATCATAAAAATCAATATTTTGGCAAGTAAAGCAAAGTTTCAGAAAAAAATCAGAGGGCTAGATGTAGTATAACTAGCACTCAAAGAAGAAAATTATATAGATCTTTGTTTTGTATGAAATTATTTTCTTTACATATTCAGTTCACCAAACATTTAGTGAACACCTAGTGTTAGTCATGCATGGAAATAATATTTGAGATGAGGAAAAATAGTAATGTGCATAGAATCTGGATTTGTTTACTTCAGAATACAACCTTAAGCAATGAAAATGGTCATTGTAATTTTGTTATTTTTATGTGTATGAGTATATTATCTACATGAATTTAAGTGCACCCATGTCGTGCAATGCCTGCAGAAGTCAGGAGAGAGAGAGAGAGTAGCTGAATTCCCCTGGAGCTGGAGTTATGGATGGTTGTTAGCCAACATGTTTGTGCTGGGAATAGAACCCACGTCTTCTGCAAGAGCAATCAATGTTCTTAACTGCTGAGCCATCTCTCTAGCCCCATTTTAAGCAATTTATATCAATAGTATTGTTTGATGAATTGTTCATACTCTCCTTCACCAGAAATTTTCCTGTAGTCAAAATTAAAATGAAAGAACTCTGTCTACATACTAACTGTAGACAGCCCAAAGACAGTGGGAATGAACACTATTGAGTATAAGGAGTACTTCCACCTCAAGGGAGTCTGCTGCCTGAGTGGTTCCAGACTATGGAAGATGGATTAGGCATTTCTGACAACCATAAAATTGATGTAGCTAAAGAATGATTCAAGCATAAGAGTCACAGTGGAAGTCATGGGATTTAGAGGTAGAAGGAAATCCACTCATCAGAAACAGACGGTTGTTTGTCAAACACTCATCCAATTTAAATAGCTCTTCCTGTACTGATACCAGAGGTCAGGATTAAAGCATTGGGAGAAAAAATGGCCTGTCAACCCACAAGCATAAAGTGAGCAAGAGTAGGCCACCCATTTGAGCTGAAGTGTTTTCAGAGTTCCCAACCTTTAACACTCCCAACACCCCCAACACACACACACCACCACCACCACCACCTTACTACAAATCACCCCCAAAAAAGCTTGAAATCCCAGACTTACAAAATCATTACAGTTTAAATGTTGGATTCATTCTTGGAACCAACTACAGAAAAAAAATTGCTCTGGGAAACAAACAAGGCTTACTTACACTATTATCAGCAATCCTACCCCAAGAGAATGAAATACATGCCTACAGAGACCTGCACAGAAACTGTATTTAAAACTACCTAAAATCGAGAACCACCCAGATGTCCTTTAAATACTCTGTGGTTGTTAATGCCAGGGATTCTACCCAGTGAGAGAAGGAATGAAACGTCAAGGCAAACAAAATGAATCCATTTCAACAGCCTGGATGAATTTCCAGAAGGAAAAAGAATCATTGTGCTGAGTGAAAGAAGCCATTCTCAAAGATTGTTTTCTGGATAATTCCATTTACATGATCTTCCAGGAAAGGGCAGAGCTATAGGGTTAGGAAACTGATTGGAGGAAGGCTAGCATTTCAAGAGTAGAGTTTTACAAAGAGGCGCCTGAGGGGTAGTTTTTGAAATAAATTTTTCTGTATCCTGGTTGTGCTGATTAATATACCAATGTGTGTGAAAACTCATAGGACTTGGTACCAAAATAAGTAATTTTGCAATGTCATTTAAAAAAAATTAGGAGACAATATATCCAACTGTCAAAAAAGGAGCTATGTATTAAGCTACAATGTAGAGAGGTAATCAGATCCCACACAGAGAGATAAAATATAATTGATTTTAAGAAGTGAGAGGGAAGAAATGTTTAAGAGGCATTTGAAGCACCTGTAGGAGGATTTGCAGAGGAGGTAACACATGGTGAAAGAAAGGCATAGAGAGAAAAGAGTAAAGTGCACGTAAAACAGAGTCCGAGAAACTATGAAGTTTTCTCACATCACAGTTCTGTCCAAGGATCAACTACAAGTCTCAGGACCATAACAATACTGATTTCAAAGACGAGCAAGTAAGCTCAAGCTTTTTAAAGCAATGACATAGACTTCAGTTTTTACTCAAGACATAAAGGTTGGGAAGGAAAGAGCTGAATCAACCAGGGCAATGAGTAAGCAAACTAAAGAAGAAAATTTGTTTCCCTAAGCATTTCTATGATGACTTTTGTTCCTAACCTGGAGCACAGAGAGAGCACAGATGAATTTGAGAGACTTCCAAGATGGTATCTAGATCATCTGCCTACCAGCATGGTGGCACACACCTGTGTTCCCAGAAAGTGGGAATTGGAGGCAGGAAAATCAGGTATCAAGACCAGCCTCAACTACATAGCAAGTTCAAAGCCAATCTAAGACCCTATCTCAAGGAAACAAAAGATAGCTGGCAATATTGCTTAGTTGGATAAAGACACTTGCTGAGAAACCTACTGACCTGAGTTTAAGACTTGTGGCCCATATAGTGGAAGGAGAGAACCACAAGTTGTCTTCGGACCTCCAGACTCTGGCATGGATGTACCCATACATATATACCCACACCCAAACACATAAATAAGTAAATGTAAATGTTTTTAAAACAAAAGGAAAAAAGTCATGTGCTGAAACAATTGACGTTTGCAGCCTTGCTGAATGAACCTTACAGCCTCAAGTAAACTCTCAGTTTGTGAAATAAAATTACCCATCTATTTACTGATACTTGGCAAGGGACTTGTTTTGACAAAGACAAATGGTAACCATCAATTAAACAAGTATTCTGAACTTTCAGTCCCTTAGAAGTGTTATTTGCCCTTCGGAGGGTATATTTATTCCACAGGTAATCCTCAATTGGTGGTTCTCAACCAGACACAATTCTGCCCCCCGAAAGGTAAATTTTGGAAAAGTCTAGAGAAATCTTGTTTCACAGCTGGAGAAGTGGAGCTGCTATTGGAATCTAATAGGTAGAAACCAGACATGCTGCTAAACATCCTCCAATATTCAGGACAGACCCGTGACAAAGAATGATCCAGTCCCAAATGTCAATAGTGTAGAGGTCGACAACCCTTGTTGTAAGTGTTCTAATAATAGGTGACATTTTTCCATTACCGCATTGACATACCACCTTCTCCTGAAATAACTTTTAATCATTAGAGTTTTTTTATCATACACATGTGATTTGTCTGGGGCTCTACTTTGGGTTTCTTGACTTCAAAGATGAAGCTACTGATCAACCACAGGAAGCCGCAAGCTAAATGCAGTTGCTCTGACTTGTAAACCAAATCTCTGCAAGACTGCACGCTCATCCACATATGCTAAGTACATTGTCCACATTTGGTACCTTTTTATGGGGCAAATAAAACCCACGCTGCTTTCTTAAGATCACACAAAGATCAATCACTGTTCTCCATGGAAACATCACCCTGCTCAGGGTAACACAAAGAAAATATGTCTGCCCATCACGGTCGGGGAGTCTACCTCTGTAAAGGGACTACTTCTATTAAAAGGCCAATGGCAGATAAGATGACAGAATGTTCATGTCTCTTGGAATTTTATAAAGCATGGATTTTTAATTTTCAGTGTACTATCCAGAAAAAAATGATTAATTCTCACTTTGCTTTTCTGCTGCAGAACAGAATTCAAATGGCTCCAGTATCATCACCTGGAATCTTCTGTACCTCTACTCTTATCTTCACAAAGCTTCTTCTCTCAAAGCTGAAGCTGTGCCTAATTGGGCAATGACAAGTGCCTATTTATCTGAATGCAGATTAGCAGAATTTAGGCATAATCCAAGACACAAGGAGTAACAGGCAAGGTAAACCCAAGTCACATGTCTTTTGGTGAAAGATTAATAGAAACATTAAATTGTCATTCGTGCTCAAGTGAATTCTTCCTATACATACTGAGCCTTCTTTCTGGTATCACAGATGTTTGAGCATTTCAAACACTCCCTCTCTCTTTTATCTCATGTCCTATCCGTGCTCAGAGCTTCAGCATGAAGGCACAGTATGCCTCGGTCTTTGTTCCTTCTTCAGTTTCTTGAAAGAAAGCAATGAATGGTGTCAAGCATAAATGGAAGCAAATGTGCCACATCTTGCCCTGCATCTGTGTCTGACATTTCAAAACACCTAATATAAAAAGCTTACACTAACAGTTGCCATTGCTAAATGCCTAAAGCAGTACTAGATGGATGACTAACAGCTCCAGCCCAGTTCTTCCATCTATGTGTTATTATGTAGGCAATTCATTGGTTGGGGATGACAAAGACATCTATTCAAAGACCACCTGTCCTAAAGGCCTAATCTTCCACATAGTCTCTTTCCTTCAAAAGAAGTAACATTTCATACTGTACTTAAGAGCCACATGACTGTGATAAACTTTGCGAGGTGCTTACATCTGTGCCAAAGTAAAGTTCTATCAGAAGAGTGTGGTGGTTTAAACACAGTTCTAGCTGGAAATTCTTGTCACTTAGAATCTGAGGGGTAGGATAGGTACTGGAAATTACATGAGTTAAATCAGCAAACAGGAAATCTCCTATTGTAGGTTGTACGGCAGGTCCAAAAAGTTGAAAGTATAATTGAAAACATATGATAAATATACCAAAAAGGAACCTAAAATTAAATAACTTAAGGATGTTACAGATGTGCATGCTCTACTTATTACAAATTCTATATGATGGTGGTTAACCCTCACATTTAAAAAACGACAAATTTCCTTTTGGTAAATTCAAAGAATATGATATCATCTGATACCCAGATGACATCAAAAACAAATTAAGTGTGGGTTTTTTAAATACATCAATGTTTGGCAGCCACATGTGGATGATTTCTAGAATGATCCCACTTCCAAATATTTTATCATCGTGCTAAAGAATACAGCCACACTGCAGAGTGAAGGGCAGGACTCGGTCTCCACGTTGTGCCGTTGGAATAGGTTGTTAGGGAATAAGGGTTTGGCACACTGAGTGGATGTTTGTCTTCAGTGCAGAAGGGAACCTTTGCTATTTCTGTCCTAACATTTGGAGATATGCATCTCACTTTCAGACCTTTTGGGGCCTGAATATTGACTATAAGGCCTTTCGTTATGCTGAGGCCTCTGGAAGCATGAGAGGCAGGGAGAATTCCTGTCTTTTGCTAACAATGCTCTTATTAAATTTTATTTATTATTTTTAATTTTTAATGTGTATGAGTGTATTGCCTGCATGTAGGTAGATGCACCCATTTCGTGCAATGCCCACAGAGGTCAGAAGACAGCATAGAATTCTCTGGAACTGGAGTTACAGATGATTATTAGCCTTCATGTGGGTGCTGGGAATCAAACCTGGGTCCTCTACAAGAGCAAGTCAATGCTCTTGACCTCTGAGCCATCTCTCCAGTCCCACAAACAGTGCTCTGAATCAAATTGCAACAACCCTAAAACACAATGAAGACTTTTTTTTAAAGGAGGCAAAGCTATGGCTTATTTTTATCTGGTCAGGCTCTAACATTTATGCTAGAATACATAAGACAAACTTTTCCCCTTTAGTTAATAGCACAGCCTAGGGCTCCATACACTCCCTGTTATACTAATGCAGGTAGCAAAAAGGGTGCGAATTTGGACAGAGGGAAAGATGCCTCAGTCCAATAAATCCACCCCAAACCTCTGGATATGAAGGAGAGTCTGTGATCCCCCCCCCCCACAAAATGATTCCTATCTCATGTATCCTGTTTTCTCTTGCTGAGTGGACAATTTTCATAGAGTCATTAGGTCAACGAAAAAATTGATAGAAACTGCTTCAAGCCCCTTATTCTGTCTGCATATAAAGATTCCTTTAATTCTCAAACGACTATCCTCCATAATCTTCCTGTTGTTATGAGTTATGAGTATTGATGTGTGATGAATAAACTGTATTTGTTGCTTATTGTCAGGAGCAGAGAGTTAAATTACATGTTTTAACTGATATTCTTTTCTTGAACCTATTGCTAAATGAAGCATGAATGATATGACTGTGAAAGTCCTTCCTGACTACAGCAGAGTAAGATTAAAAACCAACCTAGAGCCTTGGCATCTTATGAGGAGAAAAATCCCTAGCACCCAGCAATCCTTGAACTCCTGGAGAGCCTTTGTCCTTAAGGGCATTGTCACCTTCTTTCTCCTCCATTACATGGAAGCTAATATTTCTATGTAAGATCAATGGTGAAATGAAGGGATTCCATTCAAGATAAGGAATATGATAAGAACGGATTCATGAACCAAGTTAGAAATGGATGACTAAAGCATATGCAAGCTGGGCATCATTCATGAAGATATTGATGAGACAAGTCCTGCCCCAGTCTTTTACAGTCTCTCATGATTCCTCATTATTTTCTTCATGCCTTTTAATAAAAGAGAACAAGAAGAACAAAAAGTTCCAATTCAAAGTCCTATTGATGAGCATTCAATATGCTCCATAAACCACCTGCTTAAATTGCATCAATGTATTTGAAGTGGAAAATGAAAATTTTATGAACATAGGCTCAGAGATTTCAAACAGCTACTGAATACTCCCCAAATGAACTTGACTTTAAAGAGTCCACTTAATAACCCTTTCTTGATAGCACACCCTATGTTCTCAACACACTTTCGCTCTGGTATATGGAATATCGAGGAACTTGAACCTGTTTACTTAAGCTATTCATTCTAGTAGTGTGTACACACTTTCTAGTGTCTAGTCAACACTCATTTTTCACAGTGAGGGAGGCAGTGTAAAAAGGAGGATTTTTATCTCAGACCAAAAAATCATTAAAAATTTACACCAGTAAGTAATGTTATTGTTATTAATAATAGCGACATCCTTATTCAGAAACTAATTTTAATGTAAGGTAAAAACAAGAAATTTGGGGCTGGAGAGATGACTTAGCGGTTAAGAGCACTGGCTATTCTTGCAGAAGACCTAGGTTTGAATCCCAGCACCCACATGGCGGCTAACACAGTCCATAAGTCCAGTTCCAGGGAATCTGACACCCTCTTCTGTCCTCCATGGGTACAGCATGACACAGGTGCACTTACACACATGCAGCCATAATATACATACACATAAAATAAAAATAAATATTTAAAAAACAAGTAATTTTTCAATACTGCACTGCTTGGGTTTTGTCAGTTTGACACAAACTAGACACCTAGGAAGAAGGAACCTCAATTGAGGAATCTTCTATCAGATTGGTTTATGGGCATTTCCTTTATTATTGGTTGATGTAGGAGGGCCCAGTCCATCACTAGGAAGTGGTCCTGGCCTATATAAGAAGGATAACTGAACAAGCCAGGGAAATCAACCAGTAAGAAGCCTTACCCAAGGTCTCTGCTTCAGTTCTTGCCTACAGGTTCCTGCCTTGAGTTCCTGCCCTGACTTCCTTTAATGATAGACTGTGACAAGGAAATGTGAGCCAAATAAGCCCTCCCCCCACCAAGCTGCTTTTAGTCATGATATTTTATCTTAGCAACAGAAAAGCAAACTAAGACAGCTACAAAAATTTCAGAGTAAGAGAAAAGAGAATTAGAAAATCAAAGAAATTAGAACCAGCAATGTTAAAGTTAATTTGATATATGAGTGTGAAATCTTCTGTAAATATCATGTATGTTTATTCATGTATACATGTGAGTATATATGGGCTATGCATTAAAATGCCCTAGAAGCAATATTACTCCAGTCATATATAACCTTGAAACTATTTTCCCCCTTAATATTTGCTTGTCACTCAAAAGAACCAGGGATCCTTGAAAAACAATGCCTGATTTCAGGGCAGTGGTGGAGAATGAATAATTAGAGTCTGAGACACCTTGTGTCCATTTAAAATGAATGCTAACATTACACAGTCATCATTTTACAACCCCCAAAGAAGTAATGGATTCGGGCAATATTATATATATATATATATATATATATATATATATATATATATATATAGTAGTTTTAAAAGAAAAAAGTGGTTAGAAGGATAGTTGATAAGGAACAATCCTTTCTTATAAAGCCAAAGAGAAACCAAGTAGAGTAAAAATCTAAGGAAATGCCACTTAGCAGAAAAATAGTAATAGATTCATCCCTGGGGTCTGTGCGATCCCCAGCCACAGGTTCATGGCCAGATTTAAGGTACCAGACACGTGTTCAGACCTGTGGAACAAATTCTGAATCCAATTAGAAAGTGATTGGTTACCCCATGACATTCATCCCACTATTGCACTCATCTTGCCATGCTGGTCATTATTGCAGGTGCACAGCTGGGTATAATCGTTGATGATTTTTTTCTCCCAGTAGCCTACATAGCAGCTTCCAGTACTATGAAATCTAGTCAGCAGGGAGGAAGCTTGCTGGTCAGTACCAGCTTGATTTCTCCATGTCCCATGACTCATGTGTGTGATGTCTTCAACAATAGGGTCTTACCATCAAGCTTTGATGGGCAACCAAAAGCAATGGAAATAGCCTGTATTGTCAAGGGGTCTCTGGGACACCTCTAACCAACACTTTAAAGGGAGATACCCCACACCTAGCAGTGACCTTTTAATTTGGCAATTCTGGCTTTTGGGATGAACATGATCCCCTATGAAGGGTAACTCCATTTTTCAAAAAATGTTTTTTCTAAAATAGGAGCTTGCTATGTAGCAGGCTAGCCTGGAACTCATTTTTGCAACCTAGGCTGACCTGGTAATCGCAGTCCGCCTACCTCCACTCCAAAGGCTGAGATTACAAGAATGTACCACCTTGCCCAAGTCCCAAGATATTTTTTTATTATTTGAGAATGTCATACAGGCATACACTGTGTATTGATTGAGTTCATCCCCATTGTCTCTTCTTCAATTCCTCCCCACCCTACTCCCATTATTGTCTCCCAATTTCATGTTCTTTTTTTAAAAACCCACTGAGTTCATTCAGACTGACATTAGGTGTATGACTTTGGGGCCATGGATAGACTCTTAGGGGCTTTAAGGATTTCTAGATATTTTTTACACTAATATATATATATATATATATATATATATATATATACTTTATGAGTTTTTATAGTGTGAACATTTTTTAAATTTTATTTTTATTGAATTCTTGAAATTTTCATACAATATAGTTTAATGATATTTAGATCATTAGGTTTCCCTATCTGCACCTCCCTCCACTGCCCCCACACAATTTAATGTACTTATATACACTATATAAGTATATATATATACATATATACATATATATATATATATATATGATACAGCCTATAGAGTCTGATTTATGTCCTCAAATGTCTTTCATTGTTGATCATCTGTGGATTTCATATATATTTTTAAGAAGTAAATTCTTGATAATTCAGAGTGATGAGCAACTCAAGTCAAACCTAAAACTCAGTGTGGTTCATGGACCAGCAATGTCAGCAGCATTTGGGAGGTTTATAGGAATGCAGAATTTCCATTCCCTGAATCACAATCTCTATTTCAACCTGTTCCCCTCAGTGATTCTTTTGCACACTGCAGCTTGAGAAGTCCTGTTGTATGTAGTATGTATATCTTAGTACACAGAAAATCACAGAAAAATGTGTGACAGGAATGTCCACTGCTCCTGCCCCCAGCTGCTGCTATACTGAGATGGCCTCATTCCATCTACAAAGGAATTGGGACCTGTCTCTGAATACACAAGTCTAATCCTCTGATTACCCACCTACCTCCTTCCATTCCTCCCATTGTCTTGTAACTGCTCCCAGTTGCTCCCAAATTTCAACTCCACAGTTGAACAAAGGAGTCTGGTCAGTAGAGGTGGTAGGCACTATATTCAGTAAGGCTTAGCATTCACCCACTAAATGTGTACAATTCTCCTGGCAGTAGAGGGAAATTGGCTCATTTCTGTCTCATCCCTTCCCTTCCTGTCCAGGCTTTGCTTACTTCAGAATGTACTATACAAATATACTCAGTCTTTTCCAACACTTCATACCTTCCCCTGCTAGGTGTGCTGTTTTAAATAGTGTTCTTAAAATTCATGTCAACACAGACCCTCAGAATATGACCTTATTTGGAAACAAGATCAGTACAGATGTAATCAAATTTAAAGATTCTACTGAATGTGCATGGCCCCCAATCCAATGAGTGGGATTTTAGAAAAAGAGGCAAGTGTGAACAGAAGACATGCAGAGAGAGCAAGAGGGAGAGGAAGAGGGTAAGAAAGAGGGAGAGAGAGACAGAGGGGGAGGGAGACAGACAGACAGACAGACAGACAGGGGGAGACCATGTCTGCTGGTGGCAGAAACTGAAATAATGCCTTTATAAGAAACACAAAGGGTTGCCAACAACCAGAAGCAGCTAGGCAGAAACAAGATAGCCTCTTCCTACCGAGCACTTGGAGCTCTGCCAACCTTGATTTCCCAGGAGCTGTGAGAATAAATTGTCTCAAGCCACCGAGTCTGTCACTTTGTTGCAGTGGCCCTAGGAAACTAACACACAAGACAATCCTTCTATTTTGAACTCAGAGTTATAGTATTTGTATTAGGTTATTAGTCCATATGATCAAGTGCTTACCTTGCACAAGGCACTAAGCTAAGTATTTTAGAGCAATTATCTAATTTGATCTCAAAATTATCTTATAAATCATATGTTTATTCTCCATTCTATGAATTGGAAAACTGAAGCTTAGAGAAACTTACTACCTTGCATAAATGCATGAAGTTCATAAGTGCAGAGCTGGATTTAATGTGTCTGTCTGATTCCATAGCTCATGTGCTTAATCACCATGCTATAAAGGTCAAGATGAAAATAAAATCGTGTTTTGGCCAGTATCTTTAATGGTGTTTGTCCCTTGATCATCTCTCATATAAATATGCATTATTTCCAGACCAGAAGTCAGAAAAGTTCAAGGCGCTGTAAAACTGGAGACCCAAGGATAACCAAAAGGTCGCAACTCTTGATCTTTTTACAGCTACTCTACCAAAGAAGTGTCACTTTTATACCCACTTACTGATGTTTTTTCATTGCTTCTAGATACAGATCACATCAGACAGAAGTAACCCTAAAGTAGCTTTCAGTCAGGCCTATCCCATTAAATAATCAAAATAGCCTTTTATTCTCATTAGGACAAAGAAAAGCCAAAAATATGATGCAAAACAACATACATGATTGTTGCCTAGGTGAAAAATGCCTGAGTTAAATGTTCACTAGTAGCTTGCACCAGCAAGAAGCCAGAAAACTCAGCTAAAAATGCACTCATATTGTGGTTCAACAGCCTTTTTGGTTCTTCCTGCAAAACCCCAAGACAAACCTTCACCATCGCCATGTGCGGCATGTAGGGACGGAGCCTGCTAAGGAACAAGTCAAAGTTATCTTTGAGTAATGAACAACTCAAATATGAATCCGGAGTTCTATTCATCTAAATATGAAAATTAGAGGCTTTTGAATTGCTATGATTCAAGTGTCTAAATTATCAGTAAACTTATAGGAATTCCAAACAATAAAAATGATTTTGATTTGGTTTGATTTCATTTGGAGAAGTGTTGTTTTGTTTTCCCAGTGATTTGGAGAGATTAGTCATAACCTGAAGTTAGAAACATTTGGGGTTTCCTTTCATTCTTTCTTTACTAATTTATAAATAAATATCTTCCTGATCCTCCAGTTCCCAAGGCAGTTCTATTCTGTTTTCAGTTTGTGTTTTGTGCTCACATAACCTGATAAACTGGTCCCCAGTTCAGGGTACTTGATGAGTACTAAGGAGGGTTAGGATCGATGCTAGCATCTGTGTAACCTATGTTACACTTTTATTTCTCTCCACTTATACAGAAGTTTAAAGATTCAAATCTATTTTCACATTTGATTGAAACAATACTTACAAAAGATAGACAGAAATGGCATTACTGTGGTTGTGAGGTTCCTGTAAGCAAGCACTGGGACTCTGATAAAGTTGACAAAAGAAAAGGAGGACTCCAGACAACCCATGGGTTTTGGGAGGGAGTGACATAAGAAGGAAAAGGACACTCACTTAGCCAGTCAAAGTGAAGACAATCCTGGCAACCAGTTCAGTGACAGATGCTCTGTCCAGATGGCCTTCTCATTCATTTTACACATGAGGAAACTGAGGCCCATTCACTGAACAAATTCACTAGGCAAATATTTACTGAATACTGTGCTTAGGGTATCTCAATTTGCAGTTTCTGAATTTATAAGAGAAGTGAAAATAACAAAGCAGATCATTGTTCTGATGCAAAAGCAGAGTAAGAGGGAAATGGGGATCTTTGGAGCCAATGGAGTCTTCTCAGAGATCCAATCAAGCAGATGCTTGAAGGCAATGTGGAGGGCAACCCATTGCTATTCAGAACAAGTACATTCCAGGTAGAAAGAATAATACAAAGGATCATCTATAGCAAAAGCATACTTGGAAGGCTAAGCTGTAGAGAAGACAATGTGGTTAAGACAAAGGGGAGAGTGGGAAGCCATGAGTGGACATAGGCTGGAGGCAAAGATACAGGACCTCAGAGGCCATGATATGAAGTTTTCATTTCACTCACAATATGATGGACAAGTGATTATAGGTTTTGGACAAGCAGTGACATAATCTTACTGACATGTTTTTCATCTGTGTTTGTTTTTTGAGATAGGTCTCATGTAGTCTAAGTTGGCCTTAAACTTACTGTGCAGTTAAGGATGACCTTGAACTCCTGATCGTCTTGCCTCCAACTCTCAGGTGCTAAGACTAGAGGTATATACCTCCACATCTGACCTAACTGGCATTTTTTGGTCTTTTTGAGACAGTGTCTCCCTGTAGCCCTAGCTGGTCTGGAACTCACTATGTAGACAAGGCTGGCCTAGAACTCACAGAGATCCACCTGCCTCCAGTAGGATTAAAGGCATATGCCAACACACCCAGCTCCTAACTGGTGTTTTTAAAGATCACCTGAGAATTGTGTTGAGAACAAGTTGTGAAAACAATGAGAGTAAAAGCAGAAGTCGTGATCTAGGCCAGAGATGACTATAGCTTGGACCTCTGCCAGTGTGCTGGTGATGAGGAAAAATCAGAACCCAATTATTTTTCTAAGAGTGTGCTGGGAAGATTCTTGAAGAATTGGATTTGGAGGTATGACAGAAAAAATGGTACCAGGGTGACTCTGGTTTTGAGTCTGACTAGTTAAGTGGATTATAGCACCATTGACTTAGATTAGGCATCAGCAGTCTCCTTTTTGTAAAGGACCAGGATGGCAAATATCTTCAGCTTTATGAGCCATACAAATCTCTGTTGGAACAGTAGCCAAAGACCCTAAATGAATGAATGTGCATGGCTCTATTCCAATAAAACTTTATTTAGAAAGAGGTAGCTTGCCTGACTTAGATAATAAAGACTACAGAGGCAAAATAGACTTCCTGCAGCAGATTTTATTCCCAAAGATGGTCACACCAGCATACGACTTGCTCTTTGGAGATGAGACTTTGCTACTCTCTCTCCTCAAGGGGCCAAATCTTTTTACTAGTCCTTCAATCTGGTCTAGCCATCGTTGGACCAATGAGATGCTAATTTTGCTTGACTTGCTTGATCAGTGAGAAGAGGCAGAAAGAATGCTGTATGCCTTCCAAGACTAGGCCAGAAGAAGCTTTGAAGCTTCTGCTTTTAGCTCTGGAATGCTCACAGTTGAGAAGCCAGTTGTTGGGGTGTAAGGAAACCCAAGCTGCCATGGACTATGAGAAGAATAATTGAGATAGTTAAGCTCTAGCCAACAGCCAGCATCAAATGGCAGCTTAAGAATATATCATTTTGGAAGTGGCACCTCCAGATTCATCAGCCACTCTAGGTGGTGTCATATATGGCAAAGATGAGTTGTCATGATAAAGCCCTGTGTATCATGAGCAAATAAATAACTATTGCTGTGTTTAAGTCACTATGATTTGGAATTGATTTTTTTTCCTCAAAGATAAATCTGAGACAGGAAATGCATAAGTCGGTATTCAATGGATTGTGCTATAGTAAAAAAAAAAAAGTAACCCCAAATGTCAGGGTCTTGCAACAACAAACCTTTATTTCTTGTTCATTATATGTAGACTGCAGAGTCTTAACTCTACACCCAGAATTCTTTATTCTGGGCAGCTGAAGAGACAACTTCTGTCCTCAATCAAGTAACAGAAGGAAGAGGGCAACTGCAGAACTGTGCAATATGTTTAAAGCTCAAGTGTGTTATATGTCACTATGACTCACATTTCCTGAGCAGAAGCAAGTCAAGAAAAATGCCCTAACAAAGAAGGCAGTGGATATTTGGCAGTGAATATCATTGTTATGATTTGAATATGAAATGTTTCCCACTGGCCCGCCCATGTGTTGAATGTTTGGTCCCCAGATGTGAGCTATTTGGGGAGGTGGTGGAAGTTTTGGAAGTTGGAGCCTGGTGACTATAAGTAGGTCACTTGGGGAAGGGCACCTTTGAAGGGTACCTTGTCCTTTCTCTCCCTTTCTCTCTCTCTCTCTCTCTCTCTCTCTCTCTCTGTCTCTCTCTCTCTGTCTCTCTCTCCACACACACTTATATTAGGGTAACCATAGGGTAAGCATTTGCCTCCTCCACATGCTCCCAACTCCATGACTTTCTGACTTTTCTCAGGCTCAGAATAATGAAGCCAACTTACTGTAGTCTAAAACCTCTGAAACCATGAGCCAAAAAATATTTTTCTTAGCTTCTCTACAGCTGAGGGAAAATTAATTCATTCTGATGTATAAGATTTGAAAAGTCTCTTTGACATACAAACAAAAATGAGTGGTAAGGGGCTGACTATACAAAACAAGACTTCAGGAAAGCGACTACGGCAGACAATCATTTGACAGTAAATCATGTGAGTGAAAACATCCAGAGTGGAGATTAGTTAGAAAAGAGATGAGATCTGAAGACGGAGCTCTGTGACACTTCAATATTTAATGGTTTTGAAGAGGAGGAAACACCAGCAGCAAAGACTAAGAAGGAACCACCAGGAAAGAATGGCTTTATCCAAATCAGGTTAAAAAAAGTCAATAACTCTTTCTATGTTGCTAACATGACAAGTAAGGTAAGGTACTAACCAATGGATTTGACGGTATCAAAGCCATTGATGAGTGGTTTCAGTGGAGTGCAAGAGAGCAAGAATAGGCCAAGAGTATTACGGAGAAAGTGTCAAGGTGAGGAAGGGAAGAAAAGTACACTCAACACACATGCTTTCTAGGTATATCACTGCAAAGATGGCCCGAGAAATGGGGAAGTACTGGAATGGGATGAATGGTTAGAATAAGTCTTTTTATTTATTATTTTTATTTTCTGTGTGAATGTATTGCCCACATGTAGGTAGGTGGACCTGTGTCATGCAATGCCAGTGGAGGACAGAGGGGGCATTGGATCTCCTGGAACTGGAGTTATGGACCGTTGTTAGCTGTCACATGGGTGCTGGGAATCAAATCCGGGTGCTCTGCAAGAGCAGCCAGTGCTCTTAACTGCTGAGTCATCTCTCTAGACCCTAAAATACATCTTAAAACAAAATAAAACGGATATGTGCTGTTTCAGGAAGTACATATAAATGAGAAATCAGTGATAATGAAGTAAATGGATCAGAGAGATGGAGTTTCCATCATCACACAGCTGGAACAGAGTCAGGATGAGAATTTAAATGTCCTCATCCCCAGTCTGACATTCTTCCTGCTCTTCAGTCTGTCCTAATGAAATTGTTCATGCTATTGACAGTGTATGATAATAACATCTGAACAGCACACAAGGCCAACACTTATGTAAACATCATTGAGCATCCAATGAGAACTATGTACCAGGCACCTAAAACTGACAGAGAAGAGGTTCAGCAATGCACATTCCAAAAAGAGAGGGTGAGAGAGACAGAGACAGAGACAGAGAGACAGAAGCTTACTTTAATACCCCTATCCTAACCAGTATGTTTACACATACATTGTGTTCATGTTCATGTGGAGGATATACTTGTGTGTGCAAATACACATGGACATGTGTGTGTAGAAGGTAGTGGAGACAGCCTCGGTTGTCATTCAACAGGCACCAGCCCACCTTTCTGTAAGAAAGACCTTTCTTATTGTCCTGGAACACAGCAAATAGACTGGGCAGGATGCCCAGTGAGACCCAAGGATCTGCCCATCTCTGGCTCCTCAGTGTTGGAATTACAAGTACTTGCCACCATGTCCAGCTTTTAAAAATGTGGTTCTGTGGATTAAACTCAGCTCACTATGCTTGAAAGGCCAGGACTTTACCCACTGAGCTATCTCCCCAGTCTTACACATGCATCTTGTCCTTTTTACATCACCCTTTGAGAAGCTCGCCTCAATAAATTTGAGGAATGGTGTTCTTTAGCAGAATTTGGGTTCCTTCTTCCAGAAGCAAGAAAAGAGACAAATGTCCTGTACTATTTCTATAGCTCTAGAAAGTAGAAAGATGAACCCAAAAGTTGGGTTTTGTTTTGTTTTCCTTTTTAAATTCTAGAGAGGAAATATTTAGACTGCATTTCCTGTAACGACCTCTAAATACATCGATAATTAACATCTGCCACTTTTTTCTGTTTCCTTGGGCGTTTCTGTTCCTTCTATAAGAATCAAAGAAATCAGTTGCACTCTGGCATCAAGAGGAGGCATCTGATTCTCCACAGGCTTTTGTGCTCTATGTCTTTCTTGTAACCTCAGAGCTCCTTGAACTGTCCCAGCACATGTTCAACCAATGCTGGAGGCCCAGGAAAAATCCTGATCTTTCCTGATGCTACTAGAGAACAAGAGACTTGAGAGGTGGTCTCGCATCCTTCCTGCCTAGAATGTGACCTCAGTTCCAGTTCAGATGACACATCACAGAGAAGCCTGAGAATCTTTCATCCTGTTTCTGTTTTACACCTGAAAATAAGCCCAGATCTCTGCCCTCAGATGCCTAAACTTATCTGAGTCATTCACAGTGCTTGTAGTCAGTGCTATGCTGGATCTAGCACACACAAGCTACCCTTAGGCATTGTGTGCATCCCTCTCCAGCTTCCCAACCAAGGATGTCATATTTTGGTAACTTGAAACCAGCAGTGGTCAGAGTATTTACACCCCAGAAATGGGCAAAGTCTACAAATTGGTGGATTTGTTCCCGTTGGCAAAACATCTGTTAAACGTTTTCTGGAACATTGCTGCCCATACAAACATCACAGCTTGGCAGAGATGAGTGGATTCTTCGATGTGTAAATGACATTCTCTCTTTTCTACCCTTCTCTCACTTCTCAGATCATGGCAAGTTCTAAGTATAATGAGGTAGAACCTTCATCAGGAATATTTTCCAAATCTCCTACGTAAGAATCCGAGCTCCTCACATTATTCCATTCTAAGTTAATTGGTATGGGCACAACTTTGGCACTGAGATTTGGTGTGGGTGTTCCCTTGCCACTTGGGATTTTAAAGGCTCCTCGAGTAATTTGAATATAAGTGATACAATTTGGAAACAACTGTTTTAAGAAATTTGATGTCCATCCTGGCTTCACTACAGCATCATCTGGGAAGTTTAATAATACATAGAAATAAATGTCTGAGAAGGCAGGGATGGGGAATCCCAAGAGCAAGCTGGCTAACTAGACTAACCTGTAAATATGAGCTCTGGGTTCAAATGAGAGGCCGTGTCTGAATGAATAAGGTAGGGGTAGTGATGAAATAAACATATTCACACACACGCACGCACACACACACACACACACGCACGCACGCACACAAACCTCGAAGCTATAGGATGCGATGTCTTACTTTCTTTTCTCCTGCTGCAGTTCCCCCACCTTGCAGGTACTCTGCATGGAAAGCCTTCACTGCTGTCTCAGTGGTATGGGAGAGTACTGTGAGCGGACAATACAGGGCTTACTACCTACATATTACTCTACGATAACATTTTTAAACAAAGATTTCAAAACTACACTCTGATTTCCTTCCAGACAAAAGAGGAAATTCATTCATCTCTAAACTTCTGCTTTTGCTTTCTTTGTTTATTCAGTTTGGGATGCTTTACTATCCTGTTTTTATTTTTCAGAAGCTCAAAACACTAACCATCCTGGGGTATCAAGTCCCTACTTTGCAGCCAATTGATTTCATATGCTGAAAGCTTATGCACAATTAGATCTTATCCTGCGGTTTGTTGTTGCTTAACCAACACCTTAAACATTCAATAATTTTCAAGATTTTTATGACCCTCAAATTGATTCTCTCCACCAACTATCTCCCCCTTCCGTTCAGATTTATTTAAAATATTATCTAACAGGTTCATATGTTCGATGGCGGTGGTAAAACAATTGGTCACCAGCTCTACTTTTTTCCCTGTGATTTTGGGGTATAACCCAGACAAACAACCTGCCCACTTCCACTAAGTCATTGAGCGCTAGCTGGAACTAGCCCAGATGGAAATGGGAAGCACCTCTTTCAAGTCAGACTGATGTAGATCTGAATCCCATCAATGCCAACAAACAAGCATGAGACTTTGGCAAGCTAGTCCCCTCTGGGCCTCAGTTTCTCTTCCATTAGCCAGAAGTAACAACGCCTCTTGTAGAAGCATATTGTGTGGATTACAGTAAATATATTTAGAGCTACCAACTTAATATGTTGAATCGGGCATTTCAACTATTTTCAGATCTATGCTTAGCCACATGACCACATCACAGAGTGCTTTCGTGTGCTTTTGTCATAAGCCGAGAGAGACAATAAGTTTCACTTTCTCTGCTTTATTTTAGTGTATCAACAACCACCAACCTCTCCCTACCAGTATTTCTGTTGCTATGTGCGTGCTAAAGCCTGTAATAAAAAGAGGAACTACAGAACCCAAAGTACCAGTCCTTATTTTCAACTCCCTAAATCATCAATGGGAGTCAATATGAGAAGTGAAAAGGAATTTGAATGCCGTCTCATTCTTGCTTTCAGGATTGGACTTTTGCAGGGCTATTCTCATTCTTCTCACGACACACAGAGAGCTTCTCTTGGGCATCATGGTTAGCTTCTTTCTTTTCTTTTTGTCGCAGATTCTCACTATGTAACCCCAGCTGTCTGTAGCTAGCTATGTAGAGCAGCCTGATCTCGACCTCACAGCAATCTGCCTGCCTCTGCCTCCCAAGTGCTAGGAGGAAAGGTATGTGCCACCACAGCTGGCCCAGTTAGTTTCTTCTTTCCCTTGCTTCTCCTGCTGCACTTTGGTTTTGCTCTCAAAGAGCACATGTCATGATTTAATCTTAAAGTTCTCTCTGTGAGTTCGCATATGTCCTTTTCCCTCAGGTTTCTCAGTTTCAGCTACATTTTGGGATCACTTGGGGAGCTTTAAAAATATTGAAGTTTGTTTTCTACCTCCACAGATTCTGGGGGTTTTGTTTGATTGATTGCTTGTTTGCTTGTTCTGAGAGTATGGATTGACATAAGGATTGCTTGTCTTTTCTTTTTTTCTGTTTTTTTTTTCTTTTTTTTGAGACAGGGTCTCATACTATTCAGGCTGGACTGGAAGTTACTATGTATTCCAGGTTGGCCTCCAACTCTCATGATCCTCCTGCCTCACTCAGGCTTCAGAATGCTGGGATTGTGCCTAACTGGGCACAGAGAATTTTAAGGTGACTGAAACCTATGACTAATATTGTGACCTCCATGCCCAACATCATCCCCAGAACATCATGGAGGTAGGGACAGTATCACACTCACTCTCATACTGTGGTGCAGTGGCTGGTACAATGGTTGGCAATAAGTGTAAGAATATATTTAAGCTCTTGTCATTTCTTATTCTTTCTCAAACAAACACACCTAATATTCTGACCATGGAGACTTGAATCCAATGTTCACAGGACTTTCTATAATTAGACTCATATGGTCATTAGTTCGCTCAAGCACTAGTTATTTTTACACGAGTGGTATACCTCAATCATTCCTTCACATATTAAATATATAAAAACGATTCTATATTCTTCGGAAGCCTGAGGGAAATCTATAATATGTCTTATTCAGAAAAGAGAAGTCAAACTTCACTCTTAGGGAATGCTTAATGAAGGCAAACACATTATCACTGCAAAGCTCTCCCAGGGAACAATGACATCCAAGTTGAAATATCTTGGTCCATGGATAAATGTGACAACACTGAGCATTTTCCCATAACCTGCACTGAAACTCCTCAGGCCTCATTTGTATCATTTGGAATACACTTGTTGAATGAATATTTCATGTAAGCTTCCAAGTTATATCCTATGAGAACTACAAGGAAGAGCTGACACAATGAAAATGACAAAGCATAAAAATTTACATGGTATTTAAAGTTCACAAAGCAGTGTCACACACATCACATGCTAAATGCAATTCTTCAAAAGAGTCATGTTCAATTTGTTCATCTGTCTGTAAATTTACAAAGGTGTCCAATCCACTTCCCTCTTTTTTGTCATAGCAAATGGTTTCTTGGTTTCTATACCTAAAACCATCTTCCCAAGAATATAGTTATTACTTGCCTGGGGATAATAAGAAATTCTAGAAATATCTCTCAGCCAAAATACCTACCTTCCTCCCCCATATTTGAGATTTTTCCCCTTCTTAATAATCCTGTTGGGAGGAATAAGAGAAAATTCCCATGACTTAATGAATTTATCATCTGCATCTCTATTCCTAGAAGTATGAGAAAAGAGCAGGATGAGTGAATTAGTGAGTGTTTGGAAGAGAAAGAAGAAAGAAATGCTGTGGAGCCTGGAAAACAAATTAGCCCAACTCCATATCCCACTTAAGGCTAGCACCGCATTACTGCTTTGGGTAAAGTCATCACATAGTCCAGTGTCCCAAACTTGACTTAATTCCATTTGTGTCTCAATAACCCTTAAGTTCACTAACTTTCACTTGCTTGACATATTTTGTTTGTATAACTAAGCCTTCTGACTATGAATTGCCTATAAATGTCTCCAGATATGTTGGTGGGGGAACATTTCTCAACAGGGGCCCCACTGGCATTTTAAATGAGACAACTCTTCTTCATGCTAGACGATTTCTCTCCCTCCTCCACCTCAGCAAATGGAAGCAGCACACCCCCCAGTCATTGTGACAATCAAAAATGCTCCCACACACTCCCAAATGCTCACTGCAAGAGTGGTTCTGGTGTGGGTTGAGAATCACTCATTTTACACCCTGAGCAAGCAAGACACAAAAGGCTCATTGCATTATGCCTGCAGAACTTTGCAGCTGAAATTTTCATCTTATCCTACCATCTTCATTAACAAAGGAAATATTATAGATTACCAAAACACACAAGACCCTTCTATCAGAAACAATAATAAACCAGATATTTCTCCTTTCTGCTTTTGTGAGACTTTAAATATCACATGCATTCCTTTCTTTCTTTCCCTAATTTGAGTTTTGTAGTTTACAAAACTCATAAACATCTTAAGTTTATTTTGAAACATCTTTCAAGAAAGTTACCGAAATAATGATGCAAGAGGTTACTCACTACAACTTAGCCTCAGACAGGGATGGCTGCAAGAGGAGCATTTCAGTGTCCCCCAGGGGGCGCCATAATCCCTCCACAACTCTACCAGCCAGCCCTTCCTTCTGCATGTGGTTAGGCTGGTCTACAGGCCAGTTCCATGATCAGAGGGCTGTTGGCAAAGAATAAATCTCCAATATGGTCCCCTTAAGACCAACCAGGCCAACTCTGGTAGCCCCGTGGCACTTTGCACTGAAGTCGCAATCAACCTTCCTCCAAACTACCTCAATTATCTTTGACCCTGGGTGATTCCAAGGTGAACCTAGACTGCTCTGCCTCCAGGTGAGGTCTCAAACTTCCCCAAGTTGCAAGCATTTCTTGGTAAGCATTCTTAAATACTTCCATACACTCAGACGCACTTCTCACCAAGAAAGAACCCGACTTCTTCTCTAATTCCCCGTGGATAGGCAATAGCCGGAGATATTGCAGGTCTAAATGCTGAAGCAATCTCAGCAGATAGTACAAACATTTGTCCTCACCTTTTCAAGAACACGTATTAGAGAGGCTGCCATCATTTTTTCTTCACCTTTCTAACTGGTATCAATTTTTGTTTGTATTGGTAAATTTCAAAAGCAAGCCCAACAACGTCATTCAGTTATATATGCAAAGTAAATAAGTATCAACAAACCCCTGCTTTTTACATTCTCTAAAACGTTTATTGAAGAACACTCATAGCATATTTATTCATAGTAAACATAAACTTGGAGAAAAAACATCAACAAGAAAACAAACTGGAATATATTCATACAAGCAAATACTACCAAATAACTAGCAATAAACTATTAATAGATTTGATATTCATCCATTTTCGGATATGTATTAGGATAAGTGAAAGAAGCCTGGCTAAAGAAAAGATTACCTCCATCTATTTATATGGATGACAAGTATAAGGGAAACTAAAGTGTCTTCAAAATTAGAATAGTGGGGGGCAAAAGAAATAGCTTGGCTAGTAAAGGCATTTGCTTTGCCATGCAAGCCTGGAAACTCGGTTTCAATCTCTAGAACCCACATAAAGGTGGAAGGTGCGAACTGGATAAGCAAAGTTGTCCTCTGGCCTACATACACGCAAACACATATAGAGCAAGAGACAGAGAAACACACAGAAAGAGACAGTGACAGAAAGAGAGACAGAGGGAGACAGAGACAGAGAGACAAACACCATGGCATGCAAACTCATACGTGAACATTATGCACACACACACAATAATAATAAATATTTTTAAAATAGAATAGTTGACAACTGGGAGAGGATATTATGTGAGGAAAAGCATGAGTGAACCTTAAGAGAGGAATGAAATTATTTTATATTTTTGTTTGGCCAGTAATTACATGAATATGTAAACATTAAGTTAAACACTGTAAATTAGTGTGTATTTCTGTAGGGTAGATCGATTCTCCAAGGGAAAAGCCTGATGAGCTGTGGACAAACACCCCTCCCAGACTGAGTGGGATCACCCAGGAAGCCCAGAAAGACGTGGAGCTGGGAAAGCCCTAGGCTCCACCCACTCTGTCCATTGGCCTTGGATGTGAGAAGAGGAGGGGCTAAAAGTATTTAAACTGGGGGCACCAGGAGGCTGGTCATTTTCCCTCCCAAATGGCCATTTGGATCCTATCACCGGGAAGTCACAAGATCCAAGCTTCCTGGATTTACTAATGTAACTTTCGGAGGAGAGGGTGGGGGCCCGTTTTCTGTATGTAACCCCCTACCCACTGCTCTGTTAGGAAGCCCAAGTAAACTAGCTAGAATTTGCCTAACTGTGAGTGGAGAAATCTGTGTGTTTGTTGCAAGGCCGGGGGAGATTTGGGGGTTGCAAGGCCTAGGGAGAGAGGCAGGTTAAGTTGGTCTGCCTCTCCCAAGAGAAATTTTAATGACAGTGTCATTCTGGATAAATTGTAGCTCAAAATTTAAAATCCAGGGCACGTATAAAATCACAAATATAGCTAGAAGCCTCAGTGAATGATTTGTCTTGTGTACAGTAATACATGTGATGCCCAAAATTATTAGTAATATTTCCCTCATCTATGTCATGCTTTGTGAAATCATATTTTACGCTTTCTTCTGAATTTTATGCAATTTAACAAAAGTCAGAAGGAAGTCTTTCTTCTACAGAGCTGCTTGATCCAGGGCAGTATTAAGGAAAGTAAATGAAATCCCCAGCAGTGAGTAGACTCAGTTTTAAAATTCAGATTAGCTATGTAAGAGATTCTTCCTTTTCCTCAAAATCTTGCCAGGAATCTTTGAGACAGTCCTCAAATTCTGCAATGACTGTTGAAGCAATAATTGCCCTATGCCCCAAGTCTCTTCTTTCCCAGATTCAGTTTTTGTCCATGTGAATAATTTATGGCTTCTTGTTTAGAAGACAAACACAAAGTCTACCTGATTGAATGCCCCTTTCAGCCTTTCAAAATGCAATAAAGCAATTTATTGATCTAAAATTGTTTTCCCAAGCAAGCATTTAATTACTTCACAATTACTCAGGCCATGCATTTGAACTGCAACTTGCTAACTCTATAGCATCAATAATTTGAAAATAAAGAAACTATTCAGAGACTCATATTCTCATTGTATATAATAGCACAGTGAGCTTCTTGACTACTTATTACATTTTTATCACAGTAAAACAAATTAGAATTTCAAAGAAGTTTACTGAAGCATTGCTTACATGTTTTTGTTTCTCAACAGTCTAAGAAAAACTTGATGAAAGCTTGATTTATTATTGCATGTCAGAGTTCAAGGCCACAAACTGAGCTCAGCAGAGGCAAATCCACCAGAAACCAGGCTGAGTAAAAGATATTCCAGTAATCTCTCATATTTTATCAAAGTATGAATGCCTTAAGCACATACGTTGCAATTATAAAACCTGAAGAACTCTTAACACCTGTTTACAGATTAATAAAATATTTAAAACAAAGAGTAAAATTTAAAAGCAATGGCTTTTTAATTTTTTTTAATTTTATTACAGGTGTGGGGGGGTGTCATGGCCCATGTATGGAAGTCAGGTGACAACTTTGTTGAGTTAGTTCTGTCCTTCCGCCTTTTCTTTAAAAAAAAAAAACTATATAATTAAACTATTTTTAAAATATCTTTATTGAATCATTGTGTATTTCATGCAAAACATTTCAATAAATGTTAATCATCTTTTTGCCCTTCCCCACCGGCACCCCCGCATAGCCCCCCAACTGGAATCCCCAAATGACCTCAGTGCATGTTCATCCACTGAGGTGTAGTCAGCCTATCTGGAGTCCCTCGCTTTAGGAAGACTAGCTCATCCTCACCCAGCAGTAATCAGTTGCCAATATTTCTTAAGCAAATGTTGGGGTCTGAGATGTACTCGAGTCAACATGCTTCCCTGATAAGTCCTTTACCCACTGAGCCATTTTGTTTTCTTTTGTTTTTTTGTGTTTTTTTTCCTAAGGAAGAACTGGAACAAAAACTTGTGCTTGCTTTGACAGTACCTCTACTAGAACCAATTTTTTTTCTATAAGGGCAATAAGAGATACAAATACATCAGCTTCTTACTCTGTGACTTTCTTCCCAGATTTGCTGGAGCACCAATTCAGATGCACTTCTCAAAGAGCAAATCTTGACATTTCGATTTCTGTGAAAGATATTGATGAAGAAAGAGTTCCAGGGGAACTGGAAAGGGCAAGAGGAAAGCAAGACAGAGAAGCCAGTGCGGGTCAGGGGAGAGGAAACTAAGCAGGAATGTGATTTCAGGCTTGTGGAGCTCCTAGCTTATCTGGTTCCATGGAAAGCTTGGGAGTGTAAATCCCACCTAGAGGCATGAGTCAGTCATTGGTTAATGGACCTGGGGTGGAGGGAAGAGGGCTCTTACCTAGTACCTGAAACTGGCCTCAGTAGCTCCATATGCAGGCCTCTGAAAAATGTTGAAGGTAGTTATATACTGATAAATGTTTGACAAGCAAGTGAAAGGCAGTGGGAAAGAGCCCTAGTTCTTAGCACTTACTGATTCCCATGGTGTAAATACTCCTTCAGTGGCCATTGTCAAACTGCTGACTTGGTGTCACTGAACACGGAAACGAAATGCAGAGTGACCCCTCCATTATTATCACTACTATACAAGCACAGTAGACATGAATAACCTCAAATGCAGAGATAACGGTAGGGTACATTGAAATAATAGAAGCTGAGGAGATTGGGGTTTAAGTCTTTGTAACATAATTTATTTCATTAAGAGTTCATCGAGTCAGTTTTTACAATTCTCAGTAGTTATTGTCTAGGAAGTTGCTGTGAATATTGAATTACAATGCTTCCAGAGGAAAGACAAAATTGTGTTCCTGTGAGCTTCTGCCTAAAACATTTCACTAACTGACCAATATATGGTCTTGTTTTGTGTGTATTTCTTTTTAAAGACACATTATATATGTATAGTTGATTTTGTTACTGAGAATACTATAATGTATGCACACATGAAGCTTATCTAACATGTGTATTTTCTCCATAAAGCACACCAATGACTTTTTTGTGTTAAGTGCACTTAGGTACTACGTTTAGGGCCATTTCAAACAGAAAAGTCGCGCCCACAAAAATCACAAAAATGTGAAAAACCCTGGCACTAAATATACCAGAAAAGAATGTTTATGAGAGCTGAATTGGTAAGACTATGCCCAGCCTCGGCTGGGAAGGTACACATGGGGCAACTCAAAGTTTTCACAACATTGTACACGTACATGTTCACAAATGACCACAAATATACTTACAGTTACAAATAGATTTTATTGAGTAGGCAAGTTCACAAATATGAAATCTGTGAATAATGAGAGCCACCTATCTAGCTTTCTTTTTCGTAATAGTTATGTTTAACAGCCCCATTTCAGAATTCTGGAAAATTGAGGTCAGTTCTTGTAAACCTGCAGGTGTCAGCTCCAGCATAGCATCCCATGGACTAACCCATGCTTATCACTATCTCCTCTGCCTTAGAGACTTGGACAAGGCAGAAACCAGCTCGCTATTGATGTCACTGTTCGGGCAATTACAAGTGCCTGGCTCATGACAGGTAATCAGAAACTGTTAACAGGGTGAATGAATGAAAGACGGCAACTCCTCTCTTTTTATTGTGGCAAAGTAAAACCACATTTGCTTCTATCTTCCTATTTAAAAGTTTTTTGTTCCCATCTAAAGGTTATTTTTACAAAAATTCTGTGTTCAGCATTTATAGTTTTGCAGATAAGAAAATAAGGCACTGAGCTGGGGAGAGTGCTCAATCTGTAAAGTGTTTGCTGTTCAAGCACAAAGTCCTAAGTTTGATCCCCAGAACCCACATGGTGGAGTGTGCTTTTTATCCCAGCACCAAGGAAGCAAAGATAAGAGATCCCTGGGGCTCCCTGGCCAGAAAATCTAGCTTACATGAGAGGTCCAGGATAGTGAGAGACCCTATCTCAAGATCAAGGTGTATAGCACCTGAGGAATGGCACTTGAGTTTGTCCTCTAGCTTCCACATGCACACTCACACACGTGCACAAACACACACACACACACACACACACACACACACACACACACACACACACACACTGAGATTAGGTGGCATCCCAAGGAGGAAAGTCAATTAGGAAGAGAGCTAAGTCTCAAAAATATTCTTCAGATTTTTAATCTCATATGCCCACATCACACTAGGATTAATGATTTCCCTCCAGTTATTGACAGTGTTCACAGAAAATATATCCATGCTCTGTATGTGCAGGGTACCCACATTTCCTTCTGAGATCTTAACTGAACGAATCACTAGTCTAACCAAGGAACAAACAACATCAAAACCCACTTCCAATAATAGGAACTCTTTAGTCGTTTATGGTAAATATATATATATGTATATATATATATATATATTGTTCTATATTTTAAAGACTTTAGATAACTAAAACACAAATCATGGAACCTCTACTATCTCTGTAGCATCAATGTTTAATGAAATGTTTCTAGACTATATTATGTGCAGCAGACTGCTGACATACACTCTGAGACCTCTGCAAATTTCTAGTCTCAGATGACAGAAATGTTTGTGCAAGCTCCTGGCTATCTCCTAAATCATATTTCCTTTAAGAGCAACTTATTTCCTGTTCATGTCCACACACCACAACTTATCTGCTTTTCAACTTTTAGCAGTGTTTTCTCTTTCACTTACAGTTATATCTAACAAAGAAAAAAAAAATCTTTCAACTGTTTTGTCCTGGTGTGCGTAGAGAACACAAGAGCCACACTGGGGTTCAAAGGCTAAGTGGCCAGCTAAACAGTGATTAAATGATACAGTTGCACAGCACACCCTCATAAAGCATAAAATTCGCATCACTGAAACAAGAATCTGGAACAGCAAATGGCCTCTCAACTGTGTTATCAGATTGAGAAACTAACCTCATCTTGAGACTGCATATAATAAAATATAAGTGCCTAAAATAATGCTCAGTTCCTAATAGATACTCAAAATACAACACAGTAACTAATTCTAAATTAGGGTAACTAGACTCTCAATTCTCCTTCTTCAGAGCAACAAGAAAAAGTATATAGTTAGTTACCAGATAAAAGATCTGCCTTAGTGCTTATCAAGGCTACTGAGCCACCTATTAGCTCATCTGAATTCAGGAAAAAGATTACTGATTATCTGCATAGTAGATAAGCATAGCTGAGTATCAATAGTTTTAGAATATATTAATGTATAATTCACAGTTTGATCTTTTTATACAGATGATTTGTAACTGCCAAGTAATGAGACTCATCTCATCAATGAGGTAAGGTGACCCATTACAAATAGTGTAATCTGAAAGAAGAATTGAGAAGGTCCCCTGAAACTCAACTAGTAAATGTCAAAAGTGTTTTCTTAATAGGTTAACATTTGACCCAGCAATTCCACATCTGGAAATTCACTTTAAAATAACAAAGAATTAATAAACATGCACTCCTACAAATACTTAGCAAAATTACAAAGAACATATTTTTTACTTGACAAATAATATCAGAGGATATTTTCAAACAAAGAAATAAATAATGGAAAGAAAGAAATGCAATGGTGAGATGATATTTTTACCCATAAATTAACCTGGAAAAATTAAAAGTATTAGTAATATCCACTGTTGTCAAGGTTATGGAGAAATGAACCGAAAGAATGTAATTTGGCACAGCACATTTTGAGCATCACTTGTCTCTATGTATTGAAATTGCAAATGTCCATACTCTATAACCCTGCTAGTATACCTCCAGAAGGTCTATTAATATTACCAAGGAAGTTTTCATTATATCGGTATAATGAAATAATTTGCACACATTTAAAAGAAAGCATTGTATTGGTGTTAGAGAGATGGTGCACAGATTAAGAGCACATACTTCTCTTGAAGAGCATCTGAGGTCGGTTCTCAGCAGCCATAACAACCTGAAACTCCAACTCCACAGAGTTATAACTCCACCTCCACCTTCTTTTGGCTTTCACAAGCACTGTACTCACATTCACAAACTGTCACTCAGGCACACACATACACACATAATTAAAAATAAAATAGAAATCTTTTTTAAAAAGAGAAGAATGTACAGATATATCCCTATGAAACAATTACCATGACAGAAACAGAAAAGGTAACTTGTAAGATAACACATAGTGTAGGATTTCATTTAAGAGAAAACTGCATATGATGGGGCTGGATAGATAGCTCAGTGGTTAAGAGCACTGGCTGTTCTTGCAGAGGACCCAGTTTCAATTCCAAGCACCTATATGGTGGCTAACAACCCTCAATAACTCCACTTCCAAAGGACCCAACACCCTCTTCTGACCTCTGTGGGCATTGCACAATGCAGGTGCACTTATATACATTCAGGAAATACATTCACACATGTAGAATTAAAATAATAAATTTATTTTATTATTTTAATAATAAAATTAAATTATTAATTTTTATTTATTAATTATTTAAAATTAAAATATTAATTTATTTTTAATTTAAAAATAAAAAACTACATGTGAACATATACATAGACTCAAATGTATCTGTTCAGAAAAGGGTAAGGGAACACATAATGGTTTGCAGTTGTTTCTTTGAGAAAGATGAGCAGATAGAGAATCAAAATGAAAAATAGTTACATTTTACTATGTGTACTACATCATTAAAATTTTGCTAGTATTACATTGCCTATGCACTGTTTAAGTGATTTTTTATGAAACCATCAGAAGCATGATAATTCCTTTAAAAATCATTCACTAAGCAAGGACTATATGTTGGAATGCAGAAAAGCAAAGGGATTGATTTGAAAAATAACAATGAAATGTCTAAGAGCATGTGTGTAGTTGAAGATTCAAAGACTGGTTGGTGGCTCTCCACTCTACAGGTTAAAGATTGGCAAATGGATGGATAATCTCAGGGATCACCAGGTATTCTGTGGGCTGCTGGCCTTGACTTAATCTGATCAGAACCTAGAAAGAAAATGGAAAGAAGTTTCTTTCCACTTCTTTATCATCAGTAGCTTAAAAATGTCCACAAATACTTTGACACCCTTCGCATCTAGAGATAAGTCTATTCCCCCCCAGCTTAAATCCCTTCAGGCAAGCTTTGTGCTTTGATTTGATCAGTAGATAAAGCCAAAAATAACAGTGTACTAGTCTGAGCCAATAAAGACACTGAGCATCAAGCCTTTGAGTGTCCTGTGAGCTTCATTCTCTGATTATGACAACACCAACTTTCCTGAAACCACTACCACAGGAAGATCCATTTAGCCATGTAGAGAAGCCACATAGCGAAGAACTGAGGCTCCAGACATACAGATACAACTAAACCATGTCAACCAGTTCCTGGTCATTCACATCACCTAGCCAAGGGCATAGCTATTACAGGCCAAAGATGAGACATCTCCATTGTGCCTCTCTAAATCCTTAATCTACAACATCATTAGCAAGTAAAATGGTTATTGCTTTAAACTACTAAGTTTTGGGTAGTTTTTTCTGCAGCAATATGTATCCAAAATTCTCTGTAGTTCTTTTTCTTCCCATTCTCTCAACTGTGACAAGATGTTACAAGAGCTGAATTTTACTACTAACGCTATAGCCACAATGCTGAGCAGAGAACAAATTAACATTCTGACCTAAAAAGATGTAGTCTGTCAAACAGACAGCTATCTTACTAGACTCTTCCAACTAAGTATTGTAAGACAGCCAATAATGCATGGGTGTTTTCGAGTTGGAAATAATCAGGGCATGATTGAATTTGGAAAACCAAATTGCCAGCCCCTGACATCACAAAACAATTGCATGTCTCTGTAACCTACTCTGCAGAGGTTCATCCAGAGGCTGGACCCTCCAAAGATTGGATATACCCTGGTTCTTCCACCTCGTCCTTCTGCATGCTGGTCTACTCCCTGACCAGCATGGACAGGGAGTGTCTGGGAGTCATTGAGAGTCTAAGTGAAGCAGCAAATGAGGAGGATTCTGGGTGTGGGAATGAGCAAAGCTGCAGATGTGGTCTTTGGGGATAATTTGGGTGGGTCCTGAGACAGAGCCTCCAACACATATGAACCCAAAGAAATCTGGCTATTTGACTTCTTGTAACAAGAGTGAACAATTCCTGTCAAAACTGCCCTCAAGCTTCTCCAGATGAATTTTTTTCTGAACAAGAAATTGCTTCATTGTCCTAAACCTTGAAATTATCTCTTCCTAAGAATTATAGCTTCAGACATGCACCTTTCAACTACTCACCATGGTCTAGAAATTAGAAACCACAATCTCCATCCAGATGAATATGAACAGATGTTTCTGACTTCACTCTCTCATGAAAATAAAATCATTGAATTAATTTTTCCCATTTTTGGATTTCTATGACAAATAATTTACTAGGACTTTTTCTGCCTAATACACAGCTAAAGTTCTGAAACCTCTCAAGAATAATATAAGTTGTTCTGTGTAAACAGATGTGACTACCATCTACTCTAGATCTAGAGCCTTGCTTCTCTGTGGGCCAGCAACATCAGCTTACTAGAAAGGCTAAACCTACTACATTAAAGCCTAGCTTTTTAAGAAGGTGCTTGGGGCATATCTGTGTACAATAATGCTTGAGAAACAGCAGTTTAGGGGACCACATCCTTCAACAGTTACTCCAGGAACATCTAGTTCTTCTCCCTTCTTCAGAACAGAATCAATTTTCAACAAACATAAAAAGTGACAGTGGGAGATGGAGAAATTACTCAGTGGTTAAGAACACTGGCCACTCTTGCAGAAGAGCCAGGTTTGGTTCCCAGCACCCATATGGGGCCTAACAATTGTCTGTAAATCCAGTTCCAAAAGATCCAATGCCTTCTTCTGACCTCCATGGGCACTGAACGTATGAGGGCACTTATGTACATGTAGACAAAACACTTATAAACATAAAAAATATGTTTTTAAAAAGTGACAGTGAAATTAAAAATTAAGCCAGGTATAGTAAGGCATTCCTATAATTCAAAACACTTGGAAGACTGAGGCAATTGAGGTTAGCTTAGGCTATACAACAAGACCTTGTCTCAAAAGGGGAGAAAGAATGAAGGGAGAAAGGGACAGAAAGAGAAGGAGAGGAAGGGTATGAGGGAGGGACAGAGGGAAAGAGGGAGGAAGAAAAAGTAAAGGAAAACAAACACTCCAAATAGAAAACCACACTGTTTTATATGAAAAGGACTCAATTAGGTATGAATAAGACTTTGCCTAGATGGGTGGTATTAGGCATTGAATTGTGTCTCCCAGAAGTTGTAACAATTTCCTATACCACAATACCCCCAAATGTAACCTTATGTAGAAACAGGGACTGCTCTTGCAGAGTGTTTGATTCCCAGAACGCACATGGCAGATAACAACCGTCCATAACTCTAGTTCCAGGGGTATCCAAAGCCTTCCTCTGACTCGGAAGGCATTGCATTACACAGGTGCACTAACACACGTGCAAGCAATACACTCATACACGTAAAATAAAAATTTCAATTAAAATTTAAAAATATCCCTTGTCAGTCCCTTTTAGCTCTATTCTTCTTGCTGTGGCAAAGAACTTCTTAACTGGTTTGGCCTTATTCCAATGAGTGCCACATGGAATCTTCTGTTGTTCTTCAGGTTCCCTGAATTGCAGGCTCAAAGGGGAAATCTTGCCCAGTTCCCTTTCTCAAGATACCAAGTGTATGTTATTTATTTTCCCTTATCCCTCCCTGTGGTTTACCAAGCATTTCGAAAGATCTTAGAGCCAAAAAGAACCTCAGTAAACATCTGGTCTAACTGTCTTACACATGATGAAATAGAGGTCAAGAAAGGTCAAATGTTGGGCCAAGTCAACATGAAAAATAAAAGAAAGAAAAAGGGGGAAAAAAAAGACCAGGACTTCCAATGCTCAGGTTCTGCTAGCTGCATGGTCACAGTAAATATACTATCTCTTGTTCACTTTTCATCTGAACCAAGGTTTGGATACAGCAATTTAAGCATAGCCTTTGAAGTTGAACAGACTTTGGTTTGAATTCTAAATCTTCCACCTACGTGTTGAGTGACCCTGAGCAGTTTAACCTCTTGGTTTACTTATCCCATACATCACAGATAACATCACCTACCTCAAACACTGTTGTAATGATTGATGAGATGGCATATGGGAAGCTCTTTGTCCGTTGAGTAGATTCAGCTCACATAGTCTTTAACCCCACCTGTCCCTCCTCTCAGTATCTTTCTGACTTCCGCAGCCTTGAGTAAGCAGCAATATGGCTACAGCTGTTTCAGGCATCTGCTCCAAGCAAAGGAAGCCAAGTAAAAGGGACTGTCTCTTTTTGTCACTCTCTTGGAAGTGAAGAAATTTCCTAAAAACCTTTGAGCAAGCTCTCCTAGTCTCGTCTGCCAGAGTTGGATCATGTGTCCATTTAAGGAGACTGGGAATAACCTTAAGTCAAATAGAATATCCCTGAGTATTTAGATGGAATTGGTTTCTCTCAGAACACATGGCTGGTGGAAAAACACAGTTCTGTTAGAAGAGAAGGCCAAATGCATCCTGGGTAAGCAAGAAACACAAAATTACAATCCGTATCTTCCATTCACTGCTTTTTTACAAAAGTCAGGAAGATGCTTTTGAAGTGTCTTAAAGAACTTTTCTTTCGAAGTTTTAATAGAAGTAACCGAGGGGCTCTCACTCAAGGGGATTTTCCTGACATTCTTGATACACCCCTCTGGAAAATATGTCAGTCTTTAGATATTCATCCCAGGTGACTCACCAAATATGTAGGCTCCTTTCCCTCGGTTGTACAGGAAGTGAATATCTGAGGATAAAACTGCCCATATGAGTACTGGTTTTGTGTTTATACATCTCTTGGATGTATCTCATGTGAGTCTTTATATCTAAGCAAAAAGAACATAGAGAAAGGTGAAGGAACTTGCCCACAGTCCTGTTAACAAGTGGCAGTGAGCTGGATCTGAAGTTAACCCTAAATACAATGTGCTTTCCGCTACTCACATTGCCACTCAGAATCCTGGGTAGAAACTTGGCACATATGGCAGTCATGAGCAAAAAAATGTAACTGGCATCAACTAAGTGGGAGTTTTACAGCACAAACCTCAGGATATACATTCTTTCAAGATCCATGCATTTTCTACCCCAGAATATTCCTAGAAGCATAAACAAGACCTTCCTCAGTTCAAAGTAGAATACTCATGTATTTAGCAAATATTTGTATAGTAGTTTCTGTGTGGTCGGCATTGGGTAATGTGCTTTGCAAATATTAACTCACTTAATTCCATTTAGTTCTATCTGGTTAGAGAAGTCCCAATGTCCTGAGGTCATATATGTTTCACAAAAGCCCTGGATGGTTTTCTTCCATTGGTAATCCACTGAACATAGTCCAGCATTCAGGGGCAGATCAAACTTTCAGGAAGAACTCTGTTCTAGAGATAGCAATGCTTCACCTTATTATATTCTTTTACTAGAAATAACCTATGTCCAAATTACCTAGCCATGCATATGCAACCAAATCACAGTACAGCCTGCAATTGCTTGAGAAGAATTCTAGATTATTCTAATCTTATTATAAAACATAATTCTTCCTCAACCCTTTATTTTTCTATTGTAGCAGATTATAATCTTCCTTAAAAGGCAAGGGAATTTTCTGCTCCAAGTTTAGGAAGGCCAAAGGGCATTGGCTGGCATTGCTTTGTGTCAACATTCTTAATCTTCCTGTTGGTATTTTAAAATAGCAGGTCAGGCATGCAAATTATAAACTGTACCATGTAAAAGTCCCTGTGAAGTACTGCCATTGAAAGAAGATGGGCTTTCTGACAGCTAAGAAGGCATAATATGTCTCCTTCCTTTTCATGTGACAGTAATTAGCATCTAAGCTCTGAAGTGTTTATTCCCACAGCCGAGAGGATGACATTTATAACAGGTCCCAGCAGAGAACCATTACTGTTTTCAATATACAGTCCCATTTTCAGTATGGAAGGAGAAAGCCTTCAAAGTGTAAAAACAGAGGTTGTGAGATGTTTTCCTTCATTTAACAGCTTCGCATAAGGCTTTTAAGTAGGATACGGTCAACAGTCTCATACTCTTGCAAAAACAAGTCACAGTTTATAGACATGATCAACAAAGTACCAATGGGTGCATTTCCCCTTTCATCTTTTTTCTCATTTTCTTTTTAACTTAAAATGTGCCATGCCTATTACAGCAAACCAATAAAAATGACTGCTCCTTGCACTTTGGGGTACTAGTGAAATCTGTTAGATTCTAAGGAACTTTGTTTATTTGAAAATATAGTTTGCTAGAAATAAATTGCCTTTCATTAATAACAAGTTCCAGGCCAGCTGTGGCTATAGAGAGACCCTGCCTCAAGATCTCATCTAAATTTAGCAAATTTACTGTGATGGCTTGTGCTACACTTGCTAAAACTATCCATTTTACCCTTTGAAAGTACCCTATCCAAGCAGCACATTCCTGAGATCCCAGTATTGAGGAGACAGGAGGATTGTCATGAGTTCAAGGCCAGCCTGTGCTATACAGTAAGACCCTATCTCAAAAAGGAAGCATCAGCATCCAATCTAGATATGAGCATCAATTACAAGGCAAAATATAACAAGGTTGTGCTACAACAAATGCAAAAATTTCTAGGAGAATATTATATTCAGGAATTCCCTAAGGGGAGAAGAGCAGCCAGGGAATAGTCAAAGAAAGCTCCCAGGGAAGGTTTTCAAAAGTTCACTATAGAGCTTCCATATAATCTCATGTATGTTACAAAATAGTTTTATGAAATATTATAAATATGATTTCTGCATGTTTAGATGAAGAAACAAAGATGAAGAAGGCTAAAAAACATTTTCTACAGTTACATTACAAATGAATAAGATTTGAAATGGTGGGGCCAAGATGAAGAAACAATAGAAGAAAAAGGAAATTATAGTTTCTAATGCTAATGCAAATATGAATAATAAATGACAGGTATTTCTTGACCATTTAATTATCCAAGGCACTGTACTGATAACTTCATATACATTACCTCATGTAATTCTAAAATCAATCCCATAAAATAGGTTATTGTTATTGCTATTAATTATTATCTCCTTTTACAGAGGAGAAAAACTGAGGCATTGAGAGGTTAAGTAACAGGCCCAAGGTCACATAGCTAATGAGTCTGGGCAGGAACTTGAGCCTGGGTTTCTTGGAATTTTAGCAGAGAGCAATGAGTAGACAGACTAGAACTCTGGTCCTGGAGGGAGGAAGTAAATAAGGTCAGAAAAAGATCTTGATCATCATCTTCCTACTTGGGTGTGATATAGTACTCAAGAAGGAGTTAAAGTTTCTGTTTTAAATATGAGAAAGGAAAGTTCAGAGACCTGTTTTAGAGTATGTCTGGCAACAGTGTCTAAGACGACGTAGAGAGGGACAGCAAAGCAGGCCAAGTGCATCAGTTGTGGCTGCCAGGAGTCATCGGAGAGCTAGAGCCAGAGGAGCACAATAGACCCAGGTAAGTGATGAATCGTAGCAAGATAAAGGATTCCAGAACTGACATTGTCCTCAGAAGGACCCACTATGGAGAGAAGCATGAACTGCCTGATGTGGTGGGATCGAAAATAAACTTTGAAAGACCAGGAATTTTTCTATTTGTGGGGTGCTTCATAGGCTACCATGGAGCTTTCATAATGTACTGAGATTAAACCTGTGAGGCAGATATTACATGCTATATTTTGTAGATGAAAGAATGTAGGTTCAGACAGTAAAAACTGACTTGCATAAGTTCTAGAGTAAAGAAACCTAAAAGGATGAAATAAAATTCTAAGCTGAAACTTACCTGAAAGAAAATGTAGAAGCATTTTGTTTCACAATGTGACTGGAAAAACTCTAATGGCAGTTCCCTGTGTCAGCGAGTAAAGGACCCTGTCAGCTGATTATACAGAGAAGCTTCTAGAACCCAACAAGATTCGAGTAGATTTGGTTGCCACCTGAAGACAAAGTCTGCTAATGCATGTGTGCCTGGCAAAGCTATACAAAAGGACCTGTTCTGAGCATCATAAGACAAAAAAGAAAATATTGTCATGCAAACTTGTGTTTTACAGAATATGTGATAGTCATAAGGTTTGGGGTGAGAATTCTTCCCTAAGGAAGCTATTGACAATAGGCATCCTATTATATGAGTGCTTATTGGAGGAAGAAATATCCCTCACTGTCTGAACTTGTTAAACACAATCTATCTGAAATTGAAATCAGACAGATCTGTGGAAGCATACAGACTTCTCTCAAATGAGATACATATTCCTTAACACCCTTGCAGATGAAATATAAGTTAGACCTTTCATAAAATAGGCCACATTATTGAACACTCAAAAGGCCATGAGCGACCAATTACCTGATTCCACCATTCCCATTATTATATACTAATACTCCTTATTAGTATTGTTATGTCTTTATTTCAAAAGCATAATTGACATTTCTCAGACCCCTTGCCTGTTGATGTCTGATTAGGTGCTACCACTGAGAGGGAATGACGGGGGAAAACTTTTTTTGTCTTGGTTTTGTTAATACGTCTAACTCAGCAGATGGTCTTTTTTTTTTTTTTCAGCAGCTATGGTGACGGCAAATGCTGGTGGGTGCCACCAACTAAGCACTCTGGTGATATGAACAGATCGGGCAGCATGGGGAGCTCTGGATCCTAGTGGCCTTTGGTGTTTTGAGGAGTGACATGATTCCAAAAACAGCAACTATGAATAAATATGCTACTGGGCTCTGTCTGGTACCATCACCTCTTCCTTTTTGCTCCTTGAGTCCTCTGGTCCCTGGAAGGTGGGGGGAGGGTGCTTCTTAGAGTGACTACTCACTGCGTTTCTTCACCCTCTCCTTTTTGATCCTTGTGTCTTTGTAAACAATGTCTAATATTCAGTTCCCACTTATACCTAGAATCGATTTTGTTCTTGACCGATCCCAAACTGTTACAACCTCACAACGACTTTCCCATACTACTTCAATAGTTTTTGAGTATTGTTCTCAAAGGTACTTTCGAAAGGTAAAGAAAGATGAATGTGAGTTTCTTTTTCCCCAGACCTGGCATCTAATTTTTTTATTTTTAGTTTTATAAAACTATGCCCTCATATGTTACCTGACATAAAATATTTATCATCAAATGTGTGACTTGACTTACTCTGATAGTCGTGCAAACATCTCAAGTTGAATAGCAAGAAATCCAAGTACTGTTTGATACTATCTCAGCAATAAGTCAACAGAAAAACTAGCTCTACTCCTTAGAGAAAACATGAGTAAGCAGCTTGGCAAAGTGGAAATGACGTAGGCTTTGGAATCAGGGTAGAATCCAATTTTAAGTGATATTTATTAGCTCTGTGACTTGGGGCCAATTTTTTAACCTCTCTGATTCTGGTTTCCCTGCCTATAATTCAAACTGGGAGCCTCTAAACCCTAACATGTTGGCATGAGGAGTTTCCATGATATACAGTGCTTTGGATCATCTAGATGCATAATAATAATAAGTACATTGCTATTACAGCTATCTGTTAAAGGGCATTACAGCCTTTCCTGGTCAGTTTCCAAGATCTTCCTTTCTGTAGCCTTGGGAATGAAAATGAAGTCAACAGCCCACTCCCATATCCATCAGCCAAAAGAAGTCTCCACAGAAATCAATACTTTCTTCTCATCAGAAAGAGACTAGGACCCCCTGATACAGTGAAGGGTGGTTAGCTTTAATCTCACATGACAGGGACTTGCTTTATGAAAGTGGTCAATGATGATACATCTACAACTATTATGATTTATGCTTTCTTGTTATTTTCTTAAATTTCAGAGTTCTGAATAGTGTCTGCAAACATTCTGCCCAAGAGATTATGATACAAATCTACTTTTCTATAATTATACCATGTATATCTAGATCTGATACTGAAACTATCCACACTGTGCCACATTTGACTGAAAGCAAAAACCTCAATAAAATGGGTGACCTGTGCTTCAAACATTTGGGAAGTGAGTGCACTTTGAAGTTATTAAGATGTAGTTTCCTTTGTCCATAGGTGAAATTTCTGTTATTAGTAGAAGCTATGATAGTCATAATAAGTAATAACACTGCCAATAAATATATAACATCAAGATACAATATTTATTCAAAGAGCATATGCTTTAGAGTATAGAGAGCCCACAATTTAGAATGGGATTGTGTCCTCATAAATGCCTCATGAGTTGAAAATATCATAAGTCTAAACTCTATCTAATCCACCTAACCTATCAAACAACCTACCAAAATCCAAAGTATACTATAGAGAGTAGTTTCTCCTTGTGTGGCTGATGTGACCCATCTTCACAAGAGAATACTTACCAGTAGGCTGGGAACGTAATTCGGTGGTCAAGTACTTGTCCATCATGGCCAAATCCCTGAGTTTCAACCCCAGCACTGAAAATGTACAATGCATTTATAATTTATAATTTTATAATTTTTTTTTTATAATTTATAATTATAAATGCATGGTCATGTGCATCTTTAATTCCTTCCACCACTTGGGAGGCAAAGTCAGGCAGATCTCTACATAGCTACATAGCGAATGCCAGGCTAGGTGGAACTATAGGGAGAGAGAGAGAAAGAGAGAGAGATTGAGAGAGAGAGAGAGAGAGAGAGAGAGATTGTTACTGCTTATCACTAATCAAGGTTCAAAATCCTAAGTATGATAGTATGATTTCAACTGAATGTTTATCACTTCTGTACAAATGTAAAGTTAAAAAATCTTAAGTCAAGGACAGTCTCTATATTTGTGAGACAAAGATGGTTCCTAATTTTTCACAGTTTCCTATAATTTTCTCCTATTATCTGCATAGTACCCTCCAACATTAAGCACTCATTGTCCCATATCAGACCTTTTATCAAATTTGAAATGAAAAATAACAATAACCCAGGAGGAATCAAGTCTTGGATGCTCAAGCTTTATTTCAGCTGGAGTCATTGCTTAACAGAGCACTTGCTGATATTCCAGAGGGTCCAAGTTCCTGTCCAACCACCTATATCAGACAGCTTACAATCACCTATAATTTCCAGTTCCAGGAGATCAAACTTCCATTTCTGGCCTCCATCTGTATACAAACACATACACATAAACAGAAATAAAGATAAAAATAAGTCCTTTTAAAAAAAAACTTCATTTTAAAGGACTGTTAAGTAAGTAATCATTTGAAGGACAGAATGGAGGGCTTTCTACACTTAGAAGTAACAAGTACTTATTTTATGAAATAATATAGTTTTATAGAAATACATACCTTTTTACTTTAAAATGTAATCAATATATCTACTTCAGTGTTTCAGTAACCCAAGATTTCCATTTTAATTCATCATTTTACTCAGTTTAGAGACTACACAAGAAGATCCATTTAGTCATTCAAGTAATAAATATTTGTTGGCTATACACCACGTGTCCCATATTGTAGTAAGGAAACACTGTTATAATTATTGTCATTGCAGAATCTAGAGTTTATTGGGATGAGTATATCTGGTGAGTGGAGTAGTGGTCCAAAAAGATATATATACTCAGAACTTGTGAATGAAACCTTTTTTGGAAAAGTGACCTCCAAATATATAATAAATAATGTTCTTGAGATTAGGCCATCTTGAATTATGGTGGACAAGAAATGCAAAGTGTCCTCATGAGAAACAGAAGAGCATGATTCAGAGACCAGGGGAAGAAGGCTATGTGAAGATAGAGGAAGAGATTTGAACAATGCTGCTAGGAACCCCAAAATGGCAAGAGCAACCAGAAGCTAGTGAAGGCAAAGAAAGATTCTTCCCTAATGTGCTTAGAGGCCATTGCCCTAGTGACCCTTTGGTTTGACTTCTGGCCTTCAGGGTGGTGAGAGAAGGAATTCCTGCTATTTTAAGCCACCAGATGTCTGGTGGTTTGTTATGGAATCCTTAGAAGACTCATTCAACAGATGCTAATCAAGAAATTACAGAATAAATGTAAAATTGCTTTTGTACTAAAAACTATGACAGAGAACTAAGTGCAAACACTACAGGGATTCCACCTGTTACTGGTGGGGGGTCTGGGGTGGGTGTTTCCAGGTTCTTGGCCTTTTATTTAAAGAATTGAAAACAAGGGCTCACACAGATTTTCAAAAGAAGCAGAGTAACCTTATTTGGAGAAAAGCAATAATGCAGAAAGAGAGGGATTCATTGTCAAGATTGACAGCAGGCCACATGGACAAGAGTACTCAGGGCCCCAATTATTATTCAAAGCTTCCTTTTATGGGTTTCAAGAGGAGTTGGCTTTTCAGAGGCTTAGTTCAGGTGGTTCTTCACTTTGATTGATACATTAGTATATACAGTCATTTCTCTACTGCTCACGACCCTTCCCATAATGCATCTAATTTTAATCATATATACACCCAATTTTATAAAGGCATAAGAAGGTAAATAAGGGATTTTCCCCTAAAGTTGACTTTGAGGACACAGTTTTGCCTTACTGCACATACATTCAATACCAGTTGAGGCTGGATCAGTCCTTCAGTTTGTCATACCCAGATACTTTGGGAATACACTAGAATAGTAACAGTCGCATTTGACTGTTACCAGAAGTGGGGAACCATATAACTGTTCAAATATGAATACATGCAGCCCAATGCAGGTGGGTATTTGAGGGGATTCTGAGGTTGCTGACTGAATTATTTAGAGAGGGATATATATATATATATATATATCCTATGTTCAAGTGGAGGAACTGGACTGCCAAGTGCATTACTGAAAGAGGAAGAGTATATAATCCCACACCAAATGGGGGTCCCAAGGTAAACCATCTCCTGTGCTTACCACCCTCAGACATCCTAAGAGAGATCAAGGAATGGTCATGATCTGAAGAGTGAAAGGGAAGCAGTGAATGTCCAGGGATGATGGAACAGTATAGCAAAAGTTCCTGCAAAAGAAGACTGCATAGCTAGAACCAGGGGCTCAAAGAAGGTCTGGATCAAGGGACACAACTTTCAAGATGAACTTGTGGTCTCATCACCAGGCAGGGTCAGGTCACCTAGACCAGACTTTGTCAGCCATTGTAAAGATTTTGGACCTCAAGACAAATAGAAAATAATCCAAATATACTGAGATATGATATGGTCATATGTAACCCATGCAAGTAATTAAGAAGTTGTGTTTAAAAGCATCATAAAATGAGAATCATTTTTTAATGATGCCTTTACCATTTTATTCATGATATATGTTCAGTCAACAATCTCTACATGCACATCTAAGGCTTTGTCTTAGGTGTAGGTAAGAGGAATGTCTTTCTTTGGCATCTTTCTGATGCATAAATTATCTGTAATTTTTCATTTCATTGTCTTTTAAGAAATAACTAAAATATATTTGCAAGCATTCAAAGTAGAGAATCTTAGAGCTTTATTTTCTGGATCTTTTGCAGATTTCTCATGCCTAATTGAGCAGCAATTTTCTTTATAGCAACCTATCTTTATTGAGTCTTCCCAAAGCCTTCAACCTAATTTTCACAGGAAAAAAAATAACTCTTTGAATTATGAATGTGTTCATGTTTCATTAACTTACATAATATTTCATTAAATTATGTAATTATTTCAAAAACTGATAAAAACAGGTTAGAGGCTCTTTGCAAACATACAGATTCACAAGTAGGAGCATCCTAAGGAGCAATGAACAGTCAGTGCACTGTAGGCATGGACTGTGTATCCTATAGAGGACTAGAAGGCAAGCAGTAGTCTATCCAGCAGGCTAAGGGAGTGTCAATTAAGAAAGTGAAATTGAATGTGGATTCTAAAGAGAATGAATTTAAGTTTTCATCAAAAATGGATGTCTTTTCAAAAAACTATTTATTGTGTATGCATGTGTCTATGTGTGCGGGCATGTGCATGTCACAGCACGTCTATGTGTGGACATCAGAGGACAACTTTCTGGAGTTGGGCCTTTCCTTCCATCATGCGCAACCCAGAGATTGAACTTGGGTCATCAGACTTGTGCAACAGTGCCTTTACTCACTGAGCGATCTTTCTAGCAGAGGAGAATTAAATGAGAAAAAGAATGAATGGTTTATAGGTCAAGTAGGAGTCTAATTTGGTAGTATATGTTAGATATTAGTGGCTTGGATTATGCTGGTTATATATCATGATAATAAAAAGGTACACCCAGGTTAGAAAGATATTTATTAGTGTTTTAGTCCATTTGAACTGCTGTAACAGGTAGCCATTGACTGGATAGCTTATAAAATACATTTATTGCTAAGTGTCCTGGATGTTGGACATCCAAGACGGAGGCATCAACTGATTCAGTGTCTTATGACAAACATCTCTCTAAGGCGGCATCTTCTTACTGAACCCTCATATGGTAGAAGGGGCCAGCTACTAAGCCCACTCAGGCCTCTTTTCTTAAGGTTTTAATCCCATTTGTGAGTACTCCACTTATATAATGAAATCATCTCCAAATGCCCCACCTTTTAATTCTCTCATGATGGAGGATTAAGCTTCTACTGGAAATTTGAAGAAATGGACATAAACATCCATTATTGCAATAGGAGAGAAAACTGGCAAGTTGGTGGGTTGGATCTGATGAGAGAGGGAGCATTCAAGGAGTATGGAAATTCTACACAGTTTCTCAGTCCCAAGGTTTCCATGGTTGGGGAAAAACACATTCCCTAAAGCGGCAGCATGAATGGCCTCTTCAACTGTTTTTCAATCTTTGTGCTGCTGACTCAGATGGTTTTCTTGCTGGCACAGGAAAGCAACAAAGTTGATAAGGAAACTATGAAGAAGAAAGCTTCTTTAAAGAGATCTGAAACCATCTTTCAAAGTATGCAGAAAGGGTAAATGTTTACAAAACAACTGGTACTGTCTCCAGAACTTTCTGAGTGCTTTAGCAATTTGAAGCACTTTATGTCTCAAAAAAATCCCTTAAATCTGTAAGATGGTGAAGATGTCATAGGCATCAGTGAATGTGTTAATAAAAAAGTACTTGTTTCACTATCTGGCAGCTAAAACATCCTTCTTTCCCGGGAAATATTTTCTAGATTTCATCATTTCTGATCATAAATCGTGTATTTCTAAATTGTTGTTACTCAGCTGACATAGTCAGTTGGACAATTATTTTTAAATAGGCATAACTTGACAATGATTTAATAGCGCAAACTTCATTATCCCTGCTCTGATTAAGTTTAACATTTGAAAATAAAATGGTTTGAGGAGAATGAATTAATCTTGTATAATATATATATATATATATAATAAAATTTCATTGGCTTGCATATAACCCTCGATAAAGTGCAACATTCACTTTTCTTTGGTTTTAAAAAGATAAAGTTGTATTAATACGAATTCCTTCTTTTGTATTTGCTTTTCACCTATTATCTCCTTCAACTGACCTACCTCTCTCACCTTCTACTCTTCTTTCCCACCCAGCTTTCTCATTCCCACCTTCATTTCCATGTCAGATTCTTTCTTTCTCCATTCCTTCCATGATTAAATCAGGAGCATGACGATGTCATGAATATAAAGGTGTATTGGCAAACTACAGTCTGCTGCCTAGAAATAATGTTTTGTTGGAATACAGCCAAACTTGTTTGTGTATCTATTGTCTACAGCTACTTTCATAGAACTAACAGCAGCGATGCATAGTAGTGATTGAGAGTAGATGGTCCTCAAAGACAAAAAACATTTATTATCTGGCCCTTTCCAGAAAAAAATTGTGTAATGTCAGGTATGGTAGCACACATCTGTGATCCTAGCACACAGAGGCTGAAGTAGGAGGATTGCTGTGAGCTTAAGGGTAACCTGGGATACATAGTAAAACAGAGAGAAAAGAGAGAGAGAGACAAAAAAGAGAAAAAATCTGCTGTAGAGGAACCTGCTAGATATCACGAATGGAAGTGAGCCTCACTGGCTGGAGGTCTGGTGAACCTGAGATAACACCTTCCTGTGAGATGAAGCAAAGCAAAGTTCAAGTGCGCATAGATGGTTTTGTGATGCTCCCGCTAGTCTCAGCATCTTTGGTGCGCTTACTGTTAAGCCAGGAGCTCATAGCACAATTTTGTCTCCTTGGGATCCCATGTCATTCACAATCCCTTTGCTCCAGGTCTCTCCTTTACAAAATCACTCTTCCTATTGTGTTCCTGGCCCTCTGTTTCGTGCAGGAGCTTCATGAAATGAGAAATTCATCAGTGACCTCTTTGCCCTTTGTTCTATGTTCCGTGGGTCTTAGGTGTAATGGTTGCATTGTAGGTGTGCCCACCTAAAAGTCATTCTTTTCCGTACTTCAGAAGAAGATTCTGGTAATCATACGTAACATTAAAAACAAGAATATATGTGGAGAAAGATATTGAAACACTGCAAATTCAGATTTCAGGAGGAAGGCGTTCCTATGGATACCATTATGAAAATCACCTCTGCAGGAAATGTATCTTCCATTTTGCAACTTTCAGTATCTGCATTGCAACATTTATTTTTAACTGTCCACTCACCTTTGTACCATCTCTCTCCAGATGGGAGAGCTCACTTAGGAAAAGGAGGCATACAGCCAGCTTTAAATCCCTCAGCAGAAGGAATTCAGTGGCTGAGTCCACTTATGGAACTCCTGGGCTCAGCACCAGCATGAGATCCCATAGCAAGCTGCCAAAGGCTGATGGTGGCCAGGGCTGCTTTCAGTTTATTCTTTGGCTGCCGTTGTCTCAAGATGTTCCCAGAGTTCTACTTTTTGGCTTTAGCTTCCACCCTGTTTGTTATACCTTCAATTTATGAAGCATGGTCTTATCATCCAAGCTGTTTAAGGACAATAAAGGTTCTCCTTTAACACTGATTGGCAAATTAATCCCCTTGGGAAAACACAGATATCATCCCGAAAATCTGTGTGGAGATTGTGTGTGTGTTTGTGTGTGTGTGCGTGTGTGTGTGTGTGTGTGTGTGTGTGTGTGGAGACAAAGACAGAGACAGCAACAGAGAGACACAGAGAGAAAATCTCCATTTCTTAAGCAGAAATTTGGACAATAAACATCTTCTAAAGTTATCACGAAATAGCAATCACTAGAGTGCTGTCTTCAGGACAACTGGAAGAACTAAGGTTTATCCAAGTGGGGCTCTTTCTTATGTCCTCATTTGCCTGAAAGTATGAAAATCTTCATTCTAAAATGGTAATACTACTGAAAAGAGGACAAACTTTCGTCTATGATTATTCATAATCCCCATCAGCTGAGCAAACCCTGGGAAATTCGATATGAAGAAAGCATTAGAAAAGTCCCAGAGTAAGGAATATGGGAAAGGCAAGTACAATGTCTGCCTTCCCTTAGAGTGTCACAAAGACATGGTTATCACAGTAAAAAAAAAAATCCTACAGTTGTATTATCTCCAAATTCAACAGAAAAACATAAGGGTTCCTCAAAGCTTCCCAAGATCTTGCTGTTGAAGGCATGCGTATCACCTGGGAGCTTATTAGAAATGGATAATCCTTGGTACCACCCCAGACCTGCTGCCCTGTAACAAGATCCCTAGGTGATTCTTATGCACAGTAAAGTTAAGATGTTATTGTCCTAGAACATGCTCAATAGTGGGTTTCTGAAGAACGTTTTGTTCCAGTTACTAAGTTCTGGCTCACTTTCAAGTCTATTTCAGTTATGAATGGATTCACAGTGTCAAGCCTGCCCCAGTACAGTCTACCCTGTGATGCTGACACTGAGGCTCTGCAAAAAAATCTGTATCCTCTCAGCTCTACTAACTAGATAACCTCTCCCAGGGAGTCATATTCAGCTCTACCATCGTCTCCTCTCAGCTTAGTACCAACAAAGTAGCTGCCCATCTCCCTGTAAGAGTTCTGAGTGTCAGCAAGATGGGGCCCTCCTCTAAGTTTCTAGCTTTTGGTGTTTCCAGGCTCTTCCTTTGGTCTCCCAGCCTCAGAGGGAGGAGCTATTCCATGAAGTTGCAACTTCTATGACCCCTTACATTCTCTTTTCACACTTTTGGTTACCCAGTGAGCAACTTTATACCTCTTATACTTATAATATAAAGTATATATACTTTATATTAACAATAACTTCATGGAAACCTCATTGTTCAAATAACTGGTAGAGCTTCTGTCCCCTGATTAAATCCTAAAGTAACACCACAGGTCTTTGGGTTGGGGAAATGGCTCAGCAGTTAAAGTGCTTGACAGAGAAACATGAGGACTGTAGTTCATATCCCTACAAACCCACGTAAATGTCAGATGGGCAAGCTGTCTGGCTGGTAATCCATCTGGGAATATAGAGACAAGGGGTTCCCAGAGCAAGCTGACTAGCAAGACAAACAATAACAGCAAAGTCTGAATTCAGTTGAGACCCTGGCCACAATGAATAAGGTGGAGGAGCGATGGAAGATGATTGCCAACATCAACCTCAGACCTATACATGCAAGCACATACATGCACCTACACACATTTAAGAAATGCATACACCTACATGCACATATGAAAAATGAAATAAGAAAAAAATATACCAGAACTAGTCCAGGAACAGTTCCCATGGTGCAACCTTCATCATTCTCACCATAAGAAAAATACAAGAAGAACATATTGCACAACCCCCAGAAAAAGGCCTTTCTCCTCCAATGTATACGCCAACTCTGCTTATCGGCTGATCTAAAACTAAAGAAGAAGCGGGACAGAGAAGAGGACCCAAGAAAGATGTTTCTTGATTGCTGACCCATGTATGACCAAGAGCCCTCAGAAGGCCCGCAAATTTTCACCATTAAACTTCTTCCCCAGCAACTGTAAAACCATCTAGTCCTGCTCTGGAGAAGGGACCCAGCGCTCAGAAGAAACATTAGTTCTTCTGGGAGTGCTAGGAAGCTTCTCTCAATAGTGGCAGACCTTTCATAACAGGAACTGAAAAAAGGAGATGACATATTTTTCTAAAGCAGAGGTGGATAAGAAAAGAGGCCAGAATTTAACCAGAGAAGCCCACTGTACATATATACAGAGACGCATAGGAGTGGAATAGCAAGGGGTTGCTTTCATCAGTGTGTCACCTTGGCATGAGGTTATAGTTCCCATTTGTAGAAATGGTGGGTTCTGACTGCTCTTCTTGACTCTTCAGAAGCACAGAGTCATTGGGAATGTTTAATTCAAGTAAGCCAAACAACAAAAACAAAACAAAACAAACAAACAAAAAAACCAGAGTGTTAATTGTAAAACCCAGATGCAAAAAAAAAGAATGTAACAAAAATAAAGGAAAAAAGTCAAGATTGACAATAAATCCCAAATGGAACATTTCAAGAATTATTTAACTTGATATAAACTGGCACCACAAAGAAAAATAGCATAAAACAAAAAAGAAAGACAAATTTTCAAGGAAATCGGAACCAAATCTAGAATATTTTATTTGCTTGTAAGTTCTGCAACCACTTAAAAGTATCATTACTACAAATCATCTCTACACATTATTTGGACAAAGCGAAAGAAGAGAGACCACATCATAGTGTTGGTCCCTACTATGCATCCAGGATTGAGGTCAGTGCTTGACATGGATGACATCAGTCAATACATCTTCTCTCATCTGCTGAATAAACCTGTAGTTAGGATCATCCCTATCTGAAGAGGATAAAGAACTCACAGGTCTTGAATCTTGTTGAAATTTGGGCACATGACCAAATGGAATTGAGTTATAGACTCCATAATCTGTCTTCCATACCACACAGCTGCTTCTAATGTACATATGGATCACTGAAGCCCCTTTTCTTTAACATCCTGCCTTCATTTATCATTTCCCGAGTTTCGATTAAAACCAGCTTTGCTGGATTCAATTATGTAAGTGGTACATTACATTAGCCTACTCTATACTGCTATTTACGTATGAGGTTTCCAGCCGCTAGGAATCTATAGTTTGGATCATCAAAAAGAAGACCTTATTTATTATCTCCTTTGTCAAGAATGGCCTCAAGCATTATTCACACAATGGAGTTTATACCACCTGATAAAATGCTAGCGCAATCTTGGGCTAGAACAACGAAGTGCACTGTAACTAATTCATTGGGTGGTCTACATCTCATCTTTAATAATCACTCCATTCATCATGATACTGACTAAAGACAACATCAAGTCAGTTCTTATATACAAACAGTATGTTTTATTCAAAGAAGGTCAATTAAACCTGTCTGCTACAGCAGTCCTTCTCACACTTAAGCAGTCATCACACCATTATAAAGGGATGGAAAAAAAAGATCACCAGGCCGCAGCCCCACATAACTGAGTCAGCAGATCTGGAGTGAGATGCAAACATTTGTCTTTCTGACCAGGTTCCAAGTGATGCTGACTGCTGGTCCTGGACCACACTTTGAGACTCACTGCTCTGTAGAAAACTATGAAAAACAAACTTGGGATTGGGGAGATGGCTCGTATGGTGAAAGTGTTGACCATCACAAGCATGAGGACCTGAGTTTGATCCCCAGAACCCATATAGAAAACCCTGCTATAATGGCAAGTGCTTGTGATCCTGGGGGTGCAAACACTTGTAGAATCCTAGAGCTCACTGGCCAGTCAATATGGCCTCTCTGTGAGCTTCAGGTTCAATGAGAGACCTTGTCTCAAAATATAAGGTTACATACTGACTGAAGAAGACACCCATTGTTGACCTCTGGCCTCCATAAACATAAACACACACACACACACACACACACACACACACACACACACTGAACTAGGCACCCTCTTTTTCTTCTTTAGTAATGAAAGCCTGATTTTTTCATTTAGAGTATAAATGTATCTAGCTGAAGGATTGCATTTCTCATCTTCTCTTTCAACTCTGTATAGCCACATGACTAAGTTTGGGCCTATAAGCTTTGAGCAAATGATGAATGAGAATCTCAGGAAGGCTGCTTGAAGGAGATGTACTCCTAGCTCACTCTATAGACTCTCTATGTTGCCCACCTCCTAATATTCCAGCCCTTGTACAGCATCCTCCCGTTGAGTGTAGTCTGAATTCTAGCATGTGAAGCCAGGTGCCATGTCATGAGGCCCCCTGTGGAGAGGTCAGCATGAGTGAGCTTGGAAAGAGGCCCTCTGAAATTGCCAACAACTGCAGTATTCTTTCTTCCTCGATTGAAACTCCAAGTGAATGTGACCCCAGTTGATTGCAGCCAGGGACATCCTGGGCTACAATCACTCAACTAAGTGGCTTCTGATTATGTCCCATAGAAAGGATTAGATGAGAATATTGGTAGTTCCAGCCTTCAGGTACTGGTGTAATTTATTACATAGATCTTAGAACCAGCCTAAAATCCCTGGATTCTCCCTATAGTCTTCAGCTTGTTAGCTTGGTGCACAGGAATAGGAACAAGAACTTCAGGAGTCATCCTGTGCCACAAGAATGGTATCCACCTGATGAGGGTGACAATGAAAAAACGCATCTGGGTCCCAGTGGTGCCAGAAAACCAACACAGGCAGCATGTTTCCTAACTTCCTTATGCGAGGGAGAAATGGGCCTGTATCTTATGAAACTTGAAAATGTTTATGGTTGCCTGGCTTTCCTCCTTTCATCAAGTCTATAAAATAACAGTGTTATAATTTTTAACAGACATTTAGTTCTTACCATGTTCCAGTATTCAAAAGTTTTAACAAACATTAACCCATGGAATTCTCATGATAATCCTACTGTTATTTCCATTCTGTATGTGAGGAAGCTGGGACACAGAGAAGTTAGGTGACCCCCCAGAGTCAGGATAAACCAAGGCCATCTAGCTGTAGAATCTGTGCTTTTAATCATAAGTCCCGTTGTGCTAACATGTACTAAGCACTTCCTGAGTGCCAGACATCATGCTAAGAGCTTTATCCTTTATACACATGGGGAAACTGAAGCTCAAAGGGAGTTAAGCAACTTTCTCAAAACCATAAGTTTACAAGTGACAAGTTGAGATTTGAATCCAGGTTTCTTTGCTTCTAGGATCTTTACTCTTTTTCAAATATTTTATTTATTATCTTTGTTTTATGTATATGAGTGTATTGCCTGTGTGTATATAAGTGCATCACATGCATGCCATGCCCAGTAAAATGTGTCAGTTCCCCTGGAACTGGAGTTATGGAGATGATTACTAGCTGCCATGTGGGTGCTTGGAGTTAAACCTACGTCTTCTGGAAGAATAACAAGTATTCCTAACCTCTGAGCCATCTCTCCAGCCCCTGAGCCTGTAGTCTTAATGCTTGTAAAATGGGACTTCTATCTTCTTATTTACCTTCAGATATTCTCAGAGTTACATCATATAGTCCAGTATTCCCTAAACTTTTGTGTGTGGTACACCCAGGGACCTTGGTAAATGCAGGTTTTCTTTTATCCTTTTCTCTTTTTTTGTCTTGTTTTGTTTGTTTTTCTTGAGGCAGCATCTCCCGGTAGCCCCAGTTGGCCTGAATTTGCTTGTAGACCAGGCTGACCTTCATCTCACAGAGATCTGCCTGTTTCTGCCTCTCAATTGGTGGAATTAAAAGCCTATACTACCATGCCTGACTAAATTCAGGTTTTAACTCAGTACATCTGGACCTGGACCCAACAATCTGCACTTCTCACATATTCTCAGGTGACCAAAATTGTACTCACACAGGAGTCACTTTTAGCAGAAGGAAGATGCAGACAGTGGAAAAAGGACGTTCTTCTTCACAAGGCTTGAACGTGACTGGCTATTAAAACAAGAGAGAGCTAGACATGTTCAGTAAAGTTCCTCCTAGCTCATAAAGTTTTTGATGTGCAGAATGTGATTCCCACACCTTTAGAGCAACAAAGTAAAATGAATGACCGTAAGTATAATTAAGTGCATCCAATTCCACACAGAGAAGTCACATGTCTCCAAGTCCCTTGCTTTACAAGTGTGGAAACTGAGCTGGGAAGTGAACTGTCAAGGTTGCAGAGGTCTGCAGTTGTTCCAGCTTTGACCAGCTCTCTGTTACTGCCTCAAACAGAGGCTGCACTCTGAGGAGCACACGCCCAGAATGCTTTGCCTGTGACACCTCACGGTCAGCGTTTCAGCCCCCATGACCAGAGCAGACAGGAAGCCCACATGAGACAAGAAGGAATGGGCCTAGTGGCCTGAATTTAGGAGAATGGCTACCACAAGAGAGGCGAGGTTCCCACGTGGCCTGAAGTTCAAAGGAAGTGGTTAGAGTCCCTGTGAGAGCAAAGAAACAAAGAAGCGCTACACACAGCACAACTTCTGCCTGAGCCGCAAGCTTTTGCTGATAATACTCTGACAGGAAAGCCTGCCCCCTCGCCCCACTCTCCACCCCAGAGCTGACCCAGGCCCCTGTAAGTAGGCACAAGCACTAGTAACAATGAGAGCATAGGCATTAAACCTCAGTGGTAAAACCTGAGAGCCAGCCTAAGTAAGCCTTTAGTAAATATTCACTGCCTACTGTGTGCTTAGCACTTAACTGAGAACTGAGTCAAGTGTTGTGGGAGAAGTGATTGAAGTCAAAAAAAGTGGTCTCACACCAGAAGTGGTAGCTACACCTTTAATCCCAACACTCAGAGAAGGCAGCGGAATGTAGATTTCTATGAGTTCAAGGCCAGCCCGGTCTAAATATCGAGTTCCAGGCCAGCCATCGCTATACAGTGAAATCCTGCCTAAAATAAATAAATTAATTAATCAATTAATCAACTGTAGTCTCTACCCTCAAGGAATTTATCAGCCACTACCAAGGAAATAGGTTTAGACTACTCTGCCAAAGGCTGAGACAAGCAGGCAGAGGCAATTCACCTCCAGTTATCCCAGCAAAGAGGAAGCTCAGCCAAAGGCAGCAGAGACACCTAGTCAACTGCTCCAGGTGTTCCAGCGCTGAATGTTTCTTGCTTTATGCTACAAAGGTCTGAATTAATGATTCATGCAGCATTATTATGAAAATAAGTAACTGATATACTAGGTAAAGTGGCTGTAAGTATGAAACACTTGAATATTGCCTGCAGAGATTCCTTTCGAAAACCTGCTTTGCATGATTTTAATAACTCCTACATAAAATAAGGCTCTGCTGGTTAAATACATTGGAGAAATACTGAGTAAATGAAAATAACAGGTTTGTTGATAGAGGACTTTCCAGGGACTTATCCGTGAAATTGTGTATTGTGAATCTCCAAGAGAGAGAATTCAGAATGCAACATTTCCCAAATATTATTTGAAGGGTCTCATGGAACTACAGTGTCTCAGAACACATATGGGACTTGTCAATCTCAAAATATTGTGTGCCATTTTACTACTAGCAAATAAGCTGCCCAAGGGTAGAAATAATGTCTTTTTTAATCTAGAACTGAGTCTTAAACCTACAGCACTGTCTGCCACATCGCAGGCACTCGGTAAACACATGGGCAAGGAAAACAGAGAGGGAAAAAATGAATATGGTGCTTCTTACCCCTTCTCTTACGTTTGTGCCATGCCTGTGGTGATATAAACATGTCCTCTTTGTCTACCTAGTAAGCTTTAACTAGTCTTCAAAGCTCTTATTTCCCTGAAGATGTCTCCAGTCTCCTCAAACCAAGTTGGACAATGCATACATAGTTCTGGGCGACACATTGTTGATCTAGCCTTTCTCCACTGTGTCAGGGGTAGAGTGCTTAGCCACTATGCACTGGAAGAAACAGGAACAGAGGAGGAGGCTAGGAATAAGAGGGGAAGGAAAGGAAGGAAGGACACAGCAAGGGAAGGATACAGGGAGAGGAAAAGGAAAGAGAGGTAAAGGTGGGAGAAAGGGATGGGGAGAGGACAAGGGAGAGAACGGGGTACACGGAATGAAACATATTTTGGGATCATTTCATAAAAACAAATGGTTAGTGCTGACAATTCTGGAAAGATGAGACTAGGAGGACATGGTAGAAGAGTGTAAATGCAAGAAAAGGAGTTGACTCTCCCTTGCGAAGGGAGCTACAGATTAGTATTTTTTAGCAATAAAGTAGCATCAGATAAGCTCCTCAGGAAATTGTTTCTTTTTTGTCAACAGGTAAAACACTGTCACACTGTGTATTCCATGGAAATTGAATACAATTTGTCATTTACTAAATAGAGGAGATAGTAGGTAGCAAAAAACAGAAAACAATTCACATAAATCTTTCAACCATCTTAAACTAACAGACATTTGTAGAATAGAGATGCTATACTCAAGCAGTGATCTGGTGACAGGAAGTGGTCCCTCATGCAACTAAGTCATGCTCAATATTAAATCAAATCTTCTCCAAGGTGATAAAGAGACGCATGAGTCTCAATAAGCATAATCTACCATCAGAGTGGAATTAAACATTTTCTTCTGAAAGCCAATAACACAAAAGTAAGTGTTTAATCAAAATCTGTTCATAGCCAGTCCTTATACATGGAATGTAAAGAACCTGTCAAACTTACAAGCTGTGTTCTCTCCCCTTTATGGCTTCAGGCAGATGCTGACAATTTCCTCACATCTCTTGTGCCTGCCAAAGTGGAAGGAATTGGTTTGTGTTGCTGAAGGCTGCCCAGTGCCATAGGTACCTGAAATGTTCTCTGCTAAGTAAGAGAGAAATAGAACATAACAAGTGTGCCTGTTGCAAACACTTGTAGTCCTGAGTAATTCAAAGCTGGCTGGGAGAACTAAGCTGGCTAAATGTTATTTGTATTGACATTTAATAAGAGGTGAAAATTCAATTCTGGCTAAATCTAAACATACTAAAAGAATTACAGAAGTGAGCCAGTTATCCAGAAGCTTCCAGAAATACAAGAAGCTGGGTGTGTCGTGTGCATGTGTATATACATGCATACTTGTACACTTATGCTTTGGGTGGGGGAGGAGATGATAGCACAATGGATGGGACAACATTTGTCTTGTGTATATTCAAGAGTCCGAGGGATTCAGGAAGTGTAGAGGCAAATATGAAATCTAGGTACATCCAGGAAAGGACCACTTCAGGTAATATATAAGCACTCACCAAAATAATCTGCACAGTCTCTGTAAATCTGTGGCTGGAAATATTTGAGGATACCACATCCAAACAAAAAGATTTTGAGAATGATCTCAGACAGATATCTTTGGAATATGTCTGAAACTAAAAATAGTGCTGGTTGGATTGTACATTTGATGCTAATAACGGGGCATGGGTGCTGTGGATGGGGGGAGAATGATCATATTGGAAGCTAGAAAAAGAAGGTTCAGGGAAGGCTCAGTGGGTAAAGCCACTTATTCTGCAGGCGTGAGGACCTGAGTTTGAGCCTCCAGCACTCATGTAAAAAGCCAGACACAGCTGTGCATACCTCCAACCCCAGAACTGTGGGGCTGAGACACATGGAACCTGAGAACTCACTACTCAGCCAGCTTAGCTCAAAGTGTAAGTTCCCACTTCCATGAGAGACCCTTTCTCAAGGCAGTAAGGAAAAGAACAATAGAGAAAGACACTTGATGTCCTACTCAGGCTTCCATATGGGCATAGAAACCTGCGCGCCCCTGGGTATGCACTACACATATATATTACACACAACACACACACAAAAAAAGAAAAGAAAAAAGATGACTCAGAAAACAAGAATTGTCAGTGTGTGTACATCTATTTAGGAATGAAGAAGTTCTGCATAGTCGAAGTGTTCATTCCATTTTGCTCAATAAGTCTAACCCCATGGTGGACAGGAGCATGCCCTCCAAGAAGATATTCACAATCTATTCCCGAATCCCATGGATGTTGTCTTAGATGCCAAAATTGACTTTATAGATAGGATGAAATTTAGGATCTTTAGGAGGAAATAATATCCTGGATTATCCAGGTAGCTGATATGTGCCACAATGTGTATCCTTTTAGGAGGGAGGCAGAAGGTAATCTGACACACACAGAGAAGGCCTTTTAGAAACAGAGGCAGAGATTTGAGTGATACAGCCACAAGTCAAGGAAAACCTGGAGACCACTAGGAGCGAGAAGAGGTAAGAAACAAGATGGGGCACAACCCTGTCAATACCTTGATTCTGACTCAGTGATTCATTCTTTCTCTCTCTGTATCTCTCTCTCTCTCTCTCTCTCTCTCTCTCTCTCTCTCCAGGCTCTAGTGTATTCTAGAGTACTGGAATTCCAGGCATGCACCTGTACACCTGGTTTGTGTGGTACTGCCAATCAAACACAGGGCTTTGTGCATGGGAGGCAAGTACTCTACTAACTGAACCACGCCCCAGCCGCACATGGCTCTTTTTTTAGACACCCACTTTATTTCCCCTTGTTGGAACTAACACAGCCCCTACTTCAGGATGGAACCTCAGGAGGTTGGAACTTCAGTACACTAGCCTCACACAGTCAATCTTCTCTTCCCTACCCCTCCGCCCTTCATGCTCTGCTGCATTTCTTGCTCTACAGTGAGTCTTGTGGATAACAGTTTGGCTGTCTTTATAAATATACCAAAAGATAGAGACCACACCAATAAGAAGGCACAATGTTTTTGGCCTACTCAGTTAGGTTCTTCACTTTGAATTCACTTCAGATTTATTCACCAGACTCTGTTTTGATAGACTGACCAGCAGAAGCCAACCTCTCAGACTCAGGAAGCCTCAATCTAGCTAACACAGTCAATATTCTGGGCCTGCAATGTTGAAGTGTCAACATGCAGATTCTTAACTATCTATCTCTTCAATCAACCAAACCCCACCCTGGGCAGCCAGCCCTCTTTCATGAAAACAACTCCACCTCTTCTATCAAAATGTCAGTTCTCACATTGGTAAAACTCATTTCAAATTCCTGTATAGGTGTATCTTTTCCCCTAAAACATATAAGAACATACAAAAATAGACCATTGATATATTTGCTAAGACTCTGCTGCAAGTGACATAAACCTCATTTGAAATTTTCCTAGAAACACAAACAAAAAAGAAGCTGTTTCCTTTTGTCCTTGGAGACTCAAAGGGAAAAAAAGCTTCAGCTTCAGACCTAGCTGGATACAAGAGTCTGATAATATAATTAGGAATGTCTGGTTTTTCTATCCATCTCCCAATTCTATCTTTCTCTTGTTGACTTTTAATCTCTAAGCTTTTCTCTCTGGGTGGCTGAAATATCCACTAGTGTTTCAGATGCTTGCCTACCCTTACATCTATCAATCACAGTAAGAAGAGATTGCCTCATTTCTATAACGAAAAATTCTCAGTGAAGCTCCAGTTGGTCCATCTGGGGTTATAGATTCATCCTTGACCCAATTGCTTTTGCCAGAAAGGTTATCATATTATCTATATCACAATTTACTTTTTAAAAGTTTCTATACTGGGGGTTGAAAAGATGGCTCAGCAGTTAAAAGTACTGGCTTCTCTTGCAGAGGACCTGGATTTGGTTCCCAGCACACACATGACAACTAACAATCATCCGTAACTCTAGTTCCAGAGAATCTGATACCCTCTTTTGGATTCTGTGGGCATTGCATGCACATGGTATACTTACATACATACAGGACAATACAGAAATCATATGAAGGGAAAAGAGAAGTTTCCAGAACCAGGCAGGAGAAAGCTATACAGAATACCACCATGACAGGAACTATGTCCTTGATTTTGGTCCCAACCAGTTGAGGCAGTCCTGCAGGCATGGGATCATAGATATAAGTACCCTAACCCCTTGCTTCTCTCTCTTCCCAGATGCCTCACCAATAGCCATACCCAACTGACAACCAGATGATGAGGGAGAACTGAGAGACCAGAAGCCATTTCATACAGGTAGACCTACTGGACAAGATGACTAGTGGAGAAACCTGGCAATGGCATCTAAGCAGACAAATGGAAAATACTTAGCAGCAATTGCGAAATCTATTATCAAAATCACATAGCATTTACTGATTAACATAACAAATGTTAGAAAATCATTACAGGTGAGGGGCTATAATTGTAGTTCAGTGGTAAAGCACCTGCCTAGTACATGTGAGGCCCTATGTTAAATCCTCGGCCCCTATAAAGAAAAAGAAAAGGATTAAAAAAAACTTTTCAAGTGAAATGAATAATATTCAAAGCAATAAATAGTCTGGAACAGAATTATAAGCTGACCAGCCAAGTGGTACAGGTGGCACTTGAAGACTGAACCCCAAATGCCCTGCCTTCTTCCACAGACAGGAGAGCACTGCCATCTGGAACACTTACAGAGCTGGTCGATCTTACCATCAGAATATTATGGCATTCACCAGAGACCCTCATGCAAGATGTTCTTTCAAGTGTCTAAGCTGAGCTGAAGAGATAGATGGCTTAGCTGTTAAAGGTTCAGGCTCATAATCAAGTATCTAAACATCAATGGAACTTTCCTAAACTACAGAATAAGCTAAATGATGTGTTTGGAGCTTGCTTGGTAATAAATAGTTGTGCCACTGGAAATATTTATTCTAAGACTTGCTTTCTGTGTAGGACACTATCTGGGAATGGGGCCACTGGGAAGAGACACATAACTTTTATCAGCTACTAGACACTAGAGTCTCCTAACATTTACAAGAGAGGCCAACATCTACTGAATGGCCAGCTTGGGCTATGTGTCTAACCCCATGACAGGGAAAAAGGATCATCTCTAATCAATCCATCTGGAATACATTTTCCATAAGCAAAATAAATTCTGCTATAAGAAGACTGAGGAGAAGACAATATGCTACATCGACAATAACTCTTGGTACCTCAGTTTACTTACTTCTATTTGTAGATTTAACATTCATAGCTCCAACTATCCCAGAGTCACTCTGAAGCACCCATGACATTCATAATTTATCATTTTGTGAAGGCATGAAATCTCATTGTTCATGCTACAAAGACAGGAAGCCATGAAAACTTCTCTGTTAATGAATGAGCCTAGCTGACCCCATGTCAACACCATATCTCAGAGTGGCTTTGATCATTTCTCCTGCATCTACAGAAAGATGAGGACAAAGGGCAAACTTTGCTCTCTAGTGCAAGCTTTGCTTGGATAACAGCAAACTATCGATATTGGTGATGGGAGGGAAAACTTGGAAAGATCCTTTACAAATAGACTACAAATCAACTACATTAGAAAATCATAAACCAGGTGTGGTGGCACACATCTGTAATCTCAGTACTTGAGAGACTGAGACAGAAGGATTGCAAGTTCAAGTCCAGCCTGAGCAACATTGCATGACCCGGTCTTGCAAGAAGAAAATAAGAGGAGAGGAGAAAAAGAGGGGAGAGAAGGGAAAAGGGGAGATGGGAGATTAGAGAAGTGTTAATAAGAAAGTCATAATTCTAAATAGGCCTGCTATGATCTAAATATGAAAAATTCCCACAAAGATTTCATGTCTTAGGGGTTTGGTGCATAGTTGGTGATATTATTTTGAGGAATTCTGGCAACTTTAAGAGATAGGACCAATGTGGAGAAAGTAGGTCACTGTGGGCAGGTTCTTGGGGGAACCCTTGTTCATGGCCCCTTTCCTATATTCTCTCTGCTTCCTACCTACCACGTGCTCCAGCCACCGTGATATTGTCCCTCATACCAGACACACAGAGTTACTATGGACTGAATAATCTAAAACTGTGAGCCGAAATAAATGTTTCATCCCTTAAATTCACCCTGCCACGTAGTTTGTCACAGCAATGGGAAAGCAACTAATACAGATCTCAAGCATTTCAGTCTTGTGTATCTGTATATTGTGAGTTTAAAAATCATAATATATTCCAGAAGGACCTAGAACGCAAACCTAAAGAAGTAAGAGAGGAGAGCATGGCTCTACTATGTAAATTCATATCAATATAATTTTCATGATACCTGTTTCACTTATCTATTCTTGCTGAAGAAAATATACCCAAGTCCAGTCACTTAAAGGACAGCTATTTTATTTGTTCGCAATTGCACAACCTATGCTGCACTTATCTACTCAGTTCCACTGGTCTTGCCAGTAATCACTCCTGTGCCTGCATTCAGCTGGAAGGTTGCTAGGAGCCTAGGCTCACCAGGATGTTGTCTGGAGCTCTCTCTCGCGCGCTCTCTCTCTCTCTCTCTCTCTCTCTCTCTCTCTCTCTCTCTCTCTTTCTCTCTTTCTCTCTCTCTCTGTGTGTATGTGTGTGTGTGTGTGTAAGCTCTTTCTCTTACTCCACATATGATAGCTCAACTTCTTATACAGGTGCTCAGAACGTCCAAGAACACACAGGCAGAAACTTTCAGATTTTCTTAGTCTTATACCTTGAATGAACTTTATTAATTAAAGTGACTCATAAAACCAGCACAACTATTGTACAAGACAAATGCTGAAGGACATGGTTTCTGGGGATTGTTGATATAAGAGACTATATAATTCTTCTGTACTGTGGGTCTGGGTAGTTTACTGTATTATTTTGCTAAATAAATCCAGACTTACCCCATTTTATAGATGATTAAAGTGAAGCTTACAGATGATAAGAAACTATTCCAAAGTCATCCAGTTAGATTTGAATCCAAAGGCAATGTTGAATCCAGTAACCACAGGAAGTCATACTAAGCTCTGAACATGTAATTAAGTTCACTTCCTGGGAATGTATTCATTACGTATTCTCATTGGGTGTTTCCTGTTTAAAGCAAAACAAAGACATCCTTTTATTTTCCTTTCTTTCCATTTCAGCTTCCACCCCAAAATTAACATCTACTACTTGAGGACCTCCAATAAATCCAGTATCAAAGGAAATCCCATCTGATTTTCTACAGGCACAAAATTACTGACACTTCTCTACACAAAATGGTTCCCACTTAACCAGCAAAGGCTGGGCTCAAACATACCTACCCTTGTGCTGCCTTTGTCCCTAACTCCCCAACTGTCCATAACCTGAGATTAGGACTCCCAATAGTCTTCCAAATGTCAGTTCTGCTGCCACTTCTCATCTTGAGGTCTTTAACTCAACTTTCAGCTCAATGAGGATCATTAGAGAAGTCTTGAGAATGTGGACTCTGGGTCATTGAGATGAAGATGTCACACCTAGATTGCTTGTCTCAGAAGGAAAGGAAACTTTAGGGAAAAGAATCAGGGACCCAGGAGTAGAAAAAGAGCCACCAAGGAAGGTTTTCTGTAAATTAATTGAAATTCAAAACTGTGCCCAGAGATTTAATCTAGCCACAAATGACTGTTAAAACACATTGACATCACATTAGACTTTGACAGCTTTTCACAGCAATTTGGTACCAAATACATATACTGAATATTCAATTTCATTTCTTGTTTTCCCTGCCCTGAACACTGAAATGGTTTGAGAAAAGACAAAATAAAGAGTGAGGAGTAAAATACAGTGCCCACTTGTGCCCACTTGATTCATACTTGTGTATGTGTCCCTCATATGTTGAGTTCTTCCTTCTCTAAGTCACACCCACTGTACCCCAGAGGTATATCCTGTTCCTAATGACATCACCACACTCATGTTCCCAGTCTGTGAACCAGACTCCCCAAAACTTTAAAACCTTCTTGATGCTACAACCCAGGTTGAAAGCTATCCAAGGACCTTACGGTGTGGCAGTGGGATATGAGCCCTTTGGGGCAGCACTAAGAGCCTCCACACTGGACCTTAGAATGAGTGGTGAATAAGAGACAGTAGAGTCTGCATTTTGTTGTACTTGAGTTCAACCTCGGCTTTAAGTGGGGGCTATTTTGTGTATGTGTGAAACAATTTAAAAAGATGAGAAATGATCAGTAGGTTTTCCAAGTATGCAATGTAAAACATGGATGGTATGAGTTGAAAAGCATTAAAATGTTTCAACTCTATAAGTATAATATTTATTTACATCATTTAAATGATCTGCTTGCCATTTAAGTCTCCAGTCAGCACAATAACAACTGTGTATTTATCACTAATATGTCTCCTGTTGGTAAAGCTTCCATAATATTTAGTTAAAGCAATAATTCATGAGACTCACAAATGGTATACAAAAATCATTCTTCTCATTTTATAATTATATCAGGAATTTTTAGCTTATAATTTGCTGCTCATAAAATATAATTGCAGCTTAACAAGAAAATGTTAACTCTTACTCAAATTATATTTCTTTTTCCCCCATTTAAGTGTTTATTAATAATTCTATGATTTTCTGTGTAGATAAGTCAATGATCCTTGGCTGTGGCATCATGAAATATCTGAAATATTTTTTTCCTGCCAGACACATATTTAACATACAATGTTCCCTGGAATTATGCTTAGGCAAACCAAACATTTTGTATTTCCTAGAATGAAGTCCATAAAAGAAAAAAAGTGTGATAAAGCATTTCACCTTTACCTTTTATCTGTATATAATTGTAAATTTTTACCCGAGTAGGATTTACTCTTGGGTATTAGAGAGACAATATATCTCAAGCAATTGAATCCCAGTTGCAAGGTGTTATAGTACCCAGCTCCATGAGGATGATTTTTTTTAAGTTATTTTGGGCAAGAGCTATGTGTAACAAGATGTTAAAGCCTGAGAATGGTGGTATGGCTGGGAAACTCTCCTCTACAAGCAAATACACATCTTCTAATTAGGATAAGTTTCATAGGCAGCTCGCAAATACCTTCAAATCGGGATAAAGATTTCATGGGCAGTTCGAAAATACCTTCAAATTGGGGTTAAGATTTCATGGGCAGTTTGGCCTTCTATTTGCTTCCAGTGAGGTATCTAAGGAAATTTGTGACTTAGTCATTTGAAGATATTTTTAGTGGATAGTTATCACTTTAGAAATAGATGATGGCAATACATCTCTCCAGCAATTTCACTGCTTGGTAGGATGTTAGAATTAAGTATCAGATCAAATTCTGACCCTCATACAGTCAGATAAGGAGACCTCAAAATGGCCATCTACTCTGTCCTGGAAATTAAAAGAAGATCTGTCTTCATGACCTTATAGCTGCGTCACTGTATCCAAAATTCCTGACAGAAACAACTTAAAGAAAGGAAGATTTATTTTGGCTCACCCATTTTGGAGGAATTTCTATTTAAAAGATTATTCTTTTTTAAATTATGTATGTATGTGTGTGTGTGTCTGTCTGTCTGTCTATCTGTGTAGCTATGTGCACATGAGTGCAGGTACCTGTGAAGATCAGAGGCATAGAATCACCCAGGATCTGGAGTTACAGGTGGTTGTAAGCTGCCCAACATGCCTGCTGGGAACCAAACTCAGGTCCTCTGCAAGAGCTATATGCACTATTAACAACTGAACCAGCTCTTCATTCTCCATTTGGGAGGGATTTCAGTTCATCAGAGGAGAGAAAACATGGCAGACCAACCTTATTTATGGTAGTAAGAGAATAAGGCACAACAATTCACATGGTAGCAGAGCAAGAAAGAAATAGTAAGACCAGAATCAGAGCTGAGCTATGACTGTCAAAGACCATTATCTAGTCACTTATTTCTGCCAGTCAGAACCCACCTCAGCTGCACAAAACCTGGAAATAGTACACCAGCATTGGATCAAGAGCTCAAAACATGATCCTGTGGGAGAAATTTCAGATTCAAACTACGACATAGCCATGGTAAGCTACACATACGGTGTTGGAACTGGCGAATTTGCCAAAAGTTCTAGTCTAATCATCAAAGAAGTCCTCCAATAAATGACTAAGCAAGGGATCAGTCTGAAATTCTGACTCTAGGGTAACATTCTAAAGGACTATAGGCTATTGGCCTCACTGGATTCTAATGCCCTTAGCATGCAAGGGCAGGACTTCCTAGCCAGTATTTCTAGCTCCTGCCCACTATTTAAAAAGCATTCATCTCACCAATGAAAAATCATTTCTAACATCTGTTAGGCTAGTTAACAAAGCTTGTGATATTGATTTGAGATTAAGACATTTGAAGGCTTATAGCCATTGCTTTGGGAATGTTGGTTTCTGATTAGAATCTGTGAAGAGCTAATAATCTCTGGAATGAACATCTTCAATTAGAGAATTTCAGACGTTAACTAGCCATCCCCAGGGTACAGAGTAAAAATAAAATACACACAAATATCATATTATCTTTGCTAGAGAAGTTTAACTTACATCAGAAAAACCACATGTTATGAGATATGATGCCATTATGGAAAAAAATTATAATAGAAGGTGGGATTTAAGATTTTATTTAACATGTATCAGCTTTTGTTTAAGTGAATGCCCTTGAGCTAGGCTTAACACATGACATTTGCTATAATTACCATGTAATCCAACAATTCTATTTCTGAGTACTTATTTGAAAAATTGAAAGCAGTGTCTCAAAGAGATATTTGCACATCTGTGTTCATAACAGCTTGATTAACAATAGCTAAACTGTGGAAGCAACATGCATTCATCCACAGCATAGATAAATAAAATGCAGAATGCATGTGAAATGCAATATGATTAAGCCTTAAAACTGAAGAAAATTCAAACACATACTACAACATAAATAAACTTTAAAGACATGAAATTAAACAGAATGTTAATCCCAAGACAATTACTATACAGTCCTGTTTTTAGATGTTATGGTTTGAATGTATAACGTCCCCAGTGGGCTCACATGTTTGAACGCTTGGTCCTCCACTGGTGGCCTATTTGGGAAGTTTGTGAAGCCTTTAGGAGATGGAGCCTCATTGGAAGAAGTCAGACACTGGGAGTAGGCTATGGTTTACAGTTCCACTCCATTTCATGTTCACTCTCTGCTTCCTGTGTGTGCAGTGTGACCAAGAATTCTTCTGTTTCCACCTCTGTGCCTACCCAACAGCTGCCATGTCTTCTTTGCTATACTGAACTTTACATCTCTGGAACTCTAAGACAAATAATCCCTTTCTCCCTTAAGTTAATTTTTTGGGGAGTATTTTATCACAGCAGTGGAAAAAGTAACTAAAACACTAGACCAGTCCAAATCTTGGTGATAGAAAATAGAACAGTAGGGGTGGCAGAGAGGATGTTAATGCATCTCTTAACTTTCTCCAGTGAAGCTTCTTTATGCAATAGATAGATGGTGATTAACACAAAAAACCATAACTGGCCAGAATGCAGAGAATAACAGAGTACAGAGTGTGTGTCCTTGGATAGGCCTCCTGTGTTAACCTCTGCCACCAAGTGCTCAGGGGTCATTGCAGAAGAAGGGCCACAAAGACTGTAAGAGTCAGCATTAATGGATGATCACAAGGAAACTGAGATTTCTAGATAGCTAGGAACTTGCTCATATGAACTTACAGCAAAGGTGACAGCATACCCAAGACCCATGAAAACTCAAACCAGACAAAAACCCAGCATAGAACCGGGGAAATGGATAAGAAGTCCCAACCTTAGCTGAGGAACTATTGGCAACTGATCACTTGGGTAAGAGAGAGCTGATCTTTTTTAAGGGAGTGATGCAAGATATATTAAGTATGCTCCACTGAATGGACTCACATCAAGGGACATTTGGGGACACAAACTTGACGCAATAAGCTATAACATATGACAGAAGGCATGAAAATTGGCAGGGGGTGTAGGAGTGCAGATAAGAAAGCAATCTAAATATGATCAAGATTTATGGTATAAAATGCACAAAAATTCAATTTTTTTTTGGTCTTTTTGAGACTGGGTCTCCCTGTAGTCCCAGCTGGCCTGGAACTTGCTATATAGACCTAGCTTAACTTGATTTCACAGAGATCTGCCTGCCTCTGCCCTCTCCGCCCCCCAACGAGTGTTGGGATAAAGGAGAGCACCACCACATCTGGCTTCAATAAAAAAATTAAACAAAGTAAGATAGCTGCTGTGCGCTAAGGGGAGGGAGACTGGGAAAATATGGGTACGAACTTCAATTTTCAAAATGAGAAGAATTCTGAAAATAGATGGTAATGGTGGTTATACAACAGTATCATTATACTTAGTGTCATTAATTTATATATTTAAAATTGTTAAGAGAATACATTTTATTTCATATGTATCTTCCCACAAAAAATAATTGAAAATAATGCTTACATCTGCTGCTCTCTTGCTGTTTACAATTTATAAGGAGGCCAACATTATCTGAGTTTCTGTTTCTTTGTCATTATTGTGAATTTCCAGCTAGAGTCCACTGGTAAGACAGACATTGTGATAGCACTTCAAGGGTCTGCAAGTAGCCTATTTTGTTTCAAATGAAGACTCAGGTGAAGCAGCATCAAGAGAGGAAACCAAACAAAGGCACAACAACCAGAATAAGCAAGCAGAAACCATTTGAAGGGACACTCACTCTCAAGTGCTAACCTCCTGGGAATGAGTGTCTCCTTAAGCTTTGGACCCAAAGCAGCTGACTTCTCTTACACTACTTCCAGACCTACACAAGAAGCCTTGATGTCAACACAAAAATCTAGAATTGCACCCAATGGCTATGACAAAGCTTTGAGAGAAGCCAAGGAAAAGAAATAGGTTTTTGAAAGATGATTGTTATTATTATATTCCTTAAAAGCTTAGAGAACTGATTGGAAATAGGTAAGAATGGAAGCAGGGAGATTAATCTATGGAAGACATAATAATGATATCAGCTAAAGCATTAGTTACAGGCTGGAGAGCAATGGCTAATTAAAGGGCTACAAAGGAAACAGGATTGGAAGTATGATAACTAATTCAGAGTAGCGTTGACAAAGGAGAGGAATGGTCAACATGTATCCTTTCCTTACTTGGGCCACTAAGTAACACAGTGATGCTACTCACCAAAAAGGGATACAAGACAGCTAGGCACAAGAAGACAACATGTTTCATTTTAGGCACACAGTTTGTAGTACAATATGTTTTATATCCTAGTATCTAAATCCAATAGGTAGTTCAATGTAAAGAGTATGCAGTGCAGAAGAAATGTTGAGCCAGAAGGATAGATGTGGAAATCATCATAGAGGGAGAGTTTTTGTATCCAATGGTATGCATAAATCATCAAGAGTATACAAACAGAGATAATGGAATGATCAGATATAAGACTAAGGCCACATCAATATCTAGAACATAGGTTTATAACCAGTGGAGATTTTGCCCACTAAAGGACATGTGGCAATGTCTGGGAACATTTCTGATTATCACAGCCTAAAGACCACCATCAGCAACTAGTGAGGAATGGGCACATATTGCAGTGCACACAAGCTGGAACTCCAATAAGAGAGAACTATCTTACCCAAAATGTTAGTAGCATCAAAGATGACAATCCCTGATCTAAAGACATCAGGTGAGGTTTTGCCATACATCTAGTTAAAATCTAAACTGCTACAGGTTCAATGGGAGATTCTTCCAAATCTGCCTGTGTTTGAAACTTTGCCCCCAGATTTTGTGACTATTTCAAGAGGTTATGGAACCTTTATGAAAAAATGTTTACTATTTTTATTTTACATGTATGAGTGTATTACCTGCATTTATGTAAGTGCACCCATGCTGTGCAATGCTCACGGAGTCATAAGAGAGCACTGGATTCTCTGGAAAGCGGGGATAAGGACAGTTGTTAGCTGCCATGTGGATCATGGGTATCAAACCTAGGTCTTCTTGCAAGAGCATCTGGTGCTCTTAACCACTGAGCCATCTCTCCAGCCCCTAGAAAACCTTCTTAAAAGAAGAAAGGGTGGCCTATTTTTCCTTCTCTGTTTTTGCTTCAAACTGCAATCTAGATATGATAGTTAGAACTCTAGCCATCATTTTGGATCATGAAGACAAAGGATGATGAAGTGAAGCTCCAGGAAGAATCTGGGTCCCCATTAACTTTTCAAGGCTACGGTACCAGCCTTGAATTGCTTACTCAGAGATTTTACTTACATAGAGAAAAAAAATCATCTTCCATATATCTGTACTTCCTTTATTTTGTTCTTGTAACACATGCAGGTGAACCTGATCATTCTAGTAATATCTTTTAGCATCTTACTTGGAATCCAAATCAAATTTGATTTCTCTTTCTTTCCATTTGTAAAATTGGCCATGATATTTACATGTCTTTAGATTTCAGGACATCCCTACTTTCCAGAATTTCCTAGAGATTTTTTATGAATTTTCAACAGTTTCCTTCACAATATTCATGTCAGGTTCAATTCTGAGTTAAATCAGATTGTTATCCAAAAACCAGTCTAAATTAGTTAGCCTCCCTGAAATCATCTTCGTACCCATCCTAAGTTATTGATGCCTCTGACCATAGCCTTTTTTTCTGTGTAAATTAATACATAAGCAATATGGTAAATTAAAGATGATCATAAATTATTCTCTCATCAAAAGGTAGACTTTATGTTCTTTCTTAAATTGTGGCTGGATCTACGGCAACTTAACCAGTAAAATGAGGCTAGACTCACACTGAGAAAATTCTTTGCCTAGCCAGCAATGAATCTTGAAGCTTCTCTTCACATGCTTTCACTTAAAAGCTTTCCCTTTGGAAACCATGTACCACGCTATAAGAAACCCAAGCCACATGGACAGATCAAGGACATGTGTTCGCCTGGTGACCATAATGCACACACTCAGCCAAAAGCCAAGATCAACTGCCGGCCAGCCAGATGAGGTGAGCCATCATGATGTTCAGCCCAGTCAAGCCCACAGACAACTCTAGAGCCTAGCCATGTGGAACAGAAAAATTGCCCCGTTAAACCTACTCAACCAAGAAAAATGTGGTAAAAAATGAAGAGGAAACTAGTCCAAGCTACTAAGATCAGGAGAGTTTTGTTACAAAGAAAATGTCCAAATGAGCATTAGTGATTTTATAAACCATATACTATTGGCAATTTAAGTGGAGGTTTGTTTAATGACAAATTGCCATTGGTCAAGCTCTCCTCAACCCTCACCCATGCTCTCCTCGGCTCTAGTAACCATCATTCTACCATCAAGTTCTGAGAAAGTAGCTTTTTTTAGAGTTCACATACGTATGAGATCGTGTGACATTTGTTTTCCCATGCCTGATTTATTTCACTAAAAATAATAATCTTCACTCTCACCCATATTTTCACAAATGACATTATTTCATCCATTTAGTGGCTGAATTATGTTCCATATTGTATGTGTACCATATTTTCTATATCCAATCATCAATTGATATACATTTAATTTGTTTCTGTTTATTGCTATTCTGTATGTTTCATTTTGTTGTTGTTGTTGTTGTTGTTGTTTTTCTTTTTCAGACGGGGTCTCCCTGAAGCCCCAGCTGACCTAGAAATCTCTCTAAGTGTACCGGGTTGGTCTCAATCTCACAGAGATCCACCTACCTCTGCCTCCTAGATGCTGGGATTAAAGGTTGAGCTCCAATGCCTGGCTAAGTCATTTCTTGCTATTCTGAATAGCACCATAACAAACAGTTATCACTGCCAAAAATGATAAATGTTTGAGGAAATAAATACGTTTACCTGATTTGAACACAATGTGTATGTGATGTGTGTGTTACTTCATAAATATGCACAATTTCATACAGCAATTTAAACAAATAAATAGATAAACACAAAATAACAAAATGACCAGAAATATTAGTGGCTAGAAGAGAAAAATTTTTGAAAAAATTATATTTCATGCATTCATTTAAGCCCATATTCTCTCTTTCAACCACCTGTTAAGTCCCAGATTACAAGGGACAATTCTTGACTGTAAGAGGCTCATGGAGTAGTAGAATTGGAACTAAATGGACACAATTGGAGTTACTTTATATATCCCTGGACTAGTCTTTGTAATAGTCATATGAGAGTGAAATTTTTCTCACTTCAACTTTGAGAAAAAGAACACCTATTTCTATCCACATATTCTCTGGCACAATCCTTCAAATTCATTTCAGAAAGATTCTGCTGGAATCAGGCCCTGAAAGTCTGGTGTGTTAAAGATTAGGAAGTGATTAAAACTGATGTTCAAGAAATGCTACTACCTGTGACCCAGAGCAGCTTCTGAAAGCATGGTCAAAGTGCACATCGTAACACGCCTGATGACTTCAGCTTTATTCCTTCCAATAATCCTTGGTCTATATAATAAGGGCGCAAGTCTGTCTCCCTCATATGCTATACTCTGCCACCCCAGCCTAGGCATTCTGAAAGCGACTTCAGGTGACAGCTGGAGAGATTCAGTAAATCTTCACAGTGCTCTAGAATTAAGAAGACAGGAAGGGAAAGGAGCATTGCAAAGACTTCCAGGAGAATTGTGAGAAAAGGTTCTGCCAGAAAAATACAGATGGGAAACATCTTGCCTTTCTTTTCCCTGTGGAAACTCTGCTCAAGTTGCACAGGGACACACACACACACACACACACACACACACACACACACATTGCAAACAACATATATATGAACCCTGTGCAGAATTTACCAGTTCACTAGCCTGGGTTAGTTTGGCAATCAGTGATATGCCCCAGCAGAACAAGTTTCTTCACAAACATATTGAAGTTACTTGGGGCAACCAGACCAAATGGCCATGTGTTTCTGCTTTAAGCAGAACCCTAGGAAATGAGGCTTGAATGAGGGAAATTCTGGAGGGTCTTCAATAGTAAAAATGCAACCATTTCTTTTATGGTTTTACTACAAGTCATTCTTGAGCACATTTTGTCAACAGTTTTATTTCAGGTACCAGAAAGGGGATGTCAAGAAGCATAGAATCTGGCCCTTACCTTCTACTGGAGACAAAACTCTTTTCTGCGTGTTCCCCCGTCACCTGGTATTTATTCTAACATTTCTTCTGCTTCCCCATCATTGGAGAAGCTTTTGACCTTTGCTCCCATCTACAAAAGACCCTTAAGAGTTGCAGGTTAAAATTAGATATCTCTACTCTTCTATATGCCACTGAACTGAAAAGGAATGGCCCTCTCCTGGCTCAGGACTTATCTGAGTTGACCTGCCTATGAGAGGAACTGCTGGGCTCCATTGTCATTTCCTTTATTTTGGGCAAAGCAGAGTGGGGATTCCTTGACATTGAAAAAAAGATTCAGGGTTTTATGTTGGTTGGCTGGTTGTTTGTCACTATGCAGTTGATATTGGTTTGTTTTTAATAGAGACAATGTCTAAGTACATAACTAGAAGTTACTATGTAGCTAGGCTGACCTCAAACTTGGAATTCTCCTGCCCCAGTTTCCTGAGTACTAGAATTAGGTGTGCTCCATTACATCACATAAACCTTCATTTGTCTGTTTTTTCCCTTTTACTTCAACAATTAGAGTTAAAAAATGATAGACAGATTGATGTGGGCCTTAATTTCATGAGAGGGTGTCTTTCTTGCTTCTGCTACTACTATGAGAACAGGTCATGACCAAGGAAGGTAAGAGACAGATGATGCAAACTTCAACGCAAGTTGGGGCTGTTTTGCTGAGCCAATCAAAGTCACTCTATCCAGACTGCAGGCATATGGAAAATAAATACTTATTGTCACTGAAATCTTTGTTTGCAGCAAAAAAGTAATTGGTACAAAAAGTGTTCATTACAAATAACTTAAAATCTATGACTCTACATTCTATTGCTTGCTTTCAATGGGAAACTCTGAATCAAAATTTGATAAACTCAGAAAAATTATTCACACATTGTGCTTTTGTTTGCATATCCATAAACTGAGGATAATGTGTTAAGAGGATTAGGTTTCTCAATACATTCAAAGTACATGAAGCAATACCTGGCATGGAATAAATATTTAATAAATGCTTTCTAATGTTTTATCTAACAATAAAGCTAATCTTATATTTTTGCGCATGAATGCAAATTTTAGATCCAATTTGCAACCCCCAAATTATTGCATGGATTTTGCCTGAGATTGCATTACATCAGTAGATCAAGCCAAAGGGAATTGATATCTTAATATTTATTATTCCAACCCATATGTGTAACTCTCCATTTATTTAGAAGTTTCAGTTGATCTTTCTGAAGTTTTATATTGTGAGCATTAAAATCTTGCAGGTATTTGGTCAGATTTATTTTTATATTTTTGAATATTTTTTTTGTTATTTTTATTTTATGTGTAAAAGTGTATTGCCTACATGTATGTAAGTGCACCTATGTCCTGCAATGCCCAAGGAGAAAAGGGTGTCTGATCCCCTGGAATTGGAATTATGGACGGTTGTTAGCAGCCATGTGGGTGCTGGAAACCAACCCAGGTCCTCTACAAGAGAGCAAGTGCTCTTAACGACTGAGTCATCTCTCCAGCCCCTTATTTTTCATATTTTTAGGAAAGAACACACCTGTTAGTATAGACAAAAGAGCAAGAAGAGGGGCTGGAGAGATAGCTCAGTGGTTAGCTAGAGACATAGCTCAGTGATTAAGAGCACTGATTGCTCTCGAAGAGGACCCAGGTATGATTCACAGCACCCACATGGTGGCTAACCACTGTCTGTAACTCCAGTTTCAGTGGACCTGATGCTTCTTCTGACCCCCACGGGCATTGCACAACATGGATGCCATTTCATACCTTCAGGTAATACACATAAAATAAAATGAAAGAGAGAGAGAGCAAGATAATAAGGGGATATCATTCAAGGCTTAGAATATTTTTTGTAAAACGTCGGAGGCTCCACAGCTTCAGGGGAGGGCAGAGGTTGCCATATCAGTGGGGTTCTCTCCACTCAAGTGTCCAGAAGGGGGAAAGGCAGCCCTTTACTGTTCATTTTGGATTGCCTTCTTCCTTATATAGAAAAGAGTGCTGCCAAGATGGCTCAGTGAGTAAAGGCACCTGCTGCCAAGTCTGACCACCTGAGAAAGGACAGAGACCTAACTCCCTTAAGGTGTTCTCTGACCTCCACTCATGTGCTGTGGCATGAACACCTCTACACACACAGGCACACACACACCAAAAATAAATAAATAAATAAATAAATAAATAAATAAAGTTTTTATTTAAAAAGAAAGATTGCTGAACGGCTTACAAGGCTTAGATTCTCTAACATGGGTTAAAAGTCAGCATTTCCAGCACAGCTGTACTCCAGACTCCTCCATCTCCATCTCTACCAACTGCACTGGCTGAGGCCCTCTGTGGGAAGAGGCTCCTTGGGATAGAAATACAACTTGACACCAGTCATCTTCTGAAGGCAGACAGATCAGATCAAAGATTTTGCACAACTGGTCAGCTTCTGAATTTCCACAGAAGAAAGGATTTTAAGAAATCATCTCTCTGCAAAGATACAGTCAATGCCTTATTTGTCCACAGGTGTTGCATATGTAGACTGCAGATCTTCAGAAGCATGGAACCAGGATATAACAACCACAGGCATAAGGGCCATCGTGGTACCTCTAGATTCTGACTAGATCAAAGTCAGCCAGCTTAATTGTCCCAGTACTTGTAACCGGAATGTTCTCTGGCCTTATGTGTCAATGAGCAATGCAATTGGCATGAAGGAAACCTAGGACTCTTAGAAACTAGCATATCAGATCCTTAATGGGTGAGCCTGATGGGGATGTCTTGTCCAAATACGTCCTTCGGTCTTTGTCTATACACTCAAACTCTAGGGTCAAATTGATCTCCTTTGGTTTGGAAAGTGGCACAGATAGTCATTATCTAGACAACACTGGGATGCTCAAAAGCCTCCAGTTTCCTCAGGAAGACTACCTTAGGTAGTGGGAAGGCCCCCTCAAGCTCCTTCTCCATTGGGATGTCTCACAATCACTATGTAGATCACGGGCTTTGTACAGGCAGTGGTACCAACTTTAGGCACTGGCATATACTGAGAGATAGCCAATCTCAGATGAGGGATACGTTCATCCTGAGCCAAGAGCTACAGGGCCAGCCTGTTTCTGGAGCCTGGGTGCCAGTGCCTGAGAAACCATGTGTCCAGGCTCAGTCCTAGGCAGCTGAACATTGCTGGCCAGACAATAGGCACAGACTGCAGTCTAGAGAGGCTCCTTGACATCGTTGGTCAGATTTAGACCTAAGTATTTCATATTTTTCCTGATATTATCCAAGATATTACTTTAATTTCTGGTTATTCATTGCTGCAATATTCTATTTTGACCTTGTATTGCACAGTCTTGCTAAACTAACTTACTAGTTTTAAAAGTAGTTTCGGTAGATTCTTTTGCATTTTCAACGTTGATAATCCTTTCATTTGTTCTTGAAGACAATTTTAGTGCTTCATTTTTCAGGCATTCTGCTTCCCTACGTAGCCTTCTTACACTGACTGAGACCACCACTACAATGTCAAACAGAAATCATCTGAACAAATATGCTTGCATTATTCCTTTAAAACGTCTGTATTGTTTGACAGTATCATACATTTATATGATGAATTTTAGTCATTTTCCTGCCCCATCCCCTCTTTCACCTCCTTTGTCTCCTGCTGAAACCCTTCTCAGGAAATCCTGGGCCTGCTTTCATGTCTTCTTCTTGTGTGTGACCCACTGATTTTAATGAGACTTTCTTGCCCAAACATGAGTGGGAGTGTTATTTACTGGAGCATAAGCAATTGTCAGTGGCTATACCACAAAATAAAATGATGCCCCCTCCTCCAGGAGCCATTAAGTGGCAAAAGTTCCCTCAGGGAGACATGGAGTCTCCTGGGCCTCCGCCCACCCCCCCATCCAGCATGAAAAGTTGTCTAGTTTCATTTTGTGTAGTTCTTGTGCAGATAACCACAGCTGCACTGAGTTCCTTGTGAAATGGCTATGTCATGTCCAGAAGGTATCTTTTTGTTGTATACCTCTCCATCCACTTCTTTCTACCCCTTCTTCCAGAATGTTCCCCGAGCTTTAGATGGAATGATGTGGCTGTCCCATTTAGGCTTCAGTACTCCACCTTATTTATTCTTGACACTTTAGGTGGTTATTGGTTTCTGCATTCATCATTGCCCATCGTTTGCACTGAGAAAAAGTCTAGCCTTGCACCACTCCATTGTGTGTGTGCAGGGAGGGGAGGAGGTTTGTGGGGAGCATGTGGATGTGGAGACTCGTGTGTGCACATGTGTATAGAAGCTAGGGACTTCAATGCTATTCTTCAAGTAGTAGCCATGTTTATTTGAGACTGGGTCTCTCACTGGCCTGGAACTTACCAAGCAGGCTGGTTGGCCAACACTTTCCAGAGATCTGTCTGTTTCCACTTCCACAGTACTTGTATTACAAGTGCTCTACCATGCCTTGCTTTTTAGGTCACTACTGAGGAGAGAATTCAGGTCCTCAAGCTTGCCAGGCAAGTACTTTACTGACTGAGCGATATACCCAGCCCCGTATTTTTTCACTTTTGTATAGCATCTTTCTATGTGCAAAAGTTTTTAATTTAGGAGCCAGGACATGGGCCAGTGGGTAAAAGGGTCTGCTGTCAAGCTTGGGAATCTGGAACTCACACAATGGAACTAGCTCCCAGGGGTCGCTGTGCCACCATGCATGCACATGGCCACACACAAAAATTTTAGCTAATTTTTAAATTTTTTCACAAAGTTCTATTTATATATTTCATTATTCGCTTGTGATTTTTAATGTGCACTGCTACCTAATTTAAGGTCATGAATATTTTCACAGATTTTTTTTCTGAAAGTTTACAGTTTTAGCTCTTAGATTTACAACTTTGATTCATTTTGAGTTAATTTCTGCATATGTTATGATGTACTGAGTCTAAATTCATTATTTTGCACTATGATATCCAGTTATTCCTGCACTATTAAGAAAGATTGATCTTCACTCCATTGAAAGAAACTGGCACCCTTGTTGAGTAACAACCATTGACAGACATATAAGGCTTATTTTAATTAAGAAAAACTTACTTTTAGCTGCTGGAGTACAAATTCTATACCTAGATGATATTCTCATTACATTTTTAAATGAAATATATAAATATATGTGCCCAAATCTTTCCACACGTAGTGACTTTTCACCTTCATTTGGAATAGCCTTCTTTGACGAATACTTTTACCCAGCAAGACTTTTGAAATAAGTTGTCTCTACATTTTTGTATACTTTCATTGAATTTTTGTGTATTTCATACAAAACATCTTAATCATCTTCCTACTCCCTCCCCCTATCTGCACTCCCAGCGTCCCCACCGCCAGATTTCATGCATTCTGTGATTTATATTAAGGCCTATCAAATCAAGTTAGTGTACCCAGAAGTCCCTCAGTTTAAATTCACTCACTGGTGTCTAGTCAGCAGATCTAGAGTCACTCCCACAAAGATCAGCTCTTCCTCACCCAACAGTAATCAGCTGCCAATAGTTCTTCAACAAGATTTCCCCAGTTCTATGCTGGGTTTTGTCTGCTTGAGTTTGCATAGCTCTTGTGCATGCTGACACAATTATTATAGATTAATATGAGCAAGGTCAGAAGAGGGAGCAAAAAGATTCTAAGAGCCAGGAGAGGAGGTGCATGACCACATGGAAATAGAGTCTTGCATGATCCTGGGAAGTAGTCTCTACCTTTGATCCTTTTCTAATACTTTGCAAAATTCAGAGGCTGAAAAATTATGTCTTCCCAAATTCATTCTATTTTGGTATAAACTATCAAGTTATCCAATTAAAAATAGGAGCGTCATCAAAAGATGCTTCAAAGTAATAATATTCCAACACTCAACTATAGAATTGTAAAATTAAATCTTGCAAATCATTTGAGCTCTCATTTAATTTGTCTAGTTCCATTGTTGTTTTTAAGAAATAAATCTCAATTTCTTTCTGTTTACAAGCTTTGTTTACAATGATTGTACTTTTCTAAAATTTTCAAATAAACCTTCTTTGAGTACTTTGATTAAAGATTTTTCAAATGGTTTTAAGAAATCTAAAAATCAATGTTGTAAGAATACAAAAATGTTCAATGCCAAAGTAGGACATTTCGGTTGATTTACCAAGTAGTTCCAATTCAAACAGTTCTAAAAATCCATTTGATGATGCATATGCTAAGTATTTTTTATTCATCATCAGTTTTCAGTTTTGTGAGGTACAGACTCACTCACTATTCTGCCCAGACTGGCCTGGAATTTGCAACCCTTCTATCTCAGCAGGAATTACCATAGCATGCACTACTATATCTGGTTTCAACATCAGTTTGTCAGAAAATTTTGTAGTTTAGTCTCTCTAACATTGTATGAAGACATTTGCAAAGTTGGACAACTACAGCTTCTATTTGATTAGTGTAATGTTGTAGCTTATTTTTATACAATTAATTATGCATGTGCCTTGACTAATACTAAATATAGCTTAGTTCCATAGACTTCTCAATTTTACTAAGACCAGTGTCTTCACTCTGATGTTGTGCTATACCAAAACTTAAATGTTTACCATTATTCTCTTCCAAATAAATCATTTTATCTCCAAATACTGAACTTTTAGAAATAATTTGATACATCATGGTGGATGTTACACTTTTAACAGAATGAATCTCGGAAAGTTTTATTGAGTTCCTTGAACTAGATGGAAATAGCAAATTATATTTGGAATGAACTGGTATATTTTTCAAAGAATCTGATGACATTAATATAGAATTGGTGTCAGGTAACATCTTCACCTTCTGATGGAACCAACCCATGATAATTATTGCTTCACTTTTTATATAAAGACAAGAAAAACATGGAGTGAATTTCAGCTATCATAGCTAAGTGAAAATACATGCTTCATAAAATCACATGGAAATATCCTTAGACGTGGACACTGAGTGGTCTGTTCAGAAGCACACCAAAACAGTAAGCACATTTTAAAACTCAAAGGTAGCTCTGTGACTCAAAATCAAAATCTCAGTGATGGTACAACTGTGGGCCAACACCCTAAATGTCCTCACTCAAGAAAAATACCTTGCAGGGGGCTGGAGAGATAGCTCAGTGGTTAAGAGTACTGATTATTCTTACAGAGGACCTAGGTTCACTTCCCAGCACCCACATGGCAGGTAACAACCACCTATAACTCCAGTTCCAGGGGATCTGAAACCCTCTTCTGACCTTCTTGGGCACTGCACAACATGGGTGAACTTACGGACATGCATGCAATATACTCATACATGTAAAATAAAAATAATTTTTAAATATTAAGAATAATGCCTTGGACTGGGAAAGTAGTTCAAGGAGTAGTGTTTACCTAGTATGGGTGAAGCTTTGGATTTGATCCTTAGCTTGTAAACATAATAAATGAGGAATAGTGGTGGCACATGCCCATAATTCCAGCACTTGTGAGACAGAGATAGGAAGAATAAGAATTCAAGATCAGCCTCAGCTATATAGTGAGTTTGACACTGATCTGAGATACATGTGACCCTGTATCAAAAAAAAAAAAACAACTAATATTTTCCCCCCGACTCTTCCCTGATGTCCTAGAAAGAAAAACTAACTGCATTCTTACAGGCAGCAACACCAAACACAGATCATAAACAACTTGAATACAAAGATAAAATTAATAATATTACTAAAATGCAGCAAAAATATGTCTTTGTTGTTTTGATGCTGGAGATTGAACTCAGAGCCTCATTCATTCTAAGAACATGCTCTACCACTGAGCTATACATCCAACATTAAATCTTATGAAACAAATGCACGTTAAGTCATGATCCACATATTACTTTACTTGCATTACACAAGCAGATTTTGTCAACCCATTCACATACTCAGACATACTTGAGTTCAATCATCTTTGAGCATTTGTCAGTTCCACATAAAAATGATAGTAGTTACATACAGTTTTGTTGTAATGAAGGTATTTTTGTTAAGGTAGGAGCACAGACATATTTTGTTTAACAGCTTGCTATCTTGATCCATAACTTGTAAATATTTAAACCTAAAGGAATATGGACTTTCATTTGTCTTCTTGCCCCAGGCCCACAAATGTCAGGGGCAGCCAGAACACAGCTTCCACAGCCGTGAGTGGCAAATCTCCATCTCCAGGCAGGCTTCTCGCAGTGACAACTGCTTTCGAAGCAGACAGAAGTATTTTTTCTGCCTCTTTCTGTCTTCTGATTTCCACATGGTTACTGATACCAGTTTGCCTCTGTGGCAGGTAATAAATTCCCATTAACACTTTCTGTAAATTATAGAAACTTAACATCAACATTATTTGGGGATGAAAATTCAGTGTTTAATTTTCCATTGAATATTCATTCCCTTGGGCTCATTGCTGCCAGAAGAGTTTATTGCAGAAAAGAAATAATAAGCATTAGTTAACATTATAATAAATAATAGATGGAGGTTTATACGGTACAGTAAATGACAAAATCCCTGTCAGCTGAAGTACTGAGATGCCCTTTCTACCTTCTGCAGCACCTTAGCTCAGCCTTTAGTTATTGCATATACTCCATATATATGTAACTTATGATGTATCACATTTTCCACTGATACACCAAGAGGTGGCCTGTGTAGCTTTGAATATGACTCCAGCTATGACAAGAGCCTCTGTAACTTTCTGGTGCACAAAGAAGGTGGTGGGGATAGTAGTTCCAAAGATGTCTGTACCCACTGCCTGAGTCCAGAAGGACATAGCTCCCATAGCTGCTAATGCTGACAGCACTTAGTTTTATCAGTGAGTAACCTGACTGTTCTTCTTTACTGCAAGGTAGGTTCTAACTACCATGTAACTATAGACTGAGGAAAGGAGAAGCAGGCTCACTAGTTTCACTCCACATTTGGTTGCATGATAAAGTATGGCCTCTGCTTGGTGAGTTTTTATCTCACTTCTAGACAAGTCTGTGACGGAACCTAAAAGCACCAAATGGAGGTCTACCAAACTTGCCCCAACTTCTCTAATGCCTACTGAAATAATGCTTGTTTTAAAATGAAAAACCTTGGCTGGAGGTATAGCTCAGTTAATAGAATTTTTGCCTAACATGCATGAAACTTGGGGTTTGATCTCCAGCACTGCATAAGCCAGACATTGTGACACACACTTCTGTAATCCCAGCAGTTGGGAGGTAGAGCCAGGAGAATGAGAAGGTCAAATGAGATGGCTCAGAGGGAAAGACAAGGTAACGCTTTTCTAGAGGATGTGAGTTTAATTCCCCAAATCAATGTCAGGTGACTCACAACATCCTGAAACTCCAAATTCAGGGGATCTGATCCTCCAGGGGCATCCACATTCACATGCTTCCACAGAGAGAGAGACCATACAGTCTTGTTTTAAAATAAAATATTTATTTAAAAACTGTCTCAGGTCTGCATGAACCTAAGGCCACTCTAAATATTCCCCCTTCTGATTCTTCATCAGGATACAACCAAGGTGATTTTTCTAAAGCATTGCTCTAAGACCAGTCCTTGTTAATACACACTTCAATTACTCTCCACTACCCTAAAATTAATACCTAAGTCTCCTGATGCAATAACCTATCTGTGCCCTACCCATCTCATCTCTGTTCATTTCTCTCACATCCTTTCACTGAACCTAAAGTGGGTCTTACCTGATCTTCCGTCTTAGAATAGTCCTCCTCTACCACCTGTCTTTGAATGATAGATAACTGCTGGTTATCAAGAAACATTGTAGCCATCCTCTTTTCTGGTAAGATTTTCTGACACTCACTTCTAACAGGTTATTTGTACCGTATTCCCTATTGATACCTGTTGCATGCATCAATCATGAAGTTTATATTATAATTATAATGTTCTCTTTATTCCTCCTTCATCTGTGGGACACTTTGAAGATAGAGACTTCGTCATCTCTAGATCTTCAACACAGCACATTAGACTGATCTGGATGGAGTTGAGTTGGGCACAGTTTTAGAAATTATTTTATTACATTTGTTTATTCACTGTGTGTTCGTGTGTGTGTGTGTGTGTGTATAGTGAAAGGACAACTTATAGGAATTGGTTCTCTTCTTCTAACTTTTGGATCCCTGAGATCAAACTCGGGTCATTATGCTTTGACACCATGCACCAAGATGATCCATCTCACTGGTTCAGTTGGTCACATTTTAAAAACACACTGGGAGCCCAATTATGGAGAAATGCTAATAGCTGACAAAATTGCACTTGGTAGATGGCTGATAAAGGCAATGGGGAGATTCTGAGCAGAAGGAAGGTATGTTGATAGAATTGTTTTAGGAAAAGCAATCTGGGGTTGGTCGAGGATGGACTGAATTTCTGCTCATACTAACAAGCTCCCCAAGAGTAATGTTCCTAGTAAACATCCTCACATTCTCTCTCCACCCACTCTATCTAACCCTATCAAGGTGGTTAAAGCATAAGACTATGGAGTGAATTTCTAAGTCAACACTTCTCATTTTTAACAAATACAAACCTTCATTATCCTTAATATCATTACTGTGTAAACAGACTACTCTTGTAAATCAGCATTTAAAAAAGCTAATACCAACTGGACAATAGGGAGAGAATGTAAAGAGAGATTTTGCAAAAGAAACACATTGTATCAAGTAATCAAAGAGACCAAAAAATAAATTAATAATGCGATGTCAATTCTACCTATCAATTTGTCAGAAATTATAAAACTAATAATAGTCAATATTGACATGGGTTTAGGAAAATAGCACTCTTGTATACTGGATGTGGAAGTACAAATTACTACAAGACTTCTAGAGGGAAAAACTTTCAGAGATGACATCAAAGAGATATCATACAAAACATTCAGTACATTCATTATCCCTATGAGTGAAAAACAACTGAGTGGCCAATAAAAATAGAGTTCAATATTATATGGTTACTTCAAATAAAAATATGAAAGAATATTAAGGACTTATAATACTTCATGTTCATATTATAATTTTTAGTTAGAGGATATGGATATATACACACAATAGTGTCACACTGAATACATGTTTTAGATGAACATTTAACAACTGAGCATTAATACTGATATTTGGTTGAAACTGAATCTCATCATCACAGAATGAACTTCTGGGGATAAAACGATGAATCAGGACTTCTGTCCAACATTAGATCTAATTGCAATTTTGTTATAAAAATCATAGCAGTCATTTTTAACATTTATTGGGGGGGGTGTCTGTGTGATGTGTGTGTGTGTGTTTGTGTGTGTGTGTGTGTGTGTGTGGTGTGGTGTGAGTGTGGAGGTCAAAGAACAACTTATGGAAGTCAGTTGTCTCCTGCCACAAGGTTGGTGGCTGGGATGGAATTCAGGTTGTCAGGTTGCAAACACCTGTAACACACATCCATTTCGCCTGATGAGTAATCAGATTTTAAAGCTACCATTACAGAACAGAACAATTTATTTACTTATTTGTTTGCTTACTTACTTTACGTGCATGGGTGTTTTTGCCTGCATGCCTGCAAGTGAACCCATGCATGAATTGCCCCTGAAAACCAGAAGAGGGTATCAGATGCCCTGGAATTAGAGTTACAGGTGGTTGTAAGCTGCCTTACCACTGCTGGGAATAAACCTCACATTCTCTGCAAGAACAGCAAGAGCTAAGTCATCTCTCCAATGATTAATTTATGATTGCAAGTCAATGCTAAACTTTCAGCTGAACGTAGTGGTAAGGAGATATTTTCATGTAACTCTTTTTTTTCCAACATTATTTTCTTCTTCATACTCTTTGTATTTTTTTTTGTTACGTAAGAGTTGACACTGTCATATCATGAATGCTGTTATACATGAGTCTCGGGTTTTCCCTTGCACCTTTACTAATATTTTTAAATGTTTGTAGACTTAAAGAAAAATGATTCCCTAAAGTTACTGTGCTAACATTCTCTGTACATTAGTTTCTTCATCTATTTTATATTTCTTAACAATTATTGTATTTAAAAGTAACATTTTACAATATTATAAAATACCCTTAATCAGTAAAATTTTAATACAAAATATACACACAAGAGTATGGCATGGTGGCACACACCTTTAATCACAGCACTTGGGAGACAAATGCAGGTGAATCTCTGTGAGATCAAGGCCAGACTGGTCTACATAGCAAGTTCCAGGCCAATGGGGGCTACAGGAAGATGCTGTCTCAAAAAGACCAGATACATGATTGATTGATTGATTGATTGATTGATTGATAGATGATAGATAGATAGATAGTATATATAAAATGTATGCATGATGTTCACTTCAAGTTATGTGTAGAATATGTAACCATATTTGAAAGAAAGCAATGGAATAATAATAAAAATTTGAGCATAATTAATTTGTCATAATCATATTTCTGACATCACTGAGTCTTATTTTTATGTACTCTGACAATATATTTTTAATTATTTTATTTTACTTATACGAATATTAGGTCTGCTTGTATGTAATGTCATGCAGTGCCCCCAGAGGACAGAAGAGGGCGCTGGATCCCCTAGAACTGGAGCTATGGATGATTGTTAGCTGCCACATGGGTGCTGGGATTTGAACGTAGGTCTTCTGCAGTCAGTGCTCTAAACCACTGAATCATCTCTCCAACCCAGGTGACAATTTATCTTTCAATTAGCATATTTGGATTTGTGTTTATGTGTTTACCCTTGTTTTTGATAGAGTTGTATATAAGTATACAATCAGGCTCTTTCTTTTCTGTCTATGTCCTCTGTTTGAGCTCCTAGATCCCTCATTTTTCTGTCTTTTTTTTTCTTTTAGACAGTTCTTTTACTTATTCCATTTGATCTCTTTTATTCAGCTTACTAGCTGAAACTGTTTTATAATTCTAGTGTTTGCATTAAGGTTTATAGTGTGCCTCTAACTCAGTCTGCCTTCGTAACATAACACTTTGTGTATAAAAAAAATTTTACAACACTGTATGTCCATTTCCTCCCCTCCTAGCCTTTGGAGACTCAGAATCTCTAAGGATCCACATATATACTCTGACTGCTTTTCCTTTATTCCCTCCTTTATTTTTCACTCAACCTCACACAGCCCATTAATATACCTTTCATCCTGATGCATTCTAACCTTTAAAGACTAAAAACAATACTTCACTGTAGTATGTATGTAAACTAACAACCTCTAAGGATATTCACATCCTATTCCCCAGAACCTTTAAATGTTACCTAATATAGCAAAAAAGAATTGTGCAGCTGTAACTAAGCCAAGGATCTTTCAGTGATAAGATAATTTTGAATTATCTAAGTGGGCCCTCACTGTAATCATAACATTCTTGTAAGAAGATGTCAAGAAGGCGAAAGAAGACAATAGGTGCTGTGGCATCCGAAACAAGATGGTAGGATGAAGGAAAGAGTCTAGGGTGATGCAAGAAAAGGCCTTTGAGACAGGGACTGCATGTGACCACTAGAATTTGAAAAAGGCAAAGAAACAATTCTCTAAAGCTGCCAGAAGGAATGCGATCTTGTCAACATTTTGGCTTTAAGTCAGTGAGATTCATTCTGCAGGACTGACCTATATAATTGAAGAAAATAAATGACTGTTATTTTATGCTACTATGTTTTGATCTGTTCCAGCAACATTAAAATACCAATGCAGCCATTAAGTTGCAATTTTGGAATATACATATGTGTGTATTCCAGGAAATTTTATATATAAACACTCTTCTATGAAATAACAAAAACAAATCCTGACTGCAAGGAAATTGTCCTAATAGATATTTGTTTCACCAACTTAGAGCTCATTCATATTTGCATGCATAAAGGAGAAACGGAGACAGCAGGGACACACTACACATTAGGCAATCAATCCCATATACAGACCCCTCAGAAAGAAGCACAGCCTTGAAGGATCATGAAGAAACATAAACTGGCATCTTGGGAAAATACACTAATTGTAGAGCCCTCCTTGAGCCCCAAAGATCTCTTAGCAAGTCTGGTTCACTTTCTATTTTCTCTCAGAGAACACTTTTTTGTTGTTGTTCTATGGTCAGGACCCTTTATTCTGTTCTGTGAGGTTTTCCAGAGAAGTACCAGAATTCCTGGTGGCGACAAGGTTCCTGGAGGCAACAAGGCAGTACGAATGGAGGAGATCCAAAGGACAAAGCAGAATATTCTAGTGCACATGGTGATGATGAATTGAAAGGAGATCCCTGGGGTTTTTGTTTTTGCTGCAGTTCATGGCCTACTTCAAATTCCATACACGACAAATAAGAAGCAGCCACGCCTTTAAAGTTGGGTTAGTTTTCAAGTTTTATTGAGTTTTTCCTATTTTCATACATTATAGTTTGATGGTGTTTAAATCCCTCCTCTGTTTGAACCTCCCCACCACTACCCAGGAACACTTTTAAGAGTCAGCTCTAGATGAGTATTCAACTCAAGAATCCAGTAATAGGGGCTCTGTCTGGTTTCTACTGGTTCTGCTCAGAAAAATAAAATGAGATTAAGCTATAGCAGTCAGCAGTATATGATTTGTTGCCTGAAGCAGAGGTCCACTCTCAGCCCAATCAACAGAGACCAAGGGTTATACCATACAAGCCTGTCTGTCTGGGCCCTCCCCTTCCACAAGGGTAATTTCACAGAAGAGTGAGTCCAGTTGAAATCCTCAAATGGGCCTGTCACACATGTGTAAATAAATACAGCATAAAAGGCCAAGATTGTGAGCTTTGTTTCTCTGTGGAAAATTTTTTCAACAGGAAAGTAAGTCCCCAAGGCTTGGTAAAAGACTAAAATTTGTAGACACCCCTTAGAAGTCGAGGAAATTGGAACAATGATAAGCAACTTGTATCATGATGACTCACCTTGGTTAACTAGCATGAAGGGACAGTATCACAGGGTGTCGGGGGAGAAAGGGAAAGTGAGGGATGAGCAGGCAAGAATAGGAAAAAGAATGGTATAGGAATAACGATTGAATACTTACTGAATGGTACACAATATTCTAGGTACTTATCATAGGCTTTTTTCCCAGTGTGCTCATTGAAAAAGAAAAGTGGGAGCAAGGTGAAAGAGAGGTGAGAATAGTCAGAATGCATTGTGTACATGTATGAAATTCTCAGATAACAAAATTAATAAAAATTCATAAACTAATACACTTTACAGATTAAATTGGTATCTTTTGAAATTTGATTAATACTGCCTTAAATTTTCTTTGTTGCTGTTGTTGCTGTTTTTGTTTTTCTAGTTTTTTGAGACATGGTCTCATGTAGATCAGGCTGGCCTTGAACTCCTTATCCTCCTGTCTCTACCTCCTAAGTTCTGACATTGCAGGTATGTGCCACCACATCCAATTTGTCTTGAATTTTTTACATCTAGATATCAAAGTTTCTTTATTGATCTGGAAAAGAGTATGAATTCTAATTATTATTTTGTTCTGTGTAGAACTGACACTTCTGCCCTTATGTGAAATGGTCCCAGATCATGGACTTGCAGTCTTTGTATCTGCTTTTTCATTTCTCCTTCTTTCCCCTTCCTACAACCTCTCAGCAGTGATTCCTTCTGTGGATGTACTTGGCTAAAACAACACTTCTAAGTAGGTATTTCTAATCTGCTGTGAACTTCTGGGGATAGGACTGAGGCCAGTTAACCATGTTGATAAGAATTATGCGCTAAGTGTGGAATAAATAGGAGTCTAGGAAGCTTTCCTATAATAAAGTGCATCTGTACATTTTGTGCAAGAACTGAATGATATCTAGCTTAGCTACTCAGCATCCTATTTTACTTATTTATTAGCTCTCCAAAGTTATCACAAGGTCAGGTTGTTTCGTCATGACATTCACTTGAGATGAAGTGTTAGTATAATATTGGATTCATACACACATACATACATATTTACACATCAAAGCAGAAAATCTGCTTAAGCAACAAAGAGAAAATGAGCCAAAAGAAAGCTTCCATTACGGGTAATTCAAAATAAGTTCAGCAAAGAATACTAGAAAGTTTAGTAGTCAAAGTGACCACAAAAGGGTAACACACACACACACACACACACACACACACACGCACACACACACACACACAAAACCTTCTCATATTAGCCTGAAATGATTTGATTCACTGCCCATCGGATAAGGTCACATTTGAGTCAACCAACTGATAATGCCAGGAAAACATTTTTAAAAAGCACAAACAATGAGGGCAGCTTTCTATCTCTTTATCAAGCAGGGCATTTGATTAACCTTCTTTCTGTGATAAGAGAATCAATTACATGAATACACTGCTGTGTATCTGCTCACAAAGTTACTGCTTAAGATCTTTATAAAAATAAAATGATTTCTACATTCCCAAGTCTAGAGGAAATTTTGTTAATTCATTCTCTGAGGCCATAGTAATTAGTGAAATATTTAAAGTGACAGGAAATATTAATGAAGCTTCAGAGTTCCAGCATAAAATGGCATCCTGGCTAAAATATGGAACTTTGTGTCTTGTTCTCTACTGAAATCTGCAAGGTCGAGCTTGTAGATGACATTAGTTCCATTCGTTAGATGTCCTCATCTTGCATCTCTCTGTGCCTGGTAATTGCTATCATTTTCAGAAAGATTTGTAAATGGAAAGGCATTCATCTCAGATATATTTTTCTTCTATTTTCGAGACTCTCTTTTGTGGCAGGCACTGTGCACACACTTTTAATCCTCAAAAGGATAGGTACTAATATTTTCCCCATTTTAGAACTGCAGAGACTAAGACTCAAGAGATTTCAAGCGATTTCCCACACACAAAGCTGGTAAATTGGAAGCTAGTGAATCTGAAGTGAGGGCTCCACATTCATGTCCTTGAGCTCATTTGAATAAAAAGTAAAGGCTTATATTTCCTTTCAATTATAGCAGGAAATCTACTGAGTCTTTTTATCCCTTTATATGTTTTTAAAATTAACTCTACCTCCTATGCCTCTACTCCACTGAATTATTATTTTTTCATCAATTTATTTGGATGAGCAAAGAATTTTAGTAAACATGAGCTACCAACTACAATTGCAGAGAATTTACAGTTTTCTCATTAATGTGCCAAGTTCCACAGAATCTTCTTTTTCATTGTGAAAATGTCAGCTTTACATGTCCCAAGTATAAAGATTGCCTCTTCAAGACTTTCAGCTTTATAAGACATACCTAAAGAAAACTGACTTGAGAATTCTTCCCCCTGCCCTATCAGTTAAAGTAATTATAAGATTTTGCAGTACTAGAGATCAAATCTAGAGTATCACACACAATTAGACAAACACTCTACCACTGAGCTGTATTGTTAGTCCTTGGGGTGTTTGTACTCTATGACCCAGGATAGCAACAAACTATCTGCAATTCTCATGCTGCAGCCTCCCAACTAGGCATGAGCCACCTCACCTGGATGCCAGCACTTGGTTTCTTGAGATAGGGTATTGCTCTGAAGCTCAGTCAGTCTGGTCTTGATGTTGTTAAGTAACCCCGAGATAGCCTCAAACTCTCAATCCTCATGTCTCAGCTTCCAGAGAGCTGAAATTACAGATGTACACTACCAAAACTAGTTCTATCAAAGTTTAGCATGGAACAAATGTGCCTCTCAGTCTTATGTGACTAAAAGAATCAAAAACTGAATAGAAACTTATGGGATGTAATCTTTTTATGTTTCTATAAGGTTTAATTTGCTCTTTACAATTCACCACAGAAAAATGAAGCACTGAGGAACCTTTACAGAGAAACAGAGGCCTTGGACAGCTTGGCTCAACCTCAGTAAAAGCTAATGCTGAATTTGCACTGTGACCCTGACCCTCTATCCTGTCCCATGCATAGTTGAACTACCCTGATGTCAACTTGTTTTCTCCTCATTTCTGGCCTTCCTCAGTTTCCCTAATTGCTCAAAGGGAGAGCAGGGTCTACCAGTTCCCTAGCAGAACCAGCTTCCAAAGCCCTAAGAGGCTTTTATTTACTCCTGCTAATGATACTTAAACACCACCCTGCTAGTGTTGACTTTACAGATCATCAGATAACAAATCAAGTCACTTCTATGTTCCATGTGGCTGGGACATCCAGTTGCTGACTAAAGAGAAACTCTATGAAAGGAAGGGAAGCAATTCTGGGTCAACAAGTCAGAGGACTAGATATTGATTCTGTTAATATAATCCTTCTTTTTCTTACATCACTATTAGCCACCCCATTGCAAAATCCTTAGTAGGAAAAAGCAAATGAAAATTCCCCATATCTCTGACTTCAAGTACTTCAATTATTCATATTCTTAAAAATCATTTACTTGTATTTATGTGTATATATGTGGGAAGATGCATGTCATGACATGTCTGTGAAGGTTAGAGGACAACCTATGTGAGTTGGTTCTCTCCTTCCACCACGTGGGTCCTGGACTTTGACCTTAGGTTGTGAGGCTTGGCTTTACCTACTTTCGCCAGACTATCAATTATAGGACTTTTTAAAATATTATGCATGAAGGCTGGTGAGATGGCTAAGTCAGTAAAGTGATTGTCACAAAAGCATCAGGAACTGAATTCAGATCCCCAAGTAAAAAGTAAGGTGAGGCTAGTGTCAGCACTGGGGAGGCAGGAAACAGGTAGATCCCACGATCCCACTTGTCAGTCAGGCTAGGCAAATCAATGAGCTCCAGGTTCAGTAAAATCTCTGTCTCAAAATAAGGTGGAGAGCAATTGAGAGAGACACTTGATGTTGACCTCTGGCCTCCACATGCACACACGCACACAGACACACACACATACATGCATACATAGATATACATCACACACACACATATGCACAATTATAGATGAAAATGAAAGAGGGCATGAGAGTCAGGCATGATTACCTTAATGTACAAGAGGAAGTTAAAAGAAGAATATCCAGGCCAAACCTTTGACAGTCTCTGATAAAGAGCTAAGAGCTGGCTCTCTTCCTTTACATAAGCAGGCAGGCTACTCTAAGTAGTTGGCCACCTGTGAAATATTGCCCCATGCTGGGTTTTCATCAGGAAAAACAAACACAAGCCACGTTTCCTCATATGTAAAATGCAAAACACAATACAAACCTCCCCGTGCTGTGAGAATTGTGTGGTAAAACAAATGTGAACGTGCCCCAGCATGGACCTGATGCTTAGAATGTGCTTCTGGAATACGAGGGATGTAATGCACATAGAGCTCACCAGCAGAATCCCCTCCAGCTGTGGGCCCATCCAGGACAAGTTCAGCTCCAGAGAGGCTCCTGGGCTCCATAGTACATTTCCCCCCCCCCGGTAACCCACACAGTAAAAAGACAGGAATATAAATCATGACCATTTAGGCTCATCGAGTGGCAAATTTGATGGGTCACACTAGTCACACATCTCCCCATGGCCTAAGCTGTCACTGCCCCTGCTTCAGGCAGGCTGATTTCTCTCTCTGATCACCCCTGGGGCCATTGCTCTTTTTCACAGGTGCTAGCCCCAAAGATACACTCAATAAAAACCCTGCCCAGTAAACTGTCTCACAGTTTGCTTCCTGGCAAACTCCACCTGCCAGTGGAGAACTCAGAAATAAATAATTGGAATTTGAGGTTTAAAACCATTTGTAGTTCTGGCTGGAACTAATATAACATGTCCAAACTTGTTATTATTAAAAGACTTATAAGGCACCAAAAATTCAGAACAATTTTGAAAAGCTAACTTTCAAAAGTTAATACTATTGATAAATGGAACTAGGAAATTAGATGCAGGGACAAATGGTTATTTAGAAGGAAAAAAAATTAAGTTTAAGTTTCTCTTAATATATCTATTAATTAATTTTCTAATATATTTGAGAGATGCATGTATTCTTTTATAAGATATGGATACTGAACTGATTTCTACCTAATGAGTTTTTCATTTTTATTTATCTTTATTTTATGTGTATGAATGTTATGCTTGCATGTATGTAACTGCACCTGTGTCGTGCAATCCCCAAAGAAGAGGGCTCTGGATCCCTTGGAACTGGAGTTACAGATGGTTGATAGCCACCATGTGCGTGCTGGGATTTGAACCCAGGTCTTTTGCAAGAACAACCAATGCTCTTAACTGCTGACCCATCTCTCCAGCCCCTCCAATGAGATTTTTTAATATTTACTATTTTTATTTTATGTGCATGAGTATTGCCTGCTCGAATAAATACACCCGTGTCATGCAATGCCCATGAAGGTCAGAAGAGGGCGTCAGATCCCCTGGAACTAGAGTTATGAATGGTTGTTAACCATGATGTGGATGCTGAAATCGAACTCGGGTCCTCTGCAAGAAGCACCAGAGCTCTTATCCTCTGAGCCATCTCTCCAGTCCAAGGTCATGCACCAAGTCTAAAGAGATTTTTTTTAAGTAATTTCATCTTTGTTTTAAATTATAGCATTTCATAGTTTTTAGAAGGTTATTTGTTTGTTTGTTTTGTTTGTTTGTCTTTTGGGGACAGGGTATCCCTGTAGTCCCAGCTGGTCTGGAAATTGCTATGTATACCAAACTGGCCTCGAGCTCATAGAGATTCACCTGTATCTACCTCCCAAGTGCCAGGACAAAAGGCAGGCCCCACCACACAGCAAGTTTGGAATTTTTTTAATTATAAAAATACAAAAAATGAATAAAAACTTTTACCACATTACCCAGAATTAGAAACTTTATTATTTGAAAAATTATCATTCCATAGGGTGGACCAGTCAGGAGAATGACACCAAGGTTGACCTCTGTCCTCTGCATGCATATGCACATGTGTGCCATTACACATACCAAACACACAAAGAAAAAAACAACATAAAAGCCTAATGTTTTATAATATCTGCTTCCAACCATTTCTTAAAATTCACATGCATTGAATGGGGGTGGGGTAGATGAGGCCCCACCCCAGCTGAGGGGCTATTGGCAGCTGATGCCTACTGGGTGAGGGAGAGTCCATTTTCCTTGGGGAATGGTCTCTGGTAAGTTGCCTATGTTCCACTGGATGCCTCCACACGTGTGTACATATGGGCAGCACTAATTATTTAACACATTGTCAAAACAAAAAAAAAAGACACGACGTTAGGAGGGGAATGTCAGTGAGGTCAGAGAGTGATTGAAGGGGAGGAGGAAGTGAATATGATTAAATACATTATACATGTAAAATCCTCAAAGAATAAATAAAAATGTCATAAAATTTAAAATTCATATGGGTGACATTTTATCAGCTTTAGTGTTTGAAAGCAGCTAATCAGAAAAAGGATATATGGATTGTTGAATGCTTTGTATATAAAAGGGAAGTCTGGAGATCACAGAAGCTAAACAATAGGAAGCATGGCCAAGTTCTGAAAGAGAAACCGACTTAAGGTGCCCCTAGTGGTTTAAACTTCCCTGCACACTGGGCACCTCTGACTCAGGGCTCTCAAACATGGCCATTTCAATCATGAATCATGTTTCAGTTCTTCAAGTGGCCTAAGTCATACTCTATTCTGTCTAGGGTAAAGGTGTATATGCTCCTCTTCCAGAAATAAAGCACTGTCTCCCAAAAAAAGATTCATAAAATATGGGAATGTCAGTTATGAATTTTCTTTCCCTGAACCTCAAGCCCAACCTTCTGTGTCCCACTTTGTGATGACTAGGCTGAGAATCTGTAAACCACATCTCTCCTTCACTACCTACTCCCTGTATTGACTTTGCCCAAAGAAATCTCTACAAGAAAACTGGAATCCTGAAAGTCTGGGAAAGGAAGCAGGGTCAGTTCTTTGTATTTACTTCCTCTGCCTGTCCAAATTAGTTGGGTAATGCTTCTTCACCCCAGTAGTGGTGATTCATGCCAGTAGTAGCAGTAGATTCCAGATCGCAGTCTTTTCAACACTCACAGCAAGCTCATCGCACCTCCTATGAGCTCAAAGACATTAGTAACAGCCAATCAGCCTTTACCCTCCTCAGAGGTTCAAGTGCGTGACTCATGGGGCCTTTCCCTCAAGCCCTTAAGTCTTAAAAATTCCAAACTCTTCCCCCTTGATTTTCCATTGCTATGGGTGGTAGCACATAATGTCTCCTTTTTTGGTGGTTGGGGTGAACCCCAGGGCATTGTTTATGCTAGACAAGTGCTGTACCACTGAATCACATCCCTCACCCTGTACTATTTTTATGTTTTGTTTTATTTTTGTTTTTGCTTTGAGACAGGGTCTTGCTATGTAGTCAACATTGGCCTCAAACTCATGATACTCCTGCCCCTACAGGCCAAGTGCTGGGATTATAGTTGTGAGTTTCCATGCCTGGTTCTTAGTGTCTCCTTTTTACTTTCAGTACTCTAGTACCTAATAAGCAATTGGGTTTTTTGTTGTTTTTGTTGTTTTTTGTGTGTATGGGTGTTTTGCTTGAGTGTATGTAAGTGCACCCATGTCATGCAAAGCCCGCAGAGGCCAGAAGAGGACGTCAGATCCCCTGGAACTGGAGTTACAGATTGTTGTTTGCCACCCTGTGGGTGTTGTGAATTGAACCTGGGTCCTCTGCAAGAGCAGCCAGTGCTCTTAACCACTGAGTCATAAACAATTATTTAAATTAGATCTTTCTGCCAAAATTATTGATGTGCTTTCTGTTCTCAATTTAGGAATTCACCTAAAATAGGAATGATTTCCTCCAAAATATAACATTTGGAGGCTGAGTATTCCCCCACCCCAAAACTCACAAATATCTGCTAAAGTCATTATATTGTTTCTTCATTATATATTGAGTACTTGAGTCAATAAGTATACAAATGAGTTGTTATTTTGACTGCTATACACTATTTCATTGCATAAACATGATTTGTTTATTGAGGTACACTAATGCTGTTTCTAATTTTTTTGTCATGAGAAAACAATAGTGCAATTAAAACATAAAGGGAAAAAAAACTATATTCATCTCAATGGTTGCAACAAATGCATTTGACAAAATTCATTACCAATTTTTTAAAATAAAATCTCTCAGCAATTTAAGAAATGTAAAGAATTTCTTTGACCTAACTTTTAAAAAATCTACTAACAACCTACAGTTTCCCCCTAAGGTCCATACGAAGGCAAGAACACCTACTTTCAGCAAGTCTACTCAACATTGCACTGAAGGGCCTAGCCAGTGAAATAAAGCAAAAAAATGCAATAAAAAGCAAGCAGGTAATCAAAGAAAAAATTAAATTGTCTCCATTTGCAAATGACATGATTGCAGATATAGAAAATCTGCAAGAATTTACAGGGAGGAAAAACTTAGTGGTAATAAATTAGTTTAGTAAGGTCAGAGACTACGTGGTCAATATGTAAAAATAAACTGTATTAGCATATGCTACAATGAACATCTGTCAATTTAAATTAAAAGGTATTACCATTTACTTACATATAATATATGAAATGCTAAGAGATAAATTCAATGAATTTGTGCAATGTATGTACACTGAAATCTACATATTAAAATAGGCTAAGAGAATAGGAAAATATACATCAAGCATGAATTAGAAGACTCAATCTTGTTAAGATGAAATTCTCCCCACATTGATCTTTATATTTGATACAATCATAATCGAAATTGAAACAACCTTTATTTTTTAGAAATTGGCAAGTTGATTATAAACTTTATATGGAGATTAAAAAGGACTTAGTATAGCTAAAACAATTTGGAAAAAAAGAAAAAAGTTAGACAACTTACAGTATCTGATTTCTAGACTTCCTGTAAAAGCCATGGTAATCAAGACAGAAGGATTATCCTTTGGCAGAAGGATTACATATAGGTCAATGGAAAGGAATAAAGTGTACATAAACAGACCCACACATATGAACAAATGACGTTTTTGAGTTGGAGTCATGCTTTATAGCACATGCCAGCCACAAAGCTGTGATCCTCTTGCCTACACCTCCCAGAGGCTGGAATTCCCTTGAGAGAAAGATAAGCACCACAACAGCAGATTGACCACTTTATTTTTGATAAGCTAATTATATGAGTATCTTTTCAACAATGGTGTTGGTACAGGTATACAATCATTTGGAAAAAATACTAGCTACTGAATTTATCTCACACCATGTATGAAACTTGCCACAAAATGGATCATACATTAAATAGAATATAAAAGTGTAAAATTTCTAGGGCTGATGAGATGTCTAGATGGATAAAGGCACTTGTTACCAAGCCTGATAACCTGAGTTCAATGCCTGGAACCCCCATGATAGGAGACAATCAGCTCCAACAAGTTATCATCTGTCCTCCACAGGTGCACCATGGAGTGCACATGCCGAAAGAAAGAAAGAAAGAAAGAAAGAAAGAAAGAAAGAAAGAAAGAAAGAAAGAAAGAAAGAAAGAAAGAGAGAGAGAGAGAGAGAGGGAGGGAGGGAGGGAGGGAGGGAGGGAGGAAGGAAGAGGGAGGGAGGAAGGAAGGAAGGAAGGAAAGAAAGAGAGGAGAGGAAAGGAGAAAAGGAAAGAAGGAAAAACCTTTCTATGGGAAAATAGCTTCATGATCATCAGATAGGTAAATACAGTCCAAGTAAATGAACTAGGTAAGAAAAAAAGGATAAACTGAACTTCATCATTACTTAAAACTCTGCTTATCTAGCCAGAGGTGGTACATGAATATAAGGAAATTGTGGTGTCCACACAACAGGGTAGTTGCACATATGAACCCACAGCACTTATGACAGCATGAACAAGACTTGTGCAAGACTCAAGGCAAACAGGGGCCCAGCATGGATAGGGGAGGTGCACAGGAAGCCCCAGCACTAGCTGAGGATCTATTAGCAACTGATAGATGTTGGGAGAGGGAGTTCTATCTTTCCTTACTGGTGTGATGCCTGATAGGTTGACCACACTCCAAGGGATAGATTCACACCAAAGTGCACTTAGGAAACACAGATTAGATTTGATAGGCCTTTTAAAAAGACAGCTAAGTATGGTAGTGCCTGCCTTTAATTCCAGCACTCAGGAGGCAGATGCAGGCAGATCTCTGTGAGATCTAGGCCTGCCTGGTCTACACAGGGAATTCCGGGCCAACTGGGGCTATAGAAAGATGCTGTCTCAAAAACCACAAAAAATTAAAAGTTAAAAAGAATAATAGAGGACATGAAGTCAGAGGGGGGATGTTAGAGTGGAGGTGGAGGAGAGCAGGGGGACTGACTAGGATCAAAATATATTGTATGAAGTTCTTGGATCAATTAAAAAACAAAAAACACCCCTGCTCGTCAAAGTAGATTATAAGGAAATAATAAGATAAGCCACAACTAGGAGAAAATTACATACACATAATTTTATAAGTATGCTACAAAATGTTTATGCCCAGAAAACATAAATGACTTATATAATCTAATACAAAATAGGCAAATTATTTGAGTACTTCATAGCAGAATAAATATAAACATAGAATAAATATACAAATGATCAACAAGTATGCAAAAAAGTTCTCAACATAACTAATCTCTAGGGAAATTCAAATCAACATCATTAGATACCAATTAGAATAGCTCAAATAAAAAATGATTAAGTATGCAAAGTGTTAACAATAAAGAGGCAGGACTGGAACATATGCTTTGCTGGTGGGGAGTTAAAAGAATTGGGAACACTTTGGAGGACAGTTTTGCAGTTTCTTAAAGAGTTGAACATACACTTATCACAACCTCATAATTTCATTCCTAGTTGTCACAAAGAATATTAAATCCATATGTGCACACCAAGAGAACTTAAATACTTATCAACAGGAAAATTGATAAATAAATTATGGTATGCCCTTACAACAGAATAGTACTCATCAATTAAAAATCAGAACTGCCTATAGACACATAGGAAAACATTGTTCAAAGCAAAAAAAAAAAAAGTCAGATACAAAAAAGTATACAATGCCTGATTACACGTCTGGAAAACTCGTTTTAAAAGGACAAATCTGGGGGCAGGAGAGATGACTCAATGTTTAAGAGGACTTACTGTGCTTGCAGAGGATCCAGATTCAAATCCCAGCAACCACATGGCCGCTAACAACCATCTGAAACTCCAGTTCCAAGGGATCTGAAGCCCTCTTCTGACCTCCACAGGCATCACATGACACAGGTGCACTCATATGCATACAGACAATACACTCATACACATAAAACAAAATATTTTTTAAAAGACAAATCTAATATGTATGTGTATGGTATAATGTAGCATGGGCCTTAGCCAGGCCGCCTGTCATGAGGAATAAGGAAATGGCTTCCTGCCATGAGGAATAAGGAAATGGCTTCTGTGGACGTGGCATTCCACTCTGGCCAGGCATGACACCAGCTTCCGCCCTGCATTTGGAGAGAACCTGCACTGAGATAATCTACCCGGAGACAGAACACCATTGGCCACAGTCGGGAACCACCCCATAGGGCGATTGGCCAACTTAACCCATAAAACCCTTTGCACTTCCTTGAATACATTAGTTTTCAGCAGCTCACCATCTGCCTGCTTCCACCCAGCTTCCGGTGTCTGTGTTCTGACTCCACGCCTCACACCCCCTCTTGGTTGAGACCTTTCATCCCCCTCAGGCTGGCCCCAAGCAGAGGGACAGCAACATCTGGTGCCCAAACAAGGACCCCCCCTCAGCATTGGCGAGACTCCCCAACCCTGGTTGTCAGTGAGTAGGCCCCTCTTTGTTCTGTGTGCTGATGGTCACCCAAGGGTGAGCGGGCCACCTCCTCCTTCTCCCCTTTTCCATGTTTGTCTCCCCCCCACCATAGGAAGGCACACCTCACCACATAGTCCCAAAGCCCATGCTGGCCCCTCCATTCTTGGTTTGTCCTGGCGAAATCACATGAGGGCCTGGCCCCCTGATTTCAGAACCAAGGCCAGGCTATTGGCCAAGCCTTTCTGGAGACACCATGTGGGTATACGGCCATAGCCTAACAACCCACAGAAGTCCCCCACTAAGCACAAGACATTTGGATTCTCAACATTCTGTCTGTATGTCTCAGTTGGCCTGGATATTAGGCCTCTTGGTGTGTGTAGTGATCATTGCGACTTTGAGTTTCCATTTCATTGACCTTTACTTCCAGGCAGACCTTAATCTAGCCCCCGCCCATCAAACGCCCCCCCCCCCGCCATAATGGGTAATCTCCCCCCACACCAGAAAGCACCACAGTTGCAGGCTCTTAAGGCTCTTCTCATGCAGCATGGCTTGAAAGTGAAACAAAAGGATCTTAACAGTTTGGGGGATGAAACCCTCATCCTAGCCCCATGTATTAGCCCCAAAACATCTGGGATACCTCCATTTAGTCCTATGTTGTCTTTCTTGTGAGGAAGCACGAGGCCCATAAGGGACACACACCCCCGCCCCATCTTCCCCAATCCTTTTTGCCATAATTGCCAGCCTTAAGGGCTCCTCGGTTGAGGAAGTTATTAACACCCATAATGAAAGTTGTAAAGAGGAACAAAAATTGACCCTGCAGGCCTCGTCTTTGTCAGCTCCCTCTCCTGATAACTCAGATGAGGAAGAGGAACCCCCAACTGCCAACGATAAAATAACACCCACCCCTCCCCCAATGTACCCTTGGACAGAGCTTCAACCGCTCTGCCCACCCCACCCTGGGCACAACCTACCAACCACCCACCCTCCATTACTCCCTATAGAGTTTCCAACCTTACTAAGGCTCAATCACATCTCTCCAATTACAATGGTCACAGGCTTTACTTAATCACTCCCTGTCCCTTAATAACCAGATTGATCGTATAAATTCCATCCAAGTTGACCCAATAACTTCCATGAGCTTTGGGCAACAATTACTTAATAGGATTTCAGTCCTTGTTTTTTCTGCCCCTCAACCTGGTAACCTGGAGTATTTTTACTGTGGCCTTCTTGATAGTGCTGCTGACCTTTCGTTGCCTTTGGAAAGCACTGCATCAAAGCAGAGTTTCCCAGACATTGATGCTTCAAATTCTCTAGGCCTCCATCCAGGCCTCGGACCTTCCCCCAAACACCAAATATTCCCTTCAACCTTGGATATCAGCAACACAGGACAATCCCGTTTAACTGGCCACTTAATAACGCCACCTTCTTCACAATACTTGACTCATCTTGCTTATTCCTAAGCCTTCTACAGGTCACAAAAGCATTCTTCAACAAGTACCCTTGCACACACCACAGGAGCCTTCCTGCATAAACCTCCCATCCTAATGAACCTCCTAAGCGACAGGCATTACCCCTTGGGTTCTTTCACCAAGATGGCATGTAGTCAATGATGGGTAAGTCCCCAATGAACAGGGCAACCTAAGACAGGCATTGCCAACTGCAGTGATTCCTGGGGACCTGGAGTCAACAATGACTTGGCAAAGAATCATGCCTCCCAGGGTCACTCAATTAATAAAAACAAAAGGAGGATATGTATGGTGTAATGCAGGATGGGCCTTAGCAAGGCTGCCTGCCATGAGGAACAAAGAAATGACTTCTGTGGACGTGGCATTCCACTCTGGCCAGGCGTGACCACAGCTTCGGCCCAGTGTCTGGAGAGAACCTGCACCGAGATAATCTACCTGGAGACAGAACACCATTGGCCACAGTCAGGGACCACCCCATAGGGCGATTGACCAATTTAACCCATAAAACCCCTTGCACTTCTTTGAATGAACGAGTTTGCAGTAGCTCACCATCTGCCTGCTTCCACTCCCCACCTCTCGCCCCCTCTCAGTAAAGACCCTGCATCCCCTTTGGGCTGGCCCCGAGCAGAGGGATGGCAACATGTATGGACAGAGCAGATTAATGGTTTCCTTGGATCAGGTTTGAGGCTAGAAGAGGGAGTAATTGATTGGGACATGGCAGAAAACAGTTTTTAGTATAGTGGGAATTTCTATATCTTCACTGCAGTGGTAATTACGTGATTATACATTTGATATTTTCTAGCTTCATTTTTCCTATTAACATAGGTTAGTAATAAAATGGCATCTTGTTGGTTTAATTTGTACTTTCCTGATAAACAATGAAGTTAAAGATTTTCCTACATATCTGTTTGTTACTCAGTCTTCTTCTGTGACCTGTTTAGCCATATATTTTATCCAGTAATATTTCATTATTTATCTCTTACTGATTTATAATAATTCTTTGTATATTCTAGATACTGATCTTTGTCAATGATACTCATTTTGAATGTCGTCTCTTACTTATCATGACTTTAACATTTCTCTCTTAAAATTTATTTATTTACTTATTTATTTATTTATTTTGTATGTATGAGCGTTATGCTTTCATGTATTTTAAGTGCACCAGTGTCATGCAGTGTCCACAGAAGACAGAAGAGGGTGTCAGATCCTCTGGAATTGGAGTTACAGATGGTTGTTAACAGGCATATGGGTGCTGGGATTCAAATCTGGATCTTCTGTAAGAGCAGCCTGTGCTCTTAACCACTGAACCATCTATCCAGCTCCAACTTTAACATTTCTGTAATATCATATGTCAGACATTTCATACTTTCACACACAAATACAAATTCATAAGAATTAATTTTTTATATTACTCAGACTGGTTTAATCATTCTACAATGCATACACATATTGAACTCCAGCATAACTTTACAATTAAAATAAAATAAAACAAAAACATATTTTAAGCAGAACATAATTGTTGTTTCTTATTAATTTCTCTGAATCAAAAATAACAAAGAATACCTTTAGGATTTATTGCTGGATGGAATAAAATGTTGAATATAAAGCTTGATATAAATTTTTGTAAAATTGTGTTGGGGGTCCCAGCACTCAGGGCCAGCCCAAGGGGGACCGAAGGATCTCCACTGTGTGGGGGGGGAGTAGGCTCAGAGTCAAGACACCGACTCAGGGAGTTGAGCTGAAAGCCAGCAGTGGTGGTCTGCTGCAAACTTATGTATTCAAGAAAGAGCAGAGTGTCTTATAGGACTTGTTAGCCAATAGCCTTATGGGGTGGGGTCCTGAACACAGCCAATCACAGTTTGTTCTCAGGTGGATCAGGTTTCCTCCAGGTGCTGGGCAGAAGCTGGCTTCACAACCAACCAGTATGGAGCACCACACCCAAGAGAGCCATTCCTCCATTCCTCCTGGCAGATGGCCTAGCTAGGACCACCCTGCATTATGCCCAACAAAATTGTATATGTATTTATTAATAATAAAATTTCAAACATGAATAGGAAAAATTTAAATATAAATATAATTTGAAAAAATATTACAAATATATAATTTAATGGAAAGCCTTGTACTTTTTGGCTTTCGTTTTTTACTGAATTTTTGTGCATTACATACAGAACATGATCATAAGAATTAATTTTTATGGTTTGAATTTTTATGCCTCACTGAAAGAAAGATGGGAGAAAGAGGGAGGGAGGGAGGGAGAGAGAGAGAGAGAGAGAGAGAGAGAGAGAGAAGATAGAGACATGAAGGGAGAGAGGAAAGTGAAAGGGGGAGTGAAAGAATATTAAAACCATTCACTTAATGAATGTCTATTGAATGCCTACTTTACTATTTGTTCTATTGTTACTTAAAATTTGTTTAAGTGTGCGTGTGCATGAATGTGCACACATTTTTACAGGTGCCCTCAGAAGTCAGAAGCATTGGATCCTCTAGAGCTGCCCTACATGTCTCCTGGGAACCAAATTCAGATCCTCCTCAAGAACAATGCTCTTAACTGCTGAACCAACTGTCTCTCCAGCTCTCCATTGTTACTTTTAGTAACAAATACACATACAATGCTTGTCCCTTGGAGCTCATGCAAATACACAATTTATAGTCGAGAAGTAAAGGTGCAATGAAGAAAACAAGAGTAAGTAGATCAAGAAGGACAAAAGAACTGCTTTACCTAGGATGGCCAGGAGATGAAACCGAGCAGAGGCAAGGAGGAAGTGGGGGAATAAGTTCCCTACCTGTCAGAGGAAAAACATTCCCGGTAGTACTAAAAGCACTGGAAGAGACCCTGAGTTGGCAAATATGTCTGAAGTATTTAAGGAATAAACAGCAAGGAAGCCAGTAGAGCTGGAATTCAGTGAACAAGGGCAAGTGGTAGCAAGCCAAGTGAGAGAGGCAGACAGGACAAGGGACATCTGTGCGCCATGGAAGAAAACAGAAAAGAGATCATATCTTACCATTTAGAAGGATCTGTGCGTTCTGCAGGACATGAAAGAAAACAGGGAGGTTAATTGGAAACTGTCCAGGCCCCTCCCAAAAAATGAAATGCAACAATAATAAGTTCATGTATTAGGTCATCATTCTGTATTTCATTCTCTTTTAGAGAATTGCTTATTTTGTTATTGTTGTTGTTTAGCCTTCAGAACTCTGGCAGAATTTATTAGGGGATATGATATAGGGATCTATTTTTTACTTTTTTTTTTCCATAGGGAGAGCCAATTGTCCCAGCATGACTTACTGAGCATAGTTAGGTCTTTCTTACCAGTATGGCAAACAAGCCATGTTATGCATCAGTAACTGGGATGCTCTCTGTTCCATTTAACATATTAGTTTATCCATTCTTGTTTCAATACCATTCTTTGCAAATGGCCATAATTTTGTAATGTGTCTTAATATTAAGCAGGCTGGATCTCTTCCCTCCCCACTACCTTTTGTCTTTCTTTACCAAGTTTTAAAAGAAGGGAACATCATTGTTTCATATTAATTTTAGAATAATTTTGCTGTTAACTTTCCCTAGCATTCCTGTATATATCTATGTTGGAAATTATCTTTCATTTATAAAGGAACCAAGAGAGAATTGTCTTAAGTTCCCCCAAGTACAAATGGAACAAACTTTCCATTTATCAGATTCTTCAATAAAATAAAATTTTCCATCTATTCCTTCCACTAATTTTAGTTTACATTGCTACTGAAAATATTTTTACTGGGCTTTATATTAATAGCCACTGGTGATAAAGGAAGATGTTTCCATGTCCGCCCAAACCCCTTTTATCCAGCATAAAAAAGGCAAACAAATAGAAAAAGTGGGAAAAAAGATGTAAAAGGCAATTTTCAGAAAAAATCTAAATAACAAGTCAATATATTCAAGATTTTAATCAAATTAGCAATCAAAAATTGCCAACACTTCTGAAATAATTATGTTACAGCAGCCAAAGAAGAAAAGTTTTTTTTTTAATTCTAAATGCTATACTTCATTTTAAAAAATATACCAGCAGGCATCTCATACCCTGCTGGCGAGAGTGTAATGGGCAAAAAACTTGGAGGGAAAATAACATATTAAAATTGTATAAGAAGTGTTCCTTTTTGATCATAGGGATTCCAAGGGAAAAGTCAAAGATTATTATAAAAGAATGCTCATCAAAGAGTCATGTCTGATAGCAAAACCTTGAAATAATCTAAATATCTGACACTGGGAGAACATTAAATAACAGTACGGTGTTGAAATGATCCATTCATTATACCCTTATATGACCATGTTTGAAGTCTTTCATGGCTGACAAAAATGTGCATGAATAAATATTAAAGGGGAAGAAGCAAAACAGTACATCTCATATATACACATATATATATATGTTAGAGAAAATACCCATATACCATTAACCATGTATTTATGTGTGTATATATATATATATATATATATATATATATACACACACATATATTTGCATTTAAATCATATAGGCACATTGATTTCTGGATAGTAGTGATTCAAATTTTTTATTCTAGTTGTATGTATTTCCTGAATTTTCTACAGTAAACATGTATTATCAGGGAATGGAAATGTTAGGTAAATACGTAATCTAACATGCTACAAGAAACTAGAGAAATGAAATGCACTTCCTTGACCTCTCAGTTCATGTTTCACCATTCTGTCAGAGACAACAGTGGATAGGTACTGCCTGTATGCTGACTATTCTGGTTCTGAAAAGCAAAATGTATGCGTCATGCCAGTTTAGATCCTAATGAAAGCTCAGAGTTTCATAGGTCTGTATCGTGTTCACTAATCTACTTGGTAACTATTTTGCATGTATATCTGGATCCAGATTTAACATAATGTTGGTATTTTAAGAAGCATGAGTTTGTCATGAGACTGGCAAAAACAAATGCACTATTTCAAAGGTTTATGTTGTCACTTGGTCCAGCTTCCAAGCCCAGCATACCCGTGAATATAATCACACCCACAACCTTGCTGGGTACTGTAATTCACTCCTCTCGCCCTTGCAGCCAGGAAAGATTTCAGAGTATCCTTTTATACTTACGTATAACTGCCTACCAAGATATTTTTATCGTATCCTCAAAACCACTCATCTCCTTTTCACTTGCCTCTTTCTACTTACAATAACTTCAACCCTTTCCTCTTTCTGAAAACAAGGAAGTTGTCTTGATATTTATGTATTTATTTTGCTAGGAAACAAATTGGAATTAAGCCCACATTTCCATTCAGTGTCAATAGAGCTCATAAAGAGACCAGTCCCCCCTCAGTTTAGGCCTCTTGGTCAAATTTACTCAGCTTTGCAGTCAGCAACGCGTCCCACTCACAAGCTCTAGGTTTCTCCAGAGAATAAATAACCTAGGCCTGGAGCTCCGTGACTAATCATGTTTGCCCAGTCCGCCCATTCCCTCATTAAACAGCTTTTAGAATTCAGCTTCCTCTGTCTACCAGTGAGTAAGTAAAATACAGAGACACTCCATCCCAAACATCAGTTTAATATGGCAGCTTCCTTTTCACTGATTCCCGGGCAGCATGCTCGTGGGTGTGCGGATTGCAAATGCACTGTCTGTCCACAATCACCGTTTGCCTAGCTGGACAGACATTCAAGTATCTGGATCCATCCGTGGTGTGTATATTCAAATGCAAGCCCTTAGCCAGCAAGTAGATAGCTACCAAATAGAATTAGGAAAGATTTCTGTGCTCACAAAAAAATGATAAGGCCACACATACGGGGCACCTAGTCAAATTCGTAATGATAGGGCTGAGGGTGTAGCTTAGCGATACAATGTGTGCCTGGCACATGGTAGGCCCTTGGTTCAAACTCTGGCACCAAAAATTTCATAAGGACAGAAAATCTGTTGGTGATTAGCTGGATCCGGAGGGAGGGGTACAGGGGTATAAGTGTATAGTGGGCACACATTTTCTGCTTGGGAAGATGAAAAGTTTTAGAAATGGATAGTGCTGGTGGCCATAATTGATGTGAATATATTTCATGCCACTAAATGCACAATTCAAATGGTAAAATCATGTGTCATGTATATTTTATTACTTAAAAAGAAAGAACAAGCTGGTGGAGGGGGGTGATGAGGGAAAAAGACACCCGTGTTTCTTTCATGTAATCCAAATCCCTCTTATCTAGATGCTGCCTCTTAACATTCCAGATGGGTGAGCTCTTAGATTTTCAGAGTTCCACAGCAGGTCAGCTGGTGAAAGGAAGCTGGAAAGAGCAGGAAAGAAAAGAAACTCAGATGCACCAGTGTCCCCAGAGCCGGCAAAGACCCTGCATTGGTCCCGAATTGTAAGCTTACTTTCTTGCCACGGGCTTTTGAAGTCTTTATAAGACACTGGTTTCTGGACATCACGGCTATTTGCCCAGCAGCTTGACACAGGGCCAACCTGGGTAAAATGTAGCTTTCCCCGTTCCCTAACTTGTGCAGCCCTTGAGACCTGCCCAGGTTGAGCCTGCACCTAGCTCAAATTACAGAGGAGAGAAGGATGGGACAAGTGAGTAGCACTGCGCACCCTACCCTGCATTTTTCTGAGCCTGCTCCCCAATTCCTAAGTAAAATTCCTAAAGCAAAAATGGAATTTTTTCTGGAACAATTTTCAAGTCGAGCAAATCTGCTACATTCCTTAAACGACAGCTGCGGTAAGTGCAGCTACCGCGCTGTTGTGCAACATTCAGCCAATATTGGCACACCCGAACACATGGAGAAAACATAACATGCTTTCTCTGTTTTCCATGTTTTACCACAAAATTCTGTTCAAAAAAGTCTGTGACTCTTCAATATCTGTCATTTCTCTGGGCTCATCTGGAAATCCAGAAAGTGCCCCTTCAGTTAAAAGTCCTCACCACGTAATGACAGGCAGCCTTCCCTGCCTCATCTTAAGTAAGGCATGGCTTTCTTACTTGAACTAACGTTCACCTTTGTGTTCTCAAGTGCCACCAACTGCTAGTTTTTATTTAGCATTTTCAGGTGATAATATGTGGGGCCCAGGATTTTTACCTCCTGATTTCCTGAGGTAAGTAAACACCCACTATTCTGTAAAGACCAAATCCTTCCTCCAATTAACATTTTTACAACTTCCTTGCTGTGTGGAAACAGTATTGGTAACACTTCTCTGAATCTGTGATCTGTTTAGGTGCACCATTGGTGGGAATTAACAGCAAAGTGTGACTTCAAGTGAACTAAACAAATTTTGAACCTGAATTTGTAATTTATGCAATATAGGTCTGCCAGAACAAAAAGTCCTAGTCAGGAAATTACTCACGATGTCACAAGAGCAGCACTGATTAGTTGGGCTATATTCCAACATAGGAAAAACACAAATTTTCTTCTTTAGGAAACTGAGATTTTTAAGATTTATTTATTTTACATGTATGTGTATGTGCAAGTGCCTATATGTATGCATGTGCACCACGTGCATGCCTTGTGCCTATGGAGTCCAGACGATCTGCTGAAACTGATGTTAGAGGTGGTTGGGAACCACCTGATAAGGGTCCTGGGAATTGAATCTGGGTCCCCTGGAGGAACAGCAAACATTCTTTTAACCTCTCAGCCATCTCTCCAGCCCTGAAATTGGTAGTTTGTTGTTTGTTTAACATTCAGAATGGTTTCTTTTTGGAGAAAATATTAATCATTATTTTAGTTAAACAAACCTAATAAAGAGAAAGCTGGTGAAGACGTTGAAAAGATTTTTTCAGATTAGAAGCAAAGTATCTATCATGCCAAGCCAAACTATTTTCCAAAGGCAGGATTTAAGAAGTGAATTCCATGTTTTAAGAGCCCAAAAGATTGTTCAAGACTAAATTTCATAAAAAGAAGTACCATTTTTGACGAAAATGTTTATTTAATGATATGACTGTCAAACTCCAATCAATACCCCTTTGCTATAACAAAATTTCAGCACAAAAGTATTGCTACTTAAAAGGGCCTTGCAAAGTTCAAACACAGTATGTGATAAATACAAAAGTAAATAGAATCACCTTGTTTAAAAACAGTATATATGTTCTTCCAAAAGTCAGTGTAACTTAGGTTTTGTAAGATTAAATTTAAATTGCTATTGTTACACACACATACACCCACACACAGACACATACATATATATATACGCATATACAGATCATGTACCACTGAGTCCATTTAGTGGCGCTCATATGTGCATGTGTTTAGGACTGACCACTTTGGATAGAAATTCTCAAAAATATATTAAACTTAAAAAAAAAATCTCAACCCATGAGAGACATCTGGGGACACTATCTTGACAAGATAGGCCTTGACACAGATGACAGAATATATGAATCCCACTGGAGGGGGTGCCGTGGAAGAGTGCCAGTGGGGGAAATGGGTAGAGAGATGACTGGGATGCTCCGTGTAAAACACACAAAAAGTCAATTTAAAAAATTGAACAGTGTGGATGTGTATAAAATATAAATCAAAACTCTTGATTTTCTCTTATTCTAATCCCTTTGCTTCTAAGACAAATTTTATAAATTTATGTATAAATGCAGCATATATATATATATATATATTCTTTCTTGTTTTTCCTGTTGTTATACAAACATGAATGGAATCTATACTTGAAAATTTTTAAAAATATCTCAGTCCAATTGGTAAATATAATAAATGAAGCCTCCTCTTTAAGCATGCTGGAAGTTCTTTTTAAACTTATTTTTATTAATTCAAGAATTTCATACAATGTATTTTGATCATATTCACACACCCATGTCTCTTCTTCATCCTTCCCCCAGACTCCAAGGAATAGTCTCACACCCAAGTGCACTTGGAAAACACATATTAGTCCTGATAGACTTTTTTTAAAGACAAATAATAATAGAGGCCATGAAGTTGGGGGGGGTTGTAAATGAAGTTTGTTGTTTTTTCTTTTTAAGAAAATCATCTCTTGTAAATTTCTTTGATTTGATTACTTGTCATTTCAGACATCAGATTTTCACAAAGAGATTTCCTTTTCTTTTTCATTTTTTATTTTGCTTTGTTTTCAGAAACAGGGTCTCACTTTATAGCCCTGGATAGCCTGGAACTTGCTGTGTAGGCCAGGTTGACCTCAACCTCACAGAGATTCACCTGTCTCTGCCTCACAAGTGCTAAAGATTCCCCTTTAATAAAATCCTCAGACCTCTAACATGGCCCACTGTCAAAGAAGTAATGTTCTCCTTTGAACACCTGACTACAAATAATGTAGGACATTCATATTGTGAAGAATCACTCAGATAAAGGCAAATGTATGTGGTCCAATGAATTATCAAAAGTCAAATTCAAACAAAAAAGATATGACCATGACCTAAGTGGTCATGAATCAGGAGCACATTGCAAAATCTATAATCTTTCCCTGTAATGAGAACTATAAAATTAATAAAGATTCTCTCTATATGGGTATGGAAATGTCAGAAATACACATGTTGAAAGCACTCTCAAATATTCTGTTGGAAAAAACAAAGTGCCCAACACTGGTTATAGAAATCTACCAGTTGTATGCGACTGGAGAGATGGTTCAGCTGGTAAAGTGTATGCCAAACAAGCATAACAATTCAAGTTTGATCCCCAACACCCATGTAAAAAAGCCAAGCATGGCTGTGCACATCTGAATCCTGATGCTGGGCAAGTAGAGACACGAAGATCTCTGGGGCTTGCTGCTCAGTTAGTTTAGCCAAATCAGCACGTTCCATGTTCAGTGAGAGACCCCATCTCAAAAATATAAGGTGGAGGGACTGGAGAGATGCCCCAGTGACTAAGAGCACTGGCTGCTCTTGCAGAGGATCAGAGTTGGGTTCCCAGCACCCACATGGCAGCTAACAGCCATTCATAACTCAAAGCCCAAAGGATATGACCCCCTCTTTTTACCTGTGTTGACATTGCACGACACAGATGCACTTACATACATGTTGACAATGCACTCTTACACATAAAAATAAAAATAATAAAATATTTTTTAAATGGATGGAGATCAGTTGAGGAAAACATCAGACATCAACCTCCGGCCTCTATATGCATGTGCATGCACATATACACTCACACACGCGTGCACATGCACACACAGAGGGAATCCTTCCTGTAAAGGGAATGGAGGAAGGAATATAAATTTGTATGTACTTGAATGTGTACTTCTGAAATCCATAAGCAATTAACAGCTGCACTGAGTGGGGCCTGAAGAGATGGCTCAGCAGTTAAGAGTACCCACTGCTCTTGCAGAGGACCAAGATTAAGTCCCAGCACCCACATGTTGGCTAACAACCATTTGTAACTCCAGTTCCAAGGAATTAAATGTCCTCTTCTGATTTCCATGGGCAGTGCACAACATGGGTGTATTTACATACACTCCTACACATAAAATAAAAAGTAAAAATAAAATATTTTTTTAAAAACTGCACTGGCCTATGGTGGGAGGTGAACAGGAAGATAAGGAAATGGGTTAGAACAGTGACTTTTCACTTTTACATATCTTCATACCATTCAATTTTTAACCCATACAAATGTATTACTATTTGAAAATATATTAATTTTTAAAACTCTGGACTAGAGTCAGCAAAATAGCTCGGTATGTGGAAAGCATTAGTCTCATAAGTCTGACAACCTGAGTTGAATTCCTGGAACCCACATGGTAGAAGACTACCAGTTCCCTGAAGTTGTCCTGACTTCCATACATGCACTATGGTGTGCATGCAGAGAGAGAGAGAGAGAGTTTTAAAACTCTTGGTCCCATTGAGTGAAGCTAAATCATGCGTTGTCAACATATATGCCCCATCCTTAGGAATCTTTTTTCAGTTTTGAGATATTAGAGCCAACTGTTGTGCTAGAATCAGAACCTGAGACAGAGAGTTTGATGCTCATGACTGATGGCAGGAATGTTCTCAAGAGCAACTGTTCTGATGTTATGGAGATGAGGAAGAAAGAAAAGGCAGGAAGTCAAGTAATCGTGTGGTCTCAGAGATGTCCAGCCTTGTTCTGAACCACAACAGGGGCTCAGGAACATAAATCAAGCCACAAATTGTTACACAATGAAATACTACTCAGCCACAAAAATGTAATTCTGACATTTTAAGCAAAATATACACAACTGTAGAACATTAGAGTGAAATAAGCCAAACACAGACAGATGAATACTACGTGTGTGTTCTTACTCATTTAAGGAAACCATTAAGTCAAGTTTGTGGCGAGAAATGGGGAAAGAGAAAGGGAGGTAGGAAAGAAAGAAATTAAGAGAGACTTTCAAGGACTGGGAAGGACACTGGGGAAGGCAGAAAGGAAGGAAAAAGTGAGTAGAAGGGTGGATAGACATGATTAATGCATGGTGTATACATGTATAGAAATACTGATGAATCCTATTAATATATATTACTTAACATACATTTTAATTTTAATTTGTTTTTTAAGGAGGAGCAAAGAGCTGTAACCTCTCACACCACACTAGCTCCGATTCATCCAAGGGCAAGCTGCTAAAACTGGGGGGCAGCTCTGAGTATTTAGCAATTGTTATTAATTTTATGTGTCATTTTGACTCTGCCAGGGATGCCAAGATAGGTGATTAAACTTATTTCTGAGTGTGTCTAAGAATGTGTCCAGAAGAAGTTAGGATTTGAATTGGGGACCCGAGGACATCTATCACCTTGGCCTCTTGCCTCTCCTTTTCCTCTGTTGCCGATGTCAGTACGCTCTTAACTTCCTTCAAGATCACTCCTCAACATGCTGCTTCTTCTCTGCCATCATTACTGAGATTCCAGGGCAGGACTTTGTTCAATAGACCTGTATTAGAAACAATGATTACACAGAACCCCCCCAAAAATAGAAGAATCTTTTGTCAGTTACCTTTATTGGCTATCTACATTGATTAAAACCACAAAATAGAAAATAGAGAAGTCTGGCTCAGTGGTAGAGCACTTGCCTAGCATGTGTGAGATCCTGGATTCCATCTCCAGCATCACATAAACTGGGCATGGTGATACATGCTTGCAATATCAGCACTTTGGAAATGAAGGCAGGGGGATCAGAAGCTTAAGGTTATCTTGGCTGTATAATGAGTTCAAAGCCAGCCTGAGGTACATGAGACCCTATCCCAAGAAACAAAAAGACTTCCTTCTTAAGAATACAGAATCTGGGGCCATGAGCGTGGTAGCGTTCACCTCTAATCCCAGAACTCATTCATGAAGCAGAGGCAGGTGGATGTCTGTGAGATCAAGGCCATCCTAGTCTACATAGTGAGTTCCAGGCCAGCTAGAGCTACAGGGAGACCTGGTCTCCAAAAAGTCCAAAAATAACACAGAATCTGATTTTGTACATTCTCTATGACTTTTAACTGCCCAAGCTCACTTTTTGAATAACCTTAAAATCATGTATGCCTGTGGTTCTCAAAGTAGAGCCTGAAGATAAATGAGTGTCCCCAAGAACTTTTCAGGATGTCTCTGAGGTCACAACTAATTTTGTATTTCCATAAGCCACTAAACAACAGCTCTCTGGGGCTGTGAGTTTGTTAAAGTGGAGAAATGAAAAGTCATCAACACCACTGAGTTACACAATTCACATTATTAATAAGACTCTAATCTTTGTTCTCATTCTTGTTCTTGACACATACCAATCACTAAGAGAACCTATTCCAAGCCCAGATCCTCCCATTGTCCCCAGCTTCTCTGCTGTAGCACTAAGGATGCAGTCATCTCAAGGCCTTATAGAGTGACACCGTCATGAATGGGGGAATAAGAGCCCTGTTGTCCCAATTATAACAAAATGAAGTCGAGCAGCAGGCAATGAGAATGAATGAACAGCTGGAATGTCTCTCCCCACCCCGTAAGCCTCTCCCTGATCCCAGCCCTGCCCTCTGTACCTACAAAAACTGACGACAAGTCCAAAGTTGAGGGAGAACAAAAGACAAACCCAAGAAGTATGACGCGAAGGGAAGACGGGACTGAGCAAGGGTCATGTTCAAATCAGTGACTGCTAATATGATTGGTATTAAAATAATCCATCATGAAATAAATTAAGGAATTGGGAAATATGTTTTTCTGGGTTTTAAGGATCAGGTCTTATCTCTCCAAAATAACAGGTCTGAAGAAGTATTTGTTTTGAGTTGCTTAAGCTTACTAGGGTTTACTTTTTTACTAAAGAATCAGCATTGCACAGGAAGAAGGCATGTGTAAATACATCTGAAACTGCTCGGTTCCTGTGAGTTTAGGGTATCAGGAATGGAGATAAGACCAGGCTTTCTTTAAAAAATAGGTGTTATCTAAACAGATTCTAAAACCGAAGAGAATAACAAATGTACAAATATTAATAAAGAAAAACCTAGAACTAGGGTGCTGATCTAAAGGAGACTATGTAAAGATTAAACAAACTGATATTTTTAAAATGCACTTGTTATTTGAGAATGTCCTGCAGCATACAGCATTTGATCATATTCAGACACCCTTCCCTCTCCACCCTACCTTACTCTCCCCCAAACTTCATGTCCTCTGTTATTATTTGTCTTTTTAAGACCTATTGAGTCTAATCTGTTTCCCAGATGCCCTTGGCTGTGGGTCTATCTATCCTTCGGAGTCAGGTAAACTTATCAGGCCTCACACTAGTAAAGAAAACTGGCTCTTCTTCTCCAAGCATTTATCAGTTGCCATTAGATCCTCAGCTAGGGCTTGGGCTTCCTGCCCTCCTCTTTCATCTATGCAGGGACTGTGTCTGGCTTGGGTTGTTACAGGTCTTATGCATGCTAGCCTGTGTTACAACCATGTGGTGTCCAAACAACACAGTTTCCTTCTATTCTTCTACCATCTCTGGCTCTTATGTTCTTCCAACCCCTTCTTCTACAATGATCCTTGAGTCCTAGGAGGACAGTGAATGATACAGATGTCCCATTTAGACACGTCAAAATCTCTTGTTCTCTGTACGTTGACCATTTGCGGATCTCTGTGTTGATTGCCATCTGCTGTCAGAAGAAACTTCTCTGGTGAAAGTTGAGAGATACAGTAATCTATGGGTATAATCTATCAGGTATGGACTCTATCCTGTGAAGTGGGCCTTAAATCCAATTATTCTTTGTTTTTTTGAGACAGAGTCTTGGTAAGTTTCCCACACAGATCTTGAACTCCTGGACTCAGTCTCTCAAGTGGCTAGGTCTACAGGTGAATGTCACCAGGGCCATCTTTACATTTATGTTCTTTTTTTCCCCTGTTTTTTCTCTTCTAAATGGCAGCAAGAAAAAAAAAAAAGGAAGTCTGGGCTGTGAGAGAGCTTCTCTCAGAAAAGAAGGTTCTCTGAAAGTCTAGCTCTAATGCTGCTTCATCCTTTCTCACTTCCCGCAGTCTTCTCCCTCTAATCAGTACAGCAGCAGCAGCAGTAACAATACCAGCTACTTTGTACTGGGCATTACTACATGCAAGGTGTTGCTCTAAGTCCTTTCCATGTGCATAATCACCACAAGCCTAAGAGGGGGCCGCTCTAACCCTCATTTTATCAATGAGGCAACCAAGACACAGAAGCGATTCCCATGGTCTTCATACTTCTGAGCCTAAGGGTTGGTTCTAAGTAGTGAGGAAAAGCACAGGTTAAGCAGGGTACATAGAATTTAAAGTTTAATATATACCTACGATTGTATTTTTTCTTTTAAAGTTGCTGTCTAATATTTTTGAAAATAGTTCCATGTTTATGCTATTTAATTTTATTTATTTATTTATTTATTTATTTATTTATTTATTTATTTTTTGCTGTTTGAGATAAGATCTCCCAGTAGCCTCAGCTACAAGGAGCTATAAACCAGGCTGGCCTCAATGTCACAGAGATCTACCAACCCCTGCCTCCCAAGAGCTGAAATTAAAGGTATGTGCCACCACTCCTGGATCTATTTCATATTTTAATACAAGGCCCAAATAAAAGGAAAACAGGGATCTTTTATTTCTTTTATGTCCACGTGTAAAAAGAGCCTAATTGCTGATTCTCAATCGTGTCTTCTGTATAATGGGTATAAACAGATCAACTTCTTAAGGTTATAAAATGATTTGGGGACAAAAGTACAGTGCCTGAAACTACCTGGTGTTTAATAAGTGGCAGCTCTAAAAATAATTCTCCCACCCTACTCTCTCTTTTTTTGATATAAATATAAAATATACTCCAAAATATTGGTGTATTGAAGGTTTAATCCTTAGATCATCTTAATGCCATGTATGGATTAACTTATTAGTAAGTTCATAGATGAATAGATTATTGGGAGGTAGGGACTACCAGAAGGAATTAGGTCACAGGAGATGTGCCTTTGAAGTATATAACTTGTCCCCAAATTTTCCTCTTTGCCTCTCTGCTTCTCGTTTGATATTAAGTGAGCAGCTCTGTTCCATCTTGCCTCTTTTTCTATGATGTTTTGACCTCACTTTTGGAGCTGGAGAGAGAGCTCAGGGTTAAGAGCACTTGCTGCTCTTCCAGATGACCTGAGTTTGATTTCCAAGACCCTTGTCAGGCAGCTCACAACAGTCTGTAACTTCAGATCCAGAGAATCTGATGCCCTGTTCTGGCCCCCATAGGCACCTGCATGCATGTGGCATGCACACAAAGACACACACATACACATAAATAAAAATAAAAAAGTAAATCTTGAGCCAGGTGTGGTGGTGCCTTAATCCCAGGACTTGGAAGGCAGAGGCAGGCAGATCCCTTTATGTTTGAGACAAGCTTGATCTACACAGTGAGTTCCAGGCTAATCAAGGCTACATAGTCAAACCTTGACTCAAAAAACAAATAAATAATGGGCCTGGAGAGATGGTTCAGTCATCCTCTGATCTGGAATTCAGTTCCCAGCCTCCCACATGGAGGCTAACAACCATCTGTAACTCCGGATCTGACGCCTCTTCTGACCTCCACAGGCATTGCACAACACAGGTTCACTTACATACATGTAGGCAATACACTAAAACTAAATAAAATATTTTTAAATATTCATAAATAAAAATAAAGCTAAACAAAAGCAAACAAACAAAAGAATAAATCTTTTTTAAAGACACTAACCTCATCTTAAGCCCACCATAGTGAAGCCAGCCAGCCATAGACTGGAACTTCTGAAATGCTGAGCCAAAATAAATCCCTCTTCCCTTGAGTTGTTTGTATCAGGTATTTTGTCACAGTGACAATAAAAAGTTAACAAATACACTCTGTGCTTCACTTTCCTCTGTGTTGGTTCTAGTCCAAGACTGACAGGCTCTCCACTCGTGGTGACAAGATGTCTAAAAACAGGTTCAAGTTTATACCCTCTCTCAGAAAATTCAGCAGACAGACAAGAGTTTCAGCCAAAGTGTCAAGGACTGTGAAGGATCTGTGATTTTACACGTGCCACTGTTTCGAGAGTGCTGGTAGAAGGTCAGAGATGAAAGTCAGTTTCTTGCTCAGATGAGCTGTATCAGTAGCTACAGTGTCTGCTAATCAGGATTGTGCTCTGTCCTTCCAAACTTAGTTCCCATGGGGCTATTCAAAGAGGGGCCAGGTGACACCTGCACATATAGTACATGATATACAGGAAAATAATCTGAGCTTAATGAACCTGGATCTTGTACAATGGGTAGAAAGTATGCTTACTTGTTGATCCAGAGAGAGACCATCTTTGAAACACTGGGCAGTAAGCATGCCTGTCTTTTGCTCTGAAAGGGGACACAGTTATTCTTCCAAGGTTGTGGAGTAAATAAACCTCCTTGAAAGGGTAATCCAGAGCAACAGACAATTCCTCACATGTAAGACACACATAAATGCTACAGAGCCATTGGGAATTGAATACTAACAGAATTTCAGAATTCACTTTCATTGACTTATCTTGCATCACATGCTAATTCCTGAATCATTGTGATCAAATGGAAGGATTGTATTGATTAGCTGAGCCCAAGCCATACCCCAGAAGCGGAGGCATTAGCATCACTGCATCATCCATTTCCCTGTGTGACAAGGAAGATGAACATCACTCTGTGACTACACAGTTGTAAAAGTCTCTCACAATTAAAATGGCAAGTTTCCATTTCTGCTCAGAACCATGAAACTGTAGCACATTGTGGATATGCAGCAACCATAACTAAAGACAACATCATAGTAATACCAATGGAAAATTAAAAGCATTGAATTCGTGATGGTATTTTGAAAACAGTGCTCAAAAATTAGGAATTTCTCCTACCACTATCATTGTGCTAAACAGACACAATATTAAATTGATTCATAATGATTTATTGCTATACCCATAGATTAAAGCATCTCTAAACTCTCACCAGAGAAGATTCTTCTTGCAGGTGATGCCAACAACAATGGTCATCATGCAGAGAATAAGAGACTACAAAGTGCTCAGCCCTAAATGGGACACCTGTATCACACTGTCACTCCCAGGGCTCAGGAAACATTGCAGAAAAGGGGGCAGAAAGATTGTAAGAGCCAGAGGTGGTAGACAAATACAAGGAAACTGTTGTCTGGACAGCACAGTGTAGTTGCAGTTATGAAGCCACAGAGCTTATAACAACATGCACAAGACCTGTGCAAACTCAAGCCACACCAGGTTCCAGAGTGGATGGGGCAGGTGAACTGGATGCTTCAGCCCTAGCTGAGGATCTATTGACATTTGATGTATTCTGGGAGAAGGAGAGTCAGTTTTCTTTCCTGTGTGATGCTTGGTAGGTTGATCAGACTCCAAGGGATAGACCCATACCCAAGAGCACTTGGGAAACACAGATGAGACTTGATAAGCCATTTTTTAAAAAATAGGCATATAATGACAGAAGACGTGAAGTCCTGGGGGCGGAGGATAGTACGGTGAGGGTGGAGTTGGGGGAGGGAGTCTGAATATGATCAAAGTACATTGCATGAAATTCTCAAATCAATAAAAACTTTTGAAATATGTTGAGAAAAAGACAGCAAGTAATTTCTCTTGACAATCTATGAATAATATTTAGCTGTAAGATAATTTAAAGAAAGTTACACCGATAAACCTGTAACTTTATAAACATAAACTTAAGCCTTGTGGCTTAAACTATTAACTGACCCAAACTGTCACTTTGGTCTTTGAGTTTCCTAATTAGAGTCACTGCATTGTTCATCCCATACCAAGCTCTGTTGTTTGGATTTTTTTTTTCTTTTTGATTTTCAGTTTCATCTTGTGTTAATTTTTTTCTTGACAGTTACACGTACACAATGCATTTTCACACACATTCTCACTGCACTCTCATACCCCCTCCCACTCCTGCGGAACCCCTTCTTCTTTACAACTAGTTCCCCTCCTGTTTTCAGGGGGTTTCCTGATTTTGCTTTTGTTCGTTTTTATTGTGTGTGTACTACGCCCATGTATTTTCTGTGTGTCTGTGTGTATGTGTATGTTTGTGTGTGTGTGTCTGTCTGTGTCTGTGTTTGTGAATGCAGGTGAGTGTGAATATGGGTGGGTGTGATAGCAGGTAAACATATGCCTGGCACACTTATGGAGGTCAGAGGACAATCTACTTCCATCTTGTTTGAGACATGGTCTGTTAGCTATTTTTTCCACTGTGTATTCCAGATTAGTTGACCCACGAGCTTCTAGGGACTCTCTGTCTCTGTCTTTTTATCTACCCACAGGAGCACTAACATTACAGAAGGTCTTGCTAGGAGTTCAAGTTTTACATAGGTTCTGGAGATTTGAGCTCAAGGCCTCCCACTTGTTTAAGAAGTGCTTTTAACCACTGAGCCATCTCCCAGTCCTATTTTCATGTTTTTAATGCTGCCTTTGAATTTGCGAAAGTGACCATATGTCTGGCAAAGGATTTCTTTCTGGGATAAGAGGTTATGATGGATGTGTTTTCCAAACTGCATGGAAGCTTTATCTCATTGTGTTGACATGTGTTTGTAAAAAACTACTGATAAAAGGCAGGTTTCATAGTCAAATTTAGGAAGCACGAGACAAGGGTAAACAGGTTTCTCTACTTCAGAACTTCTTATTGCCTTTGAAATATTAACATGAATTATTAATCTCCACAAGAAAGATCAAAATGTAAGATCTCCCATAATTCTTTAACCACAGAACCACCTTTTTTCAAAGAATATCTATTATTAATTCAACAAAATGCAGAATGCAATGAACCTTAACAATTCTTATCAGGTCAGGATTTAATCATTCTGTTTTCATTCTTCATTAAAAACCTAATATAAATATTGCCAAATACTTTTTCACTTTAATTTGATGAAGTTATAATATGTACAGGACTAAATTTTACTCTAGATTATAAAATTCCTCGACTAGTTGTAGAAATTTTAGTTCACTTTCAAGTTCTTTTACTGTAACAGAGTCTTTAGAATTTCAAGATGTCTAACTAACTGAGTCAAAATTAATCATGATTATTTCAGACCAAGAGAGACAAAATAAAGACATAGCTATCTAAACACTGGCGTTTTCTTCAGGCTAAAATACACTTTTTATGGACTGTGCAGTCATAAAGCTAGCATTTATGTCAAGCTAGGATTAGTATTATCATACTTCAGATTCACTGAGGTGCTTTTAACAATTTTGAAAGGCAGTTTCATATTCCCAACTGTAATAGAATGCCTGAGAGATCACACCCACCTTGCAAAAACCAGTATAATTATGGAAGTAAAAACAACTAAATATCTTTGACATAGCCCTGTGGCTGTCCTGAAATACTCAGGCATTAAGTTAGTGCAGTCTGCTTCTCTGAAGAAATGTGGATCTTGCCCTTCCATTCTAGTGCAACACAAAAAGTAGTAGCATAAAATTGAGAAGTAAATGAGCCAAGCAAGATGTTCATATTTTTTTGTAATAGCCTTGCCCTCAAGAATAAATCCCCCACTGAAAATGTAGATAGCTACAGAAAATGAGCAAATCACAGACTAAGGCCAAAAAAAAGGACCTTAGAGATCATCTGGTATTATGTACACCAAGTTGTGTAATTTATTTTTTGAGAGCGAGAAGTTTGGCAATGGGAAAAGGATGCCCTAAGGTGGATGATGTCTTATTATACTTACGATTTCACATTCCCTGCCAGTCTGAAGACTACTCCAACAACTGCATGCACTCTTCCAAGACTAGAATTAGGAGAGAGCAAAACAAAGAGGCATGGACAGTGGAGGCTCCCACTTGATGATGGTGGCAGCATTGGCAGCAGTAGCTGCCACACTTGGGTACTAGGGCTACCGTGGCAGTATCCACTGTCCATTTCGACTAATGTGGTGACATAGGGTGTGACATCCGGTGTTCATGGGAGTGTCACAAAGAGCTATGATTTTTAGCCAAGTTTTGGCTGTATCTGCCAATGTTTGAGGTATACCCGACCACAGTAGAGACACATTGTGAGTTAACAAAAACTTTTTGTTGTTATGCTCTTCCTCTCTTAGGTTGTCCAGATTTTGTTGTTATGCTCTTCCTCTCTTAGGTTGTCCAGAGAGTACAGTCATTCTTCCATGGAAAGGGAGTTGGTGAGAAGGCTTCTGAGTGGTCTACTTGAGATTCAATGTCAGACTGATAGACGCATGCCAGGAATCCTTTCTTGACATCCACACACTCATTGAATTTCAGCAACACTTCTGTCCCTCTGGCTTACTTTAGGAATATGACCAAATTCTGGGAGCACCACACTGTGTTTTCAAATACTCAACACAAGAGAGAACACTAGAGAGGTCTGTGGGGCTAGGCCTGAGAGAACTTTGAATGTCAGACAGAAGGGTAGTATGACTACAGCTGCATTTTTATCAGCTAATGCAGTATAGGATTAACAGAAAGACGGGGAAGCCCTCTCAGACCACCTCTAGTCACATTTCAGCAGTGTGGACAAGTAGTGCCATGCATACTGTAAGCACTGCAGTGTCCTACCCCATGACCTTCCATGCCTTTCCACTTTTTTTTTTTTGCCTCAGGACTTCTTCCAACCCTCCTAAGGTCGTTTCCTCATGTAGAACAGTCCACAAACACAGTTGAAGGGGAGAGACAGTTACCATCTCGGGAAAGGCCTCAACAAATAGATAATGAGAATGAACAAACACTCCCATGCCTCCCAAACTTGGGACACATTTCTGAGGTGCCTTCTGTGTCATTCTTCAAATGGTCCCAGAGGCCTTGAAACCCAGTTGATTACAGGGGGAACTAGTGCCATACGATACATTTAATTGCTTCCCTATCTCACATGCACGACTCCCTCATCCTGCTTCCTGTGATTGTTTTCCAAATAAGCCACCAAGTCCTTATTTCAGGGACTGATTTCAAGGGCACTCAAACTGAAACAGTTTTTCTGCCTAGCATCTCTTTTTAAAAATATTTTAAATATTTTTTATTGAGTTTTTGTCTGCCCAGCATCTCTTGATTAACTTTCATATGTTTGGAAGATTCCCACATTAGGTTCCTATGTCCCAGAGCTAGAACTCAAGCTGTTCCCTCTCATAGTATGGGCACAAGTGTTTGTCCTATGCTTGGCCAAGCAGATGTACCAACAAGAGACTTTGATTCAGGACAGAACCATTGCTCCAGTGAGGGTGGCAGAGCATACCAGAAAGGCATTGAGCACTGGCCATGGCATGGAGCACAGCTTCCCAACAGAAAGCTATGGTAAGATAAGGAACAGGAAGACCAGTAAGCCTGCACCGAAGCCCACAGTGTCACTTGGGTATTGTCTGTAGCCATACAGTATTCAAGCCAGCTTCCCTGGCCCTCTGAATGTTCTCTGAGCCCCGAAATGTTCTATAATAAATTACCACGAGCCTAACTCCCTCTTGTGACAAGTGAATTGATTTCCAAAGCTCTTCTTCCAGAAGAGGAAGCCTCCCTTGCAGTTGGGCATTACCACATATCTAAGGTTGGACAATGCACAGCAGTGGAAGTGAGACATCACTTCCAAGGAGGCCCATAAAAGCCTCCAGGCATCATCCTGTCACTTCTTCCATTTCTGTCAGTTGAATGCAGGCATAGAGCCTCAAGGGGAAAACAATCCACATCCTGAACAGCTATGCCACTTTGTGAATTGATTTTTCAATGCATGAATTTGGGTGGACGTATTCAAACCATACCAAAGCCCCAAAGGTGGGTGTCCTTGATTTGTACCTGGCCTTCCATATGGTTGTGACAGAGATTGTGCAAATGGGTTTGTTCTCTTCTGTTCTGCCATGTGAAGATGCAGTTATTAGTATCTTTTTTTCCCTTGTGCCTTCTGCCTTGAGCCACGGGAGGATGCTGCAACTAGATCCTCACCAGATGCTAGCTCATTGATCTTGGGCTTTCCAACTGCCAAAACTATCTAGTCTTAATAAATAAATAAATAAATAAATAAATAAATAAATAAATAACCCAGTCTCATGTGTTCTGTTATAGCAACACAGACTATAAGACAGGCTTCATCCTGGTGATATATGAGTTTCTAGTCTGTTAAAGTCAGAGAGGCACTGGAGTTCAGAAACAGTGACTAGCCTACTCTGGAAAACACAGGTGAGTTCTACTTACAGCAGACTGAAGTAAATGCTATAGCAAATTCAGGACAGTGGAGGAAGCTCAGGAAGCTGGAGGGTGAAGAGCAAAGGACATAGAGGCAACAGCTCAGACTGGGAGGGAGGCGGAGGTCAGATAATGGGACGAAGCCTCACAGAGCTGTAGTAGCTGCAAATTCTAACATAGGGCATCCAGAGAGTGCAGCGGGCAGGCACATAATATTCTCATTGTAGCCACGGTAACTGTTTTCTCCTAAATTTCTGTTTACATTGTTTGGCCAAGTAAATGAATGAAAGGGTCTCGGAGAATTTGACCCATCTTCCAAGAGGACACTCAGAAATTTTTTTTTAAAAAAGGAGCAGGTGGATAGATGTTTGGGGAAAGGATAAGCTCTTTAGTACAAAGAAAAAGAAATCTCAAAGGAAACTTCTCTAGTGATGTGATGACTAAGCTAACCGATATAACCGGATGTCAGAGGATTCTATTTGCATATGTAGAGAAGGGCCAGGAGCAGAGGGTCTAAGTGAACCTACTTCAAGCAGGCATTCTTGTAGGTATCCAACTGGGAGAAGAGAGGAGGAAAGGGCTTAAAATAAGCTAGAATTGATTGACAGGAACTCAGGAAACCTGTGGAAATTGACATCGTCTCATTTCTTCTATGCTCCAGGAGACGTATAGGCAATACCAAAGAACGGAAACAGCTGGATAATTCAAGTAAAATCATGTGGTTTGGAAGCTCTTATCTCTCATAAGCTCAGTATAGATGCCCAGAGTTCCGGCTTTTGATTACAATGAATGGCTGCATCATGATTTGGGAAAATTCAGTACCTTCTTCTTGTCTGTTTAAAAGCAAGTCAAGTGTCAATGGGAAACAAACAATCAGTAATGAAATGGAGGAAACTAGTAAACTGTGGGAACATAATGGGCAAATAGAAAGGGAAATATAAAGCACTTTTGCATAGAAGGGAAGGATCTTCCAAAATGTGGAAAAATTCTCTTTAAAGAGATTATTTATAAAATACCAGCTATACCTTTCCTGTTCCCAGAACTAGGGTCTTCCCACATGGACCCACTAAGATATTTTTATCTTACTTGACTCTAATAAAACTGTTATTGCCCTCTCTTTGTTATCACAGGCAACATCCTCCCTTAGTAGCTCATTCACGGGCTTTCATTATGGTATTATTGCACCGCACTTGGAAAATCCCAGTGTATGGTCTGAACCAGCAAGCCAAGCCTGTATGCTTTGTGAAACTTTTACCAAAGGTCTTGCATTAAGCAGTGTTTGCCGAAAAGTATACCATTATTAAGATTCTCTCGAGGCAAAGAGAATTAGAAACCCTGGTGAAAACGGCAGTCATTTCCAAGATGCAAAGGCAACTCTATTATTGTCCCTTTGTGACAGTTCATTCTTGCACCAGGAGCAATTACATTTGACAAGAATCACTTCAAAGATTTATTTTCTAGAGAAGTATGACTGATTAGCCCTACCCTCATATCTCCTCTGGGAACCCAAAGCCTCATCTATATACTTCATAGAACCTCATAACTACTTCTGTTTAAGAAATGTAATTGGAGAGTTAGGAAGATAGTTCAGTCAGTAAAGTGCTCAGGCATCAGGACCTGAGTTCAATCCGCAGCACCCTGGACATGGCTGAGCACATCTGTAATCTCAGTGCTGAGGTGGAAACAGGAAGATCCCTGAGGCTTGATGGCCAGCAAGTCTAGCCAAATGAATGCACTCCAAGTTCACTGAGAGATCCTGCCTCAAAAATTAAGGTGGAGAGTAATAGAGGAAAATATCCAGTGTTGACCTCTGGCCTCCATATGCACGCATACCAAAAAGCAAGACATGATTACTTTGCGTGAAAAATATTCATAGGCGGATTTCATTAACTCCTTTTAAGGTTGTTTTTTCTTTCAATCTGAAAAACCTCATCTCCCATCTCACCTTACCAAATGGTTTTGCTCATCTCAGTGATAGCATTAACACAGACCAGTCAGTTTCTGGATTCTGTCTACATGCTCTTTATCCCAGACAAGTGTTTACAACTCAGTGATCAAATTCAGTTGCTCACCTAACGTTGCCATTCAGTTTCATAGATGCCATTTGAAGCCCCTCAGAGGACACACAAAAATTACATAGAGTGAACAATTTGTCCCAATTCTAATTTGTTTCTCATCATCTTATTTCCTTCAATAACCTTCAGTGTCCCAAAAGGCTCTGAGAGCTTTGTAGAAATTATTTTATTTATTTCTCTATGATTTGTAAGCAGGTGAGGCAAATGTCATTTCTATTTTATATGTGAGGAAATGGATAAGGAGAGATCCGGTAATCTGGCCGGGGCACACAGATAGATGAGAGAAAAGGATTCCCACTCATACCATCGACCCAGAAGCCACCCTCAATCACTAACAGGTAGATGGTGATGGATAGCTTCTCAGGTTCCTTGCCTCTTTTGTAGAATATGAAGGACATTTTATGCTGTCTCTCATTGTTCAGCAGATGATTTAGCCTCAGTTGGCCACAACAGTACTTTACTCTTGACTCTCCCTTTTCTTGGCTCCGTTCTTCTCCATTACCTCCCACTTCCCCATTCATGCTTCTTGCTCACCTCTGACATCATGCTTGCACTCAAATCCTTGTCTCTGAATCTGTTTCTGAGGAAACTCAAAGAAAGACACCACAGACTTCCAAGCAGAGATTTCTAGCATTTGATAGGAAGAAACCATTCTATTGAAAATATTACTCTGTCCTCAAACACCTGCTTCTATTTTGTCACTTTGAAGTACTAAGTTCTTGATCAGTCATAGATCTAACGATTTCTAAGTCTTCCTCACATATTGTATACAGATGTTTTTACATATTTCTTTTCCCTGCATCTTCTGCCAATAGGGCCTAACATTTTCATCATCAATATCATAATTCTATAACAGAATTGGAATTTGTCTATATAAATGTATGTTATAGAAAAATGGTTTTGTTTCCTTGTCTATCATTCACAGTCATGAATGAACTTCTGCATCTGTATCAGAACCTAGGATCTTCTCAGATAAAATTGCTCAGTGAGAGATCTACCCAGCCCAACATTCATGTTTCTACCACAAACAAAATAGTCACTCTATATAACCCTCAAAAGATCACCATAATAGTCTTGAGTAGGTTCTGTCACTAAATGATTGCTGATACAAATTTCAAGGAAAAAATGTTCTTCAGGATATTTTCAGTTTTAGCATTAAGGATAATGCATCACAGACCTGTAGCTGCTCTGACCTGTCTATGTATCTTAAGGATGCTATAAGGAAACAAAGATACATTCCAACAGCATTTGATGCCATGTAATTTGTGCCATGTATTAGGCTAAGCTCTAGTGGGTCCAAGATTAATAAAATACAGCTCCTGTTACAGACAGGCTCACAGTTTAAATCACCCAACAGGAAAAATTAGTGATCAGTGTAGACACTGTCCCCTCAATATACCTTAGATCTCAGCTTTCTCATGCAATGACAGCTTCACACTGTGAGCACCTCTGATTCTCTATCTCAACCTTTACTTGTGACAGAAAAGCTAGAAAAGTCCCAGCAACAATCTTGAACCAAGATAAAAGAAAATTGTCTTCACCCTATGGACCAGATGACTTGAGGCTAGTTTTAGAGAGTCCTCACTGGTCTCCAACAAATGTTAGTCCAAGATACTCAAATTGATTGCCTGCTAACCAGCACACCTTTTACTGTCTCATTTTTCCATAGGAAAACCAATACTTTCTGGGTTCTCTTCATAAACAAACTACTTATACAAATCACTCAAAATCTAGTGGCTCAAAATAACAGTCATTTTAAATATTACAAGGAACTGGCAAGATTGGCTCAGTGATAAAGGCATCTGCCACCAAACCTGACCTGAGGATCTGAGTTCCACCCCCAGAATGCGCATAATGGGGGGAGAGAACCAACTCTCACAAGTCACTTCTAATCTCCAGTTATGTGCCATGACACGTGCATGCAAGTATTCATATATGTGCACATATACAAATAAATAAACAAAATTTTAATTTTAATTAATTTTAAACTGCATTTATTGTGTGTGTGCATGTGTATGGGGTTGCGGGGAACGTATGGTAAGAGGAGAATCTGCCAGAGTTGGTTCTCTCCTTCTATCATGTAGATTCTAGGGATTGAACTCAGATCGCCAAGCTCAGCAGGGAAAAGTGCTTGACCCTGAGCCATGTCGCTGGCGCATAAAAATGCAATTTACATAAAAATGCAATTACATGAAGGAACCAAACATGGTGGTATACATTTGTAGTACTAGTATTCAGGACCCTGATGGAGAGTTCAAGGCCAGCCTATCCTATATTGTGAGTTCAAGGTCAGTTTTGGACCGTGTTTCAAAATAAAATCAAATATGAGAGGCACAGAAGCAAGTATAAGTATATATGAAATAAGAATGGTTATAATTATTCACCTGAATGAGATATGCATGGGGGTTCATTCTACTGATTCTTTGGTTTTGTGTATAGTTGAAAGTCTTCAGAATTAAAGCATTTTAATTAAAAATGTTAGCTACGTTATTGAATATGATTCTGGTGGACAAAAATTTGGATAAGATTCAGCAAGGATAGTACCTTAACCAAGTTGAGCTCTTAGAACCAAGTGGCATAGACTGGATAGCCTAAAAAATACACATCTATTCCTTGGAGTTCTGCAATTTGGAAGTTTGATCTTAGAATGCCAGCAAGGTCAGGCTCTTTTTGTTTTACTTGATGGTGGAAATATAGACAGTTCTGAGATAGCTTTCTTTAAGGGTATTAATCTCATTCCCAAGGGTTCCACACTCATGACCTAGTATCTCCAAAAGTCTCCCATTTGCTAGTACATTGGGGTTTAGGACTTCAACCTATGAATTTTCGACAAGTACAAACATTCACTACATAGAGATGGTTTGTCACAGCTCTGAGTGTCTTACTTAGGGCTGGAGGATCTGAGATGGCTTCATTGGTAGCTCTGTGGCCTTGGTACTGGCTCTTGACAAGGGAACCTCTGTTTTCTTCCATGTTTTTTTCTCTATGTGATATCTTTCTCCAGTAAAATAGCCTGGATCTCTTTACACAGCATTTGGGTTCTAAGAACAAAAGCAGAGGCTGAAAATTCTCTTAATGCCAGGTTTGGGAGAACCAGAATGTTATTTCCATCACATCCCATTGGTCAAAGAGTCCCAAGGCCATGCCAGATTCAACGGATAAGGAATAGGCACCACCTTTTCGTGGGAAGATTGGGTCATACTGTAATACTGGCATGGACATGGAGAGTTATGACGCGTCACACACCACTGGTAGCAATCTAGCCTGAGAGGGCATAAAATGCCTTCATGAAGGAAAATAACCTTTGAACTAATACCTAAAGATGGATGGAAACCATAAAGCAGATAGATGAAAACATGTTTGAGGCAGAGGTTGCAGCATAAACAGAAGGCAACCAAGAACCCACAGCTGGGGAGCTCACAGGCCCTAGGGGAGAATTTACTACTATTATTTTGCTAAATGGACATAGAACCAAATGGCCTTCTAAATAACTATACTTATGCTCATAGATTAGTGCAGCTCTCAACCCTCACTAGAGAAGTGTCTTTTTACAGTGAACAACTGTATATACAAAGAATCACAACTGGTAAAACTGCCAAGAATAAGTGACTGTGGAGTACTGAGCCTTAAATAGGAAATCTGTATCTCACACACACACACACACACACACACACACACACACACACACGCACTCCCAAGACTCAGGGAACATTGCAGAAGAGAGGGGCAGAAAAATTGCAAGAACCAGAGATTGGGGAAGACTGCTACAAAACAGTGACTTCTAGACATGGCACAGCTAGTGCACTCACAAACTCACAGCAGCTGTGGTTGCCTGCATAAGACCTGCACAAAATCAAGTCAGCCCACATTCTAGCATGGATGGAAGGAGTCCTACCCTAACTGAAGAGCTATTGGCAATTGATATTGCTGGGGAAAAGAGAGTCATTTTCTTCAGGGATGCAGACTTTGGTAGATTGCCCATGCTCCAGTGGGTGGTGTTACACTCATACATATATGATAGCACTCACTGGACTCAATGGATTATTTAAAAAGAGGGCAAAAAAGGAAGAGGACATAGGAGGAGGTCCAGGAGGAGTTGAAGGATCCATCCTTTGGTTAGATATAATCAAAATACAATGTATGAAATCTCCAGAGAACAAATAAAATATTATAATTAAAATAAACAGAGGGTAGAGATGCATTGTGGGATTGACAGGTGTCTACATAGCTACAGAGCTCTGTATCAAAAAAGAGGCAGAAGAGAGTGACAAAGAAGTGGGGAAGAGAGCTCCAATCTTGAACTGTTGGGCGTAGCCTGCTAAGAAGCTTAAATTTTATCCTGAAGTCAGCTGGCAGTCCTAGAAGATAAGGCCAAGATTAGATTCATATTAAGAAAAATTACTCTGAAGGATCTACTGAGGATAGACTGGAGTGAAATAGTAACTGAAATTAAATAGTAGATATGAAAGCACATTTAAAGTGTAAAAACAACTCAGAAGTTAAATATTTTGAGTTCTGAAATAAATCACACACACACACACACACACACACACACACACACACCACGTCTATGTTACACAGTTGAGTTCCTTCCACTAATCCCTCCTCCAACATAATCCAGGACCCTTGATGGCTGGAGGTAGCAGTGGATTTATTCCATCAACATTTACTCGGTACCTGTTATGTTCCAGGTACTGGGGTTATGTTGGGGATGAACTGTACAGGGTACCTTCCTTGGCAGAACACCCTATCCAGTTTCTGGAATTTTCAGTCCCTGGAACTATCCAGAGTGTCCTACCACAAGCATAATTACAGGATTTTCATTGTAGCCATTTCAAGGCTCTGATTATACTTCACCCACTGATGGAAACTCTGGTGTAGGACCAAGAGGAAGTGGAAGATGGGGCCTGTACCAATGGGGAGAATGTACTTGACTTTGCCAAGTAAGAAAAAATGGAAAAAAATAAAACAGGAAATAGTAAGGTCAAGTGTAAGTCGATGGCATACCCACAAGCACTTAACATATCCTGCCTTATTTGATTCTCATATCTACCCTGATAAAGGCACACACCTAGGAAGTACCAGAGCTGAGGTTGAACCAAGTGTCATCTACCACCAAAGTGCATGCTCATAATCATTACAACTAATGTGAGATTCAGGCAGTGCTCCGTATCTGGATGGGGAAAGGCTAGACAGGAATGCACAAAAGAAGAATGACTGATTGGAAAAACTGAAGCGGAAAAACACTTGGAACAGTCAGCTCTAAGGAGGAAGTCTAAGATCACAGTCAGAGACTACCTTTCACAAAGATGACAACATACACAAGTATGAATTATCACCTATCATCCTGCAAGATATCAAAATTCTTAAGATAATATATAACACTGGTACCATTAGGTCTTACTATAATCTTCATTGTTCCTTGAGTTTTGATCTGTGTTCTAGGTTATTAATCATGTTACATAAAAATTCTTGAAAAGTAGACATGTCCAACAATTATTACACAATTTTAACCTCAACAACACTTTGAGATTTTTTAGCATTACAAACAAAATGTATATAGTCCCATTTATCTTTCTCGTCTCAAATAAAACACAGTGCAGCTGAATATAATGGAAATAAATTTAAAATTTCAATGATAGTTTAGCCAACATTATGAACAATAACTAAAAGATGCATTGCCTTGAATGAAATAAGAGCTTTTGCTAACTAAAATAATATAAAAACTTTTTATATGGATAATATTAATTATCTAAATATAACACATTGTTTTTACATTGTAATATTCAACATAATAGCGACCTTACAGTTAACATTAATTCTCTAAATATGACTCAACACACAATAGCTTTGCATTTCAATATTCTGGGTAATGGCTGGTTTATGTCAGAGAATAAAGGTTATTATTTGATATAATCTCTGCATTATCTTTTTACATACTATTTTTTATTAAATATTCCCTTCCAGTATCAGAACTGACCTTTTACAGAAATCTCTACACCAGAACAGAAATTGGTCTCATAAGGCAAGAGAGATATTAAATAACAGAGCTTGTCGGGAGTGTAGTATTGCTTCCAGGTCTCGAATTTTGCTGCTTTTGTATGTTGCTAAATTCCTACGGCTATAATTGTTGTCCAAATGTGAACTCATTAAGGCCACTGATAGGAAACACAAGTCACTTAGATCAATGAAAACTTAGACATGTGTCAATAATCTTGGCACACTACTCATTAATTTTTTAAAAATATAAAAACAAAACTCAAGAAGAGAGAGTTTTGAACATACCCCTTTGTATGTATACTCTGAATTCCCTTCACCCTAAAATGTGTTTGCTTAGGGCTACAGGTACAGTTCAAGGGTAGAGCAATTGCTTAGTATATGTGAAGCTATGGGTTTGATCTCTCCTACTGCAAGGAAATAACAATAGAATGAGATGGCTGGAGAGCTGACTCAGCATTTAAGAGCACGGACAGTTCTCCCAGAGGACCGGGGTTCAAATCTCCACCACCATCCTAACAACCCTCTATAACTCCAGTTCCAGAGAATCCGACACTCTATTCTGTCCTTCGTGATCACCACACTACATCGGTGCACTTACACACATGTAGGCATAACACTCATACACATAAAATAAATAGGTAAATAAATAAACAAATAAATAAAATGAGCTTTATAAAGCAATCTAGAAATAGAGAATGAATACACTTGCGCTTTGTGCTCTGCCATCAGTCTTCACTGGACTTCATTTCTGGTGATTTTTTACTGGTTTTACAATGCTTATAGTTCATGTTCAGTTTTTCTTGTTCTTGGAAAGTAATGATGATGTACACTCTCATTTTAGATGAGATAAGAATATGGTTCTGTAAAAGGTGGGGAAAACATTTACAACTTTTCTGAAGTAAAAATCTAAAAGAAACAAACTTGAATCTCATATTACAAATATTATTAGATAAAAAGAAAGAATGGCAGAGTCTTTCTCCAGAAGAGCACAAAGGAAGAACTGTCTTGCACCTGATGGCAATGGCATCAGTGTTAAAGGAAGTCGTAGTAAATACTGACTGAGAATAGTAGGTGACATCAACTGGGTAAGTTCTCCTCAACAATGAGTCATCATATAAGTAGTGAGTCTCTCTCATGCTTATCTTTCCATCTTTATCATGAACATTAAGCCCTAAATGGTATTCTACAATATTTCTACAATATACGACCATCTATGTACTACAAAATATGACCATCTATGTAATAGTGTTATTTTGATTTTTCAAATGTTCTCTTTCATCTTTGAACCCTCAGACAAATAAAGACAGTAAGGCAATCCACTCTTCCTTTGAGTCCCAAATGAAATATCCTCTCACCCAAACCCAGCTAGGCATGCCTGGTACTTTCTAATGCCTTATATAGTCTATTTCTATAAGCTATGTCTGTTCCTAAAGAAGAGACATGTCAGGATCAAGTTAGGGGCTGTTAAGAATTTCTGAATTAATGATAGGTTCAACAACTGTGAAGGGTGACACAGAATTCTACTACTTGAAGTGGGTCCATGGACCACAGCCAACAGTATCTCTTGAGTTCTTGTTAAAAATGAGTACAGAAGTTTGACTTTATAGGCTTGTATATGTAATAGAGTGCTCGAAATTGGGCAGAGAGTAACGAGGGTTACAGATGAGGGAGAGGATCTAAATTTGATCAAAACACATTATATGAAATTTGCAAAAATTCAATACAATTTTATTTAATGCAGACTCTCTGGCCCTTTCTCAGACCTACTGGATCACATTCTTCATTTTAACAAGATTCCAGGAGGTTCAATGCATACTAAAATCTGAAATGCTCTGACTTTAAAAGATGGAATAAGGCTAGAGAGATGGTTCAGCAGGTAAAGCACTTACCATGAAAGCATTTGGATCCCCAGAACCCATGTGAAAACCAAATGGGTATGATGGCCCACCTGTGCACGTGCAAACAGGTGTGCCCAAACACATGCAAGCATGAATACACTCATGCACACTCACATACACAGACACAAAGGCAAAAATAAAACATTACAGGAGGCAACTGAGAAAAAGGTGGTCCCTACACAGCCTACACAGGCACCAGTAGAATGGGGCCTTTCCCGATAGAATTCGGGAATTCAAAGAAAGACTCCCAAATATGCACAAATGCAGGCAAATACTTCACATCCCATAAATGGGAGTTATAATGTTTCATTCTACGATCACAGGTAAATTTTAAGAAAATACTCTTTGAGAACCTAAATTCATATGTACCTACTTGTTCTGAGATTCCATAACTCAAGTTTTCCCACCAGCTCAGCTTAACTTCCCATAGAAGGCAAAAGTAACCAGCGCAGGGCAAACAAGAACAAACTGCAATGTTAAGCCTCAGATGGCCACATCATGCATCTGCCCATTCACTCTTACTCCTTTCTGAAGTACAGACCCTAAAGAGGTGACCTACTGAGAAAATAAAGTACCGTTTCCTGGAGCCAGGGTTTTTGTAGACAGATCTTGAAGCTTTTCTCCAGCATGTAAGGACTGAACAAGCTTGCTATGAGAACAGATATTGAATTTAAGTCCCAAATCCATCATTTACTTGATAACTTTAAACAAATAACTTTATTGCTCACTTTCTATATATGTAGACTGGCCATAATGATAGATTCTGACTTGTGGAGGAATTGTGAGGGTTAAATAGACCAGCAAGTTTATGCATGCCTGGTCGCATATCTGTAACTCTTTTCCAGCAGTATCTGGCATGTAGGAAGAACTCAAAAAACACCAGCTGCTATTATGATCCTCATCATTATCATCACTATTATCATTATTATTACCGCGACTAGAAATCTTCTGGTTTAACACTGCATTAGCACTCTCTGGATAGGATTGTTCAAGGAGTTCCACATACACACCCCTGTTTCTTATCTAGTCTAACATTCTCCATTGTATCAAGAGACTGACATTTTTTCTCTTTTTCTTTATTTGAAAAGAAAAAGGAGTTTGCAAAATCCCATTTTCAGTCCCTCAGGAAGTGGGATGTGGTACGCCTGACTAAAATTGGGTTGTAGAATATTGATGCCACAACAGAGCTTCTGGGTGCCAGGATGGCAACTCTATTCAGGTAGAAATGCTACTTAACCCAGTATGATTTAGTGACCCAGCACTGAGCAGCCAAGCTCCCTTCCTTTTCTAAATATCCATAAGCTACTCCATTTAATAATTCATTCTAGAATTTTGAGTGAATTCAATTTCCAATTTGAGGTTAGAGCATTTGGGAAATTAGGACGTTTCCTTTTCCAGTCTTTGAGCTCTTCTCTTCCCCACAGTTCCTCAGAATGACCAACAGTAGTTCAGCAATTTTATCTGCATTTGTCTAAATTCTCTCCCATTGTCATTTTTCTGTGTCAGAAGATGTAAATCCATTTATAGCAGTTTGTGGCTCTCTTGTGATCACCTTCAAGTTCTCTTAGTCAAATGCATTCTGACCTTTCTGTACTGCCTCCACTGTCACTGACAGGACACTATTAGAACTAAGCAGTAAGACTGATCCCTACCCAAAGGGAGCAAAAAATAAATTGAAAAAAACGTACCCCCCCAAAGATTTATCTTTTTATCAAATTTTGATTCGTTTGTGTTTAAAGTAGCTGTGATACAGTTTTACAGGTTTGTATTTATTCCATAAAACATTAGAGAGTATTGTATGGGACTTCGGGCCTAAAGCTGAGGACAGAGGGGCCATGAGTAGATCTGCACCCTAAAGAGAACCATAGAGGGGCCAGAGAGAATGGCTCATTGAGTAAGAATAAGAACCTGAGTTTGAATTCCTAGTGCCCATATAAAAGCTGGATGCCATGACACATGCTTGCAACACCAGTGCTGGGGAAGTAGAGGCAGAAGATCCTTGGGGGCTTGCTGACCAGCCAATTCAGCCAAATTGGTGACCTACAAGTTCAATGAGAGATCTTGTCTCAAAAAATATGATAGAGAACTATTAGGGAGGTACCTAATGTCAACCTCTGGCCTCTGTACACACATGCATGTGCACACATGTGCATAGTTCTAATAGTGTCCTGTTATGGAGGCAGTACAGAAAGGTCAGAATGCATTTGTCTAAGAGGAGTTGAAGGTGATCATAAGTATGTACATACACAAGCATGTACATACGCATACACCCGCAAAGAGGGAGACATTAATTGGGACCAGCCACCTACAAAACGGGCCCCACTCCTATCATTCACCTGAAGGGCTGAAGGGGCATGATTTCTTCCAATCTATAAACTGAATTCTGGGAAAAGAGTTGTAGGACTCACACAATGATCGATTCTCATACATAGCACAATGAGATAAGCAGGAAACTCCATCCCCACCTCATGAAAAAAGAATGAGGGTGTCACCCCTCCTACAGCCTTGCAAGGTGAAGCAGTGTCTGCCATAAATGTAGGCTACCAAACTACCATGAAGCACTCTACAAAGTATAGCTACAATGAGAAAGACAAACAAAAATGAATGGTGAAGATATGAAGAGATTGGAACCCACAAAAACTGCAGGTAGAAACGCAAACAGAGCAGCTGCTTCAGAAAACAGTCTGACAGTTCCTCAAAGGTTAAACAAACATTATAATGTGATTCAGCAATCCCACTCCTAGGTATATATTCAAAAATATTGAAAGCATATATTCACATAAAAACGCGTGCATGGATGTTCACAGCAACCCTGTATTTATCATAGCAAAAATGTGGAAGCCAAGGACTTGGGATATAGCTCAGTGGTAGAACACTTGCCTAGCATGGATAAGGCCCTGAATTTCATCCCCAGCACCACCAAAAAGTAGAATCAACTCAAATTTTCAACAACAGATAAATGATTAAGTAAAATACATCCTACCATACAGTGAAATACGACCAAGACAAGTACTGATGCATGCTACAACATGGATGAACCTCGAAAGCATTATGCTAAATGCAGCAGGTCAAACACAAACGGCCATGTAGGATGTGATTCTATGTGAAAAGGCCTGGGTACAAGGGAAGGTAGAGATAATAGCTACACAGTGAAAAGATCCCTTATGGTTGTCATGGTTCTCTTGTGTTTTGTGGTTTGTTTTGAGAGGGTTTAAGAACAGTGTCATAATATGTAGTCTAGGCTAGCCTAAAATTCACAATCCTCCTGCCTCAGTCTTCCAAGTGCTAGGATTATTAAAGTATGCCTCTACACCCTGTCAGGATTTCTTTTGAGACTGATGAGAATGTACTAGAAATGATTGTGGCGATAGTTGTAAAATTTCACAAATGTATTCAAAGGCACACTTTCAATTGATCAACTCCATGGAATTTTAATTATATCTCAATAAGATCTTGCTATAAAATAAGACAAAGAAATGGGTCAAGGAGAGATAAAGGGGAAATAAAGAAGAAAAAAAGAAAAGAAGAAGCAGGTCCCCCTTCTCCATCTAGCTGCCCACTGAGGGACAGATTTTCAGGCCCAACTTCATGGAAATATCAAAACATAATGAGAGAATTCTGGGCAGTTTGAAGTCTTTTGTGATCATAGAAACTAGTGTCTGCTTTTATCTCAGAGGTACAGAACAGGTAAAGGCAAAGTGGATGCTAAAACAGTCCATTCTATCGTGACAGTAAAAGGAGATAGCAGTGGGCAGGATGCCAGCTTGGCAAGGCAAGAGTGAACGTTTCCTCAGGCCAAAAAGATCCTGAGGAAGAAAGTCCCTGGGCTTGAGCAATGTGCCCAGTTGGGATCCCCCGCAGCAAGAGGCTTGAAGCATATATGGAATGGTGGTAACTGAGGGAGAGGGAAGAAAAAGGCCAGATTTCCCCCAACAAGAGAGAGTGAGGGACACAGCATTTCTCAGCATTTCTTCCTCTGCCTCTGAATCACCTGAGCATCTTATTAAAGTACAGATCCAAGTGACTCAGATTGTGTTGGTCCAAACCATCATGTAACAGTAGAGCTCTAAATTGGTATTTATAAAACACTGTGGTCTCAGGATCCTTTTGCATCTTTAATAGTATGAAAGATCCCAAAGTATTTTTCCCTATTTACTGTATTTGAAATTAAAACTGATAATTTTATGTATAGGCCAATTTATTTAAAATAACAATAAAGCCTTGTATGTTAGCAGAAGTAACATGTTTTATGATAAATAATTGTTTTCCAAAATAAAAAGGTCAGTGAGTGGCCTCCTCCTACATTTTTACATTAGAAGATGGCTGGATTCTCACTTCTGCTTCTGTGTTCAATGCTTTGCAATATATTGGCTCTACTGAAGAATAGATCACCTCATTCAGGTGTGTAATTATAAAACGGAGGAGTGGGGCTTGGGAGATGACTCATGGGTAAAGTACATGCTACGCAAACATGAAGACCTAAGTTCAGATCCCTAGCACCCATGAAAAAGTCAAGCGTTTTGGATGTCTGTAACCCCAACAATGGAGGACAGTGATAGGCAGATTCAGAGGCTCATGGACCAGCCAGTCTAACTCAAATGGTAAGCTTCAGATTCAATGAAGAGGCCTTGCCTTAAAAAATAAGGTGGAGAGCAAAAGTAATAGAGGAAAACATCCCCATGTCCACCCCTGCTCTCTACATATATGAGTACACGCACATACACACAACACCCCTGCAAACACACAAAATAGTATATTAATTAATAACCTTTTCAGTATTTATAAATATTCTAATTCATATACCCAAAACTCCACTTGTTAAAGGTCTGTTGCTATGTGGAATCTGAAACCATAATGGCAGACTTTTCATACTCTGTAACATTAAAATCAATTGGTCAATCCTGCACCATGAATAGAACTTTCACATGATTTTGTAACATTAGTAATTTAATAATATGGGTTCCCTTAGTTATGCAGATGTTCCATGTATGGACAAGTTTCATTACACAATTACAAAATGAGACATTGGTTAGTACAGTCATTGATATCAACAGTCAGCTGCACAGGAAAGATTTTCAGCACTGAGAAGCTTTTAAGGTCAACAGTAGTGGAGACGAACCTTGCGAATTTTTTTAAGTTTTGCTTGAAAGCTCAAATTTTATCATTAACAGATCCCATCTGTTGTTTTCCTTGAAGGAGCAGACTTTACTTCATTCATTTACAAGAAAATTGCTGCCAAATGTCCTAGTCTTAATAGCCAGCGCTTATTAGTAAGGGATTTTTTTTCAAGTGAAAATGATATTTTATGAAAGTAAATGGTCAGTTCAGCTCGCAACACCAACAGTCAAACATATCTTCCCCTAGACAACATATACTCCAATACGCAAAGAAAGCACATCGTGTGTTCTCATTTTTCACACAAAATAGTTAAAGAGCATATATTCAAAGATCAATATTCTGTACATTTGTATTTTTTGCTGTTTCACTAAGGACATTCTTTATTGGAGTTAGAGTCTGTTTCTGTTTGCTTTGTTGCCAGGAACACAGAGCAATGAAAACCAGAGTTACTGGTCCACGTTGGTACCACTGCTGAGGCACTGGCAGTTTGATCATCACTACTTCTCCACCATCATGGAAAATGCCAGCACACTGAAAAAGGTAAATGGCATCCTAGTATAAACATGAAGATAGTTTTTCTCTGGTTTTGAAGATATATTTTATTAAGGATGTGGGTGTGGGGGGACATGTACACATGAGTACAGGTGCCTATGGAGGCCAGAAATGTCAGCTCTCCCTAGAACAGGAGTTATAGACAGTTGTGAGCTGTCTAACCTGGGTTCTAGAAACCGAACTCCAGTCCTCTGCAAGAATAATACATGCTTTTTTAACTGCTGATCCATCTCTCCAGCCCCAAATCCTAATTGCTTTTACACAAATGACACCATTAGTTCTTATTCTTCTGCTACTTGTTCAAATCATTGCTAAATCTTACAAGCAGATTTTATACCTGCTCCTGTTAATTTTAATCTTAATCTTTTTTTTCACAACATGAAGATAGTTTTGACCTTACAAAATAAAGAGTCTCTGAAAACCACTGTCCTAAGGAACTCTCCATGTGCCTCACAAGTAAAACTAGCATTTGGAGGCACTTCCACAAGAAGGCACAGAGGGCTGGTAGTGAATCCAAAAAAATGCACCACAACAAGGGAGAAGGGTGTAGTAGCTCAGTAAATACCTTTGTCCCTTTCCTCGCCACTCCAAAACAAAGTTTGATCGAATGCCTACTGTGCCATGCATTCTTCAAATGGCTTGAGAACTATCAATGGAAAGTGGAAAGATCTATAGATGAGCCTGATGAACTAGGCCCTGAAAGAGACACTGGATATACTTTAGAGCTAGATCTGGCCACTTTGACCCAGATCAACCTTGTATTTGGGCAAAAAGATGAAATGAGATCGAGATAGAAGTTGAGACTAAAATTTTTAAACTGAACTTCACTCCTAGTAGTCAAAAGTGACCAGCAAGTGATGGAATCTGCTCAAAATGTTATTAAGAAAACAGGAAGGACAATAAGACAGAGCACAGTTGGGAGCAGGGATTGAAGCTAAATAAAAGACTTTCATGTTTCTATCCCCACTGAGTTGACTCTCTTCATTAAGCAGTTATGTCTAGTCCTCTTTCCATTTATAATACATACATATCTGAGTTCACTGAAGAGCTCTCTATGTGGCATCTATATTACTTTTCTTCCTTGTCAACATCATATAATTTTCTATTCAACAAAGTTTGATTGAATGCCTACTGTGCCAGGCTGTCTTCAAAGGGCTTTGGGAAAACAATGGAAAAATAGCTATCTGTTGGTAGAGTTTACATTTGTGAATGTTATTTTGTAAAGCTTTTTTTTCCTCAATAATCATGCCATCTCAGCTGCAAAGTATGCTATAATTTGGGGGCCACACAGGAGGGTTCTGTGGAGCTTAGCTAAATACTCTGAGCAGCCCATAGGTTAATCCTAAGAAACACAACTATCAATGTATATCACACAGTCTCAGGAGATGTCCAGCTGGCTCCGATAGTCAAGGTTATCTGATAATCTATTACACAGGAGTCTCAGAGCAGAAGGCTCAAGGAAAGGCAAATAAGAATGGCAGCATCTTGGACTGGGAAGATGGCTCAGTGGATAAAATCTTGCTGCACAAGTATTAAGACCACAGTTCTGATCCTTGAAATCCACAGAAGACCTGTAAAAGCCAGTAGATGTAGCAGCCACCTGTAATCCCAGTGCTCAGAAGGTAGAATGAAGACAGAGTGTTCCGTGACAAGCTGGCTAGCTAAACTAGCTCCAAGTTCAGTGAGAGACCCTGCCTCAAGAGATAAAGTAGAGTGATCTAGGAAGACACCTGACATCAATGTTTGGCGTCTATACATATGTGCAGACATACATATGTACACATGTGTACATGCATCTGCTTGTGAACACACATATATATGTACACATACACTATTAAGTTAAAAAATAAGTAAAAATTTAAAAATAAGGTTACAGACTGGAATAGACACTGTAGATCGGATTCAAGACAAAGAACAGTTTGTTGGTAAATTGCTACTGCCCCTAGGCATTTTGAATGTGTGTTCCAGGGTCACTTCAAGATCATTAAAGACTCTGAACTCTGAGAAGGCAAGTAATGTGGACTAAAAATATCATTAAACCAAAAATAAATATAAAGATAACTAATATTATCCTTTTTCCCATGGCTTTCTCAAAGTTGTCTCTTAATACCCAGCTCCTTCAATTTGGTGCACACGTACTACAATGTACAGAGTGAGCCTCCACCATTTAAGTGATTCATTCTGAACAGCCTTCAGTTTCATTATACCCTCAGTCCATTCGTCTTCGCCTTCAACTTTATTTTGGCTTAGCACCTCCAATTTGTGCCCCAGACACTCTACCGAACCTACGTGTGGCAGTTCTATTTCATTCCTAGATGTCTCTCTCCATCTGAGGAAGACATTTGGAACACTCTTTTGGTGACAGTTCCCTTCAATTTGTCTCCTAGTCCCCTTCATACACTCATATTTCCCAGACAGACCTAACTTGGAAACCCAATCTGGCTTTGTACCCCAGCCCATCTTGAACCCTGGAAGAAATAGTCATAAGATTCAAGGGAGATACAAAGTCTCCAGAAAATGTTGTAACAATGAATAAGAATGCTAATAGCCTCACATTTAGAAATCGTAAATGTCTCAGAGCAGAGGTTCTCGAAAAATGTCATATGTTTTCTCGTGTGCATTGAATCATCCCAGGGTTTTTTTAAAAGTGAAAATTACTGAGTTCATCCCAGACCAGTTGTCTAAGCAGATAAGGATTTGATTCCAGAAACTTTGAGAAATGATCCCAGAAAACACTGGTAAGGGAGTGATGAAATGAAACAGGGAAGAGGATGTAGCCCACCAAAGGGGCACTTAAAGACACTTACTACTATAGACAACTGGAGGTTAACACCACTGGAAATAATCGAGTACATTCATGTCAGAATTGTACCACTGAGTAGCAGAGGGTTCTCCTCAGTTATTGTTTGAAGACACACTTGGATGGCATGAATTCCTTGACTGTTAGGGCATAAAAATATCAAAGCCTATGGCAAAAAATAGAGAGATGCTGGGCATTGGAGATAGACTGGGTTGTATTGAGACAGTAAGGGCTGAAGAACTATGGGTCGGACCCTAACATGATCTGTTCCACCAACTAAATCAACACATCTGAAAGGGTCAGGAATCTATATTATGAATAAGCTGGACAACACAGAGCAGGAAGAAAATATAAGTAAGTTGGGTTTCTAACTTCCTATGTGCTTCTGTGAACAAGAAATCACCCTCTATCATATCCTCTCACTCCATACCAAAAAGATTCTGATTTTAGTAAACACTGTTTTTCTTATACTGAATGTATAAAACTTGAACCTATCACATACCATTATAATCTCTGGGCTGAATTTCCATTTTGTACCAGGGGAGCTATTTTAGACAAACCCTTAGAACTTAAATAGGGAAAGTGATTCATTGGCATGTAAAGTCCGTTTCATGTTTATGTCAGGATGGAGAAATCAGATGGTGCTAAATGTTCTCCCAAGTCAATACTTGATGACTTCATAGCTTTCACTAGCCTTCTTAATGGTTCAACATTTAGCACTCAAGTCCGGGAGTTTTTTGTCAGCTGTTTGTGAAGGGGGAAGCAGGGAGATGCTACTGAAAGGTTTTGGGTTTTTTTTAATGGTTAGTTAATGCACTAAGGCATGGGTTTTATTACATTATCACATAACACTGAGTAGCAGAATGTATAGTGAGCAACCTAAAAATAATTACTGCTCAGATGTCAATTAACCAAAAGTTGGCCATGAGCCGGACTCTGGATATGTGCAGCTAGAGGCCGAGTGTGCTGGTTCCTGAGACCCTGAGCTTTGTCAGATTCCTGCTATTGCATTTCTCACTTACTTGTCCTCCCTATTTGCCATATCCATCACATACATTGTGCTAACAGAGCTGTGAAAGGGTCAATAAAGGGCTGCCATCATCCTTTCCTATACTTAGAAGTATCTTACATCCATTAAATTTCAAAATAGAGTCTAACTAATGCATATCTGTGAGAGACACTCTGCTCTTTCCAGAAAACTGTCTGGCTTAGTGAACAGAGAACAAAAGAGGGAATGAGAAACTGGTCCACTAAAGCTTCTCCTGAGAGAACCAGTCAGAAATTCATGAAGGAATCAGGGAAGGAGCAAGTATCTGGAACTCTGTCAGGCATAGCGAGCTCTTACCTTCTGCCAAAGTTCTCACCATACTTTCTCGTCCTGACCACTTGACTTGCCTGTCTCTCCTCCCTTCCACCATCCATAATGAGAGTGCTTTGATAGCTAGAACCTGGTATACAGTAAACGCACAGTGGATTTTACCTAAATTTACTTAAAAATTATCATTCTACTAACAAATTTGTAATGTAGGAATGTAATCATCATAAAGACACACACACACACACACACACACACACACACACACACAGATATGCTCATGTCAAAATGACATAGGAGCCAACCAACGATGGTCAGAGCTGGAACATTCTGAGCTGCAAAATTCAGTAGGATTGGATTATAGCCCAAAATATAAAATAAATACATGAGTTAATAACAATATGAATAAAAAATAAATAGGGAAGAAGAAACAGATCACCCATGCATAATAACTCCAAAAAAAATTTGGAGATACTCCACCCTAAAGCATAACACTCTTCTCCTTAAGTGTGGGCTTTAAAAATGTCTTCGGGCCTCTTGGCAGCCTCATCCTTACCAAACACCAGAGATGCCAGAAGTGCTTGGGGGCTCTGATCTCTGATTTAATTCCTAAATTATTTTAGGATTACCTTTTCAGAGGAAGTACTATTAGAGTTGCAATAAGGACCCATTAAGGAAAACTCCTATGGTCAAGAGAATAAAATCTCTTACCTGGGAAGAGACCTTAAATTCCAAATAGACTGGGTCAATCATCTGGCCAATAGACTACCCCTAAGAAGACAAGTTCACCATAAGCCATACTATGTAGATAGGTAAAATAATTTTCCTTTAATAAAATACTATACTTTCCCTTCCCATCCAGTAGCACAGTCCTTACAAGCCAAGCAGCCATGAGGTTAGGCTGGGTCTGCCCAGATTTCTGAATCTTGACTGAGGAAAGTACAACTCTTCCTTTTTTCTTTTTCCCTTTCTTTTGGGTGCTGGCCAGTACCTAAGTATGTTTTTTTCTGATACTATGGGCATTCTTATTCTTTCTCTAAAGCTCCCCTCCCTGCAATGTGACTGCTAGTCAACCATGTGTGTGACCGCCACACTGGCTTAAAAAGCATAGCTTTATGAGTTTATTCCCTTCTCTCCTCTGGTCTCCTCCTCTGGGCAGCTGTTAAGATTTACAGCTTGCCAGCCTTGAGGTTTTTTTTCTTTTAAAGTCTAATAAAATTGTCCTCATACTTCAAAAAAATGTGGGTTGCATAAATTCTGTATTCCAAAGAATGGAAAGGAATAAAAAAGAATAGCTTTACAGTGGAGAAAACTGAAAACTACTATGTTAGTCAAGTGGCCAAGGTTAAGATAAAAAATCATAAATCAGTTAGGTGTGGTGGCACACACCTTTAATACCAGTACTCAGGAGGCAGACGCAGGAGGATCTCTGTGAGACTGAGAACATCCTGATCTACATAGTGAGTTTCAGTTCAGCTGAGGCTACAGGGAGTCTCTGTCTCAAAAAAAACATAAATCAACTTGATAGTATATAGTGTTGATATAGTAGGAACTTACTTTATTAATTATCTTTATTTATTATTATTATATGTGCATGTGAATGATTTGGGGAGCAGGGGCATGCATATGGAAGTAGAGGACAACTTTTGGAACTCAATGGGAGGAAACTCATGTGTGGTACTGTAATTAATGCCAAATACACACAACTGGAGAGGTCATAGATCTTAGAGAAAACCCCAAGGTTGTCACATCCCTAGATAAATATAATTTCTTACTATGTGCTAAATATTGATCCTTATTTTTACAGACAAATATGTCAGTAACCACTCATTAAAGAAACTTCTTTTGCAAGAGACAGAAACTATTACAGAGTTCCATACATAGAGAATAAGTGTCTGTGAAATACCCAACCCTAAGTAACACATCTTCAATGAACCTTCTATACCTAAGGCTCACAGAATATAATGGAACAAGGGGTAGAGAGAATATTAATGTATCTCTCAACTCACATCAACAAAACTCCCTCATGTAACAGAGGGCCAGGAGCACAAAAAGCCACAAACGGCCAAAGCATAGAGACTAAGAGTTTGAAACTCAGTTCTCCTCTTTCACAGTATTTCTGGAGATTCAACATGGGTCTCCAGGATTGCTCCATAAATGCTTTCACTCACTGAGCCATCTTACTGGCCCCATACATAGGAAATTCTTTTTTTATTTTATTGATTTATTCATTTTTATTTTATGTGTATGAGTGTTATGCCTGCATGTGTGTAAGTATACTACAGTCATGCAGTGCTTGTAGAGGTCGGTAGAGGGTGTCAGATCCCCTGGAACTGGAGTTACAGATGGTTGTTCTTCACCATATGGGTGCTAGGATTCGAACCTGAGTCTTCTGCAAGAACAACCAGTGTTCTTAACCTCTGAGTCATCTCTCCAGCCCCAAATGGGAAGTTCTTAGGGCCTACAGTGTAGGCATACATAAGAGGCCATTGCTCCATAGTGTCTCAAGCAAAAGGAATTTCATGGACCAAATCTATGTTTTAGCCCTGAGTGAAAAGGTGTGTTGTGGGCCAAATTACTGCTTTATTTAGTTGGTTCTAGAATGTAAAAGGCATGAACCCACTAGTCTGGGCTACTTTGGCTTGGGCAACATCCTATTGCTTTCAAATTGCCAATATCACTAAGAAAAGTGAGAGAAGTGATGGAGTGCTGTATCTGTCTATATCCCTGTATTCTTATTTATATCATTTGCATGCCTTTGTTAGCTACTTCAAGAGAAAACAGATGTAAAAGCTGAGTTGTCATCTTACTTAGCCTTGTCTTCATACTAGACTCTTCCCTGGTATCTCTCTGATTATGGACTAGCTCAGGTAGGTAATTAACTCAACCAGTAAAATCTGCTATCCCCTTCTATTCAGAATATCTGTCCTGGCCAGTGAAGAAATGACCATTGAGATCCTTCTCAAGGTTGGCATGCCTAAGGAGAGTTGACATCACAGCATCAAGGACAGAGTTGTCTTTATGCATCCCCAGTGCAGAAACAGAAGAGAAGTAGTGATCAAAAGGAACACCAAGCCCATAGTAGTTGCACAAATTCTCCAACACACAGTTCCACTTCTTTCTTTCCACCTACCTTTACCACTGGCCCACAATCTCCAGTCTGTTGGAAGATAAATATAAGGTCAGAAAGAGCCCTGGTGACTAGCATAAAACTGTGGCTGAAAGACAGAAGTCCACAGTTTTATTTCAATTCTGTCCCCAACTAACTAAAACAATCTTCAGTGTTCATACCAACAGACAGTTCAGAGTGGTAACAGCGTAGAAAATGCTGATGAATTGTGTAAGCCTGTTATTCCATTCATATCGATAATAGCTAGCATTTACATTGCCATTCATAGTGATCCCACAAACATTATTTCACTGGTTTTCAAAAGAAGTTTCTGACACAACCAGAAGAGTTGTTATTATCTCTGTTCCACAGAGGAGGAAGCCAAGGCTTGGGGGAAATTAAGCAACTCATAACTAACTAATACAGCAAGAAAGGTCGTAAAAGGTAAGAGAACTTAACAAATGGCTCTTCTTGACATCTTCAAGGAGATGAACAAAACTGTCTTCACAGCGTTTCCCAAAGCGCTTTTGCTGATAGTCTTACAACATTCATGAATTGGATTTTTTCAATATATTTGAGTTTCTGTGCATTTAATAAAATGTATCTTAACCTTATTTAGGCCCCCTCACCTATATATATATCCCCCCATAGACCACCCAGTTGATTTCATACATTCTGTCATACATGTTAAGGCCTGTATAGTCAAGTTTGTGTACCTAGATGTCCCTCAGTGTGAATTTATTCACTGAAATCTCTTCAGCCTATCTAGTATCACTCAATTGGATACTTTTTAGGTGCATGAGTATATTGTCTGCATGTATGTAAGACACACCCATTTTGTGCAGTGCCCATGAAGGCCATAAGATGGCTTCAGATTCTCTAAAATTACAGATTGTTGTTAGCTGCCATGTGAGTGCTAAGAAACAAACCCAGGTCCTCTGCAAGTCAGTACTCTTAACCACTGAGCCATCTCTCCAGCCCCTCAATTATATTTTTTAATCTTCAAACTCTCACAAGTCCACAAATTTGAATCATCATTAAAAAAATTTTTAAAAACCAGGCCCAAAATCAGTTGCCTGATTTCATACAGATAGTAAGATCTTAACAAATAAGGATCAAGACGTAGGAGATCTAAATACCATCAAACTACATTATATGAAAATTGCAAAAATTCAGCAAAAATTATCCATTATCAAGAAAAAAATTAAGATCTAATGTAACAAGAGAATTCACTTTCTTCCTCTTGGTCTGGTCACAATCTCTTCAAAAGTTGCACTGTACTAGAGTTCCGCTGTTCACACACCATTAGATTTGTCTTCATTCCTTATTTCTTTCTCAAGTCTCAAATCCATTTGTGCAATTGCATAGTGGAAATCTCTACTTGGATGTTCCATGTATATATACCTCAAGGCCAGCATGGCCTGGAATGAACTCATTACACATGGTCCTATCTAGCTCCTCCTTAGGGACTTCCAATTACAATAAATAGAACCACAATCCAATCCACGGGGAAAATCAGAAACGTGGAATTCTTGTGGCATTTCCCCACCTACCACCACAGCCAACTGGTACACTTTCATAAATCTCTCTCCTAAATATGTCTCCAATTACTCTGCACCTTCTTCTCCCCAGACTCCCAGTCTTTTATCTAGAGTCCCCATTGATCTTCCAATAAACCTAACTCCATTCTGTATTTCCAGTCTCAAATTCCTCTCTACGTGGCAAAATGGCCCTCTTACTGTTGGCTTGACCTAGCTATCTTTCAGGCTGTTACTCTGACTTTATCTCCAGTACACAGTATTCAGCAAACTCAAAGTACATTCAGTATGCAGACATCCATGAAGCATTTGTCTGACTGCCCTGTACCCACTTCAAGACTGAGTTCAGCAACCACTATCACTTCCTCTATGAATGTGCAATAGCATGTACTGCCCCCCCCACATAGTTGTTTACTGTCTCTTCTGCCTTTTAACTTGAACTTGATTCTTATCACCTTGAATTGAAATTCTTTGCTCTCATACTTGCACCCCACCAACACGCTTGGAGATCCCTGAGAACAAAGACTAGGCCTTACCGATTGTTACACCTGCAGCAGCCAGCCCATTTATGAAAATGTACCTTGAATGCACCCTGGAATTCATTTCTAATGAATTTTAGATTCACTGAACAAAACAGAGCAAAGTGAGTCCACTCCAAACCCTAATTTTACAAGTATTGATACCAAGATTTGGGGATGATGTGACTTGCTGAGCCGTACAATGACTTGGTGACAATAATAAATAGATTCAAATCTCCTGAGTAGATTTACTTCTTTATCAGTTTTCCTTCTATGATTGCACATTGCTACTCAGATTCAAACATAAAAATCAATGAGCCTGTCAGTGTCTCTGTTTCCACTCATAGACAACAGAAACCACTAATGCCTTCCCTTCCTATGGCACAGAGATTTTATTTAACTACTGTTGAACGTTCTCTGTAAAAATGCTTTGACTTCAGAGACACACCACAGCCAAGATGAGCAGCCCATCACTTTGATTTCAACTTCTCAGTTTACTCTCTCACTTCCTCTATTGACTTTTCCCCCCTGCAGCCTGCAACCCAGCAGAAGCTGGAGGAGAGATTTGTGATTTCCTCTTCCACTCCAGCTCCACTTAACTAAGGAGAAAGGTATTGTGAATAAAACAGAACAAAGGTTCCTGTATGGTAGCATTAAAAGCTTGTCATTAATGTGCACAAGCTCAGAATGAGAATAAAAAGAGGTTAAAGTTTAAAGTCTTGCACTGGAAATGATTATGGCACTACTCAGAAACTCCAAATTCATCCATATGTGCAAACATAGCACACATAAAATAGCCTGCCAAACCCAAGAGATTTTTTATAAGTTCTAATATTCTCTTTTAAAAGGGAGAGGTTGGGATTAATGTGAAAAAAGAGCGATGTAAATAAAAGAAGGGCTGATGAAATGTTGCACATTTCAGGAGGCTGAAAAGACATGAAAATCAAATGTGATAACTGACTCAATACTTGATTCTATGTTGGGGTAAAGTTGCCATAAAGGACATTATCCGATCAGTTGAGAAACTGACATAAGATCAAAAGAATAGGTAAATGTGTTATTGGTATTATCCATAAAATCTGGTGGAGATTGATAATTCTGGTATGACTGTTTTAAAAATCCCTATTTTTAGAAAATCCATGGTAAAAGACTTAAGGGTGAAGGCTCCTGGTATAAGTACTTATCCCTATATGATTCAGGAAAATAACAGGAGAGAAACAGGAGATAATGGAGAGAGGATAAATAGAATAATAGGATTATAAATTAGATAGATGATAAATAGATGATAGATAGATAGAAAATGAGGTAAAATGTTTACAATAACTGAATTGCTAAAACGTGGTGACACATGTTTTCTGAAACAGAGTCTCCCTCTGTATCCCAAGATGGCCTGGAACTCACTAAGAAAACTAGACTAATCTCAAATTTACAATTCTCCTGCCTCAGGTTCCCAAGTGTTGGAATTACAGCTGCTATTTTTTATTCTTGCAGCTTTTCTGCAAGTTTGAAATTGATTCTGGATGAAAATTTTTTTTCACATTTTGTGTGAACTTTTTTTGTGATACTTAAGATCACTGGCCTATCTCTATTTGTCTATCATCTATCTGTCTTTATTAATCATGTCCTTGGCACTGCATCAAATGGTATTGGAGCTAAAGAGATGAATAAACATACTTTTTGTCTAGTTTGTCTCTAGTTCAAAAGAGAAGACACAAATACATAAAAAGGCAGAAATAATAAATGCTGACAATCAAATGAGCAGTAGCAGCAAAACAGGAGGCAAATGGAATTTCAGGATTTTACAGAGGAGGCAGAGTATGAGTGACCCCTTTGGCCTCAAAAGGAACAGAAGAAGAAAGGGCCGCACAGGCAAAGCAGACAATGAGAGCTGAGTGGCAAGGTGGGAAAACACACCCTGTCGTGAGCAGTCTAATTTCAGTGGTTTCATTGGGGAGAGAGGTGTCAAAGATCAGCGTCAGAATGTTGGTTGGGTCAATAGGAGACACCTGGAAATGCCAGATTAAGGAGTTTGGACTTTTCAAAGGCCGAAGGTCAGCAGTCTCTTAGAAGTGCTGACCCTTCTGTTTCTAAACAGCGCAGACACAGCTGGGGCAGGCTGTGCCAATGATTATGCAAGAACACCAAAATACTCTAATATTTGGAACTATCTCCTTCTTAGATTCCACTGTTCTGGAATCCATTTGAAAACAGACCTATGTTCCTGAGCTAATTTGGCAATCATTGTTTACAATTAGGTGCACTTTTTAAAATTACATTTGTGTATGTCTGTGTGCAGATGAGAATATGTCCCAGTGTTCTTGTGGAGGTCAGAAGACAACTTGTAAAAGTTTGTTACCTCCTTCCACTATGTGAGTTTCAGGAATGGAACTCATCAGCAAGTGCCTTTACCCACTGAGCCATCTCACCAGCTCAATTTAGTGCATTCTAATCAGATAAACATATGCCTTGCCTGTAACACGTGGATGCTTTCAGTTATGTTGTAAGCCATGCTGGGGAAATGAAAACTGTCCGAAAAGAATGGAAAGCAGTAATTTTCAACAACTGAGAGAGTATAACTGAAAGCTCTGGTGTATTAGTCAAGATAATTAGTATTAGCTATTGTTTGAAAAAAATCCCATTGTTTTAACATAGTAAAGGTCTATTTCTCATTTGTTCAAGTCACAGATTTCTACAGGAGGGACAACTCTTCTTAGTAGATCTCTCTTAGTTAGTGACCTAGGAACCCAGGCAACTGTATCTTGTGATACAGCCACCATAAATACACAGTGTCAGGCCAGCTGTGGTGGAGGATGTCCTTAATCCCAGCACTCAGGAGGCAGAAGCAGGCAGATCTCTGTGAGATTGAAACCAGCCTGCTCTACATAGCAAGTTCCAGGCCAGCTGCAGCTACAGGGAGACCCAGGTGGTGCCACCCATAGCCTAGGAACTATTGGCAGCTGATCACTGGTGGGTGGAGGGGGTGATGCTAGATAGGCTGAACAGGCTCCAGTTGATGAACTCACACCAAGGGACATCTGGGGACACAAACTTGACAGACCTCAACATACACGACAGAATGCATGAAATCCTGTAAGCAGGCTGTGGGAGAGTACAGATGGGGGAGAGGGCCTAAATATGAATAAGATGTATTGTATGAAATGCACAAAAATTCAATTAAAAATGTAGATTATAAAAGAGAAAGATTTAAAAATAAATAAATAAATACAGAGTGGTCCAAACCACTTCAGAACAGAAAGAATGAGAGGGATGAGCGCACTTCTGCCTATGTGACATGGGCTCAATCAGGCTGCAAGATGTATCAGCACATATGTTCTATGTATCCAGGAAGATGAAATGAAATCATAAGTATCATGGTCTGAGGTTCCCCCAGGAGATGACTTTGAGACAAATATATGGGTAGCGATAACTTAGGTAACTAATGATACAAGGAGGGGAATAGGGATGTGGGACAGGAAAGGTAGAGAAGCCACTATAGAGTGCACCAAAGAGTGTGCTTTGCACACCTCAGACTCAAACAGGTGGGGCCTTCTAGAATACTATGTTGATGGTTAATGTTAACTGTCAACTTGACAGAATCTAGAATCACCCAGGAGATGGGCCTCTGGGCATACCTGTCAAAGATTATCAAGACTGTATTTAATTGAGATGGGAAGACCCATGCACTGTGAACAGCACCATTCACTGACTGGGATCCTGGACTGTATAAATGGAGAACGAAAACTGTGCAGCATTCATACATTCTATATGCTCTGCTTCCTGACTGCAGATGCAGTGTGACCAGCCAGTCTCATCCTCCTGCTACCATGTCTTTCCTGCCTGCTGCCATGTATCCCTGGCCATGATAAACCATAAGCTAAAATAAACCCTCTCCCATAAGTTGCTTTTGTCAGGCTATTTTACCACAGCAACAGGGTAAGAAATTAAAACACCATACAAAAGAAGCTTTCAGGTGTTGTTCCCCCTGAGCAATGAAGAAACCAAGCTATTTATCCCGCAACTCCTGCCCTTCCTGGATTGAGGGTTGACCCCTGGGAAATTAACTCTGTGGCATCTGTGGCAAGCAGATCAAGCATGCTCCAGTAGCCAAATAATGTAGCAAAGTCACGTGTGGTTCTGTGAGAAGTAAATAATGTCTATTAAGTGATAATAGACAATATTAATGTCTATTAAGTTCTGAAGGTCTATGAAAGGGGTAGAAGTAGCATCTGCTACAGCGAGCATGGACCAGTGACTTCAAGTCTATCTCCTCCCTCACAGATGACTCTGATGAAGAAGAGAAGCAGATTACTGCTGAGGCAATAGTTCTGTGCATGTGTCCTGAAAACATATTTTCAAAAAGGTCCCCAGATGAGTTCAAAGCAGCCTATAACAGAGCATTTGGAACACACACATACACACACACACACACACACACACACACACACACACAGTCCTCTACTCAAACATCTGCCATTTCACTTATCTCAAAACCATTCCAGTGAAACTTTTATCAGAAGATAATCAATGGCCTCCTAGTCCAAATTTCATTGACTCTCCGAGTCCTCAACTTAGTCATTGGCCAGATTTTACTATTTCCTTCTTCTAGTATTGTCCCTGCCTTCTTGAGTATTCATTCTGTACCTAAGAGCCAAGCAGCTTACTTCCTTGGAAGTCCACAATTGTTCCTGATCACATACCTAGACCTTGAGAAGAGACATGAAATGGTAGGAGCAATTATTTACAATAACTGCTTGAAGTCACTGGTTGGCAAGAATTCTGAGACTGCATGGTCAACTAGTAATGGCAGACCATGGGTGCTGACATAGGGTAGGCTGAGTTTGGATAGTAGTCAGCTATGCTGTAGATCTTGCTCACTTTTACGTCTTCCATGATCTCGCTGACAATCTCATCCACTCCCAAGGTGATAACTATTATTTCTACATAAATGACACCAGGACATACATTTCTATTTAAGACCTCTTTCAGGAGCTACAAACCCAGTTTCCAACTCTTTTGGGGAACATACCAACCTTGATATTTATTTTCTGATTAAATCTCTTTCATCCTTCAAGACACACCAGCTTAAAACCTTGGCCATATATTCACTTCCTTAATATCTCCTCACCATTTTCCCCATCATTTACCATAGTACTCATCAAATTGTGCTAAAATTAGTTCTTCACTCTCTGTCTGCTCTGAAATGCTCTGGGCTGTTTAAATAAAAAAGACAGATCAGGGCTAGGGAGATGGCTCAGTCAGTGAATAAAGAGCTTTCTGTGCAAGTATGAGGACCTAAATTCAAATTTCCTGAACCCACATAAAAAACTGGGCATGGGGGCACACATCTGTAACCCCAGTGCTATGGGTAGAAGAGACAGGAGGATGAGTGGGGCCTGATGACTGCCAGCCTAACTACAGGTTCAATGAGAGACCCTCTATCAAGGGAGTAATGTAGAGATTATAGAGCAGGATACCCTATTTCCCCCTCTGGCCTTACACTCAAGTGCAACACACACATGCACACACACATACATCCCACATACACACACACAGAGCCAAATCTAATTCACCTTGCATCCTTGTGTTTCTGGCACAAAGTAGACACTGTGTAATTGCTTGAAGATTGATTGTGTATTGATATGTGTTGTGTATAAATTATATAACATATAAATGCATAAATTGTATATGTTTTGTTCCTTCTCTTTAACTCAGCCACTCTTCCCATTCCACATCTATCATCAGTCGCTAAATTCTGTTCATCCAGCTACTGTTTCTCTTTTTCTCTTCATATAACTATCTACTGAAGATAGATAGATAGATAGATACATAGATATATGGGTACATAGATAGATAGATAGATAGATAGATAGATAGATAGATAGATAGATAGATGGAATATCTCTAGAAAACCCCATAGGTACATAAAGTACATTGGTCTTTGTCAGGTTTTTCAGGAAAAAGAATAGAGGATGAAATGCTAATAGATATTGGGTTTCTTTTTGATATAACAAAATGTGTTGGAATTATTGGTAATGATTGCACAACCAAGGGAATATATTAAAAGCCACTGAATTGTGAAGTTTAGAATAGTAAATTTCATGTATCTAAATTAACATCTCACAGCAACAGCAGTGATGTTATTAGTTCTATATACTTTGTATGCAGTAAGTTTCAGGGATTTTTGCAAACATTTTAATATTAATTAAGGAAAGATAAAAGCTTCCGCCTTAAAATTATTCTTCCTAGCCAGGCTTGGTAGTACTTTCCTGCAGTCCCAAGCAACTTGGAAGGTTAAGGTAGGAGAAACTCAAGTTTGAGGCTTGCTTGGCTACACAGTGAGTTCAAGGCCAGCCTGAGCAACTTAATGAAACTGTATCTAAAAAAGCAATAAAAGAGCTGGAGAGGTAGTCCAGTGGTAAGAATACTCACCTACCGTATGCAAAGCCCAAAGTTTAATGCCTAGTACAATAAAAATAATAAATAAATAAACCAAATAAGATTATCCTTCTTTTATATTTCATTCCTGTGCATGGAGTGAAGACCAAACTTCTTGCCAAGTTGTTCATGCCCTACTTAGCAGGCCTCAACCTCCTTTGTCCTCCCCAATGAACTCAGTCATTTGTGATTTCTCCATTTCTTCATTGTAAGCTGGACTTCCTGTTTCAGAGGCTTTGTTCTCCGACACTGTTGCTCATCTCTAATCTTGTGTTTTCTCTCACCCGCCCAGCCCTACCTACAGAAATATTTCCTGGGCCAGATCAAATCTCACATCCCCAAAATTGCAGTGGAAATGTCTCTCTCATTTTTAGCTCTACTAACACCTTGCTCAGCATCTGTTTTATAGCATTAATACAATGTTTTATATAATCAGCTGTGTATTTCTTGTTAGGCAGATTTACCTTTGATTCTTCTAAAGTATACAACATATGGAGTAGCTAGTCCAGAAAACTTTGGAGGTTTAGATCTTGCATTATAGGTGTATCACTTAGGGCAGGGCATAGTCAATAATTCTTTGCATTCGACCAGTTGCAGAACTTTTCAACAGTTTCCATCTGTTGCAGAAAGAATCTTCTTTAATGAGTGATGAGAAGTATATTTGTCTGTAAATATAAGGATGCATATTTAGAATACATGAATAGGGTCTTCTAAGACTGCTCCCTCCATTTGCACCTGGCTATGTTTACAATACCATGCATGAATTCTCTCCTATTGAGTGGGCCTCAAGTCCAATTAGACAGCTGTTGATTGCCCCCAAGATAAAAGTGGCACAACTGCACCAGTAGAGATAGTTGGCTAAACCAGTCATTGATATGATTTGTAGAATTTTCAGGTGGGTAGGATCCATGATTAGTCTTTTGCCTTGGCAGCTTGCACAGTATCTGTTTATACTATGAAAGCTATTCTTCAAGGAGGAGGCTTCATTTCCAGCCCCATAGCTCCAAGTCGTGTGTCTGAAGTATGTCCTGTTTCCAGCAATAGGTTCGTAATTACCTTCATGTTCTGGGAGGAACTCAACGGCTGTGGCAATAGCCTATATTATTTGTGAAGTCTCTTGGACTACCCTGACCAACAGCTCAAAGGGAGGTGTCCCATGCCTGACACTGTGCTTTTTGTTATATAGCCATCAGCCATACACATGTACTAACATTTATATTATGTGTGTATTTTTAGTAGGCTTATTAAATACATTTCCCTTTGGTTTTTCACACCACTTAAACATCATTTATCACTCTTTCCTCTTCTACCTCTGTATAGTCCTCCCTCCTCCCTGCCCAGTTAAAGCATCCTCCATTTTTTCCATTTCCCATTTGATAATCTGATAACTTGTTTCCAACTATTCCCCACCATTCTAGAGCTCCTTCTTCCCCTCCCTCCCACCTTGGTTACTTTCCGTTTTCCTGGCTCCTGTGGCTACATCCGGATATATACTTAAATCTAATGATTGGAGCTAGGATCTACAAATGAGAGAGAATATGTATCACTTGTATTTCTGAGTCTGTGTTACTCAGTATAGCAGTTTCTAGTTCAATTCATTTACCTGTAATTGTCATGATTTCAGAGGTTTTTGTTTGTTTGGTTGTTTTTTTACCTCTGAGTAGAACTCTATAGTATAAGTGTACTACATTCCTATTATCCATTCATCAGTTGAGGGATATTTAGGTTGTTTCAGTTTCTTAGCTATTGTGGAAAGAGCAGAAATCAGCATGGCTAAGTAAGTGTGTCTATAGTAAGATATTGAGTAAATTGTTTGAGAAAAAAAGTGAAAATACACATTTATGCATTAGCTCAGTCACCAAGTACCATCACAGCATACCATATGTCAGACAGACATGTCTAAATCAGAACATGTCCTTGGCTTCACACAATCAAGTATTTATTAATTATTATCATTTTGAGGCAGGATTTCATTTATCCCAAGCCAGCCTCAAACTCATATCCAAGGATGGCCTTTAGCTTCTGATCCTCCTGTCTCTACCTCCCAAGTGCTCAAATTACAGCTGTGTACCACCACACCCAGTTGCTGCCATGCCGAGGATCAAACCCAGGGTATTATGAAGAGTAGTATATAACCAACTAAGTTATATTTAATTCATGTAGAATATACATAGAGTATGCACCAATCTTAAGTGCACACCTTAGCAACTTTCTACATATGTATCTATCCATGGAACCACCACTCTCATCAAGACAGAATCTTTCCAACTCACTAAACTCCCTCTTGGTCAATATCCTTCCACCCAGAGGCGACCACTCTAACAACTTTTATCATCACAGATTATTTTTGCTCATTTGAAAGTCGTGTAAATAGAATTACATGATATGTTCTTTCATGCCTAGCTCTTTTTATTCATCATCATTTCTTTGAAATTCGTCCATATGGTTTTATTTTGTTTATGGTTTCTTTTTACTGCTATATGGTATTCCATTATTCAATATTCTATTGTCCATTCCACCAGTTTTTTAATCTATCCCTTTACTGATGGACATTTGATTTGCTTCCAGTTTTCAAGAACTATGAATAAAGCTGCAGTGAACACTCTTGTGGATAGTTTCTTAATGTATACAGCACTCATACCTCTTGGATATGTACCTTCGAACGGAATTGCTGAATCCTAAATGGCTTTACTAGACAATGTCCAACAACTTTCCTAGACCGGTGATGCCAACACACTCTCACCAACAATATATGAAAATAAACAAATAACATAAATATCTGACAGTAAAAGAAATGTGACATGGAGAATTAAGATAATGAAGCTATTTTAAGTTTAGTGGTAAGAAATTTTCTCCAAAAGATGATTCAGCCTCATGAGTGCCAGAATTAGTACAAGTTTAGGCCAGCCTGGAGTCCACTATAAGTCTGAAGAAAACCAAGGGTGCATTATGAAATCCTATCTGAAAAACACCAAAAAATAATAGTTAAAATTTAAGCAGAGACTTAAATGACAAGAAGCTAGCCATCCATGTGTCAGGAAGAACATCTCAGGCAGTAGGTAAAACCACGAAGGCCTCAAGACAGGAAGTAACAACTCATTTAAGGAACAGAAAGAAAGAGTCCAGTAATCTTAGAGTAAGTGGGAAAGTGAAGGCAACAAATAGAAGGAGTGTTATTGAGTCAGCTGCCACAACAGGTGTCTGGAAGGCAATCTGAAGGGAAGTTATGGGGAAGATATAAAATACATAGTTCAGAATTATCTTACACAAAACCCAAGAAGGATGGGGTATTTGTGTACCATTTCCCAATGCAATTGGTTGACGATTGCTCTTGACAGATTAAGGGTGGAGGTGTTATTTGCTCAGCATTTGTGCATCTAATAAAATATCATAACTGAAATTCAACATCTTCCTCTTCATATGAACCTTTTACTTCATTCTATTGTTATTGGTCATCTTCGTGACGTTCAGCCTCTACAACTTTCTCCTTTAATTCACCCACCTCCTCCTACCTTCATTGTCATGACCAGAATCATGTCTACCATGGACTCTGGCTTTTCTTAAGTTCCTGTACACTGGGCATTCTGCCTAGTATAGTGTCTTAACACTACAACTCACCCAGTACATTCATGCTTAGTAGAGGAGGCATAATTATGCTGATTTGGAAACATGTCAAAATGCTTTTAAATCTCAATTTGGTTCTTGCTATTTCTTACAGTCTCTTCAATTCTTAGGTCCTGTATGCGTGTTTTGAAACTGGGTCTCATGTATCCCAGGCTGACCTCAAACTTGCTATGTAGCCAAGGATGACTACCTATACCATGCCAGTATTGGGATTATGGGTGTGTGCAGCCATACCTAACTTGCAGTGCGAGGGATAGGCTCAGGACTTCATGCATCCTAAACAAGCACGACTAGCTTGCAGATGTTTTATTGACAACTAAAGTCTTACATTTATATCAGTTACCTGTTGTCACATAATTCTGTGTAAGAGAACACTCCAAGATTCAATGTCTTTAAACAACAGGCATTTGTTTAAAAGACTCTGGGTTAGAAACTTAGGCTGAGTTCAAACGGCATTGCTTCTGGTTTCAACTGAACTCATAGAACTTATAGGCAGCCACAGCTCAACTGATATAGTGAAACCTCAGCTGAAACAGCTAGGGCAATTCATTCCTGCTCGTGTGGCATCTTCTGGTAGGTTCTCAAGCAGAGACAGAAAAAGAACAAGGAAAATCACTCAAGGCCTTTCTAAGTCTAAGCTCAAAAGCGGCCCACCAACATTTCTACCCTTATTGGCCAAAACAAGACATAAAATCAGCCTAGATTCAAGGGAAGGGAAAACAGATTCTGAAAATTCAGTGAATGAAATGTCACATGACATAGGATATGAATACAAGAAGAGCTGAAGAACTAAAGTCATTAATGAAACCTATCATACTTTAACATTTGACTTTTGAGAATGGTTGAGATATTTTTGTACATCAATCATATCCCCATAAAGTGGTTATAAGATTGAGTGCATACTCTCTTCCCTTTACAGCTCCAAGTTTCTATGCTATAAAACATCAACATATATCATATAAGCAGCACTACTTTAGGTTTGAATTATTAGATATTGATTTGGTTCTCATTTCTATGCAGATGACAAAAATTGTTTTTGTTCTCATTTCAATGACGACAGGAAAAAGAAATGGGCTCTAGAAAGCCAGGAATGTAGTTCAGTGGTAAAGCACTTACCTAGCATGCACAGTGCTCTGGGTTCAATCACTAATATTGTAGAAGAAAGAAAAAAGAAAGGGAGGAAAAAAGAGAAGAAAATAAAATGACTGTGGGAGGTATGATTTCCCTCACAGACATCTTCTGCAGACTTTAGAACTAGGATTGTCAGTCACTTATATGAAAAGTCATCTCAAGCACAAGTTAGATAATATCATTCACCACCTTACAGTGTATAAATTTTATTTCATATCGAAGAGAAGAACATTCTTCCTATACCTGATGTCTTCACTGGAAGAGTGGCAGTGCGTCATTTATGAAAGAGAACAAAGGAGCCAACGCTATTACCGCTGTTGCCATGGCCATATCATATTAAATCAAGATAAAGGAGGTTACTAAAATGGCTCTTCAAACAGGGTGTCTCCTCATAAGACATCTCTGCCAGTGACGTCAGCGGGAACATTCGGTACAGAGTGTCCAGTGGCGAGAATGTACAAAATAGTCAAGCTGATGAGGATCCTATGAATCAAAGGGCCCTGCTGTGCTCTGTGCAACACTATTTCTGTCATGCGTGAGGTGTGTGTCCTGAATTTGATTTACTAGCTTTAACACCATTCACTGTCAGTGTGGTGTACAGATGCTGCAGCAAGGGACTCCAATTAGGAACAGAAAACTCCACCTCAGTACAATTGAAGAATAGCAATTCAAACAGATGGAAAGCTATGCTGAAGAAGCATGGGAAGGCAATGTATTCCTAATTTCCCAGATAACCCAGATGGTTCACAGCCTTGGGGTTGAATCTAAGGCTGTGACCCAGGTGGGTCTCTTATCTTTCCTTAGCCTCAGTTTCTTCATCCAAAAAAATGTGTTGGAATAATCCTTAAAGTTTAAAATACATAAAGAAATTAAGCACCCTATAAATGTGAACTATAATTTTTTAAATCAAAGGGTTCTTGGAAGCCATTCATCCCAGGCCCCTAACCCACCATTCAGAAGATAGAAAAAAAAAAAAGGATGAGAAGTCCCCTGTTGGTTACACAGCTAGTGATAAATACAGTAAGTGCCTCTCTGCGTGATTACTCCACTAGCACACCCGGCAGCCTATCTTCTTCCACAGAGTACGGCTTCAATAAATATCTGGGGACTTCCCCTTACCCTGGATAGCCAAGTCCTAGGCACAGGAAACTGAAAGGTATGGAATTTTCTAATGAGGCACTTGCCGCTTGCTCCCTTTAATCCACTGCAAGTGTCTCTGGGAAATAAAATATTGGCAGGTTCATCCAACAGCTGCTCAGCCTAGAGACCACAGCTTATTTTTGTCCATTTATGTTAACTCATCTGTCTTAAGTTCTTTGTTAGTGACTCACCGCATACTGCTACCAAAAATACACACCAAAATCCAAGAATCATTCATATGAAGGGCAAACCTCTTCCTTAAAATATCACATTTCTGCTGTCTTGTTTTTATGAAGTTTTTCCTTCCTCCCACTTCCACATCGAATTTTCCTCTCTCATTTCTACTCCATCTTTGATCACCATCAGTGGAAGTTGCATGAGGTGATCAAGAGAATTCTAGAAGATCCGGTTTGGGTTCCAGCTTTAAATACTTTAGCTGAAAAAACAAGTTGCCACTAGTAAGCAGCTCAGTTTCCGTCCCTAGACTAAAGGGAGGGGTTGTATTAGCTCTAGAGTACCCACCAGTGCAATGTAAAGAATTTTCTCATCTCTTGCCCTTTAAAGATTCCAATATTTGAAGGATTTTGTATCTTTTCTTTTATTATGTGCGTGTGTGTGTACGAATGTCACAGCACATATGTGGAGGTCAGACGACAATTTTGTGGAGTTCATTCTCTCCTCTATCTTGTGAATCCCTGAGGTTGAACTCAGGTTGTCAGGCTTGATGGCAAGCACCTTTACCCACTGAACCATCTCGCCAGCCCTCTAAGAAGGATTTTCATTTGCTACATAAACTGCCTTTTAAAATTAAAAATTAATATTACCATTTTATATTAGTTGCACGTGTGAACAACCTAATTAATATACAGTAGAAATAAGAAAGAACAGCATTAAGCAGGGAATGAAAAGGTTTGAAGGATTAAATGGATTTATTTAGCAAGACTGCTACAGTTTCAAATACTGCACCCACCCTTTTCACAGGAAAACATATCATCTTTGTTATGCTTAGAGAAATATTGAAGAGGGTTCATATACTATGTTGTAGAATCAAAAATAGACAGGTATGGGGAGGATACAGTCCAACTTCAGCATGATGCTAACTTCAAGGAAAAAGAAAAGAAAGGAGACAGGGGAGACCATCTCCAACTGCATCTATAACAGTTCACTTGTTAAATCTGACACAAACACAGGAAATTTTAATATGTGAAATTTGAGTAATTATAAACTATTTTAAAATGAAAATGATTTGAATAATTAAATTAATTTAAAATAAGCTAATCAACTGAAACTCACACGTTGCTGGTGGGTGTGTAAAATCATATTACCAATTTGGAAAATACGGGTAGTTTCTTTAAAAATAAACCTACACCTACCACACCTAGCAATTCCCTTCCTAGGTATAGATCCAATAGAATGAATATATAATTCACAAAAAGACATGTGTAAGAATCTTTAGCGATAAGGATATAACAATGTTAGAGTACTCGCCTAGCAAGCACAAGGCCTTATGTTCAATCCCTAGTACAAAATGAACATTTATGGAAGCCTTATTCATAACAGCCACAAACAGGAAAGAGCTCAAATGCCCATCAAGAAGTGAAGGGTTAAACAAATTTCGATATATTTACACAATGGAACGCTACTTAGCCATAAAAGAGAGGTAAGTTATTTTATCCAATAACATGAATAAATCTCAAAAAAGAAAACTATGCTGAGTCAAAGAAGCTGGAAACAAAAGAATGCATACTGTGTGGTTCTATTCATATTAGATACTAACCCAGGCAAAACAAATCCACAGTGATGCGAACCAGAGCAGTGGCTGCCTATTATGGAGGGAGTTTGCTTGGAAAGAGGTATGGAGAAATTTCTGGAGTGAGGAACATATCTTGAAATATCTTGATTGGTGGAGTTATAAACATACAGGCATTTACATTTGCAAAACAAAGCTCTTCAAGCTGTACGTTTCATACTGCCTAATTTTAAACTAATATTTTTATTGATTCTTTGAGAATTTCATACAATGTATTTTATCATATTTAATCCCATTTCCTTTCAGATATACTCCCACCTCCCTAGTCCCCACTTTATGTCTTCTATTTTTTTAAGTTGATCAAGTCCAAATTGTGTTCCCCAAATACCCTTGGGTTCGGGTTCATCTCCTGGAGTATAATCAGCCTATCCAAGATCATATCCTTAAAGAAACGAACTCTCCCTCTCTCAGAAGTTACAAATTGCTAACAGCTTCTCAGCTAAGAGTGGGGCTTCTTACCCCTTTCCCTCCTCCATGCTAGGGTTTTGTCTGATTTGGGCTTCTGAAGGTCTTGTGTATGTGCAACTGACCTGATGTGTCCAGACATGGTTTCTTTGTACTTATAAAGGATATCTATATCACACTGTATAAATTTTACCTCAATATTTTTGAGACAGAGTCTCACCATGCAGCCCTCACTGGCCTGTAACTCGCTTTATAGACCAGGCTGGAGTCAAACTCACAGAGATCCATAAGTCTCTGATGGAGCTCCCAAGTTCTACAATTAAAGGAAAGCACCAGCACCCCAAGTTTATCTCAGATTTTTAAGACTAAAACCCATAAACTTATTTAGTAGCTTCAAGGGATCTAGGGATTTCAGTCTAGTAACTTAGTCCTGTAGTAAAGATACTGCAGTTACTTTAGTCTCTGAATAGTCTAGGAGCTTGCTTTCTATATTGCTCTTGATTCTCATTACAAATGGAGTTTTTCTTGGATGATATCTTTCAAAGGCACTGTGTTATAATAGAGAGAATATGGGTTTTAGGAATAGCCAACATTCTGAGTTTGCACTTCTGCTCCCTGGATCTCAGGCTGTATGACTGGGCAAGGAAGTGACCTCCTTGAGTTTATTTTCTTAACCTTACACAGGAAACTACAAAGCCTACTTCCTAGGGTTATTTGGGAGATTTAATTAGATCACACAAGCTAAAGCATATTTCACACAGCCAGGCATAGCGCAGATGCTCCATCCATTCTGGTTTCCTTTTCTTCCTTCCTTTACTTTTTATAGACCTTCCACAGAACGGAAGCTTTGTATCTCCTCCATCACTACAGTTCAAATCCTGAGGATATAGGAATAGCCTCCCTGCTCTCCTCAAAGGCAACAAGCAAAAGTGCTATCCTTAGATCCTGAAAACGGAGCTACTGTTCCGAGTCCCATGATGTCAGCTCCCTCCAGCCCCACTCTTGACCCACAGGATAGGAAATCAGTGGCTCAGGGACTGGGTGCATTCAGAGCCTACACTCTATCTAGACCACTAGGTATGAGGGCCCCAGAATATGCTGCCCAGACCATCAAGAGTTTTCATCCAAAGCCAGTATAGGCACCTTGCCTGGTTTTATCTTCCTAAGAGAAGACTGTCACAAATGTTCACATCTTCAGTTCCAAAAAGCCATCAAAAAGCAAATATTTAGGAATGTGTGGACATGCATTATGCAAGGCCCCTCATGATGTTATGAAAACCTTGGAGTGGATAAAAGGGGAAAGATTAATTTCAAATTAGATCTAGGAGCCAGGGGCTAGCTCAGGACAGATTGCCAGGTTCTGGTGCAAGTATGACACTGAGAAGGTCAACAATTCTAAATTCAGATCTGACTTTCCAATCACTGAAGTATTTTGGTCCAAATAGGATACATGACACATGTTATAAATTCAAAAATTTAAACAGAATGTACGGGGGGCAGGAGGGATGGTGCAGCAGTTAAAGGCTGAGGCTAATAACCAAAACATGAAACATAGCATACATAGAATGGAAGCTTTGTATCTCCTCATGGGCCTACGTTTCCCAAGTGTTATGAATGTGTCAAGCCAAGAACCTAATATTCTATTGACCAAAATGTCCTCTCTGCACGTCATTTCTCTAATCACAGACTTCATGCCTCTGTGACCATATTGTAATTTCTTTTTTCTTATTACAACTTGTTATTTTTTTTAATAAGTGTCTGACTCCTCCATTAAAACATAATTTCCAAGCCATCGGAAAAAATTCTGCTTTCCTTCCTGTAGCCTTCTTTACAAACTCCAAAATAGTGTCTGGTACATAGGAGGAGCTGAGTAAGGTACTTCTTGAACTAATGCCTAAGTGATATAATGAAGGAAGTTTCATTTGCCTGCCTTGGTCTGTTTCAGAATTAATATTTCTGAACATGAAAAAAAAAATCTAATCTATGGGTATGGTGGTGCATGCCTTTAATCCCAGCACTTAGGAGGCAGGTGAATCTCAGTGAAATGGAAGCCAGCTTGGTCTATACGGAGAGTGCCAGGCCAGCTGTGACTTTTGTGGTCTCAAAAAACCAAAAGCAAAACAAAGAAAATATCTAGACTGAGGTTGTAGCTTAGTTCATAGACTTCTCCCCTAGCATGCACAAAGCCGTAGGTTTGCTCCCTTACACTGAATAAACTTGGGAAGGAGACACATGCCTGTAATCCCAGTACTTGGGAAGTAGAAACAGGAGGATCCTAAAATCAATATCAACTTCCCTACCGAGGAAGTTTGAGGCCAGCCTGGGATACAAGAGACCTTGACTGAAAAAATAAATAACTTTCTCCACACCAAAATTTGTTTCTGAATAAAAATCTTTTTAATAAGTCACCTCACTTGCTTTTTTAGACTTTCAGTTTCAAGAAACCTGCTGAACACATCCTCCATTCTTCTATTTCTCTTGCTCTATTTGACTATATTGTGTCTGTTCTCATTACATGGAACTTTGGCTCCTTCCATCCCATACTTCATCTTTCTCAGTTGACCTTCATCTGCCTCCAATTCCTTCCATCACTGTTTCCACTCTTTTATCATAACCTTTAAGCATCATTTCCTTTTGCCTGGCACAATTCCATCTCTGGAGCAAATCAAGGGATGTCTCCATATCTACATTTGAACTACATCATGGGATAATAAATTACCAGATGTAACAAAATGATCTTAAAAAAATGCATTCATTTCTTTCCTGGCCAAAACTCTTGCCTACTGACTATTGCACATTCTTTACATGGTTAAAATTAAATATGCAAGTTTCCATGGCATTTAATTAGCAATCTGGCAGAAAGAAAATGCCACTTTACTTTCATTCACAAAATTTAGTTTAATTACATTCCATACCTTTTTCCAAGCCAAGACGGTTAGGTTCAAAGGTCTAATAAAGAAAACCCAAGGTAATGAATGGTGGCTGAGATGCCTCAGTAGATAAGGGTACTGGCCGGGGAATCTGATGGCCTGAGGTTGAGATCCCTAAAGCCCACACCAGGAAGGGAAGAACAGAACCTCACGTTGTTCTTTTACCTCTGTCCTTGCACCGTGGTATGCTCACAAATGCATAAGTGTTAGAAATTATTTTATAAAAGAAAAGTTAAATGTTGTATCACTTTTGAAAAACCTAAAATTCATATGATCTCCCTCTCCATCTCATCTCTCTCTTTATAGCTTTCCCTAGACCGTTCTAGTTTGAACTCCCTCAACTGAAATTTTAGATTACTTGTCAGCACAGAGTTGCCAATAAAAAAATACAAATTTCAGTTACATAAGACAAATAAATTCAAGACATCCATTGGACCGCATGGTGAACGTAGTCAACAACATACTGAAAAATGCACAGAGAATAGAGTTAACTATTATCACCAAAAAAGGATAAATACATGAGGTTGTGCATATGGTAATTAGCTCAATTTAGTCATGCAGCAATATACATGTATCAAAACATTATGTTGTGCATGAGAAATATAGGTAAATTTTATTTGCATTTTAAAAATAAGCATTAAAAATATGTCCCAATGAGTACTAAGATATAGTAAGCTAGAACAATGCATGTACTGTACTATTGCACCACAAGGTACTTACAGATAATACAATATCACACATTTCAAAAACTCTAGAAGAAAGGATTTTGAATGTTTTCACCAAACATAAATACTGAATGTTTGGGAAGATAAACATGATATAGTACCCCATATATATGTACATTTTTCATGTTTTTATACATCAGTTACAAACAAATGCAAAAAGGAATACTATTTTGCATTTATACTATGATTGCTATTATATTTAGAAAGATAAATGTGTATAGGCAAAGAGTAGGAGTTTTAAAAAAGAACTGATAGTAGTGGTATTGGGAATTTTATTTCCTTTCTAAACTAAACACTTCCAGACACTATCCTTTTGAATTTCAAATCAGTATTCATTCCATTGACATCTAGAAGCAACATCTCTCTGACCTTTAACAAACGTCCCAAATAAGTCAAAGTGCTCACAATAGATGCACCCCAATTATTACAAATATCTTACCAGTCTTTTTTTTAAATCTCAGAATATAGAGAATTTAAGCCCTTTTGCATAAATCTCAGAGTCTGGATCAAGTTGCAAGAGAAAAATTCTCTATAAATGCTCATGAAAATACAATATTTTAAAGATAATGAATAATAAATGGATTGCTAAAATTTCCTCATAATACGTACATATTGCGTTTATAAGGGTAAACATAAAAACATGGAGCCCAGAGGTTCACTTCCTGCAGTAGAGAAAGGTCTCTTTAAAACTGGCAGTAGATCTCCACACTTAGAAAAAATATCACCCTTTAGGCCTAGGTGCATAAAGAACTCAGAGTTTCAGTAAGCAAATGAGGCAAATAATACATTTGTGATAAAACTAATTTCATGAGTATATTTCCTAATCAAGGCAAAAATAAACCCTACACATAAATGCATCTTGCTAATGACTTCTCCATAAATAAAACTGCAAATTAATAATTATGTTCATTTCCTTAGCAATGCCTTAATTATTACTCTACATTCTTATAGAAATATCAGAAAAATGTAAACAAAAATAAGTCAAGAATGATTCAGCATCCCAGTAGATAAGCTTCAGATATATCTTTCTTAACAAATCAACTATTGTTATTTAAAATGAATTCTGTTTCATATTGGTGCTGGGGATTGAACCTAGAGCCTTGTTGGGCATCCAATCACTGAGCTATTCTTCCCCCTGCCCCGACTTTTATTACTGCTATCTAATTTATTTCAAACTTATGTATTTCTTTAACTTAAAGAATTTTTGGAGGTCAAAGAGGACTAAATTAATGCAATTAAATATCACAGGGCATTCTAGCAACAGATGATGGTGAGTTATAAGCACATGAACTGAATTATTAACAGCATTCAATTTTCTCCAAAAGCCAGTTGTTTATTATTTCACTTATGCATGTATTCTTTTATGTGCCACCAAAATTTGCTTACAAAAAGGATGAAAGGGGATTGAAATAAAAATTAAGCACATAGATGACAGAAGCACATCTATGGCAACAACAGGTGAAAATGCAACCTCCTTAGCAATCATTCCTTAGGTGGACTGCCCACACTTCATGTAAGGCTGTATTATTGTGTAATAAAGCAAGATCAAGGTGAAGGATGATGCTATCATTCACACTCACCACTCACTCTATGCTTCTAAGTCAAGAGATTTCTACACCAGTAAAGGTCTTTTATTAAGCAACTATACAGAATCCTGGGAGATTCTTTTATAATTTTCATTTTTAAATAAGAGAAAAAAGAATGATCAAGAATAATTTCTAACAACAAAGGAATCCATGGGCACTTTTTAAAACATGAAAATAAAAGGTGAATCACACTAGAGGGAATGAGGCTGGTTCTGGAAAAATAATGGTGGCAATTCCTCAACAGTGTGAGTTGGCTAGTTGCTTTGGGTTTCTTGAAATTTTAGGTTTCTTTGTTGGGAGAGGACATGAGAGTGCCTTTACACAACTCATCTGAATTGCTGAAGTCAATGTGCAGAATCTCACAGATAAGAAACAAGTAAGGGAAGAGCAAAAGTTTGAGTAATGGACTTATACCATACCATAAATGTACCATAACACAGAACATCTTCTTCCATCCAGTATTGACTAGCTGTCACATAACACTGACTTTCTGAAATTTTTAGATGTTATTCGGTATTCCAAGGTCTTCCATATCTAAAATAATGATACTCATATCTTTACTAATTTTGTTACTTTCACCTCTTCTCTATATAAAGTCACTCTCTTATTTTGATTTTTTGCGAGGTGAGTTATTTTGGGTTTTATATTTGTTTGTTGAAACATATATTGCTCTGGCCTGGAACTCACTAGGTAGACTAGGTTGACCTCAAACTCACAGGGATCCACCTGCCTCTGTCTCTGCCTCCCACATGCCAAGATGAAAGGCATGCACCACCAGGCCACAGTTTTTTTTTCCTATTTGTTGGTGAGAGCTACACAAATAGGCCCAAATCAATATTTTCCAAGAAAAAAAAGGAGACAAAATAAGAAGACAACCTAGGTAGCAAGAACTATCACAAAAGTGTTTGTATTTTATTCTTTTAAAATTGTGAGAATGAGAAAGAATGAGGAAGACTTAGAGTACATTCTCACCAAGTTTTGTTCTTCTGAAATTCTATATGACACTAGAAGAAAAAGGATGTGGATTACTCAATGGTTTTCAGCTACAACAGGAAATACTGAAAACAGATTAACCTCTTCTTTTTACTGCCTTTTCCTAAAATCCTCCATTGTTATTGTCCAACAATAGTGTTCCTTAACAATAGTATAGTTATACTTTCAATTTGGTATTCATTGAACATACAGTTTTATTGTCCTCTAGTAAGCTACTGAATGTGTTTCTTTGAGACAGAGTCTTACTATGTCACCCAGATTGGCCTCAAACTCAAAATTCTCCTGCTTCACTTCCCTTACTACTGGGATTATAGGTGTACACCACACTACCTGGCACTAACTTGACAAATTCTATAATGAGGCAGTTTAGGAAGGATTGCTTGGACCTTACAAGTTCAAAGCCAGCCTGGGCAATTTTGGAAGACCTGGTGTCAAAATATTTTCTGGGAGCTAGAGAGATGGCTCAGCAGTTAAGAGCATATGTTGCTCTTACAGAGGGCCTGGGTTCAATTCCCAGCACCCACATGGCAGTTCACAACCTCCATGTTCCAAGGGATCCAGTTTCAAGAGATCCAATGCTCTCTTATGGACTCTGCAGGCACTCTACACATGTGGTGCACAAACATACATAGAGGCAACACATGCTTACACATAACATTTCAAAATGTGTATAAATGTTTTTTGAAAATAATTTTTAATGTTGAGCAAAATAAAAGAATTATATAATATAGAACTAAATGAAAGGCTGGAAATCATTAGACTTGCCCTTTATTATGCACAGGATGAAACAAGTCCCAAGGGAATAAGCCCCAAGGGAAGAAATGATTTAACAGATACAGATGTAAATAATAGCAAAAATCCAGGACCTAGGTTATTATAACTCTTTGTCATGTTTTTGATGTGTGTGTGTGTGTGTGTGTGTGTATGTAGTTTATATATTTAACCATAAACTCTGGACAAACTTGCTATACTACATTTATGCTGAACATCACCCATTGTTACTGACAACTTTTCCTTCCTCCTTGAGAAAACTAATTTTCTTTCCTTATTTTCTTCTCAGTTTCTACCAGACTTTACTTGTCCCGAGTCCTAAATTTAGGACATCGTCTACTGTGTTTGGGGTATCATCTAATTTCATGAAGTCACATGAGAGTTGGTGTCATGTGACTTCATATGAAGCTTTTTAAAACATGGATTTTCCCAAGTATTTAGTATTATGATTAATCATCATCAATCACCAAATTTTTGGAAGAAATTGGTTATAGAATAGTGATAGACATCTTTGCCTTTTCAGATCTACTTTCCCCTTCTATCCCCACTTCTAGGCTCTTGTTCATTTACATGAGTGGTATAAATAAGCTCCTTTGACTTCTGACTTCCATTTGAGTTCCAAGAACAAGAGATAGCGACAGATGATGGCATCAATAGAAACATGAGGTTGGGGTACTGATTCCTTCCGTTCTGTCTCCACTGCATCACTACAGGCTATCTGTGTCCCTCTGTGGAAGGAGACAGCTACTGCTGGACATTACTCCAGAACACTGTGTCCCTGTAGCATTCCCTCTCTTTGTTCCTCTAGGCCTAAAGGTCATAGCAACCCTTCTGTGTTACTCTCCTAGGACAAAGCACAATGCTTTTGCCAGTTTCCTTCACCCTTCTGATCCTTTTGTAGGTAATCCCTCTGTCAACCCCTCCAAGCTACCCAGTTTGAATGTGCTTCCTCTTTCCATGCAAGATCTTAACTGACATAGAGCAAATAGGGCATTAAATAATTTGACAAATTAATTTAAATATTTATCACAAACATGGGTATGTTAAAGAATGGAATTAAAATACAAATTTGTTGTTCTCTGATAAAAGGCATCTCTGTGGAAAATTTCAGAGTACATTAGAAAATGTAATTCTCTTTCCTTAGTGAAGATTGATGATCAGCAGAACTCCATCAGAACTTCTGCGTTTCCACTTTTTATGGTCTATGGCTTATAGTAAAAGAGAAAGAACAAGAAAAAAAATGAAAAGAATTTCATGGCAGGAGTTCACCTTATAAAAAATATTTTCTAATTATGCCCTGAGCTTAGAACACTTAGTTACCATTTTAAAAACTCTGGTATTCACATCTATTTTTTTCATTTTTACGTTTCTACCCACGAATACAATTTTACTGATATGCATAAATGTGATTATAGCATATACATTTGGATTTTTGGTGCAGTCATTCTTCTTTTCCTGTTCAGCTTGACTTCCCTCTCTCCATTTTTTCCCTCTCCTCTCCATCATAGATCCTCCTTCCAAATAAATCATGGTAGCAATTTAATCTCTATCCATACACACTTCCTCCAAGTTTGTATAATTTTACACATATATATGCATACATACAAATATCTGTGTATGTATATAAAAGTAGTTATTTTAGTCATTGTTTTTAGAAAGATGAGTTTATATTATCCATCTTTTCTGTATATTGTTTTTCTTATTCCAAAACACCATTTGGAAGTTTCAAGTATGCTTATATACCTATCATTCATTTTTTAGCTGAATGAGCAATATTACATTGGGTGGCTATAACCATAATTTATTCAACCATTCCCTATTAATGAGCATTTCCTTCAGTAACCATCTTCTACCAATACTCTCTCTCTCTCCTTCTCTGTCTCTCTCCCTCCCTCCCTCCCTCCCTCCTTCTCCCTCTCCCTCTCCTTCTCACTCTCTTTCTGTGTATGTTCACATTTGCTAATTAAAAGGGATGAATGGGTCAAGGGGCATGACTATTTTTAGTTTTAATAAATGTTGCCAAATTGTCTTGCAAAGGCTGTAGCAGATCAAATTTCCTCCAGCAGTGAATGAGGGCTCTTTTCTCTGTATTCAGCCAGCAATAAGTGTTATAAAGTTCTTTTACATTTTATACTTGTTTCATAGGCAATATTTTGTTCTATTTTACATTTCCCTTTGCTAAGAGTATCTTTTCCTGTGTTGTTGAGCATCTGGATTTTGTATTTGACCCATTCTTCTATTTGCAGAGAAATTACATGTATAAAGTAGAAATATTGAAAGCTTAGGACATAAAATTGTGCTTTTTTATTATTTATTTTCCAGTTACTTATTCTACAAAGAACATTGTTGAAACATACAAAGTAAAAACTGATCTAGATTTTTAAATGTTTTCCATTTGTCCAATAATAGCATTTGTCTCTTCAAAGTTTAGGTTAGTAAATTATTTTCAAGAGTAAGTTTTGAAATAATTGCCTCTTTGAATCTTTTGCCCATTTTTTATATTGAATTATAAAGGATTTGAAGATATTTTATCTACTCCTACTATTCTTTTTCAAAATATCCTTTTTTTCCATTAACTTTATGGACTTGAGAGAGAGAGAGAGAGCCCAGTTTTGGTTAAGATGTTCTAATCTACCTCAGCTTGTGTTCCAGCTTCTAACAAGAAATTTTGCTGTGTTTCTTAGATTTAAGCATTTACTCTATCTTTAATTTATTCTTGCCTTAATGAATAAGGTATGATATTATATCTTAATTTCCTTTTTAGGTGGGAGCTTTAGAATTTTTAAAAACATTTTAACTGATTAAATTTATTCTTTGACATTTCCTCATGTGTATTTAGTACATTGTTTTTTTTCTCCCCATACTCTTTTTTTCTCTCCTTCCCAGCCCTGTCATCCTCCGCCTCCTCACAGAACCCTTTCCCACATTCATGCCTTTTTGCTTTCTTTTCTGATCCACTGGTTTTAACCAGGACAGACCAACTGTGTGGCCACAGATTTGGAACTATCTATTGCAACCTGAGGGACTCATCATTTTCGCTCACAACTAAAGGCAATGACTGTCTTTCCCCCCACATGGACCAACTGTCAAAAATTCATCACAGAGCATTAGGGCCCCATGATCCCCTCCAAATCCATGACCTGAAGATATTTCACAACCCTTTTCCCTGTTTTCTGGCTTTTATATCCTTTCCATTCCCTCTTTCACAATATCCCCTTAACCTTTGAAGAAGTTCAATAAATTTCCTTTCTAGGGTTGAATACTCAATAGTCACTTATTCTAAGCATCATAAGTAGTCATGAGTCTCTATATTCACTGCAAAAAGAAGTTTCTGGGATTAAGGTTGAGAGTAGTGTTTGTCTATGGGTGTAACATGAGTACTGAGACTGCAGTTGGTACTGTGTCAGTTTACCTAAAAATAAATGTAGTGAGTCCCTCTTAGAGCCTATGACCTCCACAGTCCTGAATATTTTCAGTGGGTTTACAGTTCTAGGCATGTATTCCCTCCTATAAAGCAAACCTCAAATCCAATCTGAGAGAAATTGGTTACCCTCAAAACAGTTGTACCACTATCGCACCAACAGACACATCGTGCCTGGTAGGTTGACATTTTGGTTTGCAGGGTTCACAGATGGATAAGACCATTTATGTCTTATCGCTCCCAGCAACCTACATAGCACCTTCTGGCACTGTGAAAGCTAGCCAGCAGGAAGGGAGCTTCCAGCTCAGTTCCAGTTTGCTTTCGCTATATCTTGCAACAAAGTATGTGGTATCTTCAGCAATAGGGCCTTGTCTAGTTCTGGTGGGCAACCAAGAAAAATGACAATAGCCTGCATTCTTTGGGGGGTCTCTAGTATTCCCTTGCCAACAACTCCTAAGAATAAATTCCACACTTGGCACTGGGATTCTTTTTAAAAATATATATTTTATTTATTATTTTCATTTTATTGTATGAGTATATTGCCTGCATGTGTGTAAGTATACTCATGTCATGCAATGCCCATGGAGGTCAGAAGAAGATGCCTGATTCCCTGGATCTAGAGTTATAGACTGCTATTAGCCACCATGTGGGTGCTGGGAGTCAAACTCAGGTCCTCTGTAAGAGCAGCCAGTGTTCTTAACCACTGAGCCATCTCTTCTGCATGCCCTCCTCATCTCAGGATTCTTGTTTGATAAGCAATGGCTTATTGGAACAGCATTATCCAACCATTCAGGATCTCTCTCTCTCTCTCTCTCTTCTATTTTTTAAATTATATATCTTTTTTAAGTTACCTTCAAGGTTGTGTTTCCTACTGTTTTTTCCATAGGTCCTTCACTTTGGTTAATCCTCCCTCCTCACTCCATCTCCTCACGTCCTACCGCTATACCCATTTGAGCACTTCCATCCTTAGTATTCCTCTTCTCTACTTTCATACCTCCTCAGTTCTCTCCCTCTCTACTTTTATATCACCTATGTTCTTCTAGTCCACTTCCCTTGAGACATCCCCACAATGTCCCCTTTCTAGTTTTTCCTGGCTTCTATAAGTGCTACAAGCTAAATACATAAAACTGAACCTTTGAAGCTAAGAATTTTTCTCCCATTCTGTAAATTGTCTCTTCACTCTGTTGATTGTTTCCTTTGTTATACAGCTTATTTCTTATCTTGTTTCAGATGCACAGCCCACTAAAGTCTATGCCATATCTTTAATAGTCCATCTTCCTCTTATGCTCTTCTTCTTTTAACTATTTTACGTTCTTCCCCACAAATTCATGTCTTGCCCATGACTACTTGTCATGTATTAAATTCTTAGATATATTTCAGACTTTTTCCAGACTTTCTGCTTTGTTCTGTTGAACCATTAGTTAATTTTTATTTAGTTAATATATGATGGGACCTTATAGTCTGTTCAGTAATCTGACAAATACATTGCCCTTCTAAGATAGGTATAATCTCAGTACTCAAAGAAGGCAGGAGGATTGTTGCAAGTTCAAGGCCAACCTGGATAACAAAGTAAGATCCTGCCTTAAACAAACACACATACACACAGTCTCTTCTATTTTTTATTTGATTTTTCTCTGATATTCTTCCACTCAAGAAAAAAACAGATATTTTATTCAGTTTTTCTGAAAAGATATATCATACATTGGCATTCTAACTAGAATTAATTGAATGCATATATTAATTTGGAATCAAGTCTTTTATCATCTCCCTTCCCAAGATATACAGTGTCTTTGTATTTGGTCAGATCTCATTTTATGACCTTCAAATTAAATATAAAGCCTTTTCATGGAAGTTCTGAATCTTATCTTTCTGTTATGTACTTCATTTTTTTTTAAATAAAGCTTACTGTTGTGGCTATGGTTAGCAGGCAATGGGAACAGAGGTAACAGATGCAGCATTGGATATTATATAGTTCCTTATAGGTTTCCACAGTAACCAATTACCTCAAAATTAACAACTTGTAGCAACAATAAACACTTACTATCTCAGTCTCTGTTGATCAGCAATTTTCAGTAGATTAGTTGGGAAGCTCTGCTTCTTGATTTGCTGAGATTTGGTGTCAAGACATTAGCCAGATCTGGAGTCATCTGAAGATCTTGCTGATGCTGAAGGACCCATTTCTATAATGGTTTGCTCACAAGAATACTGATACAGATATCTGTGATTTGGGGGGCTGGCGAGATGGCTCAGTGGTTAAGTGCACATGCTGTTCTTCCAGAGAACCCAGGTTTGTGTCCCAGCACCCACATGGAGGCTAACAACCTTCTCTGTATCTCCAGTTCCAGTGGATCCAACACCCTCTCCAACCTCCTCGGACATTGCATGGCATGGGTACACTGACATGAATGCAATAAACTCATACACCTAAACTAAAAATAATAAATAAAATGTATTTTAGATATTTGTGAATTCATATATCCTGCATCAGTTCCTACTGAATGTCTGCAGTAAAACCCTAAAGTGTGTTCATGGCCACTTTTCTTTGACTATGCTATACTAATTTTGAAAGACATATTTTGAATATGAACCCATATAAATGTCAAACCTTGGCTACAAATGTCACAACTTATGTACATTTCTAAAGCCTTTAAGTGTTCTCTTTGGGAAACACAATAGCATTTATAAGATATGGAGGACAGTATGAAAGGAAGCGTGAATATTTTAAAACAAGAAATAAGAGGAGCTTCTAGATTTTGAGAGAATTGTTTTGAAGAAATACAGTATGTAGTTCCTATTCTGATGCAAACACAATAAACTTGGATGTATCTCAGCACAGGATGTCACCTATTTATAAAAGAGGAGGCCTCATATAAAGGAAATAGAAGCAGCCTTGACTAGGGAGAATTATTTTATTCTCCAAGAAGTCTCCTTTCAGTGTTATGGTACAAGCTTCTTCTCAGGCTGTGACAATATAATTTGCATAAGTCGTCGCTTCATCATTTTCTTCTGATTTTTGTTAAATTTATTGTTATTTTGGAACATGGAGTTGTTTTCAGTGTCCAGCTTTCTGTAAACCTTCTCCTGGTCTAACTTAAGGAATAATACATAGCTACAAGCCAGGAAGTAAAGACAAAAGCCAGAAAGTAGGTAAAGAGTAAATGAGACAAAAGTCGGATAAGGCAGTATCTCCAATGAGAATTAATAAAATTCAAGACTTCAGGACCCAGGAAGCAGAAAAAAAAATCAAGAAAAACCTGTCAGTCCATTGAGATAAATATTTAGATGTTTCCCATTGATAACTAGTGTTTTCTAGAAGAGTGATTGATTGATATCTGTCAAACCCCAATATTATATTGCTTATCAAAACTCACTTTCTTTTCTGTGTAATTCCATCCTCATCAGCATGATCCTCTGATAAATAAAATGGTTTCTAGCTATACCAGGAAGGGACTGCCTTTGAGAGAAGACTTTATGGTTCAAGACACTAGAACAGTCTACACCCCTCTATAAATAAATAAAAATTTCATTCTGCTTCACAAACAGGACACCTATAAATTTTATTTTATGGTTTTCTGAGACTTGATTGCTTCCCAGAGCAGGAGGAAATAAACTAATTTGCTATTGTTTCTTTTCTCTCTCATAGCATATTCAAAAGAAAAATCAATACACCAATGTTAAAAGCACTTAAAACTTTCTTAATATCTTGACAAATATTATGGAGAAGTCTGAAATGAAACATGGGGAGATATGAATTATAGAACTCCAGTAATGTTTTTAAATAACTATATACGACAATCCAACCTGATAACAGATCTTTCCTAAACATGACACATGTTGAAATTATTTCGTTTCATAAGTAATTCATATTTTATTAACCAAATCCATTTGATCATGGGAACTTTTTCTTTTGGTGCTAGGGATGGAACCCAGCACTTCTCACATGCTAAGTCCACACTCTTTCACTGAGCTACATCCCTGTCCAGATCATGAGTCACTACACTGATACATGGAAAGTGTTTAGCCCCTGCTGAACTCCCTTATATTGCAAGAACAGCCTTACATATATCTTGTGATCTTGGTAGTATTCTTTCTTGCTCATTCATGAAAAGGAAAATAAGATAGATTTTTCTCAAAAAGGCCCTCAGTTATATGAATGGCTTATCCTTTTAAATACTAACAGAATAACAGGCTGTAGTTGTGTATACTTGTAAGTCCTAACTACTCAGAAAGCTGTACAGGAGAATCACCTGACCTCATAGATTCAATGCTAGCATGGACGACCTAAATAGACCCTATCTCAAAAAAGACACAAACTACCAGGAGATACATTTGGTGGAGTCATTCATGCGTCACTTTCCTCATTAGCATTATTCTTTCTTGCTGCAAACTGGCTTCCTTCGTGTGACAAAATATAATGATATGGTTCAGAACACAACTACTCAAAAATATGGTGCCTCAGCATTCAAGCAAACCATAAAAACAGGAAGGACACTCTCCGACCTCACTATGCCTCTCTTCCTTAAACAGGTCATAAAATCCAGGAAGTATGCTCTAACCTTTCTCGGAAACAAGTTACAAATGCTCATTAAAGAGGTGCCCTCCGTGTACCTATAAGGAACTCTTATCTCCAAAACACAGGGACAAGCAGCATGGTGGCATGTGCCTATAATCCCAGCACTCAGGAAGACAGAGGCCAGCCTAGGGTATGCAGAGAGCTCAATGCCAACCTCTTTTACATAGAAAGACCCTGTCCCTCCAGCCTCAAAAAAAAAAAAAAAGGCACGGTGACAAAAAGAATACTCTTAGAAAACAGGCTTTCTTAAGCCTGTCCCTCAGTTTTAATTTTATTAAATCATTTTTTATCCAATCCTTCATGACAATTCACTTCTTCAAAGCCTAATATGAATATAGAGAGGTTTATTTGATTCTTTCGGTTTTCAATTTTTATGAAATGTGGCTTTACCTCCATTCTACTTTTGTGACCTTGGTTTATGACCTCTCTGATTACTAGCTGCCAAATGAGAGCACTGAACCACTTAAGCTTCAACTGAGCCATCTTCCAACTGCAACACTTTAAAATCCTATTTCTGTCTATCAGAATTAGATTTGGTGACAAATAACGTGGACACAAAACAACGGATAGCTGAACAAGATAAAAACTGATTTCTTTCTCACATACAAAAATAAGAAGAAATCCAGGGCTGGTCCAGCAGCCTTGCTTCACAAAGTCCTCAAGAACTCCACTTCCTCAAATCCCTACAGCATCGTCCTTATCATCAGTGTAACCTGGTGGCTAGAGCATCTTTACTTTCATGCTTTAGACTTCAAGAAAGGAAAAGTCCAAATAAGAGAAGAAACAAAAGGCACATAGCAGTTGTCTTATAGATAAAGCCTGAAAATCACTGGGAATGTTTTTTCTGTCAGTATCCCATTGACCACACAGAGTTGTGATTGAAACTGGAAAGTGTAATCTTCATTTGGGGTGACCATTTTCCCAACTGAAGATGGAATGAATGATTTTTAAGAGCACATTGAAGTGTGCTTCTAATACATGATGACAGATGATCTGAAAGAATCAATACTCTGGGCCATCAAGATGGTGTCAAAGCCTGATGATCTGAGTTCAATTCCCAAGACTCACATGGTAGAAGGGGAGAAGACATCCCCATCAAGTCCTCTGACCTACACACAGGCACATGGTACATGCACACACACTATATAAATAAGTGAATGAATTAGTGAATAATTAAATAAATAAAATGCAATACACTTTTTAAAGAATCAATATTTCTAATAGGCTGCCAGGAAATTTGATTCAGTATTCAACAGTGGAGTTATCCATATCCACAAGAAGTTAAGACCTTTTACATTTAAGTTCAGTTCAGCAAATATTTTATTGCTTTCCTTCGCCAGTCACTGGGCCAGGATCTGGAATATAAAAATAACTAAGACAGACTTAGTGCCTTTTTTATGGAGTTTACGCTAGAACATGGAAAAAACAAATAAATAATTGTATGTGTGCTGGTTGATAGAAAAAAGAAGGAAAAGAGCCCTTTCGTATTTGTGAAAATGCAGTTGCCAATCCTTCCAGATTCTCTGGATGTGGGAGAAAATGATATATATTGTCCTATCTTGTCACAAGAATCCAAAAGGAAATCTTGAGACATTAACTAGTTGTTTGTTCCCCATCTCATTTCCTCCGCTTTCTAGCAGCACTGAGAAGCGGACTCATTTCACAACCTTCTGTGAAACTCTGATAAGTTCCTGACCAGTTTTCACCTTGAATCCAGTATGCTAAAATCTGTGTATTTGAGTATCTAAAATTTGGTATGACAATAAAAAGAGGAGAGAAATTTATAAATGGGTTTCTTTGACTGGATATTTATGGAAAGGGAAGAACCTTTGGGAAATTTTGAATCACAAACTTTATAACTTGCTGACTATACCTGAGGAAGTAACACTAAGTTTAGAATTCTTCTTTCTTAAGTATAATCAGATGAGGATTTGCTAATTCTTATTTTGCTTGTGAAATTTTCTGTAAACTTCATTAGACATATATTTGTCTTTAATCATTCATTATGAAACAAGCTGTCCTTCACCCATAATATTCATTTAGAATCTCATACACATACATAAATATATACATGAAATACCACAAATTTAAGAAATATATATGTGTTGAACATTTATGGACAGAACTATAGATTTTGTCGTTTTGGGATTCAATCCCAGACTCTTCTGCATGATAGAAAGTCCCTCTTCCACTAACCTATACCCCAAGCCTAGAATAATTTTTTTAAGTTGCACCTTGTAATTTTATTCTCTGGATGTTACTTTTAATTGTTAAAATACATATTTGTGAATGAAACTAACTGTTCATAAAATCCATTCTCCCTCTTTCCTAAGCACACAACTAAATTGCTTATCTAGCCCTCCCCTCATTCCCATTCCAAGTCTGGGTAGATGGCTATGTGACAGAACTTCAGCCACACCAATCGAACACATGTAGGAGGGAGGAATCGCACTTCCAAACTTGGGTCCTTAAAACTAGAGTACAACTTTTTAATAATGAAGGCAACTCATTACAATGTTCTTCATATTGTTTACCTTCAAATAGACAATTGACTTTCCTTTAAAATAATTCTTTTCTTTGTAATTAAGTTGTCAAAGGTCACATAGATCTAGAAAATACTAAAACCTAAAATAGTGCTGACTGATTTCCCTGAAAAATCCATGTCTATCCAGACCTCAGAATATGGTCTTATTTGGAAAACTTATTTGGAAATAGGTTTGCAGGTGTAATTAGATAAGATGAGATGATACTGGATCAGAGTAGCCCTACTCCAGGACCTGGCATTCCTATATAGGAAAGACGTACAGACATAGAGACATGCAAAGGAGAACACCATGCAAATGCTGAGGAGGAGATTGAGGGGCTGCATCTACAAACCACAGAACATTAGAAAGCAGCAGAGAGGCAAGAAACAGATTATTTCTCAGAATTTCCAGAAGGAACTACCCTGCTAACACCAATTTTGGACACGTAGCCAACAGAACTATGAAAGAAAAATTGTATCATTTCCATCTGTAAGTCTATGGTATTTTGTTAGGCCAACCCTAGGAAATTGATACAACCAGCATGCAAGTGAATAGAATTCTCATGGAGCTGGAGAGATGGCTCAGGGATTATGAGCACATACTGCTCTTGCACAGGACCCAAGTTCGATTCCCAGCACCTATGCTGGGTAGCTCACAACCACCTGTAACTCCACCTGCAAGGGGACTCCATGCCTCTGACCTCTGCCAACACACATGTGCATACCCACATAGAGAGAGACACATACACATATAATAATTAAAATAGGCCGTATTCAGATAGGCCTTAACATATATGACAGAATGCATGAAATCCAGTGGGGAGGCTATGGGAGGATGCAGAGAGGGTGTCTAAATTTGATTAGGATTTATTATATTTAATACACAATAACTGAATAAAATGTACATAAAAATAGGTCATATATACATATGCATGTAAGTTCATTAAATTGTGTAGGGGCGGTGCGGGGAGGTATAGATAGGGGAGAGGGTCTAAATACCATCAAACTATACTGCATGAAAAATCACAAAACTTCAATTAAAAATTAAAAGAGTAAAACTTAAAATAAATATAAAAATGTGTTCCCGGAATTTTCTCTATCTATATATGTAAATGATGGAGGGGTCTCCAATATATGTCAGCCAATGAAAAACCCATTCTGATATGACAGTTTTCTCAAGCTTCTGAAGGAACCATTCAAAGAGTCCAATAAAATCAACTGATGATACACACACACACACACACACACACATACACACTGTTGTTAAGTGATGTAAAAAATTAAAGCAAGGGAGAGAGATAAAGAATAATGTATGATGTCAGGCTCAGGGGCACATTCTTGTAATCCCAGAACACCAGGGGTTGAGACAGAACAATCACAAGTTCAAAAAAAGAACAAAATGCAATGGTTGTTATTTTTGATACAGTGGTCTCTGCTCCTATGTCTGTAGAAAATGTAGTATATTGTATGGATAGCTGAAGGACGAGCTATCCAAGCACTGGGAATAGTGTGTGTAAATACGCTAATGTACAACTTCCCACCAAAACAAAAGCAAAACTGAAAGTGTGGTTGAGCAAAGAGAGCACAGGAGAAAGTGAGAGGAGATGTACCTACTACAGAAAAGTAGAAAGCCTTCTAGGTTTTGAAGCCTGCAGATGATAAATATTTGTTTTCCCAACCTCCATTGCAGCTAGTGCATAGACATGTAGCCCAATCCTATCCAGTAGGATGTTTGGGGAAATATGTAGTTTCTTGGGGTTATGAGGGCTCTCTCACCTGAATAAAAAGAACTAGATCTATGGGGAGAAATGCCCATATTCTTCCTCAAGCTACTATTTTATCTACATATGATATCTGAAATTGTTTTGCATATTTTGCAAACACAATGGATAAGCCAGAAGTTCAAGCCAATTCTCTGAGAATGACAGATTAAAAACATGGGATCTGAGGGCTGGCAAGATGGTTCAATGAGTAAAGGTAGTTACCACCAACCCTGCCAACCCAAGTTCAATCCCCGGAGTGTAGCAGAAGGGTGAGCTGACTCCAGAAAATTGTCCTCTGACCTCCAGGCACACATCCCAGCATGTGAATACACACACACACACACACACACACACACACAAATTAATTAATTAATTAGAATGGGATCACAACGGCATTGTCATTAACTAATTAATTCATCTTGCAATCACTCTGTCCCTAGTGCTCTTATTATATAAGAAAATGAATGTCCTTACTCTTTAAGCTACTTCGAGACGGCTCTTCAGCCCTTTACACTGAAAAAAATCCCACTTGAAAAGTCTCACCTGGCATGAATACAGAGGACTGATACCTTAGCTTCATTTCACATTAGCTTTTGTGCACTGCTCTAAAAGCTTAACCTCCAAGATAAAAAGATGAATAGAACTGAAATTTTATGTGAGGAGAAAATCTTTTCTACAAAATAACTTGAAGAGAGAAAAGGTTATTCCTCTTCAGTCAAATGTACTTGGGCAAATAACAATGACATCAATGGTCTTGAATTATTTAATACTTTGCTCTACAATGTCATTTATGAGCAATGTCTTTTGCAGGTCAAGATTATAAGAAACTTGGCTTTGCATTTAATTTACCTCTATAACATAGTTTTTATCATATCTTTTTCCTTGGTAGTTGTGCTTCAATTTTGCTTTTCAATTTTTTAAAAATTCTTCTCAGTTGAACCTGTGCAAAATACAGCAGGATACATACAAAATACAAAATCATAGAATATGGAGATATGTAAGTAATCACCCCATGCAAATAAATCACCAATCAAATCTAAACCTGGCTATACAAAGAGATAATAAAGCAAGTTCAAAGAATCAAAAATGACCAGCAAACCGTGGCAGTAAAATGTGGGAAATTTTTATTAACTGAAAGGTATTTGAAGACTGTTTCTGTGTAAGATGAAGCTGTTGAACATAAATGGGTTTGAGGAATAAGTATAAATGCTGAGTAGAGGCTTGAAATAGTAACAGGGAAACTCATAATTCAGCTGCAAGGTCTGGAAAACAAGGAAGAATAAATCAAATGGAGTCAAGGAAGAAAATAAGCTCATTAAAAAGGAGCAAATTAAGACTCAGTCTAAGATCTGTGTAAGTAAAATGAAAAAGCGTCCCATTATGTTTAAATAGATTTTGATAAAATTTGGCATTCAAACTTTATTAATGTGACCCCATAATTGCTAGCTATCCATCATACAGAAGATACCCATGGAATTCTGCTTGCTGAATGTTTTTACAACATTTGGGTATATTAGTTGCATGAACATTTGAGGCAGTGTTGTTTAAATTAACCTCAGAATACTTCAGAAGTTTTCAACATTTCCAATTAAGCACTGAAAAATTAATAACCACTTAAAGAACATTTCATTTCATAATATAGGGTTAAGCAAGTGAATTATGTTGCATTAATTCCAAAGGAATTTAGCAGTGATCTAACTAAGACCATTGTTGGCACTGTCTGAACAGTAGTAATACTTCCTGTCAATAGAAATAGATACTGACTTGGTTATTTATTCATTCACTCAACATCTATCAGTATTGCTCTGAGAAGAGCCCTGCAGTAGGTCATGGGTAGAATGTTCAAATGAATCAGGCTGCCCCTCTGCTCCTTCTGATTTCATACTTAATCTGAGAAGATAAAATACACACATAAGATTATAACATGAAATCAAAAATGGTAAATGCTACATGAGGTATTGTATTAATTAATTTCATATAACTGTGACTAAACCCATGTCATAAACAACTTGAAGATGGAGATGATTTATTTTGGCTCATAGTTTCAGAGGGCTTATAGTGGAGTAGGTGTGTGTGGTGGAGCAGAGCAGTTCACATCACAGTGGCCAGAAAGCATAGTAAAATGGATTACAGGAAGGGGCCAGGGCAAAATATAGACTCAAGGGCAAGTTTCTAGTGACCCCTTTCCTCTAACCAGGCCACACCTCCTATTCCTGATGTTTCCTTTTTAAAATGTTCTAGTTTGAAGTGTTCTAGTTTCTTTTCAATTTTTATAACAAAATACTCGGACCAATACCAACTTGGGGAGGAAGGGTTTATTTGACTCACATCTCCTGTGTTACAGTTCATCACTAAGGGAGCCCAAGGTAGGAAATCAGGGCAGGAACATGGAGGCAGGAGCTGTAACACAGGCTATGGATGAATGCTGCTCACTGGCTTGCTCCCCTGACCCATCCTCAGTCTACTTTCTTATACAATACAGAACAACCTACCCAGGAGTGGCACTGCCCATGGTGGGCTGAGGCCAGGCCCTCCCACATCACTCCACAGTCAAGAAAATATCCCACAGACATGATCACAGGCCAATCCAATATAGGCAATTCCTAAATTGAGGCTTTTTCAACTCAGGTGTGTCAAGGTGATAACTAAAGCTATGCAGCACAATATGCCAAAGACTTTCCCCTCTTTCTGTAGGCTGTGTCATTTTTTCTGATAATTACTTCATTTGCTATGAAGGATTTTTTTATTTCATACAATTCTATTTGTCAATTTGTGCTGTTTCCTAAGCTATTAGAGTTCTTTTCAGAAAGTTGTTTATTCCTATATCTTGAAGTGTTTTCCCAATGTTTTCCTCCAGCAGTTTCAGAGTTTCAGGTCTTACTATTAAGGTCTCTGATCCAGTTTGAAATGATTTTTGTGTAGGGATGAGAGATAAGGATCTAGTACTATTCTACATGTGGATATCTAGTTTTCCCAGTGCCATTTGTTGAATAGGATGACTTTTCTCCAATGTATGCTTTTAATTATTTTTTGGCTTATTTTTATTTTATGCATCTGTATGCTTTGCCTGAATGCATGTAAGTATACCACATGCATACAATGGGTGTGGAGGTCAGGAGAGGGCATCAGATGCCCTGGAACTGGAATGACAGACAGTTGTTAGCCACCATATGGGTGCTGGGAAACAAACCCAGCTCTTCTGTAAGAGCAGTCAGCGCTCTTAATCACAGAGCCATCTCTCCATCTCCCAATATAGGTTTTTGACACCTGTGGTGTGACACTATTCCTGGGGAGAAGTGAACAAACATGTACTTACTCCAGACTGAGAACTGATGGTAGACCAAAGAAACAATATCACCAAGTCCACTTTGGTGAGCCAATGAATATATTGAGATTACTTGCAAGATTATGGGTGTGGAATCAGACAGACAAGTGTCACATGTTCTCTTTCATATGTTCAACTAAAGTTGAATCATTAGATTTGTGTATTTATCTTTTCAATGCATATTTTTATTGAATTTTTGTGCATTTCATGCAAAACGTACTAATCATCTTTATGCCCCCTCCCCACCCATACCTTCCAAATCCGCCTCCCAGTGGATTTCATGCATCCTGCCATATATGTTAAGTCCTTTCCCATCCAGCATTTGTACCCAGCTGTCCTTCAGTGCAAGTTCATTGAATAGAGTCTAGTCGGGCTATCTAGAGTTTCTTCCTTAAAGAAGATGAACTCTCCTTCACCCAGCAGTAATCATCTGGCAGTAGTTCTTCTGCTGAAGTTGGGGCCTGCTGCCTATTTCTCCAGTTCTGTGCTGGGTTTTTATCTGATTGGGTTGGCATGGGTCTTGTGCATGCTGTCACCATTGTTGAAAGTTCATATGAGGTCTGTAAGTCTCTGTTTCCTTATGATTATGCACAAACGCTGGCTTTTACAATCTTTCTGCTGCCTCTTCCAAAATGGTCCCCGAGGCATGGGTGGGTGAGGTTTAATATAGGAGTCCTATCCAGAGATACACTCTCTGTGGTCTCTTATTCTCTATACTTTGGCCAGTTGTGATCTTTTGTGTGCATCATACTCTGTTGCATGAAGAAGCTTCACTGGTGAGAGTTGAGGGATGCATCAGTATCCTATCTAATCCCTGTTCTGCTATGTTCCTTGAGCCTATAGAGGTTCTGTTGCAGATGTGTCACTTAGGGCTAAGACACTTATTCTCTGTGAATGACTAGTTGTGGAGTTCTATAATAGTATCCGTCTTTGGCAAACAGAAACTCCTTCAATGAGTGGTGAATGGTATACTCATCTGTAAATAAATACAAGTACCATAGAAATAAGGAAACTAGAAAGTGGCCATGGTGGAGGATGGCTTTCAATGAGAAGGAATGGAATATAGGTGATATAAAAAGGAAAAAAAGTAATGATGGAGCAGGAAGGGTTAAGTGGGATGGCAGATGGGAGAGCAGGGTAAAGAGGAAGTGTGAGGAATGATAACTAACATGGAAAACTTTTGAAAAAAAACTATGGAAACCTACTACTATAGAAGCTTCCTAAAATATAGACATATATAAAAAGAATTTAAATGGAGTTACCCTATATTGGGGTGGACAATGCCTCTCCCAGACACCATAGGCTACCAAATAAAAAAAAACCTAGTGACAAGTATGAGTTACCTCTTCTAAAGCTATTGATCAGTGGGGTCACATAGACACCCTCAAAAATTACTGTCTATTACTATTGCTCTTGGTTACACTCCAGAATTTAACTCTTGCTGATTGACACCACATGCTTGAATCACAAAACATGGAGAATTAAAGCTGGTACAGACATGAAAGCCTCATCCTCACTAACTCTCATAGTGCTAGAATATATATGCACAATACTGGCTAAATAATGCAGTCATCTATGGGTATAAAGATACATACTTAAGGGGCCATATTAGTTACTTTTCTGTTGCTGTGATAAGTATCATGACCAAGGCTACTAACAGAAGGAAGAGCTTGTTTGGCCTACAGTTCCAGGTAGATAAGAGTCCATCATAGCCAGCAGGCATGGTAAGAGGCAACAGGAGCAGAAAGCTGAAAGATCAGATCTCCAAGCAAGCACAGGAAGCAGAGAGAAATATTGAAAGAGGAAAGGCAAAGAGCTCTCAAATCTAGGCCCCAGGGATGTGCTTCCTCCAGCTATGCCACACCTCCTTCTAAAGCTTCTATGATCCTCCCCAAACAGCTCCATCAACTGATCAAGTATTCAAATACTTGGAGCCTATGGGGGGCATTCTCATTCAAATCACCACAGGTGTGGTCTAATGCTATATCCATTTAGCAGAATAATAGTAGTAAATTATGCCCTAGGGCCTAGGACCTTCCCAGCTATGGATTCTTGACCCTGTTAACAGTGCTGGCATGAGTTCTGTCTTGTGGAACAGGCCTGAAATCCACTCAGAAAGTGGCTGGTTACTCCCATAACATTCATGCAAGTATTACAACAGTGATATATCTTGCCAGCCAAGCCACTCATTAGTGTAGCTAACGTGGCTCACAGTTATATAAGACCACCTTGTCCTCTTTCAATATTTCTTTCTGCTTCTTGTGCTTGCTTGGAGATGTGATCTTTCAGCTTTCTGCTCCTGTTGCCTCTTACAATGCCTGCTGGCTATGATGGACTCTTATCTACCTGGAACTATAGGCCAAACAAGCTCTTCCTTCTGTCAGTTGCCTTGGTCATGATATTTATCACAACAGAAAAGTAACTATTATGGCCCCTTAGGTATTTATCTTTATACCCATAGATGAGTGCATTTCTCAACCTTCAACAGAGAAGCTTCTTTTTGTGGGAGATGTGCTTAGCATAGAGACATACAACTAGTCAAGTTGCCAAGAATAAGAGAATCCAGAATGCTCAGCCCTAAGTGGAATGTCTATAGTATACACCCTCCTCCCAAGACTCAGGGATCATCACAAAAGAAGGGGAAGAAAGATTATAAGAGCCAGAGGTAGTGGATGACTACAGCAAAATAGTGTTTTCTGTACATGATAGGGCAGTTTCATAAATTAATTCACAGCAGCTGTGACCACTTGCACAAAACCTGTGCCAGAACAAGCCAGACAAAATTTCAGCATGGATCGGGGAGGGAATAAAGAAGCCTCACCCCTAACTGGGGAGCTATTAGCAATTGATGGCTACTGTGAGAAAAGAGTTGATTTTCTTCAGGAATGCAGCACCTGAAAGGCTACGTATGCTTCAGTAGTTGGCCTCACATTCATGTACACACTGGCAGCACTAAGTGGACTCAATGAGTTTAAAGGAAAAGAGCACATGAAATCGGAAGTAATATTGGTGGGCAGTGATAAGTGAGGAATTGCAGGAAAGATAATAGGGATTTGATAAAAACACCTTGTATGCATGTATGAAATTCACAATTAAAATAGTATTGCTATTTTAATGATTCAAAAGCATCTTTATGACCAAAAGTCCACCGCAGCATAGATGCAGACTCATGAAAACTGAAACCCAGGAGGTCTCTGCATTATTTGCTGGCATCTTGATACATCAGAGAATCTCCTCTCCTAAGCAGTCCTTCCTGCTTACATAAACTTGGGAAGAGAGGAGCCTTGTGTATCTGGTAACTTTTAGGGACTTCTTAGGACTTTTGAGTTGTTTACTTTGAGTAACTTTTATGTTGTTTTTCATCACCATCGTTGTTGTTGTCGTTATTGCTTTGGGACAGGGTTTCCCTGTAGCACCAGCTGGTTTGGAACTTGCTATGTAGACCAGGCTGAGCCCTATCTCACAAAGATCTGCCTACATTTGCTGCCTGTGTGCTGGGATTAAAGGCATGTGCCATCATGCCCAGCTTTACGTTATGAATCTTCATGAACCCCCCTTTAGAATTTTTTGAGTCTAACAGAGCCTTTCTTCAGGATGGATTGTTTTAACTGACAAAACTGCTACATGACAACACCTCTTTCAAAAATTGGGTGATTGTGACATGTGGGTCTATTTATGCTTTTTATGGTACTTCACTGGTCCATGCATCTGTTCTTGTGCCAGTGCCATGTTATTTTTGTTTCTGTGGCTCTGGGGTTATGATACTCCCAGAATTGTTCCTTTTGCCTAGAATTGCTTTAGCTACTCAGGATCTTTGTGCTTTCATAAAAATCTCAGTATTGTGTTTCCCAGTTCTGGGAAGAATGTCACTGGAATTTGGTGGTAGATTGCACTGAATCTTTACATTGCTTTTGGTGAAATAACCATTTTCTCGATATTAATCTTGCCTGTTCGTGAGCAAGGGAGGTCTTTCTATTTTCTAATGTTTTCTTCAATATTTTCTCAGTGCTTTAACTTTTCATTGTATAGGTCTTTCATCTTCTTAGTTATATTTATTCCTAGGTATTGTACTGTTATTATGAAGTTTTTACCTGATTTCTTTCTCAATAAGTCTGTTACTGGTATATAGAAAAGCTACTGCTTTTTATGTTTGTTGATATATCTAGAGCAGAAATACCTTCCAGAAGACTACTGAGGGCCCAGAATAAAGATCACAATGACTTAAATTGCAGTAGTATCCAAAAGTCTAGAGTATCCAAAAATCTAGGGAAAAGAGGAGGATAGATTCTAGATCTCTTATTTAGAGCCAAAAAGATCTACAGATGGTTTGCCTATGAAGTATAAGAGAACTACAAGAGTTAAGATAACCCCTAGACTAGGTGTGATTGTTCATGCCTATAATTCCAGCACTCAGAATGCAGGGGCAGGAGAATCTCTACAAGATCAAGGTTAGCCTTGTCCATATAGTGAGTTCTAGGCCAGTCAGAGGTACTTGTCTTCATAAAAAAACCAAACCAAAAAGATGGCTTCTAGGCTTTGGCCTATGAATACTGTTGATGTGTTCCTGAAATGGAAAAGACTGACAAAAAAAGAGAAGCTGAGGGGGTATAAAGAAATAAGAATTCTAATTTGACCATGTTAAGTTTGAAATGCTTGTTGGACACTCAAGTACAAATATCAAATTGACAACTGGGTATACAAATCTGGAGCTCAATGGAGGCACATGAGCTGAGGACATAGATTTGTGCATCACTCCCCTATACTAATATTTAGAACGATGGATCAGGATAAGATCAGTAGGTATGAATCAGTGGTACAATAGGACAAGAAACCTTGGACCAGGCCTCGAGTTCTTCAGTAATGAATAATATTTTGATAGCCATAGATATAAACAATATTTAACAAGAAAGAACCTAGTGAGCAAAAGCTAAGTTAAAGAAAGTCTTAGCATAAGTGGGAAAGCAAGAGTAATTAATTCATTTAGGGAGAGCCCATAATAGATATCAAATCCTCTATCTGGTCCACAGACTTCAATTGGAGAATCGTGGAAAGTTTTTAATTTGTGGAAGGTTTCTGCTTCTGATGATATATGAGTAGCTCCCAATTTGGGTCCCAATTTCTGTATAACATCTATAAACAACATTTTAGCCTTACTAAAAGTAGTAGAAAATAAAGACTGTCAGGTGCTGAATGGGTTATTGAAGGAAAACACCAGCTCCTTTTTTTACCTTTCCACAATTATTAACTTTTGCTTAAATAAAAGTTCCAGTCTTTACCAAACGGGGCAGATAGAACTAACAATCCTTAGTGGACACAGGAAGCAGAAGTCAAAGTTGAGGGAGGAAAGTCAAAATCTCTAAAAGGCTATATCCAGATACCGGGTGCTTTAAGTTCTGTGTTTAAATTTTGTCTAAATTTCTGATTGATCCTGGAAACACATGTATATGGCAGACTCAAAAAAAAACCCATCTAAACCTTTAAAATTGGGACTAAAATTTCAGCTTCTACCCACCTCAGGGGAAACAGAGTTTGGAATTTGAGATCAACCCAGTTCACTGCCAGTGAAAACAAACAAAAAGAATAAAACTCTTTTGTGGACTCATAACAGAATCCAGAATCCCTAGCACATGTGGTTTACAATATAGAGGATATGATCCATAATTATTACATATACAATGAAATAGTAAAACATGACCCATGCTGAAGAGAAATAATAATCAATGGAGATAACCCAGGTGTTGGAATAAATATCCAAAAGGAAAATATACTTGTAGTGTATAAAGCTGAGAAGTAAACTCATTATGTACCTTAGGAGAATGAATTGTTTAAGTTAGTAGATGAGATTAATTTGAGACTACAAAGGCCAGAGGTGGGAGAACAGTAAGGAAGCTGTTAATGTGTCAGGACAGAGAGAGGAAAGAATGAGAAATGAGAGAGAGAGAGAGAGAGAGAGAGAGAGAGAGAGAGAGAAAGAGAGAGAGAGAGAGAAGAGGAGAGGAGAGGAGAGGAGAGGAGAGGAGAGGAGAGGAGAGGAGAGGAGAGGAGAGGAGAGGAGAGGAGAGGAGAGGAGAGGAGAGGGGAGGGGAGGGGAGGGGAGGGGAGGAGAGGAGAGGAGAGATCCACAAAAAGATTCTTTGAAAGATACCATCTAATAATATGAAGATTCCAAGGTGACACTGGGGATTTAAGTATGTTTCTATTTCTGTTTGGTGGAACTACCTTTTGGTCAACCTTTGGTGGAACACATAGTCTTGGATATAGGATGACAGATTTAGGTTGGGAAATATTCAATTTGAAGTGTTAATGGAATATCCAATATAGAGATCCAAATACGTTCTCTGGGTAGGGGCTCCTGGACTGCAAAAAATGGAGAAAAGGAAGAGAGCCCTAGTATGCTCTCTTTGTTACTGGTTATGCCTGTGATGGACCAGGTGCTTCAATCTCCTGCTGCCTTGACTTCCCTGCCATAACGGACATACCCTTGAGCTGTGTGCCAGAATGAAGCTTTCCTCCCTTAAACTGCTTTTGTCAGAATATCGTATCACAGAAACAGGAAAATAAATGAATAGAATTATCATGTGCAAATCACAAGTGCTCAAAACAACAACCAGTCAGAAGTGGCAGTACACACCTGTCATTCTGGCAGAGACAAGAAGATGGCAAGTTTGAGGCTAGACTACATCATGAGATCCTGCAAAAACCAGTAAGTTGGCTTATGATTCTACAGACTGAAAATGTTGGATTCAGCTGGTCATTTATTTTGATCTGTGAATTCATTCATGCCTCTGCAGTTGGATGTCCAGTCGGTTTTTCTGACCTTGACTGGACACTCTCACTTCTTTTGAGACTCATCTATGAAGTCACATCTCTACTTCATATGCTTTCTATTCTTTGAATAGTTTGACCTGAATATGCTCAAATGGATTCCAAGAGAACAAGCAAAAGTGTGCAATCAGTATTGATGCTCAGACTTGAAACCAGCACCACATTGCTTCTGTCACATTCTAGTAGCTGAAGGTAGCCATCAGGCTGTCCCAGATTCAAGTAGCAGAAAATTAAACTCTGCCTTCATGGGAGAAACTGCAAAGTCATGCTGCCAAGTGGTACAGATACAAGAAGAACAGTCTGTGATTTTGCAATCTACCATATACTCAAGGATACAACCATGGAGTCGCACACTTGTGTTCATAGAAGCATTATTTGTGATAACCAAAAGAAGCAATCCATTTGCCCATTGACAATAAACAAAGAAACAAAATTTCCTTTGTATGGCGTGTTTTATTATAAAGAATAATTACAAAGCCCAGCTAGTCAAAGTGGAGGGAATAAGTATCTGTGGAATGTGCCACCACAAATGGGACATCTTTATCATATCCTCTCTTCTCAAAGCTTAGGGACCATCACAGAAGAGTGGGTAAGAATACCTGCACAAGACCTGCACAATATCAAGCCAACCAAAACTGCAGCATGAAGGGGGAGAACTCACAATCTCCCACCTTTTGCTTATTAGCTATTGACAATTGATGACTTCTGAGGGAAAGAGAGTCAGTTTTCTTTAAGGATGTTGCTGCTGGTAGGTGGACCATGCTCCAGCGGATGGCCCCACACCAGTGTGCTTCGTGTATGGGCAGCACAAATTGAAATCAATGGGCTATTACAAAAAAAAGACACAAAGTTGGGAGTGGGTAGAGAGCAGGGAGTGGATCTGGCAGGAGCTTGGGGAGGAGGTAAGGGTGAATATGATCAAAATACATTGTATGAATGTATAAAATTCTCAAAGAATTAATTTTAAAATGCTATTAAGAATATTACAAAGGACACAGATAAACATCCAAATAAAGACCATAGGAAAAGGTCCCGAGGGGCCTTGACTATAGGAGCTTCTGTCCCTATGGAGTTGGGATGCACCTTCCATCAAGCACATGGCTGAGATCGTCAACCTGGAAACTCTCCAAACCACACAGCTTAGGACATTTAATGCCTGCTTCACCATGTAGGCATGATTGGTCATTAACGCAATCTCCAGTCCCATGCTCCTCCATGGAGTATGGCAGGGATGAAAGTTCTCAGGTTCTAATTATATTCAGAGCCCAGCAATACTCAAATCACCTTACTTATTGCCAATCAGGAATTACAAGGGTTTAGGAGCTCTTTGCGATTGTGTGTGTGTGTGTGTGTGTGTGTGTGTGTGTGTGTGTGTTTACATGCAATGGCATATTATTCAGTCTTCAAAGGAAGGAAATCCAGTCACATGCTGCAACATGAATGAACCTTGAGAATATTGTGCTGCGTGAAATCAAACCAATCACAAAAATGCAAATACTCTCTCTGTAAGTCCACTTATGTGAGGTATCTAAAATAGACAAATTTCCAGAGACAGAAATTAGCATGGTAGCCATTAGGGGCTGAGGTGAAGGAAAGATGGGGGGTTGTTGTTTACTGGATATAGATGTTCAGGCTTTGCAGGCAAAAATGCTCTGATCATTGGCTGTGCCATGGTGTGAATTACTTAAGACTACTGAACTGTACACTTAAAAATAGATAAGATGATAAATTTTGTATGACGCATTTTACCACAAAAAATAAAATATTTAAAAGGTAGATTTTAGATAGGACCTATATTTGGGGGAAGGGAAAAACTGAAAAACCAAAGGAAACAATTTTTTTGCTATATCTGAAACTAATGGAAACCAATCTAGCAAGTGGGGTTTGAAATGCTTTTCTACTCTTGTATCTTTAAGGATCACTGTCAGATAAAGGGCTCCAAAATTTAGCCTTTGCTCAGAGGAAGAAAGAAGAAATCCATGTGCTCATTTGGCCTTCCTCTCTCCAGGGTTCTAGGGTTCACACCATCTATTCTATTTTCCAGACTTATAATAAATATCCAAACCCAGTTACATATTCTTCTTCCCAGCTTCATCTATGCAAGGGTGCTAGAGCTTACCTTGATTTATGGAAAAAAAATATGGGTTCTAAGAAGAGGATGTTTGGGATGAGGTTTTCATTTTAGGATACATCCTTTGGCTATAGGTTACAGAAAGGAAGAATGTCAGAAATATTCTGAAAAACAGGCCAGAGAAAGGAAGGGCTAGAGTTTGGAGAGAGAGAGAGAAATCAGAATCTAGATTAGAAAGTAGAATCAACACAATATAGTTATCTAATAATGCTGTAATATTTGGAGTGGAAGAAAAAAAAGGAGAGGGACAAGAGTTAGGTAATATAATTTTTCTGTTTTTCTTTTCTTTCCTTCTTTCTTAAGATTGAACCCAAAGTCTTATACAAGCTAAGCATACACATTACCACTGGGCTACACCCCAACTCCTGAATGCTATATTCCTGTCTTGTGAAACTAAATAGAGGGTGATAACAAACATCCTTGAGAAATTCATGAAGAGAAGTAAATGGTCTTTAAATGGAAAAACTAAATAGGTCCTAACATGGTTCCCCCCAATAGAAGGAAAGATTTAAGCCATAGTATAATTTTTTCATTTTGTTCTAATAATAGTATTATACCATATGAAGGAGAAATTGTTCATAAAGTTCATTACTCCTATGAAACTCCAGAGATCTATAAAGAAAAATCGGGATTATTTTGTTGACATTAAGTCTTTAACCTGAAGTAATTAAACTTAAACTCCATTCCTAATCCATTTTTAAATGTATTACAAATTCCCCTCTGTTGTTGTTTTCCCTGTTGCTTACAAAGATAAACCTACTATTTTAGGAAATCATAGATTGTAGATGTAATACTTTCAAAAGTAAAGATGTTTGGCCGGTAAAGAAACAAAAATTTTCTCTGTGGTTGTATTAATCAGGTAGGGCTGCCATAACAAAACACCACAACCCAGAGAACTTTAAAACAACAGGAATTTCATGACCCCCTCCCACTGGCCAGTACTCAGAAGACAGAGTCAGGAGGATCATGAGCTGAAGGCCAGTCAAAGTCACCCATTGAATTTGAGGCTAGCCTGGACTTCCTAAGAAGGCCCTGTCTCAAAAAGGAAACAGAAAAAAAGGAGAGGGGAAGAGAAAAAGGGAAGGAAGGTGGAAAGGAGAGAGGAAAGGAGAGAAAGAGAGAGCCAGAGACAGATTCTTTTGGATTTCTAGAGGCTGGAACTGTGAAATCAGGGCAGTCGTAGGACTGTGGTACCTCTGAAATATGTGGAAAATCCTTCCTTGCCTCTTCCTTATTTCTGGTGCTATGTCAGCAACCTTTGGCATTCCTTGGCTGGTAGATGCATCATTCCAATCTTCCATTGTTACATGGCATTCTTCTTGTGTCTGGTTTACATGACAACCTAGTCATATTGGACTAGGGGTCCACCCTGCTCAAGTATGACCCTATTTTAATTAATTACACATGCAAAGGCAGTATTTCCAAATAAAGTGGCATTCTGAAATAGCAGAGAATAGGACTTCAATATCTTACTGTCAGGTGATATAATTCAACCCTTAACTTCTGTCTAAAAACCTATAGAATAGATGGGTTTTAGTATTATCTTTTCAAAAACCTTTGTTTCTTCTTCTTCTTCTTCTTCTTCTTTTTTTTTTTTTTTGATGGTACTGATAAGCCATAGGCGTTTGACATGCTGGATAAGCATCCTACCACGAAGCTATATCACCAACCCTCAGAAATGTTATATTCCAGGACTGGAGAAATGGCTCAGTGGTTCAGAGCACTTCCTGCTCTTGAAGAGAATCTGGGTTCAGTTCCCAGAACCCATATTAGAAACTCACAACTACTTGTAACTTCAGTTCTAGGGAATCAGATGCCTTCTTATGGCCTCTTTAGATACTGTATGCATATGGTGTACATAGTGACAAGCAGGCATATACACATAAAATAAAATAAATAAATAAATCTTTTTTAATGCTATATTGCTCTTTGGAAATAGTGAAATTTTCCTTTTTTCTAAATACCATTTCACAGAATCTTACCATCTTGTAACCACCAAACTGAAATAAAATAAAGAATACGAAATATGGTGTGCAAATAATATTTAATAAAATATTCTTTTGAATCTTTCATTTTATTTTATGATGCACACATTGTCTCAAGAATGTGCTTGACCTTTTTTTAAAAGAATCACTATTACAAAAACATTCATTCTTTATCACATGAAGCACTAACTTCTGCTCCATTGCCTAATGTTAAAATAAAACAAGATAGGGGGTTGGAGAGATGGCTGAGTTATTAAGAGTTCTTGCTACTCTTGCACAGGATCTGGGTTCGGTTTTCAGCATCTACATGGTGGGCCACAGCCATCTGTAATTACAGTTCCAGGGGATCTGATGCCCTCTTCTGGCCTCTATGAGCACTGCATACATGGTACACACATACAAATGCAATCAAATTCATCCACATAAAGTAAAAATAAATCTTTTAAAATCATGTAATATTAAAAAATGAAGCAAAATACTGTATATAAACCATTTAAGAGTTTTCAAGCATTAAATAGTTTTCAGCTGCTAGTTATACATATTTTGTATTTTTAGGATTGTAATGATGACCAAAGAGATTAATGTGTGTGAAGCACCCATAACAGTGCCTGACTCATAGCAAGTACTCACTAAGTGTGTTACTGTCATCATCTACACATTTTTATTTAAAAAATGATAATGTGTGAAACTGCCACTGCTACTTTTAATTGGCTTGTTCTTGCATATACACAGCCAATCTGCATGGCTTTATTAAGTGAGGTTTATTAAATTTTGAAATAAAGCTATTTGATCTACAGAAGTCAACCCTTATTTTATAAGCAGATATAAGCTATTTATGTTCAGATTTTTAAAGGAAATTATTTGGTATCTATGCCCCTGAGGTATTTATTTTTCTTACTAGTTAAATAAGTTACTAAAGTTATAATCAGTGTGCTATTTGATGAAAATGTACTTCATCAATAGTATAATGAATTCATCACCAGTCTTTCCAGCAAGAGATTTGACCTAACACTGTTTCACTTACACAATTTTTGTGATTAAAGTCACAGACTTCCCAAGCATAGAGATTAGGGATTTGCTTGGTGGCCACAGAGTAGAGTTCCATCTAATTCCATGGTGTCACTTCCGCTTGAGCACTGGTTACGGGATGAGTTTAAACTCAAGTCATTGAAAAAGACCAGATTTTTAAAAATCATCTTTCCTCACTGAAAACTCAAATCTATATTCAAAAGAACAAATACAAATTTTAAAAACCACAGTAACAGCTATGTTCTAAAGTAATAGTTCCAAAAAGTTGGGAGGGGGGTCTTGTTTTTTTTTTTTCTTTTTTTCCTGGTGAATAGGAAAAGGTGGTCCTTGGATTTTTGCTTCAAAATAGTTTTTGAGCTGGAAAAAAAAAAAGAACCACTGTTCTAACCAACCACAGTAAATTGATAGTTATAAAACAGGAATGCTTATCCTCGGAAGGAATACTTTATACTGTGATTTTTGCTTAATGTTAAAGTAGCCGTTTTTAATATTGGTTTGAAAATAAAATCTAAATGTATTATCTCCCTCTTATGAATTAGTGTTTATAAACAAGAATGCTTAGAGGGACTTTTCTGTTCTAGTAACATAAAAACTGAAGGGAAACAGTAGCTTATTAAACTTCCAAGAATGGCTTCTCAGTTCCTTGTCAAGTCTCAAAGTCTCATAATTTTCTCCCTTCAAACGACTTTAAAACCAAATGACACCTCAAAGGATTAAACATTTTGGAAACCAATAAAAGAAGAAAACATTAAAGCATGTCTAACACAGACTCCATCCTTCCATGTTCCCTACATAAGTATGAGTCAGGCAATGTTAACTTTGAATCAGACATTTGTTAGTTTCTTTTGAGCGTTATATAAGCAAGGTTTTGATCATAGTCTATGAGGCAAGTGACCTGTAATCATTTGCATTTCAACACATGTAGCTTGAAACACAGAACAGCCAGTTGTCCTGCATGCTCTTTTATTTGAATTCCACAGGAAGTTACTCACAGTACCTTTTTTAGTGATGAGTATCCTAAAGAGAAATAGATAGCACAACAGTGAAATGTTCACTCAACAAATGGAAAGATAACTTTCAGGACTGATATATTTCAATTACATTATGTATGCAGGAATACTCCCTTTCTGCAAGAGATAACAATAGCTCCATTTATTGAATGCGTTCTAATGACAGAGTGTACTTAATGCTTTACAGACATCCCCATTTAATCTTCCCAATCATCCTATAAGAGGAGTACTATTATTCTAATTTTCAGATGAGGAAAACAAAGCTTATTTTGCAAATATCCGCTGAGCAGCCCTTATATGCCAAACCCTGTTCTAAGCAAAGTTGACACTGGGGAGATGGCTCAGTTGGTAAAGCATTTGATGAGCAAGCACAAGAATCTGAGTTTGAATTCCAAGAACCCATGTAAAAGCTGGTGCCATAGCACACATCTGTCATCCCAGTGCTCCTATGGCAAAATGTATAGTGGATGCAGTAGAAGGTCACAGAGCAGTTAGCCTGACATACACAGCAGTGAACAACCAAGAAGAGACCCTGCCTCAAACAAGGTGGAAGGCAAGCACTGCAGACAGCTGAGGTTGTCCTCTGACCTCCACACATGTGCACCATCACATACATGAATATGCACACACATACACACACACACCATATACACAAAATAAATAAATTCTTTCATTCCTTATTGATTTCATCAATGCCTTTCATCATATCATTGAACTTTATATCTGGAGGAGAACTGAGAGAAAATCCTTCATATATTTCAATTACATTTCCAATTTTTTGAGTTTTCTCAAAACATTCAAATAGATCTTTCCTTTTCTTTTTTACAATTTATATCAACCTGGATATTTTCTGGTTCTAGAGGTTGAACCCAGGGCCTTCCACATGCTAGGCAAACACATTACCACTGAGCTACATCTCCAACCCAGAGAATTATTCTTTATTTCACAAGTTTCAAAGATAAATCACATACACGAAAAGACAGGCCTCCATGCATTTTGGTAAACTCTTGTCTCTTATTTGGCATTATCCTATAAAAAATGAACTGTCTAATGGTTATTTTTTTCTTTTGTGTAAATAAATGTGCTTCAAATAATGAAAAAGGAAAGGCCTTTTCCTGGAGTTTTCTACACTAGTGGTAAATCTATATAAATGGAACTGTGAATTTTGATTGCATGTGAGGTGGAGATGGCACCACCAGCCAGTTAGTCATCTTGCAACTTTTCCAGACTGAGGTAACTCCATTTTTGAACAAATGTTATTTTGTCAAATAAATGCCCATTTAAAGTTGTACACAAAGGTTATAATTATAGCAGGAAATTGTTGGGGGCAGAGGAGGAGGTTAAAGCTGGTTGTTCTGTCATATGTTAGGAATGGTTTCTTAGAAGCCTAGTTTAGATTTTCTACTGAGGTTTGCTGTTTCCTCTGCTGTTGTTTCAAGTAATAACTTTCCAATATTTTGGTTCTGGAGACTTGGGGGCAGAGAGATCAGGAGATAAATGAATCAGCCCTTTGTGCTGATTTTGCACTGAGAAAGCCAAAAAGAAGAGATTCTGAAGATATGACTCCAAGGTCCTAAGACCTCTTGGTTCAATGTCAAAAGATCATTCCAGAGCAGTGCTGTCCTATAGAACTATAGTATGAATCTTAACAAGAAAGGCACATGTGTAAGAGTACATTTATAGTAGTTACACTTTTTTAAAGTTTTTAAAGATTAAAATCAGAAACCAGTCATGGAAGTGGGTGCATGTTTCCAGTCCTAGCACTTAAGAGGTTAAGGCAGGAGGAACATGAGTTAGAGGCCAGCTGGGGCTACATAGTAAGATTCTGTCTTAGAACAAAAGCCAAATTAACTTAATGATATATTTTATTGAACTCAATAAAGTCAAAATATTTCAACATATAATCCATACAAAAATATTGAGATGTTTGGTGGGTTTTTCTTAAAGTGAGTCTTTAAGATATACTTACAGCAGGGCTCAATTTGAACCAACAAAACCAACCAATCTCATTTTAATGCTGAGTAACCAATCATAAATGGCTCTGGCTATCATCCTTTGAAGTTTAGGGGAAGGAGGCAGCTTTTCCTTGATTGGGTATATGCTGAGTTTTTCTTTGTTAGAAAAATAAAAGTAATCCTACATAGGGCAACATCAGCTACTGTGTTTCAAAATCTGTACTGGTAGCTAATTTTCCAAAATTCCCCAAGCAAAGGGGGTGGGGGTTGCACCACTCTTGCATTTTCTAAAACAAATAAATGAAAAAAAAGTTTTTCAACATTCCCCGGCCTGCCTGCCTTACCATTTTTTTTTCCCATTGGAGGAAGAAAAACAAAACAAAACAAAAAAACCTACCCAAACCACCAAAAAAAAAAAAAAAAAAAAGAACCAAAACAAAACAAAAATTTTCACAGTTTTAAGTTGATGCTTTGTGCAACATATCCAAGGTAGTGATTATTAGCAGTCTACTGAATGTTCGGGTCCCACAATTGTAACCACTGTTCACATGACTTTTATATATCAGTTAGCCCTGTTTTAAACGTCATTCCAGTTATGGCATCATGGTGCTGGCCTGTAATGCTAGCTACTTGGTAGGCTAAGAAAATCCCAAATTCTAAACTGGGTGATAGTGAGACCCTGCTTCAAAACAATAAGAAAAAGTAAGTTAATTGAAAGGCTGAGGAGATAAACTCAGTGGCACGGTATGCTTGATTTTTTTTAAGTTATTTTATACGTCTGTGGAGTAATTAGCGCTGGAAAGTACTTAGACATGGAACGACCTCTTCAACTATGTATGTTTTTATGATAGCAAGAATGTTAAGTGGACTAATTGATCACTGAGGAGGTAATTTACCTTAAACCAAATTGACTAACTCCTTTTTGCCTTAAAGGATAGTAACAGAGTCTTAGCAATGTAAATGAAAACTAAATTAGGCATTCTGTGCATAAAAGCAAAACAGTACGTAATTCCTTATCCTGAAATTTCTGTAAGCACGGTTTTTCCGCAAGAAGGTGTTGCCAAAGAAGGTGAGTTAGAGCCTAAGTTGGATTTGCATGCAGCACCTGAATCAAACATGTTGAAGTAGTAACAAGTGACTCCGTGTCCTCTCCCCCAGACCACTCTGAGCCTGCTTAGTTGTTGCCCTACACGGGCTCTCTGTCCCTGAGTCCGTGGCTGAAGGACAGGGTACGCAGCAAGAATTTCCGGCTGCCTACCCTAAACAGTCGGAACCTCATCAGATGGCCATGAGGCTTCCAGGCCTGGAGCCTTCGTGAAGGGGGCACGCTGGTGAGGGCAGCAAAAAGAGCCCAACAACCTGTCTCTTTTCAGGTCCAGCGAGAAACCTTCTGCAGCCGGCCCAGACCTGGCCAGTTGGGTGTGGGTCTCTAATCTTAAATTCACACCTGCGTTACAGAGCACTCTCCAGGTGTCTGGATCCCTGGGAAGATTAAAGGAAACTGTTAAAAGGCGTGCAAGAAGAGCACAACACGGGACGCGCCCTGGTAGCCAAGCGTGGGAGGAGCGGGATGCCTCCTCCAAGCTTCAGGGACTGAAAAGACTACCCGGTCCTGAGATTTCCCTTTGCTTTTTTTTCCCTCTTTATTACATATGCAGGGCGATTAGCCAGGGGCTGCAGTAGCTTTCCACTCAGTCCAGCGACTTTTGCACATTTCTGCTCTGAAATACTCAGGGCGCCAAAGCAGCTGGCTCTGTGAACGCAGAGCTGAACCTTCCCAGGGCTCACTCCTGCCAGGCGCCCAGGCCTATATTCTCAAACTCTCCCAGTATTTTGCCACTCTGATGCCTACTGAGGACTGGGTTCCCTTAACCCAGGGCTTCCTCATCTTGGGCAGGAGGAGGAGTCAGAGCCCCTCCCTTCCCTCCCTTTCTCCTCCGCCTACGACCAGTATGATTTAAAAAAAAAAAATCTAATCTTTTATTTAAAGTCAACGGAGGAGCAAGAATCCCGCGCTCCTGCCTACAAGATATTTTTACTAACTCCCTAATCTCTGCCAAGAAGGGTAACCTTAAGGAACCTCTGTTTTCTCTTCCTTGATGCTTTGGGTAGCAAGGGGCATGGCGGGGCGGGGGGGGGTGCCGGTCTGGGCTGAAGCTCAAGGACTCTGCGCACTTGGGAAGCGTTACTGGAGCGGGGAGGGAGGAGGACGACTCATGGAGGACGAAAAATAATATCCCAAGAATTAACATTTTAATACGATAATCAACTTGGAGAGCCTTGAATCAAACTGGGTGCCAAGCCTTCTACGGGGCTCCCGGGCACGAAGCCTCCGGAGTCTGGGTCGAAACAGGAGGGAGTCAGGTGAATATCCAGCTTATGAACCAGGAGAGGGAGAGTCTTGGGTCATTAGGGTATGTTCTCATAGACTAAGAGCGCCCACGCGCACCCCTGGAGGAGAAAGACCGAAAAGACATCTCACGCCTCCGCCCCAGGCCATTGGCACCAGACTGCGCCTCCAGCGCCTAGCCTATCTTCGTCCCCTCTGAGCTGCGACCACTGTGCTTCTTCATTCCCAAGGAGCCTCCAACCTGCCTGGGCTCGAGATAGTTAAAGTCACCCACCGCTTGGCCGTCCCGCATTTCCCATTCCTTTCCCCTATCTCCTGCCTACGCCCCCAAATCTCTGGGGCTCGCCCTTCCTGAAAGTAGGCGAGGCCCAGAAGCTGAGGCTGGGGCGAAGGAGGACGGAGGGGTGGGGGGTGGGAAAGGGGAGGGGCCGAGCGCGGCGGCCCGAGGGCGTGTCTTGTGCCGCCCCGCCCCCTGGGTGCGCGCGGTGGTGGTGGCGGCCGCCCAGCCTCGCTCTGAGAGACAGGTATCGCTTAGGCGCCATGTTGTGAGCGGAAGTGGGGGGGCGCGCGGCGGTCGCTGTTCTGCTGGGAGCGGGCGCGGGAACCGGCAGGGAGGGGAGGGGGGGCGGAGCCGTAGTCCCGGCGGCGGAAGGAGGAGAAGAAGAAAGGGGCGAGCCCTGGTGCCTGGCGGCGGCGCGAGGCTGTGGCTCAGGCGCGCGGGCGGCTGTGGCCAGGCGCTGGGCGTTCGGGCGGTCAGTGTCGGCGTCGAGCTCGCTGTCTGGGGCCGCTGCCGTTCAGCTTCTCGCCACTGCTGCCGAGGGGCTCCGGCGGCTAAGGAGCGGGGCCGGCCGCGGGGCGGGTGGGGAGGGAGGAGGCGGTGAAGGCGGCGGGCCGGGAGGGGGGGAAGATGCCGCTGGCGCAGCTGGCGGACCCGTGGCAGAAGATGGCTGTGGAGAGCCCGTCCGACAGCGCTGAGGTGAGTGCGGCGGGGTGGCGGGGCAGGCGCGCCCCTTTCCCGCACCCCCCCTTCCCGGGCTAGTTCTCTTCCCGGAGCTGCCAGTTCGCCCACCTACCTCCTCCTCCCGCTCACATAGTCCACCCGGGTGCGGGACTCTGCTTCGGGTCGTTGGGTTTGGTCTGCTTGCCGGTCTGTGTAGTCCTCCCACCCGCACCCCCCTTCCTGCCTTTGGGGGGGTGGTGGTCTGCCGGTGTGGCGGCCGGCGCTTAGGGTTTGAAGTGGGCGCTGAGGCTTTTGCAAGAAGCCCATTTTAATCAACTTTGCGTGGGGGAAGCGGGAGGCGGAGCAGGAGCCGGCGGGGAGTTGGGAAGTTTGGCCCTGCCGGCTCCGGGGCTTCCCCCCAAACCTTGATGACTTTGAGGTCATGGCTTGGGTTCCCTGGAGTCGGGCGGAGGGAGGAGGGGAGGCTGCGGGGAGACGGGCTCACGCGGGGCGTGTTTGCGGGCTCTGAGGGTTTGGAGTGAGGGGTGCCGGACGGAGGACAACCCCCATCTGCCGCAGCGGTTTCTGCTGCTGCAAAGGAAAACCTGGACCCCTGGGGTCCCCTGCCTCTGACTCCCTCTTTTCCGCGATCGCAGGGCTTGGGAACCCCGACTTTAGCTTGAGTTTCCTGGCTGTGGAGGTGATAGTTAAAGAGATCGGCGGGCACCATAAAAGCGTTCGGAGTCTCATTCTCTTTGCTGGGGTTCTGGTGACCGTCCCTGAGACACCCTCCCGAGTGTCAAAAACAAACCCCCAAACTAGACACTGTACCCAAATGGGGCAAAGCAGTGCTCCGCGAGCTTTGTGCAGGCGTCCCTGTCCCACAATCAACTCGGGGTCTGAGAACGTGATGCAGACAAGATCCATTCCAGGGTATCAGCGCTTCTCTCCGGAGAGCAAAATCAGTTCCTGATGGTGGCGCGTCTGTGATTCTTCCTTCTTGACTTTTCGCTGCCTCCCATCCTCGCAAGCGGACTTTGGGGGATTACAGGATGATAGGCTGCGTGTGTGTAATAGTTACTGAGCGAGTGACCCCATTTCTGGAAAGCATGACTGAAACGCGGGGGTGGAACGGGGCAGGCTCTGCTGAGTGGTGTACTTGGCGGCAGCCGCTGCCCTGCCGGCCTCCGCAGTGTGAGAGGTGGATAGGGTTACTGGTTACGTCAGTAAAACTCAAGCTCAGTTTGGTCTGATATGCGGGACACTTACATTCTCCGGGATGATGAGGGGGGAGGGGAATCCATTCAAATCGGGTTTTTTTTTGTTTTGTTCTTTTCAAAATCTCCACTGCCTTATAAAAATATTTGCTTGTTCTCCTTAAACGCAGGCGGTTGTAAATAGAACTTACGATTTGGTGCTTAATGTTTTGCTCCTGGTTAATGCTTTTAAAATCTGAATGCTACTCAATACGAAAGACATCTATGTATGTTACCTTAGTCTTAAAAAAGGAGAGACCGGTGTAAGAAAAAAATCGTGATTTTAAAACTGGCAGAATTACAAGAATTTCATTTAAAATGGAGACCCAATCTAATACTCTAAATCTTTAATAACAAAGTTAAATTTAGAATGTTTAATCGTCCTTTGAATGGAAAGTTGAAAAACAGTATGCCAAGGGAGCTTCTTCTTTTTTTCTTCATTAAAAAAATTGCATTAAAATACAGCTAAAATGTTGGTAAAAAGATTTTCAAAGTGCTGAACTTTTAAAAGAAATTGAATTTGCCTGCCTGAGCCTGACTTTTTTTTTTTAAGATACAAACATTAACAATTTCAATTCAATAGTAGCTCACCGGTCTTTTTAAATTGATTCATTAAAACTAAAGTTCAGTAAATTGCCTTTAGATAGTTTGTTTCCTTTGGTTGTTAAGCTCTTAGTCCACATTTTTTCTTTGGCATGTATCAATATTCAGGGAGAAATAATTTAAAATTGTACTTTATCATTTTTTCTGTATAGCATGCATTTGGATAAAGAAGGTACAAGTCTATTTATTTAGCATCTATTACATACAAGGTACTGTGCTGTACATTCTGTTTCATTTTATCCATCCTACAACCCAGCAGGGAGGATTATGGTCCCCACTGTTACAGATTGGGAAGCTAAATTCCATAGTTAAAGGCACAATGGTTATAAGTAGTAAATGGCAGAACAATAATTTGAAACCAGGCAGATACAATCTGTGCTTTCCTTTATGTTAGAATAGGTGCTTCAAACCCTTTTTGGAAAAAGTCAAAGTATAAACATGCTGGTAGTTAGAGGTCATGTTTTTTTTTCACAAACAAAGACATCTTATTTGGTAAAGCCTCTCTCTTCTCTCTTCTCTCTCTCTCTCTCTCTCTCTCTCTCTATATATATATATATATATATATATATATATATAAATCATATATTTTCTAAACCCTGGCAGATAGGATTCCACAGTTTGCCATTTTTGAAAATTTTTCTTACTATTCTGGCATAAGGTGTGTGAAATAGTGGTTAACTTGATTTATTAAAGCTAGACTTGAACAAACTGTCTTTAGATATTTTGTATCCTTTGGTTGTTAAGCTATTCCAAGTAAATTCCTTGTTGTATAATTTAGAAATACTGTAGCCACTGAAAAAAGAGTTGAGAGCTTTCACTCAGAGGTTTCATATTGATACCCATTATTATGCTATCTCCTCCTCAGTAGATTCACATCAGGAAACAATTGTATTATTCCAAAGTAACATCAGGGTTGCTAAAGCATTTCCTCCTGCAAATATATCAAAAATTTTCCTCTCATCTAAAAGATCTCAAGTGGTCTGTATAAGAATTTGCATTTATGGTCTCATCAATGAGCTCTTGAGGACGGATTTTTTTTCTCTGAATCCACAGCAGTTAACACAGTGCCTGGCACATGCATATTATGAACCCAATACATGAAGGTCAGAAATAGGATGCTTAAAGGACAATTTTAGAAGACCCGAGTGCCTCTAAAAATACAGGCAGTTTCTTCATTCCTTTACACCAGCCTTCCTGCTTTAAGAAGACCTCATACAAGTCTCATGGTATTCAAAACAAAACAACCCTTGTGGTTGAACTCAAACATGGATCATAACATGATAGGTTAAAACTAGGCCAAATGTTTAAAGAAGCAAATTTAGGAAATGAAGTACTATATAAGCAAAGTAATGGTTATTGCAAGATAAAAGACAAAATCACTTCCTAAATGGTTAGGTGACTTCGGAAATCCTTAATGACTTATTTAAAGATGCTAGTAGTTTTTTTTTTTAATATTTGACTATTTAAGAGATAGATATCAAGGAATTGTGGTTCTTCTGTTATACAAATTTGTTGCCATTGCTGTGGGAAGACATATAATCCTGGATTACAAGCCTAATTTAGAGTGATAGTATTCCCTCAGTTGCAGCAGGATAGGGATAAATGATAATAAACATAAATAGGAACAATCTACATAATAAGATTAAGGTTATTTTTCTTTAAAAAGTCACAAGACGTGGATGGAGAGATGGCTCAGCAGTTAAGAGCACTGGCTGCTCTTGCAGAAGACCTGGGTTCAATTCCCAGCACCCACATGGTGGCTGACAACCTTCCTAACTCCAGTTCCAGGAGATCAGACGTTGCCTTCTGACCTCTGTGGGCATTGCATGACACAGGTGCACTCACTTACAGACATGCAGGCAATATACTCATATACATAAAATAAAAATGAAGTCACAAGACAATTTACTGTATATAATGTAAGCAGTGTGTTTTATATGTGTCTCATAAAAATAGCTGCTTTAACTTGCTTTACATAGCAAGTACCCAAAAGGCACTGAAAAATATTTGGTAACAAACATAAGACCTTTATATTGGAGATCATCTTTAACAAACATGCAGCCATTTTTAACCTCCAAAATTTACATACTATTCTTTAGAGTTTCTACAGCATTTCTAATACATATTATATAAGTTTCTTAAGTTTTATCTCTTAGGAAAATGCTCTACTCAGCTATGATAATTGATTGTGAGCAAATATTTGCCTTTTCCTGTTTCATTTGTACTACTTTTCAGGTGTTTTTTCTTTCCCCCAAGTGAAGATCTGAGGAGGGGACAGGTATTGTTTTGTGTCAGCTATCAAGTGACTGTGCCACATTCCTGAATACTTCATTGTTTTTAGTGATTATGATACAGAACAAAAGTTTGTTGTTTTTTTTTTTTTAAATCTACAAACATGCTCTATTTTGGCAGCCTGACCCTGTATTAGTCAGGTGTATCCAAAATGTGAAACTTTTCATAAGCCTTTGAATTTTAAGATAAAAAGATACATTTTTGTTCAAAGAAACAAATATCTGCAGACTTTGCCTTTTCTTAAGTACATTTCTGGAAATTGCCACAAATGTATCCCAATTTTACGTAAGAAGATGGCATAATCGAGATGTATCATCCTGAACCAAGGACTTGATTTTTGGTAACTCGTAAAATAAGTAACATAGTAAATGATTTATCCAGAAGTTTGAATTGCAGAATTATTGTTAAAGTTGTTTTTTCTAAATCCCCCAGTAAAAATTCATACCGTTGTTATAGCTAACAAGATTTGTTCTACATTTCCATGTTCGAGAACCTGTGGACTGCCAGGCTATAAATAATGAGCCAAGTCAGAGTGCTTCAATTCACTCATTGCTGATGGATGCTTTGGGCCCAGTGGTTCAGATTATAATGAAGAATGGTAGCATCTAGTTGTCTCCCTAATGATGCTTAAGTGTAACAGTGTTCAGCTGTTAATATGTTTTGGTAGTTTTTAAGTATTGAAATATTGCAATACAGTTGCACAATACATGTGTGTGTAAACATATATAAAAGATCCATGTACCCAATTCACATAATAGGAAAAAAACAAGTGACTGCACTTTAATGCTACCTAGTCTTGTACATCTTCTTTCTACCTAAGAGTGTGTTTTTAAGATTTAATACAATGACCTGTATCATTAATCTGGAACAAATACCAGATGCTCAGATATTCTGGTTTAATCAGTTTAATTAAACAAAAAGCATAACACAAAGGAAAAAACAGACTGTGTCAAAATTTGACAATATAAGAACATATATAGTATACATTATAAAAGAAGTTCAGAATGAAATATTCTCATATAGCACAATGATCATTTAGTACATTTGCCCTATTTTAAGTGAGTACATTGGTTATTAACACTTATAATTATTTCAGTTTTTATCACCTTAAAATTTAGAAGACATTTCATCAGATAATTTTTATTCGTGCCAACATGTTAAAAACCCATAGACTTTAGAGCTATAAAGATCTGTGTTTTGAGTCTTGGCTTGCCTTTTAATAACTTGGTAACTTTATCAAAGTTATTTAGTGTGCCTACTTCAGAGGTTTGGTGAGAAATTAGTAAAATGATAATATATGTAAAATACTTGTGCACTATGGTTTGTGTTTCCTAAGTAATACTTATAATGACTCTTCTCAAAGGCCTATCTGAAAAAGTTTTTTCCTCTTAGATAATTTTTTCATAATCAGGTAAAGCAATTAAAATTATTTATTTGGTTGATCCTTTTACACACAGTCATTGTAAAACCTGAATATACCTGTAAGGATAAGATAAAAATCTTTTCCATTGTATCTTTTTTGTATTGTTCCTTTCCCAATATTGTCTTTAAAGGGCAAAAAACTGATAAAGAACAATGTTAGGAATATGTAAGAAAAAACTTGCAAAAAAAGTATGTTCACATTTTGACATTGCTCAATTTTGAATGTATCTGTGGCATGTCACTTCAGCTACCACTGTTATGTTCTTAGAAATGTATAAAATAATAGTAGATCGTGCACATGATGGTGTCTTATGATCAGTGAAATATGTTACATCCTGTACATTAACCTTTTGAAGAAAATGCATTCCTAAAGAAATGGTTAAAGCAAGTACAACATCAATAAGTAGAATTTTAATTTTCTTTCTAAAGTATAGCAAGACAAAGTGTATACAACATTTTTAATTTAGAATTAATCAGTTCTGTTGATTTAATTTTTAGGAACATTAACTAATAGAGCACAGCTTTGATCCCATCATATAAGTACATTTATTTTTATTATTGAATATGCCATGAATGAATGGGATTTCCTGTCTAGAAATGTGAATCTTAGGATCTTAGGATTTTCTCTGTTATGTGGTGTTGGTATTTACAAAACTTTAAATACTATGCAGTATTTTTCAGACAGTGAAATCTCTGAAGACCCTGTTAAAAAGTCTCCAAAGGCTTTGGAGTCTCTATTAAAATTTGTATATATGTAATCCAGCAGCCCTCTCCTCCAAAAGATTGAGAATGTGACATAAATAAGTTTGGAAAATGTGGAATTAAATGAGATTAACCAGTACCTACTGCATACTTTCTAAGAACTTTTAAGAAAATGTACACAATTTAATTGTAAAGCAGCATTTGAAACTTGGTGTCAGAATTCCTTTTTCATGAACCAAACAACACAGATGTTTTATAAAATATACTTTTGAAAAGCTCAGGACCTATAGTAACTTGATCCATTATTACCTGGAAATGAGCTGCTATTTTTAATTGACTTTACTGAAGCTTTGGGCTTTAAGTTGTCAAGAGAGTTTTTATTTAATTTTTAATTGAAATCTTTCTAAATTGTACAATAATTTTCCAATTCAGTAGTGAACTAAAAAGTTAGTGGACTAATTTATGGCCAGCAAGATGGCTCAGTGGGTAAAGATACTGCATTTAGTCCCTGGGACCCATATGGTAGGAGAGAACCAACTCCTAGAAGTTATCCTGTGACCTTCACATATGCACCAAGGTGTGCATGGCCCCCCACATACAAGGAAAGAAATATAAAAAAATTTAAAAATTAAAGAAATGAGTATAACTTAAAAATAATTTAAACTTTTTTGATAGAGTTTTTGGCAATATTAGTTATATACTATTTTTAATATCAAACTCATTGCCTCTATTAAATAGCCCCTACATTAACTTGCTCTGTAACTTTTGTCCAGTATTCATATTTAAAATTTTTCTTTTTGTTTTTCAGATAAAGTCTCATGTAGTCCAGGCTGGCCTCAAACTTGCTGTATAGCTGTGGCTGGCCTAGAATTCTGATCAACCTCAGCCTCCCAAGTCCTGGGATTACATGTGTGCACCACCATGCCTGGCTTTTAAAGAAAACAAGTTCTTTTTACCATGTGTCACTTTATTCTGTCAATCTCCTTACCTTCTCACTTTTTTAAATTAATTACTTCTTCTGGTTAGTATTGAATAAGGAATAAGGTTAATAATATTTAGATGCAGCCATCCAAATATTCCCCCACTTTGGAATATTTGAGTTCGATTTTTGTTAATAAGTTTACCAAATAATGTAGAGGAGCATCCTTACCCTTTTTTGAGACTCTTCCCATCATGTGGCTCAGAGGTGTCCGACTTTTGACTTATAACGACATCATCTGCATCTCTGTGGGGCCATATTCATAGCTATGTGGGGATTTGTGTAGGCTGCTGGTTAATGTAGACACATCTGTGGAATCAAGACTATTTACTGGGCATATTATTTAATAATAAATGTTAATTTTCTATTTTGACGTACCATAATGAAATGGCTCAGTTATTTACTGTCTTCTCTTAAAGATGTCACTAGAAAATGGAATGTGAATGAATTTCAGATCAGTCAGCTACAAAATGGAAAGCTAGCCTACTGGCCCACGTGGAGTCAGGCCTCTGCATTGAAAGTCCATTTTTGTCCTTGTGAAATTTTACTAGTTTCTTAAATATTAGATATCCAACACTTGTCAATCCAATTTTTTTCTTTCCTATAGTATAAATCAAGTTACATCCATAGTAAATTAAATCAAATTTCCCCATCTTAGCTAATACAGTCATAGTCTCTTACATACCTTAAATAAATGTGCTTTGTTGACCATATAAATTGATTTTATATTATCATCTTACACATGATGATCTTTAAATCTGACCTGGTCATCTAGATTTCTGTGAGCTTAGCTTTAATCCTCTAGTTCATAGAGCTTGTTACAGGAAACTTAGCCAGTCATATGATATGTATTAGAAGCATGTGTCAAACGATAGCCTGAAGCAAAGGCCGTTTTGGCATAATAGATTGAACTGCTTCTCACATGCAGTAGTGGGGAAGAAATCTTTGTTCTAGAAATCTTGTAAAGCCTACAGTAAAATCTTCAGTACCTTGAATGTTCTTTCAGTTTTACATTTGGTAACAGAGGCAGCTGTTTTTACCTTTATAATGAAAACAACGTAAAATGATCAAGATTTACTTTTAAAAAAGAACTTCTTGCCAGGCATGGTGGTACATGTCTGTAATTCTAACACATGTGAGGTAGCAGTAGGAAGATGAGGAGGGAGGTCATCTTTGACTATATTTATTGAGTTCAATACCAGCCTGGGCTATGCGAAACTCCATCTTTAAAAACTGGGGGGGAAATATGGGGTGGGGAGATGGCAAAATGTGTAAAAACCCTTGCCACATAAACATAAAGATCTGAGTTTGAATCCTCCCAGCTCATGTAAAAGCCAGATTTATGTCCTATAATCCCAGCACTCTTTGGGGGAGATAGCAGGCAGAGATGGGGGAATACCCTGAAGCTTGAGGACAAGATACCCTGGAGTATGTAGAAGAAAAACAACAGAAACCCCGTCTCTATTAAGGTGGAAGGCAATGACCTATAAGCAGAGTTGTCCTCTATTCACATGCACACTGTGGCACGCATATAATCCACAATCACAAGCAAATATGCACACATACAAGAATAAAGTAATTTTTAAAAACAAAAAAGGGCTGGGGCAGGTGTTAAAATCACTGACTGCTCTTCCAGAGGACCCAGGTTTGGTTCTCACACTCAGGTTGCAGCTTAACAATGGTATATAACTCCAGTTCTAGGGGAATCTGATGCCCTCTTCTGTCCTCTCTGGGCATTGCACAACATGAGAACACTTAGACTCATACACATGAAATGAAAATAAATCAAAAAGTTAGAAAACCAAAAGAGGGAGGCTGAAGAGATGGCTCAGCAGTTGACTGCTTGCTGCTCTTCCAGAGGGCTACAGTTCTGTTCCCAGCACCCATGTTCACTGGGTGATTCCCAACCACTAATAATTGCGGCTCCAAGGGATCCAGTGCCCTCTCCTGACCCGCTCAGGCACATGCACACCCACCCATACAGACACACTTACACTTAAAAATAAATCATTTGAGTAGGAATTGGTGGCATATATCTTTAATCCCAGCACTTGGTAGGCAGAGGCAGGCAGATTTTGAGGCCAGCCTGGTCTACATAGTTCCAGGCTAACAGGTGCAATAGGGAGACTTTGTCTCAAAAAGACCAAAAAGTAAAAATATAAATCTAAAAAGTAAAGTAAATCATTTAAAGAATTTAAACTTCTAGATCAGTGCTGTTCAGTACAGTATTAATAGTAGGTTATTGGAGCCTGGAGAGATGACTCAGTGGTTAAAAGCACTGGCTGTACTTGCAGAAGACCTGAGTTCGATTCCCAGAACCTGCACAGTGACTAACACCCATCTATAAATCTAGTTCCAGGGACTCCAACCCCTCTTCTGGCTTCCGTGGGCATTGTACAACACAGGCATACTTACATACATGTAGGCATAATACTCATACATAAAGTAAAATTTTTAAAAATATATTAAGTAATTAAGCATTTGAAAATATAGCCAGTGTGACTGATGAATAATTCTAGCGATGGGTCCCAGGACTTCATACATGTTAGGCAGTTGCCCTGCCACTAAGCTATATCCCAGTCCTGAATTTTTAGCTTAATTAAATTTAAATAGTCACCGTTGCTATTGTCTACTTGTCTACCATATTGACCAGTGCAGTCCTAGATTATAGGATTTCTACAAATTGAACTCCTGTTTTCTTACGTCTCGGTGTTCAGTTTTCAGTTCATCTTCTTAATTGTATTTTGAAGTGAATAAGCTAAATAAAAATGTATTTGATATATGTCTTCACATATGCATAGTCCCTTTCCTTCCCTGGTGATTTTTATAAGGCCCTTTTAAGTGATATGTACCTCCCAAATCACCATTCTGCTCTTTCTGCAACTTTGGTAGTTTTAGAGTGGCATTTCTTGTTGAAGCACTGGGGCTATCTAGATATCAAAGTGCACTTATAAGCTTCCTCTTGTACGCTAGCAGTATAAAACAATACAAATATCTCAAAGCAGAAAAATATATAATGATTTTCTGTGTTATTGAATGAAAAAATTTCTTCATGGTAACTTTGAAGATAATTGTATTCTGTACATTCTACTATGGTGATTAAAACTAAAAGTGGGCTTAAATATCTTGAAACATCAAAGTATGGGTTTTTTAATGTAGCATATAATTTTAGAGCTAAAAACAGTGTAGCCCTACTCTGTATAAGAAAACTGAGACCTATTTAGGACATGTCATTTCAATAAAATGCATGCTGCTATCCACAGCATGCACATAAGTGTGTGTGTGTGTGTGTGTGTGTGTGTGTGTGTGTGTGTTTCTGTGTGCACATAAACATTTATATATAGTTTTTAGAATTGATTTTATCAGAGCTATCTTAAAGATCCTTAAAAGAGCCACAATTTATAAAAATTCCATTTTTTTCCTCTACCATTTGCTAATTTTATTTCCTAATTTGCTATGTCAGCTATAAGCTATATTTAGATTTGTCCTAACTTTAATTTGTAAGTTTGGAAAATTCAACCAGTCCTTAGTGTTCAGAAACAACTTCAGAACAATCCTACCAGTGACTGATAGTTTGAGGTATGCCAACGTCACTGTTCTTTCTCCCCTAGGTGAACATGGACTCTCATGTTTACTGAATGCCCCTTGGATTAGACATAGTGTACATCAACTGGAATGACATAGACATAATTATTCTCAATTTAAGGCTGAAGAAGTGGAAGCTTAGAGAGAAGTAACCTCATGATTACACAGCTAGTAAATGGAGGAGCAGAGATTCAAACTCAAGTCTGGCAGGGAGCAAATTTCATTGACTTTCCACTGGGCCGGAGTGTTTAAATTGAGGACAATATCCAGATGAGTGATTCCATTTAGATGAAATCAGCTGCATAAAGTGGCTACTTTTGTGGGAATGTAGAAAGCTTAATTACCTAGAAAGATACGTGACTTCTCATGTATGTGAAGCTCTCCTCTCACCAAGGACTCCTGTGGAAAAGATGTGAACCTGGCATGTACTAAGAATGATGTTCATAATAGACACAGTGTTTATGTAGTTAATAGAAAAGTTCCTAAAAATTGATAATAATGCATATACAATATGGGCTAAATAAGCTTTTTTTGTAAGTTGGCGGGGGCAAAGCACTTCACATATATGGGAAAATGCTTTGACATTTATAAACAGCTGTCTTACAAATGAAACAAAGTGTATATTTGAAGTGGGGGATAAGGAGGATGGCTGTCTAGACATTACTTAATGGCTCTCCTTACAGAAGCCCCTGGGTATCTATTTGAGTAAATGTGCCCTGTTATTTGCAGTTTATTAAATCATTACCTCTTGATATTTGTCTCTTCCTTTCAGGAAAAAACAACGAAACAAAATGAAATAAAGACACATCTATTTTGATACTCTTAAAGTGCCAGGAAATGAAATCTGGTTCAACTTTAAAAAGTTAACAATTGAAAAAAGTTATTTTAAAAGAAGTTATACAATCAGTGGATTATTTCATTAGACTTTTAACCTGTTAAATGAAAAAACTTAATTTTAAGTTGAGATATAGTTTATAGACTAGAATATTATCCTTATAAACTATGTAATTTATTGGCTCTTGTTATGTTGACAAAATTGTGTATCTGTTACTATCTTGATCCCAGAATATTTTCTTTACTCCAAGAAGAAATGCCCAACTCATTAGCAATCACACTCTTCCTCAGTCCCTAGCACCCACTAATCTCTTCTCTATCTTTATAGAGTTATCTATTCGGGGCATTTCATATTAATGGAATCCCATAACATGTGGCCTTTGTACATGTTGTCTTTTATTTACTATGTTTTCAGGGCTTGTCCATATTACATAGTGTGTATCAGTGCTCCATTTTTTTTCTGTGTTGTATGGGTGTACTACATCTTGTTTATTTATCAACTGATGAAATGTGTGTTACTTCCATCTTTATTACAGACAATGCTCTTATGAATGTTTGGGTTAAGTTTTTGTGTGAACTGTTTTAAATTCTCTTATGTACCTAAGAATAAAATTACAGTTATATGATCTGTGTTTAACATATTGAGGAATGGCCAAATTGTTTTCCAACACATTTGTACCATTTTACATTGTCCTTGATAGTGTTTGGGAGTTCCACTTTTCCCACATTCCCTCCAACATGTGTTATATTTCTTTACTGAATCCATCTCTAGTGGGTATAAAATTGGTATAAAATATCAGTGGTTTTGATTTGCATTTTCTTAATGACTAGTGATATTCAGGATCTTTCCATTTGCTTTTTTGTGCATCTGTGTGCCTTAGTTTTGTGCTTATTCTGTTACTGATTTGGAAATTTAAGTGGCGTATTGTTCTAATATTCATAAGTTCCTTATAAGTCTGTTTTTTGTCTCAGAAAATATAGTTTCGATATTGAATGAATAAAAAGACTTTTATTCATTTTAGGTGTGATAAGTATCAGACCTTTCCTAGAACAGTGGTTTTCCTACTGGATTCACAGAATAATAGGTACTATGAAAGTACTTTAGGATATGTATCTCCTGAGGTACCCTTATCTGAGGCAGAGCAGAGTTTCTTGAGGAACATAATATAGAGTTAAAAACTACTTATAGAAAGTTACAGACCACAGTCAAAGATGGAGGCAATGAATAGTCTCCTTTGTCTTGTACTATTCATTCATTTTTCTTTAAATCAAAATTACAGGAATTCAGTTTTTCAAAGAATCCTTCTCAGGGGCTAGAGAGATAATTCAGTGGTTTAAGTAAACTGGCTGCTCTTGCAGAAGGACCCAGGTTCAGTTCCCAGCACACACATGGCAGCAAACAACCTTCTGCAACCCCAGTTCCAGGGAATCCAACACCCTCTTCTGACCTCCAGGTTTGCACATAAGGGTGCACTTACATACATTCAGGCAAAGCACTCATACACATAATATTTTAAAAAAGAATCCATCTCAAAGCAGGTATTTTATTTGAAGAAGTAGAAGTGCAAACAAATCCCCAGGTACCTTCTTTCCTTCAAATTCCTTCTGGCTGTTGGTGTATAACTCAAGAGGAAGACCTGTCGCAATGGATGTGGATACCAGTAAAAGGAAGAGGTTGCTTAAAGAGAAAAATGTCATAGGCAAGTTAAAAATAAGATATGCCTTGGATTAATAAAGAGGAACTCAGCCAGGGGTGGTGGTGCAAGCCCTTAAACCCAGCACTAAGGAGGCAAAGACAGGGTGATCTCTTTGAGTTTGAGGCTAACCTGTTCTTCATAGAGTTCCAGAACAGCCAGGGACATATAGTGAGACAGTGTCTTAAAATACTCATAAATTACTTTAAAAATCTTCTTCCTGGCCCCTCTTAGTATATATAGTACTAAGTGATAATGAATTAAGCAGATTTATTTCCATTGGAATATTACAGTCTGAAAGTACTCAGTTGTCTGGACAGACAGCCAAAATAGCATAAAACAAGCTGAACTGGTCAAAAAAATATGAACAGATATAACTGGATATTTAGGGAGGAAAATTATGATCTATAATAATGTAACAACTTTCCATAGTACAATTTTAATGATGATGTGGAAAACTAGAAAACAAATTCATTTTCAATATAAGTATCAGTTGGAGGAAACTTCTGATTCTGCCAAGGTGGAAGAACCCTATAGCTCCCAGGTCCCCCTTTTAAACTAAAACACAGCAAATAAGCACAGGCACCCTGGAGCAGTGGAAAAGGAAAGTAAGACTGCCTGAGGACCTTGGGACTTAAGCAGTAACACAAGTAATGTGGTCTCTGGGTTTTCTTATTGTTTCCCATAGATCCCAGACAGGATGTTAAAGCACTAACAAGCACAAAAAGAGCTCAAAGAAAACACTATCCTCTGTAGCCAAACAATTGGGTAACTCAATTAGGGTAAACCTGCTTGGCAGTAGTTTCCCTAATCTAGCCAAACATTGATAGGAAAAATTTACCTCAAAGAAACAAGTGGCAGTGCTCTGACTTCCCAGCCCAAAGATGTTGGCTAGAGAAACAGGCCTAATTACCCATTCCCTGCCTTGGAAAGGCTGGTAGTGCTTTGGTTCCCCCTGCTGGGTGATTTTTGCAGCCTGTGTAGGAAGCTGATTTCTTAGCACCCCATCCCTTGTAAAAGGAGATTGTGCTATCCCCAGTGCACTGTCAGCAGGGTCTAGGGAAAAGTTTAGCCTCCACTCCAAACCTAAAGTAATTCGAGTTAAAGTAGTTTGAAGCAGGGCTAGTTTACACTAAGCCTCTACCCTCCCCTAGCATCACCCAAGCAGGACAAGATGACCAGAGTAACAAGAACTCAACTGTTTCTCACTCTCACTGACATCAGTGGGGCTCAGTGGAGAGCTGAGCCTCCACTCCCATCTAGCAGGTGGTAGGACTAGTTGGCCTTCTGCTTGCCTTTCTCTTCTTCCCTTTTGTTAGATCTCCTTGAGAAACCCCAGTTTGTTATTTAGTCAGCAACAAAGAAGTGTGAGTCAACCTTGTTTCTCCTTCCTTGTTATCAGAGCCCAGGAGGGAGGTGAATTCATACCCCTACTCAGAGGCATCAAGGCAGTAAAGATTGGTGTCTCATCCTCTAGAACCAAGCATATAGCAACCAAGCATCTGCAACAAGCATTTGAGTCATCATTCCACTTATCACTTGGGTAGTCTTAGAGGAGTCCAGGAAACATACAATCATCCCACTCTCACACTTCATCTCAAAATGGGGCCTATCTGCCAAAGAAGATTAAGTCAAATCCAGCTAAAATATTCGCTAAATAGTAAAAATCACACAAAGGGGCGGGGTGGGGGGAGTGAATAAATGAAAAAATACAGTGACAGACACCAACATTGATGATTCAGGTGTTGGAATTATCTGATCATGATTTCAAAATAAGATTAGATAGATGATTGATTGATAGATAGATAAGAACAATCTTAAACACAAATGAAAATTTTGTCCCAGAAAATAAGCATAATATATAAAAGAGAACCAAATGGAAGACTGAAGCAGGATTACCTGATTTCAAGGTCAGCCTGGGTTACAGTTCAAGACTCTGTCTCAATAATAATTAAACAAACAAACTGGTCTGAGCAACAAAAATAGACCAGGGGGGGAAATGAACAAAGTTTCGAAGAGTCTGGGGGAACATTAAAAAAACTTGAAATTCATGTCATCAGTGCCCCAGAAAGAAGAACCACTTAAAGAACATTAATGGCTGAAATTTCCCAATAAACTAAAGGTACAGTCCTTCCGATTACGGAAACTGAATCAAAGTAATACACTCCCTGGGTCATCAAAGTCAAACTTTTGGAAATGAGGAGTTACTGTTTACTTGATATAGAAGGTCAGTTTTGCAAAACTTGACTGTACAATGAGTATAATTTAGCACTACTGAACTATACACTGAGAAGATTCCAAGCTTAAGTCTTTATGTTTAATTCACGGCAATTTAAAAATTCAGCTGGAAAATTAAAGAGAATCATTAAAGCAGCTAGTGAGAACTGTACTATTATCTATATATAGAGAATGAGTTACAGAACAAAGTTTTACCATCAGACTGTATGGAAGCACATCACTATTTAAGCTCTGAAGGAAAAGATCTGTTACCCCAGAATTCTATACCTGATGAAAATATCCTTCAGAAATGTGGGTGAAATCAGAGTAGTCCCTGATATAGGATAACTAAAATTTTGTTAGTAGTAGACCCTAAAAAGAATGGCTAAAGGAATTCTTCAAACAGGAAGTAAATGGGGAAAAAAAAGAAAACTTGGGACACTGGGAACAAAATAGCATAAATTCTAGAGTCTCTTTCAGGAAACATCAGGGAAGGGAACATTTCATATGAGGCCAGTTAGATACCAATGCCCAAAGGCAATGCAGCCATTATAGACCAAGAATCCATAAAAATATGGAGACAGAATCTTCAACAAAATTCTAGCAACATATAAAACTCATATACCATAACTAAATGGTTTTTATTCTGAATATATGACTGTTTCAGTACTCCAGGTAGTCCAACATATTAATAGGTTAAAGGAGAAAGATGGCATATTGATGCAGAAATGCATTTGACTTAACAGTCATAATAAAAATTCAGCAAACTAAAAAGGGATTTTTCAGCTTGATAAATAATGACAAAAGTCCAATCGAAGTAAGGCCAAAATGTCCATTCTGATAACTACTGTTGAGCATTGTCCTAGAAGTTCTTACAAGCATAATAGACTAGGAAGGTAAAAAAAAAACATTTGCTAGAAACACCAAGAGACCCTGCTTCAAAAGGTTGAAGAAGAGAGCCAAGTCCTGAAAAATTATCCTCCAACTCACACCCACAATCACACACATTATACACACAAATAGTTTTTTTAAGGAAAGAAATAAGACTGTCTCTATTTGGAGTCACATAATGGTCTCCAGTAAAAATCCTAGGGAGTCTATCAAACATTAGAATTAATAAAAATGACTTCATCAAGGTTGTAAAAGGTAAGACCAACATAATAGAGATGTTATTCCCCCTCCCCCATAACATGAGCTTATCTCAAAAGATAAGCGGAAAATTAAAAGACCTAAATTATTTTTAAGAAATACAAGTAGAATCACTCTACCGAATTTTAAAATTTACTATATAGCTTCTATAATCAAAATATTGTAGTATTGACAAAGGGATGTTCACATAGAACCATGAAACTAAAATAGAGAATCCAAAGAGACTTACAAGTATGGTCAACTGATTTTTTTCATAGTTACAAAAAACAGTTTGATAGAGGAAAAAAGGTAAAAGCCATAACTCAAACCTCATGCCTTTTATATAAGTTAATTAAAAACTGATTGCATATTTAAATGTAAGATGTCTACCAGGCATGGTGGCCTAGTGCTTAGGAGGCTGAGGCAGGAGAATTGTGGGCTGAGAGCCAAGTTTACTTCATAGTGAAACCTTGTCTCAAAAAAATGTAATATGTAAAACTAGAATTCATAATTTAGATTTAGGTGAAAAATCTTTGGTACTTTCATGAGTCCTCAGATCTGACACCAAATGCAAAGATCATTTTTTTTTAAAAAGGCTTCATCAAAACATAACTTTTCTCTTTGAAAAAAGATTCTGTGGAGAGGATGAAAAGACAAACTGCAGACTGAGTTTCTTTACAAACCTGTATCAGAGATAGGAGTTGTGACTACAACATAGAACACTCATGACAAGCATGGAAGCTCATACTTGCAATCCTAACACTTGAGAGACTTAAGCAGAAAGATTCTTGTGAGTTCACAGCCATTTTGGGCTACAGAGTTAAAACTCCATATCTCTAAATATATGAATAAGTCTCAAAACTCAAAGGAATAAAGACAAGTGATCCAATTATGTTCATCCAAAATGAATAAAAGGTCCAACCAAGCATGGTGGCTCATACCTGTGATCCCATTATTTGGAGAATACAGACAGGAAAATTACTGGGCATTCAAGGCCAGCCTATGCCATAGGGTGAGACAAGTTTAAAATTGCAGGAAAGAAAGTTGGACAAAAGGTTAAACAGTTTAATAAGAATTCATAAAAAGGAAGTAAGCCTATGAAAAGGTGTTCAAGATGGTTAGCTATCAGTAAAGTGAGAAAGCCATGGTGAGATATTCTATGCCTTTCAGGATAGCCAGAATAAAAATCAGAGACATCAAGTGTTGGTTAAGATGCAGATAAATAAGATCTCATTGCTGATTAGGATGTAAACTGGTACCTCCCCTCTAGAAAATAGTTTGGCCATTTTCTAATAAATTGAACATATATTTAGTATGTGATCAAGTAGTTGCCTTTCTGAGCATTTAGCTCAGATAAATGAAAGCTTATTTCCACATACAAGTTTGTACCCAAATGTTTATAGCAGCATATTTGTAATATAAAAATGTTAGAAACCAAAGACCCTTCAGTGGGGAAAAGATTAAACAATCTTTAGCACATTCACGCCGTGGAATACTAAACAGAACAACTAAAATTTAGATGAATCTCAGGAATCATACTAAGTAGGAAAAAGAGGTTTCATGCTGTAAATTTTAGCTTACCTAATGTTCTTAACAGAGTTACATACATAACTAAGTTGATGGTGATTGTCACGGATTTGGACAGCAGAAGAGGAGATGAACTCATAAAGGGATAGCATAAGAGATACTGGTGGTCAACTGTTCAGTATCTGTCTTAGTGACTTTTGCTGTTACTGTAATAAAATATTCTGATAGAAACATCTTAAAGGAGAAAGGGTTTTATTTTGCCTCACAGTTCAAGGCTGTAATCTGTTATGGTGGGCAAGTCAATGCAGCAGTTTGAGGGTGGCTGGTCACATTGCATCCATAGTCAAGAAGAATCATTGTTTGTGCCCAGCTTACTTTTCCTTTTTATACAGTTCAGGATCCTAGCCCAGGAAATAGTGTCACCCACAGTGGCCAGGTCTTCCCACTTCAAGTAACATAATCAAGATAATCTTCCAGAGGCTCTTCTCCCAGGTGATTCTCAATCTCACCAGATTTGCAATTGAGACCCACAGGCTTACCCACAACCAGTGGCAGGCTCTCACATCTCAGATGGCCAACATGGCACAGAACTCTTAGGATTGATTGTAGATAAGTGCCCCCAAAAATTACTTTTCCAAGGTCACACTGGTTTTTAGAAATACATTCACTGGCAAATCATGTTTAGGTTTTATTCCCTAATTTATCTAGTTTACCTTTTCCCCTTTTCATGATCCTATTGAGAATAAATATATTTATAGGAATCCTATTTAGTATACTTTGTTTGAAATATGTCCACTCAATGAAGCATTAGGAAAATGAGTCATAACCTTCTTAGAATAATGTAATTATAAACACTTTCAGAATATGATGGTTTTTTTAAAAAAATCTGGTTTATCCACTTTTATTAAAAATTATTTTATGCAAAGAGATAAGCTAGATAGATACCTATATATTGATTCTAACATTGTTATAACAGCATTTCTGTTACACTTTGCATGTGGCTTAGATTCTGTTATTTTATTTGCAAAATAAATAGCTGTGATCTTGAGCAAACTATTAGCTCTCGCCCTTTCTTCATCTCGACTATATATAACATCATACCTCATGGTTTATTAATAAGTGGGATTAAGTTATAGAATATGTGACATGGCTAGCACTATTTATAAAATAGACAGTGAAGGGCTGGAGAGATGATGGCTCACCGGTTACAAACACTGACTGTTCTTGCAGAGGACCAGGGTTCAAATTCTAGGACCCACCTGGCAGCTAACAACTGTTTGTAACTCCAGTTCCAGAGGATCCAATGCCCTATTCTGTCCTCCACAGGCATTGCACAATGTGGGTGCACTTACATACATGCAGGCAATATACTTGTACACATAAAAATAATAAATTATTTTTAAAATAGACAGTGAATAAACCATAATTACTGTTTATTTATTTGACCCAATGGTTATTTAACAAGACATTAATTTCTAGGTGAATGCTTTAGCTTATTTCCTTATTCAGTTTATCATAATCAGAAAATGGGATCTCTACTTTTACTAATTGTGGTTAGTGCTGACAAGATGGCTCACAGGATAAAGGATCTTACCATCAAGCCTGACAGCCTGAATCTGATCCCTAGGACCAACATGGTGGAAGGAGAGCTCCAACTCCCATAAGTTGCCCTCTGACCTTCACATGTTATGCTCACACAATAAAATAATGTTTTAAAGAAGAATTTTAGAGGTTCAGCAGTTAAGAGTACATACTGGTCTTGCAGAGAACCCTAGTTAGTTTCCTAGCACCCATGTCAGGCAGCTTACAAACTGTAACTCCAGCTCCAGGTGATCCAACATCTGCTTCTGGGAAAACACACACATAGACACAGTGCACACTTAAAAATAACGTGGTCAGGTTTTGTAACTTTTCATAGAAATGTGAAAGAAGTTCATAGTCTTTTTACATTTAAAATTCAGTATTTTACCTATCCTAATATAAATTATAACAAGTAATTTGTCCTTATCCATTATGCTTATTGATATTCATGAACTAAAATTTTCACATCTACTTTGTTTCCATTTATGCTATAGTCCTAAAGCATCTACTTTTTGTTGTGATTTGTTTAGTCTGTAGCTAAATGTTCAGTGCTATGACACATTTACTATTTGGTGATTTTGTTGTTTAAAAATAGCACATGCTAATTGTTTAAGATCTGAGAAATATTGAAACATGCAAAAGGAATTAAACGTCTACACCCTCGCTATAAAGGAGCATTATTAAGATAATTTATGTGTTCTTAGACTTAAATTTGGGGTCTGAATGTGGGCTCTGCTTATTAGCCTTGGACAGGATATTAGGCTTATTCATGCATTCAACAAATATTTATTGAGCACCTTCTGTGTCCCAGGCATTTTGCTGAGATTACAGTAATTTAAAATATTGACATAGCCATCCTGGTTTAATTTTCTCATTTGTAAATTGGTGATAGTGCCTCACAGTTGTGGGAAGCATCAGAAATAAGAATCCTTAATATTTGCCTGCTAAGAGCTTAGTAAATGGTACTAACCATTACTATTTTGTATATTCAGTCCAAATAAAGTAACCTTTGTAATCAGTTTAAGGTTCTTTGTCTTGGTTTTTGTTTTTAGCATTGATGTTACAAACACTTCATTATTTTAAAAAACAGTGTATATTAATTGAACAAAGAAATGAGTTTTGGGATGGGGATATATTTCCATGTTAGAGCACTTGCCTAGCATGTATAAGGCCCTGAGTTCAATTCCCAGGACTGGGGAGAGGGAAGGAGAGAGAGAATGCTTTTTTTCCCTTATGCTTTTCTACATTGATCTCTTTTCTTGAGCAGTAAAAAATTGTGTTTTTTTTCTTAAAGAATGTAAGCCTACTGAAAGTTTGTAGTGTGAAGCATTTTAATTATATTCCTAGAGCAATGAGAGCGTGATCAAGCACCATGTTCCCATAATCCAGCCTCAGAAATTATCACCTCGTGACTCACTGTTTCATTCCTACTTCTCCCCATACCACCCACTGTCCTGCATGTCTGGAGTCTCCCAGACTCCAGTGAATTATTTTGAAACTAATTGTACATGTGTCAACTCAGATGTAAATATTTGTATTATATTTCTTGAAAAATAAAAACATTTTAAAAACATCATACCATTATCACACATGAAAATAATTCTGGGGCTTGGTTTTATGGTACAGACCTATAATTCCAGCTATTTGGGAGTCTGAGGCAGGAGGAGGATTACATGTACAGAGCCTTACAGGATTAGAGCAACCTGTAAATGGGTTTAAGACCAGGTTTGGCAGCTCAGTGAGACCTTGTCTCCAAATGAAATCTAAAAAGAGGGCTGCAAGTACATCTCAGTGGTAAAATGTTTAGCTGGGGTGAGGTCCTAGGTTCCACCCCTAGCAGTATAAAAAATTCTTTAATAGCTTCAAATAATCGCTTTCTTTTAATTAGACACTGCATCTTTTACTTCCCTTTGGAATGATTTCTGTCATTTTGTGTAATTCCTTGTGAATTTTTTTCTTCTGCCATAAGGAATGCTATACTTGAAAAGGTTGTAAAGATAGAATAAAGGCTTACAGAGCTGGAAAGACTTGGGTTTGGATCCTGCTTCTGCCATTTACTGGTTAATTACTGAGCCTTGGTTTCAACTGTGAAATAGGGGTAATTATACTTAACCTCATATTCTTAGTGTTAAATATGATGTCTGCATAAAGTACTATCGAGAGTATGTGCCATTGATCACGATACCTCTAGTGATTTGGACTGTAATAACCATCATTTTTATTATTGTGTGATTTTTCTAAACATCTCAAATTTTATTATGTAAGTACTAAAATTAATGGTTAGTAAATATACTTTTAGGAAGACAGAGAATCTAGAACCTTCACTTCTCCTGCTACCTCATTTGAGTCATATTAAGTTAGCCTGAGGTTATAAATCTTAACTTTCTGAAGTGCCTTTTCTTTTACATTGTTTATATACTTATATCAGTTATTATCCATTTTTATAATTTTTCCTTTAGTGGGATTACTTTATTCAGTTATTTCTGGATATTAAGTTGGTGTCTGTATACTTCACTGGTTCATTCCTACCTTAATATTCTTGAGCTCCTTTGTATTCTCTTAATGGTCTAGGATGTGTCTTGTAATAGTTTATTTTTAAAAGATTCTACCAAGATGATGACATTTAATAAGACTGCAGATCTAAGAATAATTTCCTGTGACCTTTGTACATGAAAACTAGGGTGAGGTATAAAATCCTTAGCTCTTAACTTTTTTCCTTTCAATCTCTTTAGGTCATTACTTCATTGTCTTCTGGCATTTTATTGTTGCAAAGGAGAAATCTGAGGTCAATCTAATTTTAGTATCTTTGAAATAACCTATTTTTTTCTGCTTGTATGCTTATAGGATTATATCTTTGTCCTTGAAATTTAAAAACATTTGCCAGGACATGTCTTGGTGTTGATGATCTCTGTTGAATCTTCTCAGTCTGCAGTCTCAGGTATTTTTTTTCAGAACTGGAAAGTTTCCTTATACTTTTGATTGATTAAACTGCTCTATTCCCCCCCCCCGAGGAATATTTGTTATTCATAGATTATTTCTATGTCTGTCGTCCATAGTTTTTAAATCTTTCTTTCTTTTTTCATTTATTCAAGTTTGTCTTTTGTGGCATGGATTCCGTTTTCTGCAGTGTGTGTTCTGATACTTGCTATTCACAATACATACTTATTTTGGCTTCTGTGTTTTCATTTCTTTATTCTTATCTCAACATACCTTGTTTCATAAACAGAATTTCCCTTAGGGGGGTACACTTCAAAAAAGATGAGGTGGATTTAGGCCTAAACCTTATTTTCTGAGGTCACAACCATAAGACCAGGGGAAAAGAAACCTAAAAATAACCTTTAGAAAGGGTCCTCATAAACTTAAAAGTATAGATATAACCAGAGGTCATTCCTACTCTAGTCTAGAAAATAGAGCCGTCTTGAATACTAGCAGATTTTCTTTGGTAGCAACAAAGTTAGTAACATAGACATAACAGCAGTGTAACTAGAAGATAAACTGATTTTTCTAATTACATTTATTGTTCTCTTTATTAAAAATAATATAAATGCATATAATTTTGTAAAGACAATACAAAGAAGAAAATCCTATGACCCAGGTAATTACTGATAAGATTTTGTGTTTTTCCAGTTACATGCACCCATGTTGGGAGGGAGGGTACAGAATTGGAGTCATATTTACAGTTTTATATTCTTTTTAATTCAATATATCGGAAGCATATTTTGCATCATTAATTTTTCATTGAGGCCCTGATTTTAACCATTGCATAGTATTCCTACATATGAATAGATGTATTATGATTTATTTAACTAGTCCCCTGTTGGTCATTTAGAGTGTTTTGTATTTTACAGTATGAGTATGATGACTATCACTGTACATAAGTCTTTATGCACATCTCTGATATTTCCTTAGGATAAATGAGGAGCTGATTCTTAATCCTGTCACATTGGTAAGGATTATATACATTCCTTATTAAGACTATAAAATGCTTGTTTCTTATTGTTTCAATGTGATTGCATAGAAGATTCTTTGGATTCTGAACATTAAAAAGGTATCTTGACCAAAGTTGGAAAGAGGTTTCTGATGCCTCATACTCTGAACCTTCGTGATGAAACTTTTGCCACATACACTTTAAACAGGAAAACCACTGATGGTCTCAGGGAATTTGGAAGGCACATATACTTGTGGAAATTTGAGGGTGGTTTTACAAAAAAGTACAGTCCTTGCTCCTTCCTACAAAATGGGTCTCCATATTAATATACTATGGCTCTAGACCCTTTCTTCTTCCTTTCCTGTTATTCTCTATGAGTAATCCTTTTCTCCCAAAGTTAATATGTATATTTCATTCCTAGGTAAGAGGATGTAAATAGTTGGTATGTCCTACAAAGAGGTAAAGGTTAAATTTCATCAATCATGGATCATTTCTCAGTCCTAAGACACTTTTACAGGATGCTCTCCTTTTGGATTCAAAGAATTTTTTGCACTTACCTTATTCTTATATTTTTTCTAGAGGTAACTATCAGGCAGCATCCGGGAAATATACATTATAACATGCCATTTCAACAACATAATTGCCTAAAAGGTTTGCTAAAAATGAAACATTTACAATTAAAATGGTCTTATTTTTAATATATCATAATTTCCCTTAAAATATTCGGGAATGCTGTCGAGTGAAACTTCAGTTTAGAATTACTGATTGAATTGTTCTTCATTCCAAACTCTAAAAGATGTTCCGAAGTGGTAATTTTATGCAACATTGGGAGTTGTTTTGAAAACAATTCCTGCTGAAACTGAAGCGAACAGTCTCCTTTATTTGATTTGTTCTGATCAGACTCATTGTAGGTTATTCAAGTTTGTAACTTTTTACACATTTCAAATTAACAAACTAAAAAGCATGATTAGCATTTCCTAACCTTTTCCAGTATTTCACATCATATTTGCATTTCTACAGTCTGCCAAGCTCTTACAGTTTTTTGGCTGGCAGGCATTATGGTGGGATGAGAGAGGATAAATACATTTGCCTCACTTTCAAACTATTTTCTGTCCATGCTCATTCTTTAGCCACATTGTACAGAAATGTAGCACACATATGAATGGTGTCTTCTATGCTGTGTTGCAGGAAATTAACTGCTGTTAGTAGTTAAGAAGGCCAGCACGTCCCCCCCCCACCATTCTTCACAGCCTTACATCTTTAAAAGTTAGAAAAGTAGAAAGACAAACATTACATGGTCATTTAAGGCAAAAAAAGAAATAAAAAACATGTACTCTCCTTTGATGGATCTTTCTAATTATTACAGTATCCCTGTGAGCTGGGCATTGTGTATGTTTTACAAATAGACAAACCGTGACTCAAAATTTTAAGTAACTTAACCAAAGTTCAGGTAACTACACCAGTATGTGATATAGCTAGGGTTTAAAAAATGGTACTGGCCATCTCGAGAGCATATTTTTTTATTTTTAAAATTAGAAAAATATGTTTTCTTGTTTACTAGGCACTACTCTTTGAACTTTAGAAAGTGTAGAAAGTACAACTTTGACTCAAATTCATAATCTATTTATTAATCTAATCTCTAATGATAACCAAAGGTCACTTTTCAAAACAGGAAAAAAAAAACTTCTTAACAAATTGCAGAAGTAGCCTTATATTCTTTTCTAATTGAAATATTTGAATCCTTCTCTTGATGAAATGATACAAAAGGTTCATTGAAACAAAGGTGTTTTTAGTGTGAAAAAGCATTTGTAAAATTGCTCTGGTACGTAGGATAACATTGACTTGACTTTCAAATTTTTCTACTTCAATTTTGAAGTTCCAAGTTTCCTATCTTTCCTAAACTCAGAAAAAATTATTTTCAAACATTAGAGAATAGACTACCTTTTGCATTGTGTTTCACTAGATTTTTTTTCTTAAAGTGTTTTTTTATAATTTTAATTAACTGAATAGTTCGGAACAAATAATACATTGTAAAAATTTATGGATGAGGTGAAGCTGAAACTAGTGACGAGGTTTGCAAATTTTCTTTTCCAATGTATAGAAACTGTAATAATAGATCATAGATAGAAAAATGTGAATCAAAAATTTTAAGTAAGGCTTTCTTTGTGGGACTAAGAATAACAACAGATTTAAGAAAAATCATGCATTATTTTGGGTATGCCCCAACATTTTGTTGGCACAAACTAAGTTGTATTATGTAAGTAAAGAAAAGAGCTCACCAGATGGCTCAGCAGGTAAAGACATCTGCTGCCACACCTGATGACCTGAGATTGATCCCTGGGACCTACATAGTAAAAGGAGAGCATCTACTCCCTCAGATTGTCCACTGACTTCACACATATGCCATTCGTGTACAGACCCCAAACACACAAAATCAGATAGAAAGAAATTAAATAGGTTAAGATTGGAAAGGAGGGTCAACCATTAAAATCACTTGCTCTTCTTGCAAAAGACCTAAGTTTAGTTTCCACCACCCATGTTGGGCAGCTCACACTTGCCTGTAACTTCAGTTCTAGGGGATATACCTCTGGCTTCCACCAGCACCTAGACACATGTGCACATACAGAGAGACATACACATAGACATAATTAGAAATAAGTAAATATAGGGCTGGAGAGATGGCTCACCAGTTAAGAGCACTAGCTGTTCTTGTATAGAACCCAGGTTCAATTCCCAACCCCCACATGGAAGTAACAACTGTTCGTAATTCCAGTTCCAGGGGATTGGAGGCCCTCTTTGGACCTCCTCAGGAATTGTATGACACAGGTGCACTTAACATGCATGCATGCATGCAGGCAGGCACTATACTCATATACATAAAATAAAAATAAAATATTTTTTTAAATATAATTTTTTAAGTAAGCTGAATCAACAGAAAACTTGGTATATGCCAACAATATGTTAGGGTGTATCCAAAATAATCAAAATGTGAGCAGCATCAGTAACCATTTATTATTTAAGACAAAAGAGATAATATGCTCTATTTCTGCATTGGTCCTGCCAGAGTTGAAATAATTGCATGTGTTTTCATATACCACTCTGTAAATGAATCAGTGTACCCAGAAAAGAGAATGACAAGTCTCATCTGTCTTAAATACTTGAAGAAATTTGAGTTATCTGGGAAAGACAAGACTTAAATGTACTTTGTAGACATAGATGTAAACTTACTTCCTATGACTTTGCAGATAATCTACAGACAAGTTAGTCTTCGTTTATTATTAATCGTCTTATTAAGTGGAATTTGTGACTGAGGAAAATTCCTGTATAATGAAGAATTTTATCTAGCAGGCAGTGCTTTTTCTGAGACATTATAATAGTAGACTGCCTGGTGATTCTGCATTCTTGTCCTGATATTATTTGAGCATAGGTAAGAACAGGGTAAAGGAATTTAAAATAATTATGTACAGTTGGAACAGAAGACTTTCAAGACCTCTTTCCGATTCTACTTTTTAAACTCTTAAGGTCAAAAGGCCTTTATGTTGTTTCACTTAATCCTTCTGAAGCTATCTCATCTTCATAATAATTTACATTGGTATAGGTCTTTTAAAAGCTAAAGTGCTTTCTTCTCAGTTATTTCAGTTTTGATTCAAATAATAACCCTTTGAGTAGACAGGGCAAGTGACCCTCATTTAAACAGATAAAATGATAGGCTCGGAGAAAGTCCAATTTCCCTAATCATCAAACTTTTAAGTGACAGGTCTATATTTCTTTACCTCTCATCTATGAAATCCAAGTTCAGTGACGTTCCTGTTGTACCAGGTTTCTTTAAAAGTAATTTATAAATTGTGATGCTTCTTTTGCATGCATTGAATTTATAAGAAGCAGATGATTTTCCATGGAAAATATAAGTGTAGCTTCAGAGTTATATCAAGAGTTCTAAAACTCAAGTAATGGAGAAAGGTAACTCTTTATAACAAATGAGAAAAATATAGTTTGAACTAATAAATGATGCCATTCACTAAGAGAGAAAATATAGAAAAGGTGTCCAGGCTGGTCAGGCACAGATAAGATGATTGAGTTTTGGACATAGTAAAAAAATAAAATAACACAGATTGTTTGCTAAGTGCCAGGAACTCAGCTTGGGTTTTATGTAATTTATGTTTAGTTTTCACAATCCTCTGAATAATATTCTTTACATCATCACTTCCCATGTTAAGAAGCTAAAACTTATATGGTTTAAATTACTTGTCCAAGACTTTATCATTGGTAGTGTAAAAACAGGATTTTGAATCTACATGCTTGACCCTGTTCTTAAGATTTAGTTTAAAGTTTCCCTGAGGTCCTTGAATTAAAAACAGTCAGTATTCAGTTGATCATAATTTTAGGAGAAACAAGTGTCTTGGAGATAATTTGGATGCCCTTACCATATAAATGGAAATACTGTAGCCTCTAAAAGTGTATCAGGAAAATAAAGGTTTGTACATGTTCCTTTCTTTTCCTGCATTTTGGCACCAATTTTGTGCTTTGTGATATTGCATAGACAATATCTTATGTATATTTGTTTAACCTAGAACTATAGGTGCCCTTTGTGTAGCTCAGTAGATCTTTTAGGGTAAAATATAACTTTTGTTTACTTTTATCTCCTGGTCAGTACCAAGAGCACAGAATGAATGGATGAATGAATGAATGAGTGATAAACTGATGGGGAGAACAGAGAGATAGGAATTCAAATCCAGAGAACTTACTTTATGTGGTGATGGAGGCTACCTTTTTCTTCCCAGTTTATAATGCTCTAAAGATGATTAGCTTAGATCCTGATACATTTGTTGAATTAACAAGGAGTTACAGGTCTCTTACTTTTTTCCAGTGAGATAATATATTCCTGACTTTCATTGTTTTGGATTTGGGGTTTTTTTTTTTTTTTAGATAGGGGCTTGCTATGTAGCTCATGTTGGTCTACAATTTACAGACCTCGTGCCTTAAGCTCCCAAGTGCTGGGATCATAGGAATGAGCCCACATCCCATTATTTTTCAATTACACAAATATTACATATTCATTATAGATACTGTAGTCACATTATAATATTCAAATAAAATTTAAAGTTTCTGAAATTTTACTACTCAGAGATAGCCATTCTTAACATTTTGATGTATATCTTCCAGAGTTTTTCCCATTCAAATATATACATTAAAAGATGTATATATTTGTTTAAATGGGATTGTTATAATCCATATTGTTTTGTAAACTGCTTTTTTACTTATTACATGTGACTGTCTTTCCATGTCAATAAATTTACATTTTTTACCATCATTTTAATGACCACATAGTATTCCATTATATGGATGTATCATACTATATTTAACTAGTTCTCTATTGGTTAGGAATTTAGGCTTCCAATGTGGAGTTCTTTTTGGAAAAAATTATGGTGAGCATTCTTGTGTATACATCATTGTACATTTGTCCATTTTTAAAGAAGTAGAGTGGATGGGAAATTTCAAATTTTTCTATGTAATATTTGTTTGTTTGATACAGACTCAGATTGTTGTCGTGAAAGATTGTGCTTATTTATACTTTTTCCACCAGTAAGCCCAGAGTGCTTTCCCCATGCCCATGTTAGCAGTGAGTGTTATGTTTGTTTTGTTATAAGCCATTACCAGTTTGAAAGACAGAAGGTATCTTTGGGTTAAATGAATTTGTATGATTGGCACTAAGGTTGAATTCTTTTTTCCTTTATTGCTCATTTCTGTTGAGGTTCATCGTTTTTTCTTACAGGTTTGTAAAACAAAGATCTTTATGTATCAAGGATACAAACTTTTTGTCATGTTGATTTCTTTTTTTGTAATCAGTTTGTCTTTTATCTTTTTTGTGTCTGGCAGAATAACTTTAATGAATATAGATGTCATGTGTTTCTTTATGATTTCTACTCTTACCTCATAATTATTATTCACCCATATTCTAATACTTACATAATTTTATCTTTTACATTTAAGTGTTTAGTCTATATGGAATTTATTTTAATGTAGAGACTGAGCTTTATTTTCTTTCATAATTAATCAGCTTCTCTGATTAATTATTAACAGAATTGGAGTTTAAGAATGTGTTTTGCTGTACAAAGTATTATAAATGATGTTTGGTGAGGCTTAACTCAGACCATTTGTAATGTATTTACTTGTGAAACCTAAGAGCTCACCAGGAAAGGTAATCATCATTTATTAGTTCCATGGAATGATCTTCAGATAATTTTGAATAATTAACTTCCCTATGCACTTTCAAAGCACAACTTGTTGCAAAGTTGCACCTGCATTCTTAGATGGTGGTTCTACTTCACTAGAGCCCCTTAGTGTTACAAATATTCCTAAATAATGATTTTTTTTGGTCTGTCTTCATTTAACTTTGGTGTGAAATCTGTTTGGGTAACTTTTTACTTGCTGTGCTTTTCACAGAATGGACAGCAAATTATGGATGAACCTATGGGAGAGGAGGAGATTAATCCACAAACTGTAAGTAAAATACTGTGTCACAAAGGAGAGAGAAATCACATACTATAAAATTATTCTTAATTTTAAACTGAGCACTCAATTATTTTACAGTGTAAGATACTTGTTGATGCTTCACATTCATTTTATTGGAATATACCAGTGACCTTTCTAATTATTTAAGAATGTTTTAAAAAGATGACAAAGCTGAGCCTGGTGCCACAGGCCTTAATCCCAGTACTCAGAAGGTTAGAAGCAATAGAATCACAAGTCTGACACCAGCCTGGGCTAGTAATAAGTTCCAGGTCAGCCTGGAATACAAAGAGACTGTTTATATATGTAAGTGTGGGTATGTATGTGTGGGTGTGCATACATACACATAATGGTTATATTCTAAAATATTTAACACAGACAGTGGCTATCAATCATTTTCAAAGAAGAAAATCTTTTTTCCTTGTTCAATACTGAATCCCCAACACCTAGAACCTGGCACTCCTTAAATACACATAAATAATAAAGTTGTTTCCAATCTCCCCAGGATATCTATTCGTTGTCAGCAGCTCAGCTATAATTTTATTATCCTATGCATGTGACAGTTATTATTTGTTTACAAAATGCATATATTCTTCAACTTGCTCTTTTCACTCACATATCTTTGACATCTTAACGTACATCTACCTCTTTTTAAATGGTTAACCTCCTTTTAAATATTTTATTGTTTGTTATTTTTGTTTTATGTGTATGAGTATATTGCCTGCATGTATGTAAGTGCACCTGTGTCATGCAATGCCCATAGAGGTCAGAAGAAGGTGTTGGATCCCCTGTAACTGAAGTTTCATGGCCAGTTGTTAGCCAACATGTGGGTGCTAATTAACTCAGGAAATTAACCCAGGTCCTCTGCAAGAGCAGCCAGTGCTCTTAACCACTGGGCCATCTCTCCAACTCTTAAATGGTTGCATAGTATTCTATTTTATGCACATCTTATATTTAATGTAATGTCCTCTACTTATTTTTATGAACTTATATTTCAAGAAAATGCAGAAAACATTGTGTCGAGATAAAGGTCAAAAACATTTAAATTTCAATAGATATTATGAAATCTCCTCAAAAAGTATTGTAAACATTTCAGCATATGAGTGTACTTGTTCAACCATTCCCTATTCCACACTGAATAATATCAGAAAGTATTTTTATGAGCCATTATAAATATATAATACTTTCTCATTTTAATTTGCATCTAATGTGATTATTAGATTGAGTACCTACATATTATTGACTTTCATATTTTGTGTTTTGCTTAATTTTCTTTTGGATAACGTGTATCTTTGGGGATTGTACAGTCTCTGAATATGTTCTGGATATAAATTCCATGTCTGTTATGTATCTTCCAAATATTTTATACATTTTTAAAACATTGATTTTGTGTCTTATATCAAATATATAGAGAGAAGTTTTCATTTTTAAATTACCATACCTGACTTCTGGATTTCTTGTTTTGATTTGAATATCCATCCCTATTTTAAAACTATTCTCTTATATTTGACCTACTCTTTTTTGTTGTGTTAGTGATTTGTTTTGTTTTGTTTTGCATTTAGATCTGTGATCCATTTCAAATTTTAATATTTGATCTGAGGCAGAAATTTAACTCTCCTTTCCAAATAGATAGCTTGTTATCCTAACCGTATTTGTTAAATTTTTAAAAATGCATTTTTATACACTCGTGTAAGCTGACTCTTTTAGTATATTTTAATTTGTCTTTTGCACTCTATTTAAGTTTCCTAGGGTTGCCATAGCAAATTTGCACAAACTGAAGCTTAAAACAACAGAGATTTATTCTCACAGTTTAGGAAGTCAAAAGTCTGACATAAAGGTTTCCACAAAACTCTGCTGTCTCTGGCACCTCTGGGGAGAATCCTTCCTTGCCCGTTCCAACTTCTGGTGATTGCCAGTAGTCCTGACCACTGGCTTATACACATATCATCCTAATATCTATCTCTGTCATTACAAGGTATTCTTGTCTGTCTCTCTGTATTCAGATTTCCTTCCTTTCATAAAGATACCAAGTCATTAGATCAGGGCCCATCCTATTCAGTATAACCTAATTAGAAATTACATTTGAAAATAACTATAAAATATGGTCACATTCATAGATCACAAGGTTTGAACTTGAACATATCTGTTTGGAGGACACAATTTAGCTTATAATCCCCTACAGGGTTTTTTGTTGTTTATTTTTTGTTTTTTTATTGTTGTTGTTGCTTTGGCTTTACATACTTTTTTCAGTTATTGAGCTTTTAACATATTTTTTATATGTGGCACAGCAAGGTATACCACCTTTTTCCTTTTAAAGCTATATTCTTATGCATTTAATTTTCCAGATAAATTTATAGTTTGTCAGTTACTCTTGAAGAATATATCAGGATTATATATTAGAATTGTACTAAATTTATAGATTAACAAGAAAAATTATTTTAATACTGAATTTCCACATCCACGGGTATTAATTCATTCTAATATTTCTGGACTTATTTGGTCAAAACTTTATGGCTTTTTACATACATTTTTGTGCATTTTTTTTACTCAGAGGAGATAATTCATGGATATTTTATAGTTCGTGTTGTTTATTTGTTTATTTGTTTTTCTCCCAGGCTGGTCTAGAACTCACTATGTAGACCAGACTGTCCTCAAACTGGTAATTCTCCTGCCTCAGCTTAAAGTTACTAAGGTAGGAAAATGTGTGCCACCACACCTAGCTTTACCTTTTGTATTATAAATGGGATTTTTTACTGTGTCTTCCATTCAGTAATTGCTTATATGTGTGTATATGTTTCTTTTGTTCTTTTTGTTAGGGGAGTGGTTTTGAGACAGGATTTCATATTCCCCAGGCTGGCCTCAAACTTTCTGTATAGTTGAAGATGTTCTTGAATTCCTGATCTTCCTGCCTCCACCTCCTAAGTGCTAATATTGTAGGTATGCACCACCACTCCTAGCTAGTTGTGTGTGCTTGTGCACTTTTTACCATTTTACAAAATTTAATTTTTCAGAAACTGAACAAGTTTTTGTGAATATTATACGTTATGGAAGAATGAGTTTATTCTTTTATACTTTAAGTTGAGGCTAAGTTATGCAGTATGACCTTGTATAAAAAGGCCTTTGCATCCTTCTCTTTACATCCCACCTGGCCACACTCCTCTGTCCTCTACTCAGAGGTACTCACTCAGATGTGTCAGTCTCTCTTTTGCTTCAGCACTTTCACAGATGTCATTCTCCTGTGGTTTTTACCACCACTCTCCATTCCTTATCATCCTTGAGGTTCAACTTTAGATACCATTTCAACTGAAACATCTTTCTGACACAACTACCATGTTTATATTCCCTTGAATTCAGTGTTTTCCATTGTTCTCCAGTAGTAGATCTGTACTTTAATGCAAACACTACATCAGATGCCATTACTTATTTACTACAGTAGACACTGCATGAGGTAGTGGCCAAATATGACTTATACTTTGTTTTACTGTACCCAACTGATGTTAGGTAAGTATTTGTTAGTTGAGTATATGCATGCATTAAGTTTTACTTGCACAGATATCCAGGCATAGAGCCTAGCTGGGACTACTTCCAGATGTGTCTAGATTCGTTCCCCCTCTCAAACCATTTGAGGCGTTTTACTTCATGGGTCTATAATATATATTGACACACACACATATACATAAAAATGATCAATAACTTCTAATATTGATTTCCCTGTCACCAGCTCCCTGTTTTGCTTTGTGTAATAATTACTGGAGAGGGACACCCTCCAAATTTTCTAGTTTTTGTAATATATAATGAAATCATATGATGTTATGAGGCTTGCACTTTTTCTCTCACTACATTCTTAGTACTTGCAGCTAGGAGAAACTGCATTCTAGGAAAAGTGTAGGACTAAAATATTAGCAGTATGAATGAGTTCTTGAGTAGATTATTCCAGTGATTATGAAATTAGGTTTAATTACCAGGTAAAAATGTGTTTCTTTTATGGAATTAAATCCAAACTGAGGAGATGGTTCAATGGGTAAAGTGCTTGCTATCCTAACATGAAGATTAGATTTCGGATACCTGGCACCCACATAAAAATTCAGGCACCTAGTGGCATGTGCCTGTAACTGGGACTCTACACTGGGAGTGTAGAGTTAGTCAGGTCCTGTGGGCTTGTTGACAAGTCTAGCTGAAACTGCATGTTCCTGGTTCCATGACAGATGCTATCTCAAAAACAAAACTCAGAAGCAGTAAATGAAGAAGGCCAATGTCAACCCCTGGTGCCCACACATGGGCATGCACATATACTCAAAAAATAAATTAAAGACTACCAATCCTCTGTTTGCCCTATACTTGAAAATCGTATTCACCTTTGAAATTCAATTAAAAGTTTGTCTTTTTTCAACTGCTGGTGATTTACATGTTAAAAGTTGATCTATTGTAACTATAACTGTACACATTTTATTATCTCAGTTTCTGTGGGCCAACCAATCTGGGTACAGCTTAGCATAATCTTCTGGTTTCAAGACTCTCACAGGACTGCAGTTAAGGTGCTGGCCTCCGAGAGTATCTCATCTGAAATTTGACTACAAAAGCATCTAAACTCACATGTCTACTGGCTCAGATTCCTAACTCACAGGAACTGTTAGATGATAAATATATGTATGAATATAGTTAACACATAGGCTTTCTCCAGACTTGGAGACCTCAGATGAGGTAGGAAGTAGTGTGAGTCACTAGGCTGGAAATAAAGAGGTCAAGTTTCTAAAACCTACCGAATTGTGATAGTGCAGCCCAATACACCTGCCAGAACCATATCCTCCAAGAAGGAGAATGGTTTTGTTACCTCAAGAAATTTGTTGTATCTGCCTCTTTGATCACTTAACCTATGAGGGAACTTGCCAATTGACTAGACCCCAAACTTCCAAGCCACTTCTTAGTGCCCCTTTAGCTGGACTACAGATGCACAGTGTCACATCCTTGTTCTAACAAGGGATGAAAGAAATGGAGAGAGGAAAGGTAGGAAAGGAAAAATGTTATTAGAAACACATTATCTCATTTTAGTATCCCTAAAATCAGAATGCTAGTTATGTAGTATGACACATTTTAATTGACAATATTCTTTTCATAATAGTACAGTGATGATCATGTTCTTGAAGCAGGTGGAATGCTATAGCACCAGATTTTTTCCTCAAGTGAGGATAAGTTTCTGAATTAAGACATACACCAAAAGACTGTTAGTGAGAGAAAGACCAAAAAACCTGATTTCAGGAATATTCATTTTTATGAAATACCAAACAGGAATAAAGGGAAGGCTCTGAAAAGTTTTTCTCTGGTTTTGTTGTTTGATTTGGTCTGTTTGGTTTTAGGTAATATTTCTCCTGCCTCAGTCTCAAGTGACTGGGATTATGGATGTATGTCATTATCTTGGTTTCTAAGAGCTTTTTAGAGATTTTTTTCTTTTACTCATATAAAGGATTGTATATAAAAATACTGTTAGATGTTAGAAGCGAAAGAACAAAGACTAAAATACTTAGAGGCGGAAGAGATAACTCACTGGTTAAGAACACCAGCTGCTGTCACTGTGGACCTGAGTTCAGTTCCCAGCATCCACACAGTGGCTAGCAACTGACAGTAACTCCAGTTCCAGGGGATCTAATGCCCTCTTCTGGCTTCTGAAAGCATTGCGTGCACATGGTATACTTACATGCAGGCAAAACACTCATAAAAATAAAGAAATTAAAATATTTAGCGAAAATAATTTTAAGCCAAGATATTTTCAGACATTACCTGTTTTAAGAAGTTGTTAGAAGTTGTTTTAGAGAGTGAGTTCTGCCGATACTAGAGAATTGTTGACTAAGAGAAAGAGACAACATACTCTGGACACAAAGGATCCATCCAGTACTACAATTCTGATGAAGAACATTCCTTCCCATTGTGATGAATAAAGGATTCTTCAGAAGGCTAATTCAGGAGGTTTGGCGAGTACTTAATCCAGACAGAAGCACATAGTTCCAGGAAAGCTGGCCCTAGAGAAGGGAAGGGAGCCAGCAGTAGAATAAAAGTGATGGATTGTCTAATAGGTCTGAGTATTGAAACTTCATTTAAGGAGCTGTTGCAGAGTGTAAAGAACTTGAAATAGATACAAAGTAAACAAAGTTTAAAACAAAGCCACTGTAATGTAAGCGTAAGTATAAACAAAAGCTGTACACAAAACCAAATAGAGCAGTAGGAAATTAACAATGTAAACCTAGTGACAATAGTTATAATGATTTCACCAAGATTAGTGTTATGAGTGCTAAGTGATAAAATAGGATGTCTAATACTATCTTAAATTGATAATATGATATCTGAGATTGACAGATTAGATATCAGGAATGTCAGGAATGGTGGTTCCAGCACTTGGGAGGCAGGAAGATTACAAGTTCAAGGCCTGTCTGAGCTAGTGTGAAATTAAATGATGAAAAAAGCCTTAAGAGTAACAAGAACCAAGGTACTGCTGTTTTTTATTATAGACCTGGCAGCAATTTTTGACACTTTAACCTTGAAAAACAAATTTAGGTAAATATTTAAAAGTAGCTGTAACATGGAATTGGAAAAAATAAATTGTGGAAGACATAAAACTTGAGTTTTGATAACTTGCTACAGAATTTTGAGAAGTAAATGTCAATGCTGGGACAAAAGAATTTTCATGAGAAAATGGTGTATAGAGAAGGCAAAGGGGGAAAGAGTGAGATGCATTAGAGGTAGTTAAATCCATTTGACAAAAACAGTAGTGATAAAGAAGAGCCTAAGTTCTTCCTGAACTTAGATCTTCACTCAGACCTTCCTGATACATGGAATCAGTCCTAGTATATATCTTTAAAAAGTCTTTCCTACTTCTCCTAGGGCCGTTTCATTCATGGTAGATTTTTCTTCAGTCTTCTTCCTCTCTTCTACTTGGTCTTTTTCCTGCAATCTGCTTCCCATCAATGTCTTAGACCCTCTTCTCTTCTGTCTTCTTTTATTTTAATCCTGTTATTCTTCCATCGAGCTTTCTAAAGTTTCAACCCTCAACCTTCCTTCATTTACCTAAAGTAAAGATCTTAATTTCCTCCATTCATCTCATAAAATATTAAAAATGTCTGATTTAAATCAGTAACAGAAGATCAACCAGATAGCTGTTTCCTTCTTTCACCTCCCTCTCCAGGAATGTTTCCTTATTTCATATTTATGCATAATTACTTAAATTTTTATACAGCTACCTTATTCCACTCAGTATCTTTTATGGTTTTCTCTGCTGGTGAGACTGGGTTGTCTTTATTTTTGATTCCTGTGGGACTTAGAAAGGAAACAACCTTCATAGCAGAACATAGAACATCCCATATAGTGAAGATAAAATATATTCCTAGACTTAAGAATTTTTGTCATTTCTCAGCTGGCCCAAGAATTCTATGCTCTACATTATGCATGTCAAAGAAATGGTAAGTTTTGACTATCAAGTCACGAAAGAATAATTAAAGCACTTTCCTCTGTAGTGGGACATTCCTTCTTGTAATGATTCTTGTGAATGCCATGCAAAGGTCTTTTGAAGGATTAAGAATGAAAGGAGAGAAATAAGTACCTAGCACAAATGCAAGCCCAATAAGTGTTAATTTTCCTATCCTTTTTCTTCCAGAAGCTGGTCTTGTTTTCCCAGACTCTTTGCCACAGATAAAATATGCTCCTTAGGAACTAGGGTGGTAGCCAGTAATTTTGTTTTCTGATGGCAGGCCTGGCCTTGGGAAAAATTGTAAAAATGAGTTCACTGCCCCTTAATTTGGTAGTCATATTTTCTGTCTGTTCTGGCCTTAAACTCCTAGGCTCAAACTGTTCTGCTTCAACCCTCTTGAGTAGCTCGGACTACAGGCATGCACTACTGCACCCAACTTCTCCTCTATTTATTTCTAATGACCATGCATACATGAATTGCTTATAATATCACCTTTGTAAATACCATATTGCTACAATCCAAAACATTATTTTCATCAACCCATTCTTCATAGTTTTGTATCATAGTTATATGCATGATGGTTAAGAATTGGAGAGAGCTTATAAATAGCACAGCTCGAACATTTGTAACTTGAAAATCCAAAGTGTTCTAAAACACAAAACCTTTTGAAGCACCACCATGATGCCACAGCTAGAAAGTTCTGCACCTGACCTGATGTGATAGATTGTAGTCAAAATGCAGGCTCATGGAAAATAGTGGATAAAATTAGCTCTGGCTGTGTTTCATGAAGCATGCATGAAATTTTTGATAGTTATGTTAATGATAGTTAACCAGTATTGATAAAAGTAGTTTTAAAATATAGGGTGAAAATAGGTTGTAGATGACTTTAAATGCCAGGTTGAAGAATCGATTCTATGGAGAACACAGACAAGCGCACACAGGCAGTACCCTGTTTTCAGATTTCTTGAAATGAAGTTGGGGCATTAGTAGTGGGTGGTTTCTTCTGTCTTCCACTTACACCATTATTCCAGCTACTGGAATTTCCTACTCCCATTTCCTTGAAGGCTCCCTCAAGGTGCCTTAGAACAACCAAAATAATCCTCATAGCCAAGAGTTCACCACACTGTTTTTAATAAAAAGAGTCTTTTTATTAAATTTTTTTAAATGACCAAAACAAAAACCCTACTTCTCCTTTTATCACAGCTTGCCATTGGATGGCGCCTCTGATCCAAAGTTACTTCTCTGTTCTAATCTATTCATCACAATACAATATTCATTCCTTTAGGTTGACTGACATCATCCATATTTGGAAGGGAAGCCCTGGATTCTATCACCACATACATATGTACAGAAAAAGACAATAAACGCACACCTTTAGCAGTCATGGTCAAAGCAGCAAGGAACTACATAAAGAGAATCCTTAGCTAAGTAGACAACAGACAATGAACTATGCAAAAGAGGAAAATACAGTTGAGTGCTCATTGGCAGGAAGAAAACATGGGGTAGTACAATAATAATTACTGACTAAATCTGTTGAGTATTGTCTGTCATTCTACCTCATTGACTGAGAAGTGTATTTCAGCAGTCAGAGCTTGAGGAAAACACTCTTATCAATTTAAATGAATACCACTTGGACAATAGTTCCGAGATAAACAGGATTATAATTAGCACTGCATGGTGGCATTAAATAGGATATGTGTACACCAGGCAAGATTGCCAAGCAAATAAGGCTGATTTGTGGCTCTCTTTCAATATATCTTTTCAATTCCTAGTATCCCTTTTCTTTAGCCCTAAGAGCCTTTTTATTAAGTTTTTTTAAATGACCAAAACAAAAACCCTACTTCTCCTTTTATCACAGCTTGCCATTGGATGGTGCCTCTGATCCAAAGTTACTTTTCTGCTCTAATCTATTCATCACAATACAATATTCATTCCTTTAGGTTGACTGACATCATCCATATTTGGAAGGGAAGCCCTGGATTCTATCACCACATACATGTGTACAGAAAAAGACAATTTAAAAACCCTCCAAAATGGTAGGGTCTTTTTTCTCTCCCTCACAGTTCTAGGGATCAAACTCAAGACTTTGTGCATGCTATGCAAGCACAGTTTCACTGAGCTACATCCCCAACCCTGACAGTGATCTTTTTTCACTTTCATTTTCTCCCTTTTGCTTATCACTCATGTCTACATTTTTGTATACTAGACATGCATTATCTTTAATAATAAAAACTCATTTACAATAATAAGTTAAATGACAAACCCAGTAAGATAAACTTGAAGGAAATAAACTGAAACTGTCATGAGATAAATTTTAAGAAATTCAAGTTAGAAGTAGAAAAGGTATAAACAACAATGTGTACTTTAATAAGCATAACCATACAAAATAGCATCCATTTCAGGCCTTAGCATGTGATGCTCACTCAGGAAGCAATATTTAAGTTCTTACTATCTGCTATTTGCTTTGCTCTTACTAAGGTAAGTGTGAGGCCTGTTCTCAAGATAAATCTGGTCAAGACAGTGGGATGTGCTAAAACAGTAACAAATGTAAGGGATTCGTCAAAGAACTGAAATGTTCTTGTTATGCTTAGGAGGTAGCTATCATTTGAGGAAAGCGGTTGCTCAGTAATGAATTAGAGTTCGATTATTTTTAATTCCAGTCACATGAGATAGCCTTGTTACTTAAAAGGATTCATTTTATTAATTTTAATGGTGTGTGTGTGTGTGTGTGAGAGAGAGAGAGAGAGAGAGAGAGATCAGTGCCTGAGGAAGCCAGAGATCTGATCCCCCTAGAGCTGGAGTTCCGGGCAGTTGTAAGCCACCTGCTGTGGGTTCTGGGAATCAAACTCAGATCCTTTGCAAGAGCATACATTCTCTTAGCTACTGGGCAATGTCCCCAGCCCATAGGCTGCCTTTTGATGTAAAGAAGTTTTTAAATATATGATCAAATCTTTCCTTTATGGCCTGTTCATTTTCCAAACAGGTAGCCATATGTACTAACATCTCCCTGTGATAAAAAATGCCATATTTCTTCTTTCTATGCTATTGTGAACCACCCATTTTGGGTGCTACAATCCAAACTTGGGTTGTCTGGAAAAGCAGGAAATGCCCTTAACTGCTGAGCCATCTTTCTAACCTCACTTAGTGCTAACATTTAAAAATATACACAGTAAAATGTGAATTTACCCAAGCAGTAGTGGTCATTAAAGCCCATTTTAATTCTTTAAGTTTAATAAAAGTTATTTGGGGGCTGGGGATAGACCCATGCCAGAATGCATGAGGCCCTGGGTTCAGTGGCAGCACGGAATAAACAGCATGCCTTTAATCCTTACATTTGGGAAAAGGAGGATCAGAAGTTCAAGGCTAGTCTGGGTTACGTAGAATGTTCAATGGCAGCCTACAATGCATGAGCCCCTGTTTCAAATCAAAACAAAACCAAGTAATTTTTAAAATAAAAGAGTGGTTATTTGATCTCCTTGTCCCTGTTCAAAAGTATCCATCGAATAAAGTAGATGACGATTCTGTGCAAAGACATTCCTCCTTCGTTGTTTGTGCATTCAACATGGTGTTTACTTCTGCTTAGCATAGTCTGAAGGCACCACTTTATGTTCAGACTATAGTTCTACATTAGATGGATGTCCTAACCTTGCTGTCCTTTTTGAGCTTCTTAAGAAGACTTGAGTGATTTCTTTTTGGGAGATGGGAGAATTCTGTTCTGATGGAAAGCTTATAAGTGCTTTCCGTATTGAAAAACAGAGTCATACATTTTTAATTGAGAGACGTGCACAGTTGTCTAAGGCATAATTCAAAGATCTATCTTGGATATTTCTTTAAGTCGATTTTAATGTATTTGGTTGTATAGAAGTTTTTTTAAAGTTATTCTTGCTATGAAAATTTGATATAGCAAGAAGAGCCCTGGCTTTTTTTATTTAGCACATAATGGACCCTGTAATGTATGCTTAATCAATAAGTGCTGAACTGAGCTCCAGCTATAGATAGCTCTGTCACCAAAAATGTGCCCACCTCCGCCACAGTTTCTTCATCTAGAAAGTTACTTCCTCCTTCTCTTCCCACTTCCTTTCCACTTTCTCTCTACTGAGGATTGAAGTTAGTTTCATACATGCTAAACAAAACTCTATCCCTGAGCTACACCCTCAACCTCAGGCTCTGGATGTTTTCTAGTCTCTTCAGGTTTTGAAATTTCAGTGCTTTTATTAAATTTTTATAAGCTATGTAAATTAACACTTGAAGTTTTTCTTGGCTCCACATAGATTGAAACTACGTTAAGTACAAGAGTTTGCTCACAGGTCTTTATCTGTTGATCCTTTCATTAATGTAAGTGTCACTTATAGTGATCATGTTCTGAGTATTGACATACTTAAAAAATATTTTCCAAAGCAAAAGTACCCTAGAAGAGGTGAGGTAAGAAATGTGTGGTAGCTTGACTTCTTTTCCAGCTTGGCTTCTTAAGAATTCCTTTTTGTTCACTAATAAACCCAGAGGTTGAACTTTTTAAATTTACATTTTATCAAATAGGAATTGAGTTTTAGTTAGAAGCCTTGGAGTCTTTAGCTTGGTTGATAATTGATGTTTATAACCAATATAAATTAAAGTTCAATTTATTTTCATTTAAAATGAGAAGAAATTGTCCTTCAATCACAGTTTAAAAGGGTTGGTTTTTTTGTGGGGTTTTCGTTTTGTATTTGTTTTGCGTGTGGTCATTGTTTTCTATCCATAGTTATGAAACTCTTCCTTATTGACAGGGAACACCCATGGCATGTCTATATATAACCCTAAAGTCATGTTCAGGCCATGTCTTGTGTATGTGTATAAACATAACAAAGGGTAAATTTTCACATGTGTATCAATGACTGTTATTATTTTAATAGTAGTTAATAGTGGTGACTAGTTTCACTTGCTTTAAAGAGTCATATAGTTAAGAAATACTGACATTCCTCAGGATTCACAAATGAAATTCATTTTACTGACTGTGAAAATTGTTTGAACTGCTGGGAACCAGGAGAACAAAACATTTCAACAGGATTTGGTTATCAGCAAATCTGTTTCAGTTTCCTGTTCTTGCCTCCCTACCTATCAGCGCCACTGGAGCCTCTGTAGGCAGGTTCCTCTTTTCTGCCACAGGAAAAGAGTCCAGCCTCTTTTTCTAGCATTTTCAGGACCCGCCTGACAGGAAATTTTCTAATTGCTGGGACAGCTGGTAGGAGAAAAATTTGCAAGGGCTTGGTCTTCTCTTTCTGACTTCAGTTTTACCGTCAGGAATTCTTTTATCATCAACATGGGTTCATAGCCATGTTTAAATTTTTGTCTTTTCGTGTTCGCCCTATACAGGTAAGCTTTGTGCAACTTTTAAAGAATAAAACATTTTATTCAGAACTATATTTTATAACTTTTTATGGAGCTTTTTAAAATTCAGAACTAGTTTTGATTGAACTTTTAAAAGATTATAATTTTTGTTTACTAAAAGTGACCTAGTTGGGTGTCTCATACATTTCAGCTTTACATTTGGGTGACTTAGTTTTTCTTGGTTTATTTATACTACAGTAATTTTATCTTGTGTTTTTAATTTTCATACAATAAAACAAATGACTTTAACTCTCAGAAGTAAACTAGGAATGAACAGACTTGCAAACTTGACTAACGTTTAGGAGATTATTGTTATGTAATATTTTGGAGAATAGGAGAATGTTATTTTAAGTAGTTAAGAGCTTAAAGCCAGATTTTTGTTGAAAGTGCTTCCCGTAAAAGCTTGAGAATTTCAAGCAGCTTATATTTAAGTTACCTTAAACAAGTAATTTAACCTGACTTAGAGTAGGTACAATTTGCAAAGAATTATTTTGTTACAGCGGGCTTAGTGGATGATAATTTCCATTATATTTCATCTAAAATCCTACAACAATCAACTTGATAATGTTTCCATGAGAGCGGTGCTATTTTGCTGTTCTTAAAAGAGAATTAAACTTGCTGACTGGGATTCCCCGTTGGGAAAAATCTGTTCTTTGAGCAGTCTGGAGAACTACCAGTGCTCTTTTCTTTTAGATGTGTAAGAAGCGAGCTTAGAGCATTTTCTTAAAGAACTCTGCTAAATAAAAAATGCTGTACTCATTTCTTATTTCATTAACAAATGAAGTAAACTGAATTGTATCAAATTGTTATCTAAAGTAAATTAAGATATGGTCTCTTACCATGGTTTGGATGAATAAACTATTTTTTGTCACATCAAATAATTTATGTAGATCTAGATCATATGAAAAAACAAAAGTTAAATATCCTTTTCAAATAAACTATTAAAGTACTATAGGGAACCATGTAGGCAGTGATATTTCAGTGACTTTAGTCTACAGTACCTTTAAGCAATAAGCCATGTATGTTTCATTTGTAAAGGACTTTTGATGTTACATTGAGAAATGGCTATAGTTTTATAGTTATAAAATATTTTTATTATCCTAACAAGGAACATTTAAATATTTTTCTTCAAGCTTTAATATTCTGGGGTGGGGGGGTATTCAAAACAACTTAGAAAATACAAATGCCTCAAGAATACATTTCCTGACTCAAGGGAAGGGAGGAAAAAGGAAATTATGTATACAAGGTAGGGCATAATGCCAAAAATGGAATCATTCTTTAAAATCAGTATCACCCAGTTTGTTCTCTTAATGTTAGTATGATCAGTATCAGGTGTTTTATTGTGTTTTTTTAACTGAAGCACTAACTTCAGTCCCTTTTCTTTAATCTTTTTCACATTTTAGGACCGAAGCTATATTTTTCATCATATCTTTAAAAGGAAATATGAAGTTAACCTTTTTTCCATTTGAAGGGTGAACCTTAAAGACTGAGAATGAACATATGGCCCTTAACACTAGTACTAGGTGTTCAGTACCCTTAAGCTATGGGTGACAAATGTTAGCGAGATATGGAAGTGTAAAGGAATGTTGTAAAATTATAATACAAATTCATTGCCAGCCTCAACATTTTGCATATGATCAAACCTTTGCTTAACAGATGAACATAGACTGTGAAAGTAGCACTGGGAAATTTATAACTGTTTTCAATGCACACATAAGCATCTGTGTGTGTGTGTGTATGTGTGTGTGTGTGTGTGTGTGTGTGTGTGTGTGTGTGTGTGTGTGGTGACAAAGACAGGTATTTGTATATTACTTAAAATTACAATTGTGCCAAAGAATGTAAAAAAACGAGAAGTTCCAAGACCAATTATACTCTATAGAACTTACTGTTCTACCTTATCTACAAAATTATTTTTTTCATAAAATTGTGGCTGTTTTACCATATATTTACAAGCAAAAATATTTACAACTGCATAACATTTTGGGTTTTTTAAATTTTTTAATTTATGTGTCTTGGTGTATTAAGTGCACCCATGTGGTACAATGCCCTCGGTGGTCAGAAGAGGGCGTCAGATTCCCCTGGAACTGGAGTTATGGACAGTTGTTCATGTGGGTGCTGGGAACCAAACATGGGTCCTCTGTAAGAGCAACCAGTGCTCTTAACCTCCAAGCCATCTCTCCAAACCCTAATAGTTTATTGTTTATATGACAGAATCATTTCACTAACGTGATTGAATGATATGTTCTTCATGTGAAACTTGCTACAAGCATTGTTGGTGTTTTTTTTTTTTTTTCAGTATGTGCCACAGAAAATTTTTCTGTATTTCTTGATCTCCAATTAAGAAAAATATTTTAAAATTCTGGTTTGTTTCTTCAAAGAGGTTTGTAATGATTATTTCCATTTGGGGGAAGAAAGTGACGATTTGAGAAAATTGCTCTTTTAAAAAAACAACCTAATGAACTGGAGCAATGGCTCAGCAGGTGAGAGCCCTTGTTGCTTTTGCAGAGGATCAGAGTTTGGTCCTTGGCATTCACATGATTTGAATCACAACCGCTTATAACTCCGGTTCCTTCTGGCTTCCTCAGGCACCTACATGCACATGCAGATACTAACATACACATAAATAAAAGTGAAGAATTGTGAAATTGGAGGAGGAAGGATTGTAAGAGCCGAAAGTAGTGGTTGATTACAAGGTATTTGTGTTGTTTGGACACACAGGGCAATTATACATACAAACACATACTACCTGTGATAGCCTGTACAAGATCTGCGCAACCCAAGCCAGACAAAAACGCAGCATGGATGGGGGTGGTGGGCAAGAAACCCTAGCCCTAGCTGAAGTACTATTGGCAACTGATAGCTGCTGGGAAAAGGAGAGTCAGTGATTTTTTTAGGATATGACACTGGGTAGATTGACTAGGCTCCAGGAAATGGACCCACACCCAAGAACATTTGGGGAACACAAATTAGACTTTATAGGCTCTTAAAAAATAATATTAGAGGATATGAAGCTGGAGGTAGGTATTAAGATTGGGGTGAAGATGGGGAAGGAGTTCTGAATATCAAAATATACTGTACGAAATTTTCAAAGATTCAATAAAAATACTTTTTAACCAAGAGCTAAGTTTATTTTAAGATGAGATTTACCATTGGCTGGGATTGAAATTCAGTTGGTAAAGTGCTCACCTAGCTTGCAAGAAATCCTGGGTTCAATACCTAGGGCCACATAAAACTAGATGTGATGGTGCACACCTGTAATCCCAGTACTGGGAGGCCGATCCAGGAGGATTGGCTTGAGTTTAAGACCAACTTGGGCCTTGAGGACTTGTCTCAAAAGAACAGCAAAAATTCAATCAATTTAAGACTGGGAAGATAATCTAGAAAGCCTCCCAGAAAGTAGAGACATAAAGAGATGAAATATGTAATTCTAAATATATCAGACTAATAGAGGTGTGGCAAAAAAAAGAAGCCCTAAAATGAATGGAAGTATCAAAGAAATGTTACAGTTCCCCACAGAGAAGAATAATTCAGATCTTTATATGATAAAAATTCTTTATTCACCTGAGAGAAAGTCCTTAATTCCTTAGTGTGGACTTTCAAAGAAAAACAAGGACAAAGAAAATAATTTTTATGATTTTTTAATGTACATGACTGTGCCTGTATGTGTCTAAGTATACCTGTGTCATGCAATGCTAATGGAGGTCAGAAGAAGGCATCAGATCCCCTAGAACTGGAGTTAATGAACGGTTGTTAGCCACCATGTGGAATCAAACCTAGGTCCTCTAAAAGAGCAGTCAGTGCGCTTCACTGCTGAACTATCTCTCCAACCCTCAAGAAAATCATTTTTAAGCACTAAAAAACTAGCTGGTTAGATGGCTCAGTCGGTAAGATTACTTGCCAACAATCCTGACAATCTTAGTTCAAGCTTAGGTACCACATGGGGAAAAGAGACAACCCTCTCCACATAGTTGTTCTCTGATTTCCTCTGTACATGTACCATACCCCACATACATGGAAATAAATAAATGTGACTAAAGAAAAAACAAAAACACCAGGTCATCAACTGAAAAGTGTGACTAGACTAGCATTGCTCATCTCATAAGCAACACAGATGCTAGAAAGCAGTGGACAAATGACACCAAATTGCTGAGGCAAGATTGTTTTTAGTCTAAAATTAGATATCAAACCAAACTTTACAAATATGAAGACAAAATAATGTACAGATATATGAGGCTCAAAAAATTTTCTTCCAACATGGAATGGTGACATAGATCTCTAATCCCAGCACATGGGAGGCTGATCAGGATTGCAAATATGAGACTAGTCCAGGCTAAATAACAAAACCTTGTCTCAGGAAGCCAAAAACCAAATATATATATATATATATATATATATATATATATATATATCTTTCATAGGAAATTATAAGAGATAATATGAAAAAGAGAGAGACATACAAAACTGCAAAGAGTAGATACAGCCAGAAAAGCACAGACAAACTGTCTCAAGATGAGAGTATGTGGCCAGCCTAGAGAACCATCAGTCATTATAAGAGGGTGAAAGGAAAGGTCTCCAGTGTACAGAAAGGTTCTTGGAAAAATGGAAAGTATGGTTTTACAGTTTAGAAGATTAAGAATACTGTTAAAATTAACTTCTGCCTCTCCTAAGCATGGTGGAAGGTCTACTAGGTAGAGGAAAAATAGCAAACTATATAAAAGAAATTCATGGTTCAAATAAGAACCAAAGTAAAAACTATTATGAATTTAAGCATTTGATAAAGTGGAGGTTCTTTTAAGTCCCCTTGGATTGGCCTGGGACTCATTGCTAGGGGGCCCATATAAAAGTAAATTTAGATTATCACTGGGGATATAGAGATGGCTAAGCCATTAAGAACACTGACTGCTCTTCCAGAGGATCGGAATTTGGTTCCCAGCACCCATATGGAGTCTAACAACCATCCCCAATTGCACTTCCAAGCGATCTAATCCCCTCTTCTGGCCTCTGCAGGTTTGCAAAAATGTGAACATACATGCAGGCAAAACACTCATACACATGAAATAAAAATAAATAAAATATATCACCTAGCATGCACTTAAGTGGTACATTATCATGTACAACAGTGTGAATGCTGTTGTGTACACATACAATTTAGGATCAGGCTATAGAGAGCACATAAAGGATTTGGGTAAATTGCAAATCCCACCCCCCCCCAGACACACACACAAGTTGAATCAGGATACCTGCAACTCCTGATCTCCTGTTTCAGCCTTTATCGAGCTGGGACAATAGGCATGTTCCAACATGCCTGGCTCAGACCATGGTCTTCTTAATGGGCTTAACAGTGTGAAAATATAGCCACCCCACAGGCAGGGGAAAATTAAAGAATATATGGACAATACTGACTTTCTTCTGCACAGTAAGGAGTTAAGGTTCCATTCTAAACCTGGGAGAAAGAAAAAAGGTGTGAGTAAAAGAAATAAAATTATCAATTAATAGAGAGAAAGCTGATAAAAGAAGAAACATAAGTGAGCCCTTCCTTCATGTTATTTTTAATTTTTTAGACATTAAACTTAAAAAATCATTTTAACTTAATAAGTCATCAAAGTAAATGCAAAATTAATTGCTTTGAAAATCTAGGTAACAGGGTGAAAAAAGACAGACTTTTCATCATAAGCTATTCTGCTACAATCTGATTTGTTACCCATGTGCATGTTTTACTTTGATTTAGAAACAAAATTTAGGGAATAAGAAATATCTCAGGAGCTGGAGAGGTGACTCAGTGGTTAACAGTACTTGCTGCACCCTAGTTAAGTTTGTAGCAGACTCAGCACCCTATTCTGGCTCCCGCACTCATATGGATACACACATAGACACACATATACACATAAATAAATTTAAAAAGAAATATCGGTTTAAATATGTTTATATGACTATATGTTAATGAATGTTGGAGGATACCAGAAAAGGAGGTTGAAGCCATATTGCAAAGGGCCTTAAATGCCAAGGTGAAGCAGCACGTTTACTTTGGGAAAGTTTGAAGAGGTTTTTGAGTAACTGTATACATTCAGGAAATGTATCAAGAAAGATGAACTAGAGTACATACAGGCAGAAAGGGTATTATGAGTAACTATACCCATTTCATTTTTCTACATGAAAGAGTAAAGTGTTGATATCTAGGTGGTATCATTGGAACTGGAAGAAGAAAGAAGGAAAAGTATTCCAAGTACCAGACTTGATATGTACTTGGTATTTCAATTTATGTTTATTGAGTGAAGAGATCAAAGGGAGGCTGCATTTTTAGTAACTTAATTGACATGAAAAGAAAGGAAGGGTAGTCATCAAAGGCAAGAATAGTAACTGCTGTTTATTTTGAGATCCATCCCCTGATTGTAGCCCACACTGCGTAACAAACAGTAAGGCTTGATTCTATTTGCTTGCTACAATATGCCAAATGTTCTAATTTGGAAGCTATTCCTCCTTACTTATGTTGCATCCCTGTGAAAGACATTGTAGTAGGCATGTGATATGGACCATAAAGTACAAGAGTATGGTAACCTAATAAAATCACATCCCACTTACTCAAAAAGAAAAAGGTGATAAAGAACATTACAAAGTATAGTTTTTCATAACCTCATGACTTAAAGGCATAAATGATTGCTTAATTCCACAGGAACTAATTGGCAGATAATAGAATCCAACCAATGAACTTGGCTCCATGAGTCAAGTTTGCAATCTTTAAATTGCAATGTGATGATAATTTGGTTATAGAAAAGGAAAACTTCCTTTATGTGTATATAATTTATAAACCATTAAGCATGCAAATATTAGATATATGGTAATTATTTTATTGGTAGTAATATGCTACCAATAGTTTAAGCAGCAGTGCTCTAAATACTGAGCTAACTGAAATAACAGACAAAAGACTAATTAGAGCTAGGCACAGTGGCTAATACCCATAATCCCAGAATTCAGGAGGCTGAGACAGGAGGATTACTACAAGTTCAAGGCCAGCCTTGACTACACTGTCTCTAAAACAAACAAAACCTAGTTAGGAAAACTAGGAACATAATCTATAGGTTTCCGTCATTGTTTTTGGATGGGAAACCACCAAGAGCAGCTAACAACAGCCTTAGAGTAATATAATGGTATGGTCCTTGTTTAATAAGTTACAAAACTGGAATTGAACCCTAAGTCTACAACATAGGAATACTGGCTTGTGAACTTTAGCTCTCATTTAATCGCTTTAAATGTCAGATTGTAGACTATTCAAACCATTTTTTCCTTAAAAGATCTGTTAAATTTCTAATGATGGATGGGAGAACAAATGAGAAATCTGCAGTTGTTTTTGCCTGCCCTGGGGTTTACGCCTTTGTGTTATCATCAACCATCAGAAACATTAATACGTAAAGTCAAGTGTTTGGTCAAAAAGCACCTAATAAAAGCTTGATATGAGGTAGATATTTAATAGTTTTTTGCTGGGTTTCTGTTTTTTGTTTTTTGGGTTTTGTTTTTTTTTTTTTTTTTTGACATAACATCTTACTGTGTAGCCCTGGATTTCCTGGTAAGCCAGACTGACCTCAAATCACAAAGATCCACCTGCCTCTGCCTCCTGAGTGCTGGGATTAAAAGTATATGCCACCATGTCTGACTATTTGCTGGATTTAAATCTAAATATTATTACTCTCACATAATGTTATTTTTCAGAAATGTTTTTGTTGTTCTTGTTCTTTTTTTTCTCTATACCTCCTTTCTGATACTCTGGTTCTTGACTGAGCTGGTCCCTTCATTTGTACTATGGAGTTTTTTTTCATGTAATTTTGTATAATGGAAAATATTGTTCAGTTCAGATAGAAAGCATGGAGAATTAAAATTAAAACATAGCTAGGGAAAAAAAATTGGATCCAGATGTGGTAGCAAATGCCTTTGAGCCCCACACTTGGAAGACAGAGACAGATGGACCATGGCTAGCCTGGTCTGCATAGCAAACTTCAGACCAGCTAGTACTACATAGTGAGACCCCGCCTCAAAAAAACAAACAATAGTAATTTGGTAATTGGCTTCTTGCTTTTCCTGCTATAACTGCTAACAGCTATATCACCCATCCCTTGTACTTTGTCTCATTCAGAGAAGGGTGTAAAACCTTAGAATCAGCTAATTCTTGGTTCTGCTCTAATATGAGCCATCCAGGGTTGTCATGAGAATTAAAGGAAATAATGCATGTGAAATTATAAAATAAACAACCAATAATAGGATTTTTTTAAATTATTGTTTCCAGAGTTCCCAAAGAGTTCAAAATGAGTAGGCTGCCTAAGAGGTCGGATAACCCCCAAACTATGTACAGCTTCTGCCTTAGAATCTCTATCAAGAGTTCTTCTTTTTACTACTCATTTTCAGAACCTACTACATTAGGGTAACAATATGGCCTTCTTAGTGAGGCAATAATAATTCTCTTAACATTTAACCTGAAAGTATAATTATTTAGCATGTGTTTGCTATCCACTTTGATAGGTCAGTAAAAGGTAGTTTTGTATATTAATTTTAGAGTTGCTGATATGTTATACTAAGTTAAGGTTATTTGATTCCTAGTGAGAAAAAGTCACTAACTGTGTTTCCTCTCCTTATATTTCTGTCAACAGGAAGAAGGCAGCATCAAAGAAATCGCAATCACACATCATGTGAAGGAGGGACATGAAAAGGCAGATCCTTCCCAGTTTGAACTTTTAAAAGTATTAGGGCAGGGATCATTTGGAAAGGTAAGTCATAACTCCGTGTTCTTTAAAAAAGTTTATGCAAGACTATAGAAGTAGAAAGTAGGCTAGTCACTAAAGACAACGAAGGGTAGGGAGCAGGGAATAGAAAGATGTTAGATAATGGGAACCAAATATAGTTACATAGGAGGAATATATTTAATATTCTGTAGCACAGTAGCATAACAATAGCTCATGAAATTTATTATTTACTTCATTAAGAACTAGAAAAGGGGGTGGGGACATGGAATGGGGGAGGTGGTCTTAACTTGATTAAGAACTGTTGTATGAAATGAACAAAAGCTCATAAATTTTTTTAAAAAGAACTAGAAGTTTGAAGTTTTTCAGCACAAAGAAATTTAATATCTTGTGGTAAGTTTGTGTTTGGGGCACAGGATTACACTGTGTAGTCCAGGCAGGCCTTATACTCACAATTATGCTGCCTCAGCCTCCTGAGTACTCAGATTATAGGCATGTACTACTGCTCCTGGCTACAAATGTTTAAAGAGAGAGAAATACTAATTATTCTGATTTGATCATTAAGTGTTGTATGTATTTATCAAATTGTCACACATTATGCCCCATAAATATGTGTAGTTATTATGTACTAAATTAAAATATACATATGGGGGGGCTAGAGAGATGGCTCAGCTCCCAGCACCATATTAAGTAGCTCAAAACTACCTGTAAGGCCAGTTTTAGGGGATCTGAGGCCTTCTTCTAGGCCTATGTGGACATGACATACACACATACATAAAAAATGAATTAATAAAATAATATGCATATGTTTTTAAGTAAAAAGAAGTAAGGTATAGTTTAAAACATTGTGAGGAGGAGCTAAAGAGATGTCTTAGTGGTTATGAGAGCTTGGCTGCTCTTGTAGTAGACCCAGGTTTGTTTTTCAACAGCCACGTGGAAGCTCACAACTGCTGTTAACTCCGGTTCCAGGGGACCCTACACCTTCTGACTTCTGCAAATTCCTGCATGCATATGGTGTACATACATACACTCAGGCACTCAAATATACACATAAAATTAGATAAATAAATAAAAGTTACAAGGAATGGCCTAGTGACAGATCCTAGTGATACAGGTCTGTAATTCCAGCATTTCAGAAGTCAAGCAGGGGGATCACAGAGAGTTTGAGGCCAACCTGTGCTACATGAGACCCTATCTCAAAGATAATAGTTTAAAGGAAGTGAATAAAAGTTTAAAAGATCTTTAGGTTTTAAAAAGAGTTGTTTTTAAAAAATGATTAGTCTGAATATGGCCTGTAATTCCAGAAATTAGGAGACTGAGACAGAATGATTGTCATGAGTTTGAGGCTGGCCTAGGCTATATAGTGAATTTAAGGCCATCCTGGACTAGAATGAAAACCTGTCTCAAAAAACTTGGTTTTTAGAATTCATGTATGTTTCATCATATGGCAAAACAAAAATATTTTACCAAAATGCTACTGGTCTCTCTACCAGCAATATTTTCTGGTTCTCTCTTTTCCACTATTAATAAGTATAGAAAAGATCAATAAAGTCATTCAGAAGTACAGTGGAAACCTTAGTAAACTGAGTTTATGTTTAAGACAATGTGACCTTTCCTGCCTTGCTTCTGGGGTGGGTTCATTGGTTTGGTTTGCTCCTTGGTTTGTTTGGTGTGTGGTGCTGACACTGAACCTAGGACCTATGGGCATGATAGACGAGGCCCATCACTAAGCTGTATTTCCAGCACTCATGCTTCTTAAATGAGTAAAAATCAAAATGCTCCCTTTCAAGTCTTCTTTTTATTGTTTTGGTCTTGTTGCTTTTATTTTTGTTTTGAGAAAGAATCTCCCTGTAGCCCAGGTTAGCCTAGAATTCCTTATAGTCCTCCTGCCTCTGCCTCCCAAGTGCCATGAGCATCTCATCAGTTTTCTTCATACCTCCCTGCCAAACATATCATTCTATTTTAAGAAGTACAGCATTGTTGCTGCTACTGCTTGATTTTTCCAAACCCATTGTCAGCAAGAGGAATGTTCCAACGTTGCACTCAACTTAGATAGTACAATGATCCCTTACCACCGCTCTGTAAGGAAACATGCTCTGCAAGCATCAGAGCAACATCACTGTAATTCTCTTGTATGTTTTGGAGAGACTAACAGTTCTTAGCTAACAGATAATTTGTTGTATTTGTTTAACCTCTTTCAAACTCAGAGCATACTTTTAATCCAATATGGACTCAGTAGCCAGTAGAGCATAAGTTCATGCTCTAGGCCAGCCAGACTTAAGCTCATTTTTTTTTCCTTCTATTAGTTGCTGTATGTTCTTCAGCAAGTTACTTAACCTCTTGGAGCCCCATTTCCCTCTTCTAGCATGTGATTGAATATTGAAGTTCCTTGAGGTTTGATTCTAAACTGCCATCTCCTTGTACTCCTTGCTGATTGATTTTCTGTATTCCATTGTCTTAATTTTAACTCACATACTGCTGACATAACATTTATATTTCCAATCTAATTTTTTCTTTAAGGTCTGAATTATTATCTATAGCTACTTGTTTTTGTTAACTACCATTTATATGTCTCAGAGGCACTTTAAGCTCAGTGTGTCTAAGATGAAACTCATGCACTTTCCCGCCCCTAAACCTATCCTATGTAATTTTTTTGTATATTATGTTTAAATTTTTGTGTATTTCATACAAAACATCTGAATCATCTTTATACCTACTTCCCCATCGGCACCCTCCCATAACTCACACACATACACACTGGATTTCTTGCATCCTATCATTTATGTTAAGGCCTATCAAGTCAAGTTCATCCACTGAGGTCTGGTCAGCCTATCTAGAGTCACTCCCTAAGAAGATCAGCTCTCTCTCACCCAGCAGTAATCAGCTACCCAATAATTCTCTGGCTAAGATTGGGACCTGCTGCCCATTTCCACAGTTTCATGCTAAGTTTTTGTCTGCTTCAATTTGCATGGACCTTGTGCATGCTGTCACCATTGCTGTACGTTCCTATGAGTGGGGTCCCAGGAGCCTGTAAGACTCTGTTCCCATATGGTCATGCACCTCCTGCCTGGCTCTTAACAATCTTTCTGCCTCCTCTTCCACAATAGTCCCTGAGCCCTGGGTGAGTGAAGTTCAATATAGGGGTTCTATCCGAAAATCCTCACTCTGCAGACTCTTATTCTCTATGCTTTGGCCATTTGTGGCCCTTTTCTCTGTCACTATGGATGGTGTTAAAGCAACATCCAATTAAAGCCAGAAACTTGGGAGATATTCTTAACATTTTTAGATTCCCTCCTTCCATGTGTATATGCATACCCCCAGCTAATATGATTTGTCACTAAGTCCTGCCGATTTAAAAAATATTTCTGAAATCATGTCAGTTCCTGTCCTTCACTACCACCTTTCTAGAATATGAGGCCTATTGAAGGAGTCTCCTAACAGTATCTTCCCAAATTTATTCTTGCCTCTATTATTTACATGAGAGCCAGCATAAGCTAGTGTTATACTCTCTACCTGTTTAACTCTTTGTTTTTATGATGAGAAAAATTTATTAAAATTGCAGACAAGCCTCTCAGTCTGACCCCCTCTGCTCCTCTAAAGCATCAGTTTATATACTTTTCAACTCTGTTCTGGCTCTGTGGGCATTTTACAGTCATTAAGTCTGCTATATTTCATCCTACAAAAACATTTCCTCATCTTATTCTATGTCTGAAATACCCTGCCCCATCGTAACCTTTCTGTAACTGATTAGCCTCTCGTGTTCCTGTGATCTCAAAACAGCCTTCCCTGCCATCCTATGTCACACTCCCTTGTTATATCCTCTCAGAGCATTAATATACCTCTGCTTCACGGCACTCAACTACAATAGCAGTTTTTCATTTGTAAAATTATTTATTGGCTTTCTCCCCCACTACACTATAGATTTTGTAAGTGTCAAGGCCATGCCTCACCATTGAACTAGTAGCATGCTGCCTACCATATAATTCAGAAAAAAAATTAATGGGTAATAGACCTGACTTCATAGGCTAGTGGTAAGAGATAGAGGACACAAGGCCCAACACAAACTATCTAGTATTAAATTGCATTACAATGCTGCTCAGTAAACCCAAATAGATGAGTTTATTTTTATACATTAGATTTCAGGGAACACTTTATTTAAGTTCCAAGGAATTAGAATGTTTCTCCCTTTATTTCTTTAAAGTAATTTAAGGACCCTACTATAAATAGCAAACATTAAAAATAGGGTGTCTTCTTTCTTGCTCATCCTTAAAGGCCAGTGTAAACCAAGGAAACAGAGATGACCTGTCAGAGCCTAGAATAGCTTCATGGGGGAGTGAGGAAGGTCAGAAATGCACTGGCAAAGAAAGGTCAGATGGCAGCTGGGACTCCTGCTGCTCCCACTGTGCTTGGCTGGTCACTATTCGAAACGAACAAGTTAAAAACTCCCATGAGCAGGAACACAGAACTGGGTAGCTGACGTGGATTTTTGCCCCAGTACCTCTTCTGTGATGCTGGGCGAATTCTTGTTTGACTTCCCTAAGCCCTAATTTGGGCAGCTATAAAACAGGGCTGCCTCCCAAGAGTCTCATGATGATCTACTGCAGATGCTTATAGAAGTACTATGAAAGCTAAGAAGTGCTGAAAAGTCTTAAGAAGGTGCTTTCAAAAAAAACTGAAAAGGATTTAGAATCCGTAAGATTTTTTTCTTATAGAATGGAATAAAGAAGCTTAATTAGTGAATCTCCTAATTATCTCTACCTAACTAGAATGATTTCTGTTCAAACCATTATTAATATCTATTATCTTTCACATTTGAACAGTAGCCCAACTTAGAACCACTCTTACTAAGAATGCTTTTCTACTACTAGATTGGCTCCCTATAACTGGCCAAAAGAGTTACTGGATAGGGTTTAGTGCAGTACAGACGGGGAGGACATAATTACAGAAGAGCAACACACCCTGCCTCTGGGGTCCTGTGTGAGATATGATATATTTCATTTGATTCCATTACCCATTATCTCTGCACCATTTCCTTAAAACAGGAAAACTCTACCTTGACTGAAAATCCATTGAAAGAATCATGTAGTGATTTTGTGCTAATAACCTGGTATGCTAAGTCAGATAAATGAGAGCTGACTATAGACTTAATTCTTGCTTATAATTGCTTCTCTCTTTCCCAATCTGCTTGCAGTCAGGCTTGGTGGCACACACCTAAATTCCCAGTAGTCAGGAGGCTGAGGCAAGCAAATTGTCATGAGTTTCAGGTCAGCCTGGGCTGTACAGAGCAAGTGCCTCAGGCAAACAAAAAGCGAAAACAAAAACCAGAACACTACTAAGGGAGAATAAGTAGGAAAAAAGTGAGTTAAAATTTAGATCCCCATGCTGTACTGGAAAGATGACTCATTGTGTAAGAGGATTTGCTGCCTAAACATAAGGACCTGAGATTAATTCTGCAGCATCGATGTGAAAAGCTAGGTGTGGCCATGCCCATCTTTAACCCCAGCACTGTAGAGGGAAGAGACAGGAAGATTGCTGGGGGTTGCCATCTACAAGTCTAAGTCCAGGTTCAATGAAAGACACTGTCTCCCTGTCTCAGAGAAATAAAACTGAGAGTGACAGAGCAGGACACCTGACATCCTTCTCTGTCCTTCAGGCACATATACAGTGTGCATGCGTTTTTCCTCCCCACCCCCAAAATCAAGTAAAATTGAGGTCCATTTAGTAGGTCTCTTTAAAGGTTTGCTGGAAAAGATTAAGAATGAGTAAGGTTTATTGGTAGACTCCATTGCTAGACTTATTTAAAGGAGGTCTTACTTATTTTACCTAATTCCCACACTGTGTTTTGAAAATAGCCCAAAATGTCTGAAAAATCAAGATGCCAAACAATAATACTGGGCATTCTGTCCTTCATATTTCAATATATGGAATGATTTGCTAGTAAAAAGGTGGAGAGGTGGTGTCACATTACATATTTGTGATGAGAATTTCGCATTCTCAGTGTTTTAAGTTACTCTTCCTAGCCATGAGATATATGTGCAGTTTTCATACACAGAAAAGACACTTCATCAGTGAATAACTGTATCAACAGAAACCTGTCAAGAGAAGCCCCTGTGTAAGAATTTTGATGGAGGCAGTTCACAAGGGCCCACACCTCCCTGAGGATTTATAAGTAGCTAATGGTTATTAAGGGGAGGGACTCATGAGGCCCCATCCATCCCCAAGAATCTATAGCTGATAATGGTTGCTAAGGGGAGGGAGAGACATTTTCTTCAATGGTAAGGAACCCATATAAACAACCCAAATTAAAACTCACTAGGTCACCATAGAAAAAAAGACATGAAAGTAGAAAGATTCATTGAAAGGAGAAAGGGGATCAGCCCAAGTAGAAACAAGGCTACAGAAGATAATGGCAGGGTCAGGGATGAATATGATCAAGAAAAATTGTTAAAGGAAAAAAGGATTTGTGTTGTGGGACTGGGACTAGAGCTTGACAGTAGAGTGTACCTAGGGCAAATGAGGCCCTGAGTTCCATCCCCAGCACAGGAAATTTTTTATGGACTCAGAAGAATTTTTGTTTCATTAAAAGCAGAGCTATTACCACCTGCGGTATACTTTAACCACTTAAGGTTATTTTCTCGCTGTTCTATTCATAGTTGAATGACTTTTTCTGCCTTACTTTATCTAGTCCATGTTCCCTGGGAACTGGTAAACAACAAAAAATCTGTTCACTTGACATGCCAGTCTACTACTTCTGTTTATAACTCCTATTTATAATTGATAATATGTTAAATGAAGTACATCAGTATACTGTGCTAGAGTATATAAATGAGCTTCAGTATGGAAGGGGTCTTATTTTAACAAAGGAATATTGTTTGTGATACTTTGTAACATCTCTTTTTTCTTATTTAAATATAGGTCTTCTTAGTTAAAAAAATCTCAGGCTCTGATGCTAGGCAACTTTATGCAATGAAGGTATTAAAGAAGGCCACTCTGAAAGGTAAGTGCTGCTGCTGTTTGTCATGTTCATTGGTATAAAGAAACTGAAAGGTCTCCAAAGAACTCCTGTGACCCTGGGGCCACTCACATTCTGAATCGGTTCCTGTTAACAGCTTTAAATTTAGAGCAGCTTTTAGTGAGTTTTTCCTACTAGGCTAAAAGTCATATGACTAGTGGGAACATAGCTTGCCATGTTATAAAAGAAGTATTATCAATTCATCCTGGACTTTAAGCAAGTAAAATTGAGAAGATTAAAACTGAGTTTGATTCATCTTCAAATTGATATCATTGTTTGAGTATTTTAGAAAATTTACTAATTGCCTAGATGCAAAATAGCTTTTATTCTTAAGGATTTTATCATCTTGACTTCCAGTTTCCAAATAAAATTGTATTCAGTCTCCAATTTTGAAAATTGTAATGTAGGATTTGGATTTTATAGGTAAAAGATATTTAGATGATATACAGAGATTTTAAAATACTTCTTTTATTTAATATTATTGTTTTTGTGCATATAATCTCTAGAATCTAGATTATTTATTCTTAATGTCAGTTTTTTTTCCACTTTGATTTCATGTATTTTATAAATCATTAAAATATCCCAGAAAGAATGGTTATATTATTCATTTATTATTTCTGGTGTTCCCAGTCACCCAGTGTGGATATTACCATGATACCAAGAACTATTGTTGAGTCCTCTAAAAACATTGTCCTTTGCTTTAATCTTCATGTTCCCTTCCTGAATATGTCTTCTTTCCAGTACAGGCTTTACTCATATGGCATTGCTATTACTTGATTTTTCTAAGAACCAGGAAAATAAATTTTATCAATACCTTGCCTTTTTATTACTGCCTTTATAACTTTGTATTCATGAATCCTATGTTATAAAAGCACATAGCTGGAACTCTGAGAGTTCATTCACAAAAACAAGAACAGTGGCTACTTTTCTTGTATTTAACAGGATTTGTATTACGTATATTGTTTGTGACGGGAACTACAAAACTGAGAAAGTTAAAGATATCAGAAAAGGAAGTAAATTCCTGAGGAAAATAACTGTTAATCTCATACTCTTTTAACTCTCCAGTTAATTAGCTCACTAACAAGATGAGGCAGAATTCTGTTTGAAAAATATTTCAAAGAATATTTTAGAAAAGAATGCCAAGAAGGGCACAGCTCTATCCAATGTCAAAGCTTACTTAAAGCTGCAGTAATTCAGTGTTATCTGAACTCAGGTTCTCTTGCTTACATAGCAAGTGCTTTCAAAGGGAGTCATCTCTCCAGCACCTATGCAAAAAGCTGAATGTTACCATGTGTGTAGTTGTAACCCCAGAGCTGTGTGAGACAGAGATGGGGAAATCTATGTGACTTGCTAACCTCAGATTCAGTGAGAAACACTGTCTCAAGGGAATAAAGCAGTGAGTGATAGAACAGGGCATCTGACACCCTCGTCTGGCCTCCTCACATGCATAGGCACGTACCCCTGCACACATTTACCACATATACACTCACACAAAAGAAAAAAATACACATATAGAGTTCTTTAATATGCTCTGCTGACTAAATCTGGAACAGTTTGAACTTTACAGTAGCTGATAATAATAAAAGGTTACAGCTCATCAACTAAAATAAGAATCCATGAGTTCATCCATAAATTAATGAAGAATAAAAGAAATTCTCCCTTATAGTAGAATTCCGGTTAATAAATGTAAAAATAATGGTGGAGATAGGGGTTCTAATGTAAAGAAAGGACTTTAAGTAAAGTTTCCACAAGGAGAGAAAATAAATGGTCTTTAAGGAAATGTTCAGTTTTTCTAAAAATATCAAAGAAATGTTTATTAAGTAATAGTTATATGAGGACAACATCATTTGCAAGCAGTCTTACAATTTGTACAAGGTCATTATTAATGCTGTTAAGTTAACCTGAGGAAATAGCCTCTAAAAAGGAGTTCATATGCTTGAAATTCTCACTGCAATGTGTGTGTGTGTCTGTGTGTGTGTGTGTGTGTGTGTGTGTGATAAAAATTGCATAGACATTGAAAAATAAAGAAGTGTTTACAAAATTATGCTGTACTAAGTATAGGCTGTGAGTAAAATAAACGTTTAATTATTGCTATAAAATTAATAAAATTATAACTGAAAAATAACAAATTGGACTATTACAAGTACACAAAATTATATAGATATAAGCTATGGAAAGAAATATTTTAAAGTATAAATGCTGACTTACAGAATTTTAAGCTGGTTGATAATTCTAATTGTGTCCTTAAGTAAGGTCTTTATTTTTATCAGAGTAATATTTGTACAGTCTTATCATGTAAGACAACAGTGCTTTACCCTCCCTCTTGCCTTATCCAAATTCTTGATCTCTCCAGAATGAATGGCATACTCTGCACTCTCTCTTTGGGGTTCTTTGGTTGTTTTAATTTGGGTACATAATCTATTGACTTCCTAAGATGGAAGATTAGGGTTTTGTTCTCTCATACTGTTACTCACACAGTTGACCTAATTCATATCTTCCCAGTGTCGTTTTCATTCTTTCTGCTGTACAAAAATTGTTCCTAGCTAAATGAAATAGTACGCTGGAAACTGTTTCCTTCATATCATTTCTATATTATCTTTTTCTGAATTCTGTCCCTACCTATTTTATTCCATTTACTTCCTAGTTTGGGTTGAACATACCTCCTAGTAGCTACCTCAGAAAAGACAAATGCATAGTAAAATTTTTGACATCTACCATGTCTGAAAATGTACTCCACTCCTTACTTAACTTAGAATTTGATCAGATGTACAATTTTTGGTCCCAAATAATTTTCCCATGGGTATTTGAAGACATTGCTTCCATTGTCTTTTGTTTCCTGAGTTACAGTTACGGTTACAGTCAGGAAGTTTACTGCCGTTCTGTTTCCCAGTCCTTTGTGTATAAGCAGCTTTTCCTCTGTGGAAGTCTCTAGATAAAAATCTATTCTTTATCTTTGGTGTCCTGAAACTTAGGTAGTAGTATCTTTGAGTGTGTGTTGTAAAATTTCATCATACCAAATGTGGGGTAATCTCTTCCAATCTAGGAACTCATTTCTTCAGTTTTGAGAAAGCTTTTTACCATTTATCCTCTATTTTGTACCAGCTTCTCTTTGGATATGTTCTGCCTCCTGGATCTTTCCTTAATTTTATTTTTTATCCTTCCTGTGTTTTTTTTTTCATTTTTGTCTCTCATTTTCTGGGAAATTTCAACTATCTTTCAGCCCTTATGACCTTTGTATTTCCACCATCATTTTTAATTTCCCTGGCTTTACTTGTTCTCTGATTATTCATTTGTTAAAGCTTTTCATTATGAAAGCGTTGGACATTTAAGAAGGAAACAAAATACACTGAGCCCCTGCATACCCTTCTGCTTCAACAGTTACTGACTCAGTTCTTTTCACGTGTATGTTCTCCCTCTTCCTTGATATTTTGAAGCAAATCCTAGATGTTTCATAATTTCTTCCATACTTACTATGTACCTCTAAGAGACTAAGACTCCAAGCAGAACTTAAATAACTCCATTATTATATGTAAAATGTTAGCTTGCAGATTTCCAGTCATTATCTACATTTCTAGATGTCCCTACTCTCATAATTTCCCTTTATACACTTTTTGAAATCAGGATCCATGATCCAAACATGAATTGAGACATTCCAAGCAATTGATTTGAGCTTTCTCCTCCATTATCTGTGTCCATTTCTTGGTCTTTTTTTCCTTATATTTTATTTGTTGAGGATACTTGCCCCTTCCATCACCTCACTCCTTTCAGTGCTTCTCACTCTTATTCATAAGTGCCATATCAGCTGTGTTAGTTGTGTTCTATTATTCACACTTTGTTTCCCTTTTTTTTATGTTTCATGTTTATAGCATTTCCTCAAATGCTTGGGATCTCTTACTGTTTTTTCTGTGCTTGATAGTGACAAACTAAAAAGTTGGCTAGAAAGGATTTTCAGCACAGACTAGCTCTAATCTGCTATGTAAATTACCTACTCATCTTCCGTGACTACTTCCTGTCCTCTTCTTTGTCCTTGTGAGTTTACCCTTAATTCTCCCATCTATGGTTTTTCTCTTTATAGTTGCACTTATTTGTAGTCAACTAAGTAAACTGAAAATATTAAACAGAAAATTCCAGAAATAAAAACATTTTAAATTCTGTATCTTTCTAAGCAGCACCATGAAATCTCATTCTGTCTCATGAGACACAGACCTGCCTCTGTTCACCATATCCATCTGTATATAATTCAGTACCCACTGCCCATTAGTCACTTGGAAGGCATCTTGGTTATTAGATGACTTTTGCAGCACTTATATTCAAACAACTCTTAGGTTAGTTAAAAGTGGCTCCAGATTACAAAGTCAGTTGATTCTGGTAATTCAGACATGCCAGAGAGAGGTTGCAGAGTCCTTCCTTTAAGTGAAAAGCTGAAAATCAGTATTTTTAATACATTTTATTTGTTATTTTAATTATTTTCTGTGTATGAGGATATTGCCTGCATGTATGTAAGTGCATCCATGTCATGCAGTGCCTTCAAAGGTCAGAACAGGGCATCAGATCCCCTGGAACTGGAGTTACAGATGGTTGTTAGCATCCATATGAGTGCTGGGAATTGAACTGGGTCTTCTCCTAGTGCTCTTAACTACTGAGCCAGTACTCCAGCCCCAAAAGTCAATATTTTGAGAGACAAGCTGACAAAGAACTTTTGTTGCAATATATTGTTCTATTTTATTTTATTACATTTTTATTTCTTACTGTGCTTAATCTATATATTAAACTTCTTTATCATAGGTTTGTTGTGGGGGACTTAGCATAGAGTTGGTATTTCAGTAGTCTAAGGCACCATTGAGAATCTGAGAACATATCTCTTGTAAATATGAGAATGCTACTATACTTTTTCTGTTAATGTCATTTCAGTAGAGTTTTCAAAGAAATTAACAAAACACCTATGTTTACCCAGAAATTTCTTTCCATTTTAAAGTTCCTATTAGTACAGTGAATGGGGTCAAACAGAAATCATTGGCATTAGACCAAGTTAATGGGGAATTAGAGTGATCTGTCAACTTAAAATATTTTGTAAGTCATTGCTAGAAACAGTTTTTCATGTGTAGTCCTAGAAACATAAGCAGCATTTCTTATTCAAGTCAAGGAAGGTTAAATCTAATAACTGTGTCAGGACTCTCATTGCTTTGTCAGCTTGAATAACTGTTAAGAAATTTTTTTTAGAGATTAGAAGTTAACTATTTTAAAGCATTCTTTATAGGAACTATTTGAGAAAGGGAAAGTAACAAAAAATGATAATTGGAGGGCTAGAGAGATGGCTCAGCAGTTAAGAGCACTGACTCACTCCACTTGCAGAAGACCTGGGTTTGGTTCTCAGCACCCATAGGATAGCTAACAGCTGTCTGTAACTCCAATTCCAGGGGATCTGACGCCCTCTTCTGACCTCCACAGGCATTGCATGCATGTAATACACTAACATAATGCAAGCAAAACACTCATACACATTAAAAAATAAAAATAAAGGGTTAATTGGGTGATGCATATAATCAAAATATACTGCGTATATGAAAATGTCATGAAGAAATCCATTCTTTTATTCAGGTTCTTTAGACTCAACTGTATCACAGTATTTTCTACTTTATCCCTCTTCTTTTCCTCCTCAAAATATAGTTCTTGGGGGTATCCATTCTTTACCTTATCTGCCTCATTTTATGGATACTTAATGAACATTTATTGAGTCAAGGTGATATATAATAGGGTTAGTAGAAGTATTGAAACCTGTTTCAAGTTTTTTGACTTATTTCATAGAAATTTCCTGTTGTTGTTGTTTTTTTTTATAAACTGTGCTTTTGCCACTTTTCCAGAGCTTTAATTAAAATACTTCCCAATTTGACATTAAACCCATCTAACTGAAAACAGAGTTTCTAAATATATACAATTACCTTTGGTTATATAATGTGATAAAAGTAAATTTTTACTGATTTTGTGAACTCAACAGCAATTAAAATTCATCTTTTATACACTAATGAAAATTTTTTTACTATTATATTTGAAAAATAATTGCATTATATCATATGTGTAATCTTTTATAGTTCGAGACCGTGTCCGGACAAAAATGGAACGTGATATTTTGGTAGAAGTTAATCATCCTTTTATTGTCAAATTGCATTATGGTAAGTTTAGAACCACTTCGTACTTCATCCCTTTATCTGGAGTCACTCCTCAAGTGTATTCAGATATACTAAACTATATATACACATGTACTAGTGCACCAGCATTTTGTAACCCATGTGTGTCAGCCCAGAATGAACACAAGGAAGAGCCTAATGTCTGCACCAGCATTTTTTAATCTGCATGTGTTAACCCAAACTGAACATAAGGAATAGCCTAATGTCAGCATCCTAGAACTGTTACCACCTTTCTTTTCTCCAAAGCCAAGTTCTGCTTCTCTGTGGGTAAAAGTATAGTGATTCTCAGTATATGTCATTAAATCTAATCAATTCAGCCCCATGGCATGATCTTGTATTTTATTATTAGGAGTTTTTCCTACTGACCAGATGTTTAGAAAAGTCACATTCTTGAGGGACTCTTGCCTGTAGAGCACTTAGTTGTTCCACAATAAGACTGTTATATTTGACATTATCTCATGGAAACTAAGAGAATCGGTGTTTTCTTCTAAGTAAAAAATGGGATTTAGATCTTTGATATCACTAGTTTGCTAAATATATTCATTTGTGAATAAATTGACCTAATATAAGCCTAAAAAGTAAACTACAATGGATTGAACTAATTTTGTTTCTTCATTCAGCTTTTCAAACTGAAGGGAAGCTGTATCTTATTTTGGATTTTCTCAGGGGAGGAGATTTGTTTACACGCTTATCCAAAGAGGTATGTAATTAATGTCTATTTATAATCTATTTCTACTCACCCTGTTTGAACTAAAGCTTTGTTATTTCAATGTTGGATGTATCATATTTTCCCTATGGCACAAAATTCTTTCAAGAAACTGAGACAAAAAGAGGTCTCTTCCTCTATTTTGAATTTATATTGAAAGTATTACTTTAAATTGGCAAGCTGCCTTAACCCTGCTTCTTGTACAGTTTTATTCATTATTGGTAATGTATCAATGAAATATCCCTAAATAATTGATACTGACAATTCATCATATACTTTCATTGCCACTTTTCATTTCTAAAATGTTAATGTGGTGGGAAAACTTTCCCACTACAGGGCATCGTTAACATTTAGTAAGTGATTATGCTTGACTGATTAGATGGTTTTTGCAAATTTCTTTCATGAGTAAATTTTGACTAAATCTATCTGATTAGCATATTTATAACTAATTTTAATATTTAACTCTAAAGTAGAGCCTTAAAAATCATAGACATGAAAAGAAAATAATGATGGAAAAATTATTTTTTTTTTAGGTGATGTTCACAGAAGAAGATGTCAAATTCTACTTGGCTGAACTTGCACTTGCTTTAGACCATCTGCATAGCCTGGGAATAATCTATAGAGACTTAAAACCAGAAAAGTAAGGAATCACGCTATTAAGTCAAATACAGTGTGATGCAGTTGTATAGGAGGTCATAAAAATGTAGTGACTTCATAGAACTCCCTCAGCGTTGCATGATAATACTCAGGCTTCACATTTCTGTTAACATTGTATGTTCTTAAACTTTAATCAACAATATCATCTTATTTTCATTTATATCCTTTGATTTGGGTGAGGGGCAGGGAGTTCCAGAACTCTGTAGACCATGCTAGCCTTAATCTCACAAATATCCACCTGCAGAGATAAAAGGAGTGTGCCACCACACCTGGCATATCCTTTGATTTTTAATGAGGTTAAGGTGACAGTTTGGGGGAAAGGCTTCTATTTGTGGCCTTCACTTACCTTTCTTTTAGAATGTCATTTTCCCCATTGACTTATAAGAGAACTTTACAAATTAGGAATTTTTAAATTGCATTTATTTATTTATTTGGCATGTGGTGGATATACACATCATGGTGCTTATTTGAAAGTCAGAGAGCAACCTACAGGAACCATGTGGGTTCCAGGAATCAAACTCAGGTCATCAGTCCTGGCAACAAGTACCTTTATTCTCTGAGCCATCTTGTGAGACCCAAACTAAAAATCCTAACCATTTAGCCAGGAACAGTTGAACATATTTATAATATCCTTTCTTTGGGAGGCTGAGGCAGGATGGTTGCTTGAGCAGAAATCCATTCAAGGACAGTCTAGACAACATAATGAACATTTTGCTCCATCATTTAATTAAAATTTTATTCACACTATTTTAATCTACATAACCATTTTTTCCTCATTAGACAAACTAATGTTTATGTTTTACAATTTCTCCCATGACTTACTGGAAAAAATTTTTTTTCCTAATTTCATCTTGATACTTTTCTTCTAATTTTATGGTTTCTTTCTTTTACTTACAGTTTTATGAAGAATGATATAGAGCTAATCATTTCTCCCAAATGTCATTTGTTGAAAATTTCTTCTCATAGTTTCAAAATTATAAGACTTGAGCAAATTTTCCACGGCTCTTGTAGGAATGTTCATCAAGAAGATGATATTACTTGACTTATTCATACTTCTATCTTTTAAGTTGTTGGTATTCACCATCTACCACTGAGACAGGAAGGGTTGTTTTTCTTTTCTTTTTCCAAGGGTATAAGTAGGAGCCTTAAAAATATTAAGAATATTTTTAGCTGGGCACAGTGGCACATGCCTTTAATCCTAGCACTAGGGAAACAGACAGCTAGAGTTCCGTGAGATCAAGGCCAGCCTGATCTACATAGTAAGTTCCAGGCCAGTTTGGGTTACAAGGAGGTATTAAAAAAATAAACTAAATGATGACTTTTAAACAACTTTATTGAGGTGTAATTCACATGTCACCAAATCCATCCATTCTAACTGTATAAGTCAACCAGACCCAGTGGTACGTGCATACAGACCCAGCACTCAGGAAGCTGAGGTGGGAAGATTACTTGAGCCTAGGAGTTCAAGACCACCCTGGGTAACATAGCGAAAACCCTTCTCAAAAAATAGGTCTGGAAGGGAATGGCTCAGTAGTTATGAGCGCTTGTGTTCTTCCAGAGGCCCCAGTTCAGTTCCCAACACTCAAGTGGCAGCTTACAACTGTCCCTCAGTAACTCCAGTTCCAGGGAATCCAACATCTGACACCCTCTTCTAGCCTCCACAGGCAATGTGTGAACTTGATACACTTACATACAACCAGACAAAATACTCATATACATAAAGTAGAACTAAATAGAATTAAGTAAAGAATGCAATTCATTGGTTTTCAGTATATGCAGCCACCATCTTTATCCAGTTTTTTTTTCCTTTGAGATCAGAATTGGCCTTTAACTCTTGATCTTCCTGCCTTCACCTCCCATGTGTTTGGATTATATTTGTATGCCACCACACCTGTCTCTTTTCAAGTATTTTGAATATTACTTACTTTAAAATGTTATGTGTAAATTTTAACTTATTAAATAAAAGAAATACTCTTTTAAAAGCTTTTTTAAAAAAAATATAGTTCAGTTTGGGATACATTTCACATGGTTCTGTTTTCACTTCACAAAAAAATAATATTGAGTTTTTCTCATCATTTTCCAAACTTGTGTCATGACTAAAATACAATTTTTGATAAAAGTAAATATTCACAAAGATAGGCCAGCAGGATGGCTCAGCAAGTAAAGGTGCTTGCCATCAAGCCTGATGACCTGAGAGAATGGACTCCCACAGGTTGTCCTCAGACCTCCACATATGCACTGCAAAGATACACACACACACACACACACACACAACACACACACACACAATGTATTTTTATAGAAACTTTAAAAAACCTAAGATTAAACATTCATAATGTTTTATGTTATTTAATAGAATATGTTTATATAGACCTTTCTATTAGCACTGGTCATATAATTATATGTAAAGCACAGGCCCCACCTCAATGCTTGAATAAGATCAAATATATGTAAAATTGCTTAGAGTGAAATATTTCACATAGATGTCTAGATATTACAAACTGAAATAGCATTTAATGAAGTATCCAAGTAAATACCTTCAAATAGAACTTTGGAAATGTTATAATTATGAGCTGATGAAGACTATGGCTTCTTTTAAGCTGGAATTCTGTTAGAATAAAATGCTTTAAATAATTATTAATAACTGAAAGGAAACTTTACTGAAAATATTAATGGAATATTTCATTTAAAAGAGAAACATAAACATTATTATATCCAGAAGTATATTTATTTTATATGTTAACCTCAAAAAATACTTTTCTTTAAAAAATGCATTTCATCAGGAAGGTATAAGTAATACTTTTTTTATTGAATCATTGTGTATTTCATGCAGAATACATTTTTAGCCAGACTTTCTTTTTTTAACCTTCCAAAATTACTATGAATAACTTGAGGATTGAGATTTGTTTTGTTTTCAGAACTGTCTTCTATTGTTTAGATAGAAATGGGCATAATTTCCACCACCCTATTAGTGTTATTTATTTTTTATTAATTTACTTATTGTGTGTACAGTGTGTATGTGTTTATGTATGGTGTGTATGCAGGCATGTGTGTGCCACAGTGCATGTGTGATCAGAAGACAGTTTCCAGGAATCAGTTCTCTCCACTCTGGGGTTCCAGGGATCGAACTCAGCTTGTCACGTTTTCACAGCAAGTGTTTTTATGTATTCAGCCATATCGCTGGCCCCTATTAGTGTCTCTTATATCCCTTAAATATATTGAACTGCTTCATAAATAAGCATAATTTAGAGTAATTTTTCCTAGCAAGTAAAGTATTTTAAATGTGATCTAAAAATATATCCCTACTTAGTTATTCATAGTGCTAAACTTTGTTGTTATTTTGTTTGGACTTACACAATAAGAAAATTGGTGATATTTTTGTCATAGTAAAATTTTATTAAGAATTTGTTAAAGGCTGGGGAGATGGCTCAATCTGTAAAGAACTTGTATTGCATACTCAAAGACCTGAGTTCATTCCCCAGAACCCATACAAAAATGGGGGCATGGTGGCATGTGCTTGTAATCTCAGTGCTGGAGACGTGGAGACAGGCACGTCCCTGGTGCTTCCTAGATACCTAATCTAGCTTAACTGGTGAGCTTCAAGCCAATGAGAAAGCTGAAGGAAGTGTGCCTTCAGTCAAGGCCAGTCTAGGCTACAGAGTAAAACCCTGATTCCCCCCACCCAAAAGAGAAAAACAACCAAAAGAATTTAAATAAATTTAACTTAAATAACGATTTCATATGCCTAGTATGCTAGGATGAGGAGGTTTTAGATAGGTCATCTCAATTGAAAAGCATTAGAGAAATCAGCTTAGAAGAAGAATATAGTTTCTTTGTTTTTTTAAGTTTTCAAATGCCCTGGCTTCTTAATGACACTACTTTAGGATCTTTTATAAATATGTGTCAAGTTAATTTCTCCCTTTCCCTTCTTTTTTTTATTTCTATGTTATTGTGGTTGTTGTAACAGGGTCTCTCTATGTAACTTAGACTGGCCTAAAATTCACTATTAGCCCAGGATGGCTCAAACTGTGGAGCCTCCTTGCATCAGCCTCCTGAGTGCTAGGATTACATGCAGGAGGACTGAGTCTGAGGCCAGCACCACACTAAGGTTACATTTGCCTCCTTACTCATGGTCTGAAACAACTCTTCAGAGGAAATGTGGTGAGCTGGTACTTAAAGTAATTTCAGTTTCCGTTTCTATAAATCTCTACAGTGGTTTAAAGTAGTCTCTGATTTTGTTTTCTTTCAGCATACTTCTTGATGAAGAAGGTCACATCAAGTTAACAGGTAAAAATTCATGTTTTATTAAAATACTCTCTCCTGTTCTACATAATTCCTTTTGAGTTTGATTATGAACAAAATTTGAGTAGTTCACTGTGTTAAAAACTTAGATTAGAATTTCTAATAATAAATGTTGGAATTCAAAGTTTAAAATTATATGTATATAAATTACTTTGGGTATTTATGAATTCAATGTCTGTTTTTGCAGATTTTGGCCTAAGTAAGGAATCTATTGACCATGAAAAGAAGGCATATTCCTTTTGTGGAACTGTGGAATACATGGCTCCAGAAGTAGTTAACCGTAGAGGTCATACTCAGAGTGCTGACTGGTGGTCTTTTGGTGTATTGATGGTAAGGTTTGGATTTCTGGTTTATAAGAGGTGGGAATTTTTTATTTTTGTTTTTAAAATAAGACTCAGTACAGAACACTACAAGGGAGAAACTAGTACTTTGATTTTATTTATTTTATATTATATTTAATAAGTAACCAAGCAAAATGATTACTACAGGGGAGGACTATAGAACTTATTATTTGCTTCTCTGTCATCCTAATTTGGAAAGACAGAAATATTTCCCCTTGATTTTTGCTAGTATATCTGTCCAGCGTGCAGTCCATGGGTTGCCTTCACCCCAAGAAATAATGCATATGCAGCCCAACACTAAATCATAAATTTACCAAATGAGTGGGGGGAGGGTCGAGTGTTATTTTCTAGCTTGATTATACAGGGATTAAGCATGACTTTGTAGACAACAACATCATGATACAATGTCATAAAGTTGTACACGCCTCAAAGCATTAATATTGTTTAGTCTTTGCAAAAAAGCTTATTGAAATCTGTTAGTAAATAACCCTTTTAAAAGCTCAATCTGAAATTGGCAAGCTGTCATATTAATCACATACTCATATTTTTAAAACGTCATCTCAATGTCACTGTTTTCTGCAGAATTACATAGCTTAGTTTTATGAATTATCAAGAAGTTCAGTAATAATTATAATAGAAATACTTTTATTTTAAACATACATTATGTATAGCACTACAGTTTATGTATTAAATAACACTATAATAGAGTGATCTGATACAGTTTTAAGTAGAAGGGGAGAATTTAGTTTTATAGTTTGTAATTTTAGAAGGCTCAGTTCTAATTCATATGATGGGTTTTGTTTTTACCTTTTGGCCTTGAGACTTTGGCTAATATCTCTGGTTATTTTTCCTTCCTGTAGTTTGAAATGCTCACTGGTACACTACCTTTCCAAGGAAAAGATCGTAAAGAAACAATGACTATGATTCTGAAGTAAGTACTCCCAATTGAATGTGTTTTGGTATGATTTTAAAATGAATGTTTTGTACATTTGCCACACACTTAGGCATGCAATTTATATGTGTCAGGGTACTGAAGAAATAGGTATAAAGCTATTCATAGTAGCATTGTTATGTTAATAGAAATTGCATCATTAACAATATTATGGGTTGATAATAATAGTATATATTCATGCAGTTGAATTGTGCTCACTGCCAATGAACAATTTCAGTTTTTTAAATATTTTGCTTATTTATTTTATGTATATGAGTATATTGTCTACATGTAGGTAGGTACACTCATGTGGTACAATGTGTTTCCACGGAGGTCAGAAGATGTCAGATCCCCTGGATTTCCAGACAGTTGTTAGCCACCATGTGGGTGCTGGGATTTGAACTCAGGTCTTCTGCAAGAGAAACCAGTGCTGAGTCATCTCTCCAGCCAAACATTTTCAGTTTTACAGGCCAGGCACATATAATCTTCATTACATATTCTGCTTTATGCTATTTCTTTATCCAACACTATAAAAATATAAAACAGCTCTTTTTTGTGTTTGGAGATGATATCTCACTTTATCCCAGGCTAGTCTTGAATTCATGATCCTTCAGCCTTATCTTCCTAAGTGCTGGGTTTAGAGGCATGTACCATTATGCCTAACTAAACCTATTCTTAACTCAGTAGGTCCAGGCTTTTGGCCCAAGAACATAGCATTCCATATAGTAAAGAAAATGAACAAACCACAATTCCATCAAAGAATTTGGATAAGCCTCACAAGAAAGTCGAGCAAAGAACGTTCAGACCCAAAAGAAATTAATTCTATGATTCTATTTATAAAGTTTACAAAGTAGCAAAACTAAAGCATATTTTTAGTGTCCACATTTAGATGGCAAAAACTGGAGACAAAATAGGGAAAAAGTGATTACACTGGATGAAAGGTTCTGGCAGTGTTGTAATTCTTGGCTAGACAACTATTCACTGGGTGAATCATTGAGCTGTGTGCTTTGGGTAAGCATTTGTTTGTTTGGAAGATTTTTTGGCATGTCATTCTTTGCAATAAAAAGGTTAGAAAACACATATTGCATAAATGAATGAATGTTCAGTGAACTTTCACTATGAAACCTTCATTACTCCATGGTCTCCTTTCAGCTAGCACTCTCTAGTTTTAAAAAAAAAAAAAAAGCCAAGTGCTTTCTTTGACCTGGCGTTCCTTTTGAGTTACTGTATCGTCTTTCATCCTTTCAACACAAAGTCTCTCTAAATGTAGTCTGAGCTTTTTGTCACTTTTTTTTTCAGTGTCTTTTACTACACAGCCTGTTTGTTATTCATCCATACCACTCTACTAAAACTGCTCTCCCCGTGATTTTCAATGGCCTTCAATGCTAAATCATGACAGGTTGTCAGAAAGACAGTTCTATTGTTCATACATACAATTCATTCAACAAGTGATAGAATTCTTGCTAAGGATACTGGGGACACAGTGTGAACAATATCGAAAAGATCTTTGGTGTCTCACAGAGCTTATGTTTCAGTAGGGGAGATACAGAATTAATACTTAAATAAATTCAGTGATTTCAGATAGTAGTGGGATAATATGTCATGGTTCTATACCATACTTTGTTAGTGACCAGTATGAAGGAAGGCATTAGGACAGGAACCATTTAGAGAAAAGAGTTAAGGCAAGTTTCTCTAAGGAGTGTTTGATGCTCTTGGCACTCCCCAATGCACACATATGCTCTCTAAGTTCTTTACTACTCACACCTGCTTTTCTTACCTACCTAACCTTTGTTCTTTTGCTCTGCATTTTTTTTTGGTTGGTTGTTGTCGTGTGTGCATGTGTGTGTGTGTGCGCACGCGCACATGCTTTGTTGTTGTTGTTGTTGTTGTTGTAGTTGTGGTTGTTTATTTTAAGATAGGGTCTCACTATGTAGCCCAGATTGGTCTCCAATCTTTGATCCTCCTTTTCAGTCTCCCGAATTCTGAGATCAGGCATGTGCCACCACACCCAGCTAATCAATGATCTTATATATGGTTTTAGGGCACGATAGAATTCAACTGACAGATTTGCAGATCTCTAAATGGGTTGACATCATCTGTAAGACTCTTGGTTACATAACAATTAGTCTTTAACTAGGACAGTGAAAACTTTTTTTTCTTGTGATATTAACTTGTTCTTCTATCCTGTTCTTCCTTAAACTCTTTTTGTGGTGGTGGTTGGTTTTGTTTTGTTCTGTTTTCTGACAGAGTCTAATGTAACCCAGGCTGACAAACTTGTAATTCTCCTGCCTCATCCTCCAAAGTACTAGGTTTACAGGTGTGTGCCACAATACCCAGCTGCTTAAACTTTTTGTGAGGATTATTCTGTGTTCCCAATTGCATTGAATCTGAGGTATTCAGTGCCTGACTGTCTCACTTTATACCAGCTGAGCCCACCATAGTATACCACATGTTGTCTGATGGTTTAATCCATTGATAATCATTGCTTTTCAGAAATCTCTAAAAATATTCATAGATGATTTTTCTATTACTATCATTCTTTCCTTACTTGTTAGCTGGTATTTTCTGAAACAATAAACTTTGGTTCATCAAATAATCAGTATAATTCAACCAGTTTTATTCTCTTTTTATTCCCTGATGCTGGGAATTAAACCTGGGGTTTGTACATGCTAAGCACATGCTGGACCACCGAGCTAGTCCCCCAACCCATTTTCATTATTTTTAGTGTCCAAATTATTCTTTTTGTGTTCACCTCTCAAATGTTCTTCTCTCACCAGGGTTCTGTCTGCGTAGTGCTTGTGTCGCCTCTATTCAATTCCCTATGTGACCTCAGTCTTTCCTATAGCTATAGCTACTCTCAGTATTTTAATTGTCCCCAGTTCATTCTTACATCAGTGTACCTGACCTGTCTACATATTTCATCTACATGATTTGCCCAAGACATGTAGTTGCATGGTTTCACGCTGTTTCTATTGCTGTTGTTTTCCTGTTCTTGGACTCCCGGTTACCATTTCCATGTTCCCTATTTTCCACGCCAAAAACCTAGCCATCTCTCTTTTGTCTTCCTCTTTTATATCCTCATATTCTAATTTTCTCTTACAGCTATTTCACTCTTTCAGCCCTTCCTCTGTCCTGCATTAAAATAGTCAAGCCATGTGAACATCTTGTCCATACTGTTGAACCATCCAAAGTAAAGTGCCTGACTCCTCTTTACATCCCAGATTCTTCTCTGCTGCCCTTGGAGTTGTCATCTTGAAAATAATCTGTTCATGTTAGTCCATTGTTCCAAGAACTCTGCCACATCTGTTTCTGTGCTTTCCAAGATTTGTGCAAGAAAACCATGATTCTATAACATATTCATAGTTACACTCTCAAAAAGGGGGATTATTTAGAAAATAACCATTGCTCTAGATCTCTCAACCTTTTATACGTAGTATATTTTATGTCTCCACTATGGAGAATGTGATAGAGACCAATACACAAGCTCATTGGATTATAGAATTTTCTTTATTGTTGTTACCAAGCATCTAAAGGGATAATATTATTCATTAACATTTTAGGGAACACTGGCCCAGGGAGTAAATTTAATCTAAATTCAACCTTTATATTAATTTGAAGGTCTTTCACAGTTCCTCATGTCAAATTAGATATCCACAACTGTTCCCTTGGCATTCTTTCCAAATGCCTTTCTGAATTTGCTTTTCTCTGATTTGTTGTTGGTGTATTTTGTTTTGTTATTTTGTTGATTTGGTTTTTGTGAGACAGAATCTCACTGTATAGCTCAGGCTGACCTCAAACTAGACATCCTCCTGCCTTAACATCCCCAGTGCTTTGATTACAAGTGTATGCTACCACTCTCAGCTTTGGATTTGTCATTTAATATACTGTGGTTATCTATATCCATCTTCCCCACTGACTTGAGGAGGGGTTATCTTTAGCATGATAGCCAGTGTTCTAAGCAATGTCTAGCAAAGAACAACTCAGTAACAACTCAATGAATAATGAATGGATCTATTTCTGAAATAGGAATTTCGTGGGTAGCCATCTTCTTCAGCTCTGTTGTTATTGTCATACTTACAGGATCTTTGGTTTCTTTAATTTGTAGGTTAGGGAAAAGAATAAATTATATACTATAGCTGAAAGAGACCTTCAGCTCATCTAGGCTGGTAGTGTTTCAGGCTATGTGCTACAGACTCTTCATTGTTTCATAAACTCCTTTCCCATCAGTTTCCCCTTATTGCAGAGGCTATTAAAGGGATTGAAATAGGGAAAAGTGGCATATAAAGGGTATGCATATCTTTGCATCTTTTAATATTAGGTTTCTTAAAGTCTCTTTGGAAGGGTTTGGAAGCCATTGATCTAAAACCCAGTCCCTTTGCTTATGAAGAAGTGGTGACAGGCAGGAAACTAACAGCCGTAACTGAGGTTCAGAAGACCTTATTCTCATATTAGTGCTTTTTGTAAAATGTGTTCACACAAAAACCTGTACGTGAATGCTCATAGCATTATTAAAATCACCCAAACTGAGCACAATTCAGGTGCCCTTTAGATGGTAAATGGATAAATGAGCAGATAAGCTCATCCAGAAAATTATTTATGCACATGAGGAAATGGCATAAGACTAAAACTACACAAATATAATAAGTGCAAGTAAAACTGGAGCCATCTGATTGAGCTCAGTAGATTATCTCAATGTCAGTACCCTGGTTAGGGTATTACACTATCTTTCTATAGGGTGTTATCATTGGGCAAATGCTACAGAGATCTCTATTGCTTTTTTATAATTCAGTATGAATCTACAATTATTTCAAAAAAGTTAAATGTTAAAAAGGTAAAATACTGCCTCAAAAAATTAAATATTATTACTTTATTATTTAGAGCTAAACTCGGGATGCCACAGTTTCTGAGTCCTGAAGCCCAGAGTCTTTTACGCATGCTTTTCAAACGAAATCCTGCAAACAGATTAGGTAAAAATTTTAATTAGTTTCTGTAATGTATTCATGTTGGCTTTTTCAGTAGAAGGTAGATATTTGTTTTTATAATATAGTTATTAAATATCTATTCAGATATTAAAAGCAAAAACTGAATAAGGGGTGTGAGTGTGCTCAAGCTCTTGTATATTTTGCCCTTGAAATAAAACTATTAACCAATCAATTCCTGATAGGTGCTGGACCAGATGGAGTTGAGGAAATTAAAAGACATGCATTTTTCTCAACAATAGACTGGAATGTAAGTACAGAATGGTGGTGTGCTTGAGGGAGGGGGATGTAACGTACCTAGCATGCATAAGACTCTGAGCTCCATCTCCAGCACTACTAAAATAAACTTGCTTGAAAGACTTTGTAAAAGTAATCCAATCTATATCTAAATCTCTTTTTTTCCAACAGAAACTGTATAGAAGAGAAATTCACCCACCTTTTAAGCCTGCAACTGGTAGGCCTGAAGATACATTTTATTTTGATCCTGAATTTACTGCAAAAACTCCCAAAGGTAAAAGAAAAACATGAAAACACAAAAATAAAACAGTAGATATATTCTTTTGTTGTTCCATCAGAAAATCTTTGTCATGATAACTTTTTATGTTAACCTTAACTCTTCTAAATTTACTGTATATCAACTTTGTATCCACCCCCTGAAAGCATAGTCATAGCATTGATAGATTATCACATAAGGTAGTGAATTCAGTATGATAACTACACATGACTAATTGAATTTAGTTAAAATCTAGTTTCTTAATCATAGTAGACATATTTAAAATACTGAGTAACTGGAGCCTGGTGAGATGGCTCATCCATTAAGAGCACTGGCTGCTCTTGCAGAGGACCCAGGTTCAAATCCCAACCACCCACATGTCAACTAACAACTATCCATAACTTAAGTTCAAGGGGATCTGATGCCTCCATGGGCATTGCATTAACATGTGCACTTAGTATGTAGGCAAAACACTCATGCACATAAAAAATAATAATAATAAAAATAAATTTTAAAAAATACTCAGTAACTGTATGTGGTTACTCATCATAATAGACAACACGGGTAAAGAAAATTGCCTTTGTTCTAGGAAAGTGAATGATATGACACTAATTTTAAACATTATTAACACAATAATTCATTGATTTATTATGTTCTTCAAGTAGATTAACTATTTCCTAGGCTCTGAAAGTAGGTTGTTAGGGTGATGATTAGAGTAAGTAATCAGGACAGATTTTTTTTTTTAATTTTATGTGTATGAGTGTTAAACCTGCATGTATATAAGTGTACCTGTCCATGGAGGAGGTCAGAAGAGGGCTTTGGATTCCCCTGGAACTGGAGTCACAGGTGGCTGTTAGCCGCCATATGGGTGCTGGGAACCAAACCCAGGTCCTCTGCAAGAACAGCCAGTGCTTTTAATCACTGAGCCATCTCTCCAACCTCAGGACAGATTAATATACTGCCTTACTGAGGTATCCTGGATGGTAATAGGCAGGTAGGATATGTGTGTGCATGTGTGTGTGTGTATGTGCATGTGTGTATGCATGGAGGGTACCTGAGAATTCCATAGTGAATGAGAAAGTTCATAATGTCAACAGTTTTTCCCTTAACTACCTTACAAAGACTCTTCTTAGTAATTCCTCATTCTTTTTAGATTCACCTGGCATTCCACCTAGTGCTAATGCCCATCAGCTTTTCCGAGGGTTCAGTTTTGTTGCTATTACCTCAGATGATGAAAGCCAAGCTATGCAGACAGTTGGTGTACATTCAATTGTTCAGGTGAGTGATACCTCAGTAACTTAAAATGTGAAATGTTAAGCTTTATTTTTAATTTTTTATGTGTACAATTGTTATGCCTGCATAAGTGTAAGTGTAAGTGTATCCATGTTGTGCATTGCTAGCAGAGGACAGAAGTGGGTGCCAGATCTTCTGGAACTGGAGTTTTGGATGATTGTTAGCCACCATGTGGGTGCTGAGAATTGAACCTGGGTCTTCTGCAAGAACTGACCTCTTAACCACTGAGTCATCTCTCCAGCTCCATAATTTTAAAAATATTTTTGAGTCAATTCAATGCAATATATTTTGATTATAAGATTAGATTTTATGTGCTAACTTTTAAGTTAGCAGCTTAACATATATTTTGTATCATTAACATTTGAGAAATTCATATCCCATTTCATAGGTTGCATAAACCAAAATCCTATGGGATTTTAAAATAAAATTGTAGGAGAATTGAGATAAACATCACTGTCTTGTCTGTCCCCTTTACTATACATCAATACGTTTATTAGGCCTAATATATTTCACCCCTGCCTCTGTCAGGTCAGCTGTGATAGAGTTCTCCTAGTTCTTTGACACCTTAGAACTGGATAGGAAACTTTATAAAAAGGAGAAAAATAGATACTTGAGGATCTGTGGACTATTTTTTTTCTCTGCCACACAACTACTCAACCTGCTATTGTTGCAAAAAAGCTGCCATGGTTCTAAATATGATGGTGTTCCCTGGTAATCCCAGCATTCAGTAGGCTGCAGCAGGAGGATTGATTTCAACATTAGCATAAGCTACATAGCAAGGCCAGCCTGGGCTACATAGCAACATCTTCAGGCAAGAAACAGAAAAACAAAACCACCAGCACCAACACCACCAACAACAAAAAAACATAGATAGTACATATATAAATGAGCATCACTGATGCCAATGAAACTTTATTTACAAAAACAGGCAGTAAATGAGATTTAGTTACAAGCCATAGTTTACCAGCTTTTTCCTTAGAAATATAAAGAACTAAAAGTAAACTCAAATCTTAGACTGTCCAAGTTTTGTGTTCTTGTTCTTTTGGAGTACCTATTGTCATTAGGAAGAAATGGTTATGGGTATAGTCTTTAGTTACCCTTCCTTCTTCATGTGATCCGATTATCAGATTTGCAAAACATAGAAAAGAGGCAAAGAACATAGAAATGAGAGTCTAAGGGTATGTGTGTAGGTATGGGGATGTGTTTGTAACAGGAAAGTAGGCTAGTAAGTGTTAGAGGAACATAAACAATATAAACCATGAGATTTCTTTCCTTTTGTCCTAGTATTGTGGGAAGATAATTTTAATTTCACCCTCATGTGATCATTACACATTTTATGCATGTATGAAATGGCATATATATATATATATAAACACATGAAATTACTTTGTCAGTTAAAAATAAAAATACATTTTCCATTTTAATTCATCTCATTTTAATCCTATTTAAATCATGGAACTAGATTTGCCTCTTGAAAAGTCAAATTGTATTTAAGGTATTATGAATATTTAAGTTTGTTGAATTTGCTTTGTAAGTAAGTTGCTTTTATTCTAAAGTATTTTGATTATGAGTTGTCCTTTTTATGTGTGTGTGCAGCACCAGGAGTTGAACCCAAGTCCTCAAGCAATGCTAGGCAAGTGCTCTACCTCTTAGTCATACCCTCAGCCCTACTGTAAAGCTTTATTTCAGAGCTGATCGTCTTGCAATTTTTCTCTAAAGTTTATGGGGCTAGAGAGCTGGCTCAGCAGTTAAGAGCACTGGCTGTTCTTGCAGAGGACCTTGCGTAGAAGGTACAAACTTAAATAATCTACAAAATTCAAGTTGTCTCCTATGCAAAACTCATCGGCTTGGAGGTCCTCTTACCAATAAAGTAAAAAGCAGCACAACTTCTCTCATCCTGTTTAGGGAAACAGCAATTTGCTGTTTGTCATCTACCAACATTGGTCCCTAACTCATGTTTAGCAGAACTTGTTTCAAGCTATGACTTGAAGGAAGGAGGGCATGGCTACTGAAAGTTGAAAATGATAGCAGATACTTAGAAATCCCTTGTTTTTATTTAATCCTCACCATCACCTTTGGAGAAGTATAGATTCATGGTTATTAGACCCTTATGTGGTACTTCTGAAACAGTCTAAATGTTCTAATTCTAGATCTTTCTTTGTTACATGTATTTAATTTTTCTTGTTAATAAACTTCTTTAAAAGGCCTATTTCTGGCTATAAGGATGCACTTGTAGAAAAATAAGTACTATAAAAATCATTTTTAATTTTTACTGATACTCATTTATATTCATAGATAACATCAACAATACATGCTGAGTAACATATTCCCCTGTTGTGAAATGCACTAAAGATAACACGGAACTCTTTTATCAATCTGTAATTTTGTTTGTAGCAGTTACACAGGAACAGTATTCAGTTTACTGATGGATATGAAGTAAAAGAAGATATTGGCGTTGGCTCATATTCCGTTTGCAAGAGATGTATACATAAAGCCACAAACATGGAGTTTGCAGTGAAGGTAAACTTTTTTAGGTTTAATATTCAATTATTAGTCATTCTTATTCATTCTTAGTGGTAAAAATTACACTCATCCAAGCCAGGTACCTATACAGTCACACATGACTACAATCCCAACTCTTGAGGAGGCTGAGGCAGGAGAATCATGAGGTACAGGTCAGCCTATGCAATATGGCAAAACCCTACCTCAAAAGCAAAATACATTCTTCTTCTAGGCAGAAATACTGTTCATTATAAAATTTTAAGGTAAATTTAAGTATCTGAGTTAGTGTCTTCAAAGATCTTAATCTGGAATCATTGATTTCTGTGGCAGTGAACAGTAAGATGGCTATACATCCAGTTACACCAGGAAAGTACCAGTTTATACTGCTCATGGTTTTTAATCGCACTCCTTGTACTCTGAATAGCTCCATTTTATGGTCAGTGTGTTAGAGAATTCCTCAAAACAATGTGCAATTTTGTATTATTTCAGGTGAAAATATTTATACCTTTCTTTACATCTAATGGTAATTTGTGATCTATTCAAAGAATAAGAACCATGGTCATAAACATTATCGTTAACAATTCTAATTTCATGAGATATCCTATGACAAAGTTGTTCAAGGCAAAACCAAGGCACCTAGTTTTGTGATGAAATTTGAATTTGAAACCTTTAGCTGTAAATTAATAAAATAGTATATTGAAAGTACCTGCTTTTTCACTCTCTACAATAGTAACCTCTGTTCTCCCAATTCAGCTAATTCAAGTAATGTCTAAACCTTCCAACTGACCTTGAACCTTAGTGTTAGTTTATAAGTCTGGGTAGTTCATGTTTAGTTGGCAGGAGAGTAACAATAATTGTTATTACTAGATTAAACTGGATGTAATTGCCTTAAAGAAACATCATTCTGCATGAGACTTTCTGTAAGATAAAAGGGTGAGCCATAGAAATGCATGTAACTTGCTCTTTTCATATTCGTTGGTCTTATGGGAATCTGGAGTGGATAGAAATGTCAAATTGCTAACATGAAAAGAAAGAAAAGGAATAGTATTCTTGATTGTATCTTGCTTCCGTATACTGGTCAGAAATGGCCCTAAGGCCCCGCTTGAGGAAGATTGCCACCAATATGGATGACTCTGAGACCAGTCTGGGCTACAGAGTAAGAACCTGTCTCAGAAAAAAATTTAATAAAATTGAACATACAAAAGCCACAAATTTTTTTTCAGGCTATTCTGAGTGAGATAAAGACAGAATTGAGCTATCTGTGGTGTATATGCCTGTCATCCCACCATAGGGGAGTGGAGACAGGAAGATTAGGAGTTCAAGATCCTCCTCAGCAAAATAGCAAGTGTGAGGCCAGCATGAAACCCTGTTTCAAAATACAAAGCCCAACTTGTCTTTTAAAAATATATTGCTTGAACAAATTAAAACATTAAGAAAAATTTTAATAAGCATCTGACATAAAAGGGTTAGAAAATCTATATTGGCATTTTAAAGGACTTATAATAAAATTCAGTCAAGTGAAATTCTTCATATGGTATTATACAGAGCTACTTAGCTTTAGAAATAAGCTTCTTTACTTAATTAGTTTTTATAATTACCTTAAAACTAATGTGACAGTCAATTAAAGTACTTAATTAAAAGAAGTAAAGTCATTTCAACAAATAGATATTAGTGGTGGTATTACAGATACAGCTATCTTCATTATCTGTATCAATAGGGAATTAGAAGTTCAATGAATTCTCAAATGTTTCAGAAATTTAAGGATGAGGAAAGATTACGTGTTAACTGTGTTCTTGGTAACTTTGCAGCTTTTCAGTTTTAAGTAAGTCCTACATTTACTACAAATTTAACGTTGGAGAAACCTGGTAGACTGATTTTCTGGGTAGCCGCTTAGCCTTGCTATCTATATCAAGACTACCTTTCTAGTTAGTCTAAGTATTTGACTGATAAATGGCTTATATGTTCTATATTTACATATAATGATACCTAAAGTCTGTGACTATAAATATTTAAGGTTTATGTTCATAAAATTTTATGATAAATATTTGCCTTTTAGATTATTGATAAAAGCAAGAGAGACCCAACAGAAGAAATTGAAATTCTTCTTCGTTATGGACAACATCCGAACATTATTACTCTAAAGGATGTAAGTAGATAGTTTAACAAAGATCATTAGAACCACTTTTTTAACAAGGTATTTTTCAAATATCTTGTGGTAGACAAAGACTTCAGACTAATCATCTTCAAAAAGTAGATTTGAATGGTTGGAAGTGGAAATTATTATCTTAAGCAAAATAGTCCAGATTTGGAGTGACAACTACTACATATTTCTCTCCTGTGGATCCTAGATTTTAATTCTTATTTGTGTATGCATATATATATATATATATATATATATATATATATATATATATGCATATACACATATGAGTGGTATAGGCTATAAAACTAGAAAGGGGACCATAAGGAGTGGTAAAGAGATCTTCAGGGAGGGTGGGAAGGGAAAAAGAGGATAATTGAATGTATGAGACATGCAATCAGAAGAGTGACATGTGAGGGGAAAGGAGGACCAGCGGGATAGGGACAGGGTGTCAGAGTGAGAGGAATGGGGGAAGAGAATCAGTTTTTTTTCTTTTAAAAAAAGCAGTGTGACTGAAAATCCCACAATGAAACCTTATATAATAACTTTTAAAAAGAAAATATTAAAAAGTAGATTTGAGAATTTTTTGGCCTAATGTTAGCCTAATGTCATTAAATGTGACTTCACATCTTTTTTAGATCTTTTCTTCATTTCAAATTCCCAGGTCTCTAAAATCTTCCTCAGACTTCCAGCACAGCATCTTAAATACTTTATTGGTTTTATTTATATTTCTCTGTGTTAGAGTGAAACATTTGAGAGTAGTTACTTAATTTTCTCTGTATTTGGGGCTCACACCTGTACAGTATCGTATGTCTCCTACAGAGATAAATAAAGGTCTCTAGTAATAGTATTATGACAGGAAAAGAAAAAGGAACTAAAGTTTAATAAAAGGGGTTATTTCAGTTAGGAATTGCTTAGAATACAAATCCAAAGTATAGTGAGCTTTCTGTTTCTGTGTTAGAAGTTCACTAGTGTGCTTCTTTATGGTTGGATAGACTGTCTCTTTACATCTTAATCTTCCTATAGAATTCTTAGGTATAACTGTGTCGGGTTTTTCTAATTTAAAATATTTTATTTATTATTTTATGGATATGAGTGTATTGCCTGCATGTATGTAAGTAGACATGTGTCATCAGTTCCCAAGAGGTCAGAAGAAGATATCAGATCCCCTGACTGGAGTTACAGATGGTTGTTAGCTAGCTGCCTTGTGGGTGCTAGGAATCCAAGCCAGGTCTTCTGCAAGAGCAGTCACTGCTCTTAATGGCTGAGCCATCTCTCCAGTTCCCTATTTTTTTCAGGTTCATCAAAACCAGGATAATTCATTTGTTTTGTGTATATTAATGCAAAAGTTCTGCCTTTGCGGAAATTCCAGGAAAATCACAGGAGTCTATCGTTGTACCAGCTCTTGTAGATAAAGATTTCCGGAAGAGGAATAGACCCTAAGAATAGAAATTGAGGGCCCCTTCATGTACCATGCCCATAGTTGCTTTGATTATCATGAATTAAGTTTCACAGACAGGAATCACAAGATATTTTTCTGACACTCAATCCTAATTCCTACTTTAATATTCTTGAATATATAAAATTGCAAGTTTCATATTCTACATTGGTTGTAAACAGTAAAAATTTGTTTTATTTTAATTTCTTACAGTGTATTAATTTCTCAGTGTGTTTTAAGTAGTACTTTAGAGGCATATAAAACACTTCAAATAAATTTTTTAATGTCCTGATGTTAAATTTTATAGGTGTATGATGATGGAAAATATGTGTATGTAGTCACAGAACTTATGAAAGGTGGTGAACTGCTGGACAAAATTCTTAGACAGAAATTTTTCTCTGAACGAGAGGCCAGTGCTGTCCTGTTCACTATAACCAAAACTGTTGAATATCTTCACGCACAAGGGGTAAGTCTTTCTTAACATAATTATGCACATGTACATAGACATATACTTCACTTTTGTTCTTAATACTTGAGGTAAAATTAAAAATATGAAAGTGATGGAAGATAACTATCATTAGCTTCATTATCCTGCAGCTTTTCCTTTATATAAACTTTTCTCGTTGCTTTTAAAGGGCTACTTTAAAATGCTTATATTAAACTGCTATGCTTTCCAAGAAAAAGTACATGGTATCCTGTGACCTGTAAACCAGCACTGCTTAAAAACCAGGCCCACTTCAAGCTAGAAGTGGAACACAAGAATTGTAGCTAGTGTTCGCATACGTGAGTAAAGCCAAGTAGTCACCTGGCTTCCTGATGAATGCTCTCTTCATTTCTCCCTGCACACAGATCTTTAGTTTAAAAAGTCAGACTTTTTAGTAAAGAATGAAGTTTGTGGAAGAAAAAAGAGAAAGAGAAAATAAAAAGGAAGGAGAAAAGAGTAGCAGAGGAGTGAAGAGGGATAGAAAATGAAGGGGAAATGTTTGCTTCTTTAAATTTTTTTAATTAACAAAAATACATTTATCGTGTAGATCAAAAATAAGCATATATGTTTATGTGTATGCAGGTACATGTGTGTGGGACATAGAGGACAACCTCAAGTGTCACCCTCAGGAATGTCATCCATTTCCTTTGAATCAGGATCTCTCACTGGCTGAAGCTCACCAATTAGGCCAGTGAGCCCTAAGGATCCTTCTTTCTCTGCCTCCCTAGCCCTGTGATTAAAGCACATGCCGCCACGCCTGACATTTTTCCATAGGTACTGGGGCTTGAGCTCAAGTCCTTGAGCTTACAAGGCAAACACTTTACCTAATGAGCCAATCCCCAGCTCCTAAAATTATTTTGATTATGTTTACAAAAAACTACTTCTGAAGGAGTTCGTTTCAATATTCTTTTCTCATCCCCCCTCAAAAGCTAGTAAGTGGGATGTGTTAAAACACATCTAGTTTCCAGCTAATCAAGATCCACCTAGTACTCTACCTTGAAGTTGATAGAGCTCAATATTCACTAAATAATTTAAATCTTTACAGCATCTAAGTCTTCTGTGTACTTTTACCAGTGCCTTATCAATTAGCAAAATAATTTTAGAATTAATGTTCTGTGTGTTAGAAACTAAACCTAAGGTGATTAATTAGAATATGGACTCAGAATTTGGTGAGGGAAGCACCTAAGTCTTACCTCTTAAAAAGAGGAGGGGTGATTAGGCGTGTATGACATCTTAACTTGTACATCAAATAAATGATATGGGAAGTCTGGGTTTAGATTCGAGGGGATTGTTTGTTTACTTCTGGACACTATGCCAGTTCATATTTGTCATGTACCTATCTTGCTACATACATACCACTCCCCCTATTTAAAATGACTTTATCCTACTGTTTTCATGGTTTATTTAATGTTCTTGAGGTCTTCTAAGTCAGTGTTTATCCTCTGGAGACCCTCCCATTCTATTTAAAGTGACTTCTCTGAACTTACTGTTCTCTTCCTTTCCACTCCCAAGCAAGCACCTGGCTTGAAACAGCCAGCATCTTGCAGGTCCTGTTCACCACAGTGTCTGCAGCTCCTTGTACAGCAGCCTGGCACATAACAGGCACTGAGTAAATATCATGAAATGAATGAATAACCTGCAGATAGACATTGTTGCTATTTGCATTATTTCTCTTTAACCCAATTATGCAATTGAACAAAGAGGGAATAAATAACTACTATTCTTTCTTCCTCTTATCCTTGCCCCCCAGATCAGTGTTATACAGGTATGTTTACATGAATAGTATTTTATAATGTTGAGATAATTTAAAGGACTGCACACATCATTTTGTGAGGTGTATTGCTTAGCAGTTTATGAATAAAGAACTTTCAGTGAGGAAATGTATTTTTAATGTAACTCATTTTAATTTGTATTTTAACTAGGTGGTTCACAGAGACTTGAAACCTAGTAACATTCTTTATGTGGATGAATCTGGTAATCCAGAATCTATTCGAATTTGTGATTTTGGCTTTGCAAAACAGCTGAGAGCAGAAAACGGTCTTCTGATGACTCCTTGTTATACTGCAAATTTTGTTGCACCAGAGGTAATTGTGAGAGGATTTGTTTGAAATATTTTGATATATTTAAGAATTCATTTGCTATCTTTAATGTAGGGTTGTTAATTGTTGTTTAACTGAAGAATTCTTGAACTGATAATTAAGATAAAATGCCAGTCCTTTATTTCCCCGTTCAATGCTTCAATGACATCTGATTACCTACAGTGGGGCGGGAAAGAAAACAAAATATATAGTGAGATATTATAAAAGCTCTCTCTAGTATCTTCTACTTGGAGCTGTAGGCTCTATGTACTATTTTGCCTATCATTAAGGCTGTTCTGTCATCTTTTTTGTTGTTGTTGTTGATTTGTTTTGCTTTGAGCCAGGGTCTCATTCTGTAGTCCAGGGTGGCCTATAACTGTGTAAGCCAACCTAGCCTGGGACTTATAGTGATCCTTCTACCTCAACCTCCAATGAACTAGGATTACAGATGTGAGGCACCACAGTGAGTTTTTACCTTTGAATGTCTTCTGCTTCCTCTTTGCCTACAGACTTCTTTGAAATCCAAATCAGTCTAGCTACTCTCTAGCCTTTTGCTCTCCCCATATGAAGAATAAATTGGGGCTTAAAATATACCTCATCGAGGGAGTGCTTACCTAGCTTTTAGGAAGCCCTGAATTTTATCCTCAGCTCCACAAAACTAAATAAATAACTTACTCATCTATATATCCATTATCACTTTGGACATGATTATTTTGTACTACTTCTGTTGAATTGTTAACTATTTAATGTTTATTTTCTCTGCTAGATTTTTTTGTTTGTCATAGCTCATCTCTGATAATAGTTGATGATTATTAAATGTTTGAGTAAATCAAATAGCATATAAATCAGTAGTATTTGGCACTGTATCATTTATATGACGTTATGTGTGCTCATGAAAGAATTGTTATTGCCAGGCATGAAAGTACATGCCTGCAATCCTAGCAGTGGGGAAGCAGAGGCAATAAGATCAAGAGTTCATCACCTGCCTGAACTACATAGGAAGTTCAAGGCCAGACTGGGTTGCAGAGTAAGTTCAAAGCCACCCTAGGATACAGAGTAAGACTCTGACTCAAAAAATACTGTTATTTCTAATCATTTATGTAGTCTCATGAAAACTATAAATTCATTAAGATAAGAAAATTTCTTTCTTTGTACCTACAGCAGTATAAAACAAATATTCAAATACCAATGTTAAATTTATTTATATATAAATTTACATATATATATGAACTAGCACTAGTAGAGTGTTCTAATATTAGATTGCTATATGCTCTTATTTGTTAATCATGGTCTGTTGTGAAGTTTTTCTTAAATGTGTTAATTTGGAAAATATAATTCTATTCACAGTCTATCCAAATATATGTAAAAAAACATTAATGTGGTGGGGCTGGAGAGATGGCTCAGCAGTTAGTGTTTGTGGAAGAACCAGACATGGTTCCCAGCACCCACATTGGGCAGCTCTCAACTACCTATAATTCCAGCTCCAGGGGTTCCAACTCCCTCTTCTGGCCTCCCCAAGCACATGCACACAGGTGGTGCAAACAATACATCAGTAGGGAGCCAAGCACGATGGTGCCCACCTTTAGTCCTAGCAGAGACAGATGGATCTCTGTGAGATCAAGGCCAGTCTGGTCTACATAGTGAGTTCCAGGCCAGCTGGGCATACAGGGCAGGGAGACCCTGTCTCAAAGTGACAACAAAAAAGGAGAAAAGAAAACATTAGTGTGGTAATACTCATCTTACTTTTTCTAGGTTTTAAAACGACAAGGCTATGATGCCGCCTGTGATATATGGAGTCTTGGCGTCCTCCTTTATACAATGCTTACTGGGTGAGTGTGTATCATGGATTGTAAGCATTCATTTATCAATATTTTGCTTAAATTATATATGCTTTTTAATCCTGTGTATGTAGTTTTTATACATATATACATATATACATACATATATATATATATATATATATATATATATATATATATATATATATATATAACCCTGTAATAAGATGATATTCCTAGCTATAGTGTTAATGTCTCCTGGTCTTAAATTAATATTTCCATGCTTTGTGTATGCTGATTATATCATCAACATATGCTGGTTTTTTTGTTTTTTTTTTGGCGTTGGTTTTTGTTTTGTTGTTCTTTTTTGAGACAGGGTCTCCCTGTAGCCCCAGCCTACCTGGAATTCACTTTGTAGACCAGGCTGACCTTGAACTCACAGAGATCTACCTGCCTCTGCCTCCTGAGTGCTGGGATTAAAGGTGTGTGCCACCATGCCTGGCCTAACATATGCTGTTTTAATATATATAATAATATGTCATAACTTAAAGTATGTGTAATATTGTAAATTAAGTTTAGTTACTATAACCTATAATTTGGCCTATGGAGCTTCATGTTATTGTTTTTCTTTTTATGCACTTTGGTGGACTCCAATAAAGTATTACATTAACTGAATTACTCAGAATACTTTTGATACCTGCAAGTAAATGTAGAGATTACCAAACAAAAAATTTTATTCATTAACATTTTAATTTTACTATAACTTAGTTATACTCCGTTTGCAAATGGTCCTGATGATACACCAGAGGAGATATTGGCACGAATAGGTAGCGGAAAATTCTCACTCAGTGGTGGTTACTGGAATTCTGTTTCAGATACAGCAAAGGTAAGTGTGGGCCTCCTATTACAAGGTCTAGTTTTGTTTTGCTTTGTTATTAGGGCTAGGAATCAAATGTAGCACTCCACATGTGCTAAGCACGCATTCTACCACTGAGCCATACACTAAACCCTATTACAAGTTTGGGCAAGAGGTTTCATGTATGTGCATGGTCAGCAGTGAGCAGATGCATATGTGGAGGCCAAGTGGTCAATCTTGGTTGTTATTTCTGCAGTAGCTATCCATCTCCATTTTGGGGGGAAGGGGGAGTGTTTGTTTTGAGACAGGTTCTCTGACTGGTCTGGGTCTCACCGATTGATTGCTTGTCTCTGCCTCCCCATCACTGAGATTACATCATATGCAGCAGTGTCTGGCTTTTTTTGAGTGTTGGGGATCAAACTCAGGTCTTTATGCTTGTACAGCAAGCAGGATGCTGACTGAACTATCTCCCCAGCCCCTATTACAAGCCTTTGAGAAAAATTCTTTGTCATAGTCCATGATGAGAAGAAATACTAGCAGTTGGAAGCTTTTACTTAGAAAGTAGTATGTTAAAGTGATTTTATCAAATAACTTGAACTCCAAAATGGACCATTTAATTTGTTTCTCTCCCAGAAGATACTGGTTTGGCCTTGTTGTCTATATACATTCTAAAGCTTTCTCTTATTGGTGAACATGATGATTAAGAGTGATGGTAATCTTTATGATTTGTCTGTCTACTATGTGCTTCACACTGCACTTAAATGATCTCATGAAGTCCTCAGAACAAACTTGTGAAGTATATGGCAGTATCACCATTTCATAAAATGTAAGCAAAGACTAGAGTTTTAGTATAAACTTGTCTATGGTATACACCAAGTACATGTGGACAAGTTAAACTGTCACTCCAGAGTACTTATTCCCTAAAAAATTTGAACAATGTTCTCATTTTGATTCATGTGATAAAGAAAAGGGACTCGTCTTTTTCATAGTTAACTGTAGCATGGTTTTATAGCCCCTCCTGGAAATCATTTGAAAAGCTGTAGAGCTGCTCCATCCCTAGAATAACACTGACTTGCCTTCCTGTTCTTCTCTACTTTAATGATATTTAAAGAAAGTTCTTTTTTTAAAAAAAAGTGTATTTTTCTGCTTCAAAGTTAGAAATATATAGAGGAGATTAAAGAACTGAGTAAAAATGCTCACTGATTTTTCTTACAAATGGAGCTTGAGTTGAGGTACTTGTAAATAAAACACATTGAAAACTTCCATAGGTTCTTTTGCTGTATAGCATGAAGCCCTAGTCAGTTTGATGGTTGTTTAGATACTTGGGGTTTTGTTTTGTTTTTCTCTATTATGGCTGTTTTGTCTTCATGTGTCCACATGCATGCCTGGTGCCCAAGGAGGATGTCTGATCCCTGGAACTGGAGTTAGAGACAGAGAGCTAGAGACAGGAACTGGGTCCTCTGCAGCAGCAAATGTTCTTAAACACTGCACCATCTCTCCAGCTCCAGATACTTGTTTTTTTAACTGCGTTTAAAATAAAATGTCAAACTGAGGCTGCTGCTCAATGATGGAGCATGTTCTTAACACATATGAGGCCTGGGGTTAGATTTCCTTGGCACCAAAAATAAAAAGATGAATCTTAGCCTTTATGTTTTTCTAACAAACTTTCTTATAGCAAATACCTCATTCTTCTGGTACCTGTTTCCATCCTAATTCTCTTTATTGAGCATCTAAAAATGTGCTTAATAAATCAAAGTCCTGCAGTGTGGTAGCACAAGCTTACATTCCCAGGACTCAGAGGCAGGCAGATCTCTTTGAAGTCAAGGTCAGCCTGTTCTACATAGTGAGCTCCAGGACAGCTGGGGCTACAGAAGACTCTGTCTCAAAAAAACATAAATAAATAATTGCAGGGAGACTGTGTCTAAAAAAATTTAAATAAATAAATGGATGGATGGGTGCATAAAATCCCTAGCGAAAAGATTTGGCAAAGATAGAATTCCTGATCTCAGAGAGCTTACAGTCTGGCAGATAGACAGCCAAAAATGCACAGTACAGTCAGTATCACTTGCGCTGTCACTTAGTACAGTTTTATGATAAAGATGTTTACAGGTGATGCTTGACTAGGAGGAATTCAGGGATAACTTTGCAGTAGTGGTAAGGAAGGTTGCTTGACAGATGGAGGGGGATTGCAAAAGGTTGTAGTCTATCCCAGGCTGAGGGAGGTGTGCATGCTGGTAGGTGATGATGGGATCATGAGAACAGCAAAGTGCCCCAGGCTCATCATTTGCTACAGCCTATACAAGCCAAGGTAGCTCATGAACCCAGATTGTGAATGGCTCATAGCTCATGCTTAGGATTATTGGCATATCCTGAATATTATAGAAGTTATTTTTAATACTAGACTGTACACTGGTCAGATCTTCCCTTTTGCATATAATTTATAGCAATTGTCCTGGAATTTGAGGCAAATGAAAGACAGCGCAGACTTTATAATTTATTGGACATAAAGAGTAAAAAGCAGCTATAAAGCACTAAGTTCACAAATCTATCTCAGGCAAATGTGGGAGAGTGTCCCTCACCAAGCTTGGGAATACCTACGAAGCTTTGAGTGGCAGGATTACAAAATTGAACATAATGAATTTAAAATGTTTGTGTGATATAATTAAGAGATGTTGACCATTACACAGCTGGCCATATGGCTGTAGGTCTTGGAGAGAAGACTGTGGTTGAATTTAAGTTACCTATAATAGCTAAAATAATGATTGTGAATAAGATTTTCAGAGCAGAGTGGTAAGAAAATCAAGGAAGGAATTCAGAGATGTACTATCATTTAAAAAGAAAAGTGGGGGTGGGGGTGAGCCCTTGCCTAACTTGTATAAGGCCTTCGGTTCCACATTCCATCCCCAACACTGAGAATGGGAGGGAGGAGAAAGAAGAAAGGGAGGACAGGAAGGAAGGGATGAAAACCAGTAGCCTTTGAAGGGTGAGCAGTAGAAGAAAGAGAAGTTTGAAGTGACTTGGCCAAAAATCAAGCACATGCATTTATTAAAATTATAATTGAGTTTTGTTTTGTCCCTGGAAATTTTGCAACATTTATTTTAAGCACTGGCCTACATTCAGAATTTGATAAGAAAGATCTTTTCTCATATTTTGCTTTGGAGACATAGCTTTTATTTCTATTTATTTGTTTATTTGTTTATTAATTATTCTTGACATTATGGCATTGCCCAAGCTATCTCCAAACACTTAAAGATCCTCCTTCAACCTCCCAAGTAGCTGAGACTATAGGCATGTGTCACTATACCTGGCTAACTCTTTATTTCAAATTCTGTTCAGTAACTTATTCTTGTTCTTAGCTGTTAAGAGAAACACTAAGTGTCTAGAAGTAGAAGAATACCTAGAACCACATCTCCTCAATTCCCAGTGTCTATCTAGTTAGCCACTGGGGTCTGTCAGGAATTGTTTTTTTCTACCCAGGAGTGGTGGTACATGTACTTGGAAAGCTAAGGTAGGAGGATCAGGAGTTCAAGGTCATCTTTGGCTATATAGAGAGTTTGAAGCCAGCCTGGGCTACATGAGACCCTGTCTTAAACAAGCAAGCAAGCAAACAAAAAAAAATCCTGTAGTCTCCAGGATTGCCCCTCCAAACCATTTTCCTCCACACTTAGAGAATATAATGTCTAAATGACAAACAAGACCACATCATCATCTTGCTTTAAGTCCTTTATTGCTCCAGAATAAGTCTATATTTATTAATATGACTTACAAAGATCCTCAAGGTCTATTCTCACCTTAGTTTTTGTACTTTATTGGCTACCATACATCTCCTGTACAATACATTTATATCATAGCCACATTACTTTTCTAGTCAGTTCAACTGCAACATGTTCTCTTGCACCTGAGGGCTTTCCCCCATCCACTCCCTTCTTACCTGAGATGCTTTGTTTCCACCATACCTTCTGCAATACAGGTCCTGCCTATTTTTTAGTCTCATCTCTTAAAAGTCACTTCTTTCAGCACTCAGGACAAGTGAAGCAGGAGGATTTTCACAAGTTTGAGGCTAGCCTGGGCTACATAGAGAGTATCAGGCTAACCTGGGTTACATAGCAAGACCCTGTCTTTAAAAAACCAAAAGTCACTTCTAAGCCACCCTCTGTTTAAGGCCAAGTGTCTCTCTGAGCCACACTTGTAATTTGTTCATCTCATCAGAGAATCTATTTGCTTTGTAATTAATTATTTGTTTTTCCTTCACTGAGCTAAAGTTTTATGAAGCCAGAGTTCTTCTCTGAATGTTATAAATCCCTAAAACTGTAGGAATTTTTTTTTAATCTGGGGTGGGGAAAGACATGAGACTCTATAGTCCATATAAGAGAGCACATTAAATTGGGCGAAGGACAGGGGTGTGTGGAGGGTGGTACAAAGAGGAGATCTAAATGCCATCAAACTATATTGTGTGAAAATCGCAAAATAATCAATAAATATTAATTTAAAAAATCTGAAGTGGGAAAAAGAGCCAGGGTACTTAAGGATACGTAACACTGGTGAATGTACCCTTTTCAGTGTACCAACATTATGGTTACTCAGGAAGATGAAAGGAGAGATTGAAGTTGTTGTTTTTGGTTTTGGTTTTGTTTTCAAAACTGCTTTGATCCCAGAGGGAAGGCTACCAGAAAAACATGGTGTCATAAAAGCTAAAGAAGAATGTTTATAGCATCAATCATCATAGAAATAAAAGAGTGGGGAAAAAGGATTAAGCTTGTCTTATTCTTCCCCTTCACCTGACAGGACCTCGTGTCAAAGATGCTTCATGTAGACCCTCATCAGAGACTGACTGCTGCTCTTGTGCTCAGACATCCTTGGATCGTCCATTGGGACCAACTGCCACAATACCAACTAAACAGACAGGATGCACCACATCTTGTAAAGGTGAGCTCTTCATTCACTCACTGCTGCTTTCTGCGTGGCTCCAGGATGGACAAGGCCCGCTGAGACTCCAAGAAGCCCTGTCTATGACCCCAGAAACTTTCCTCTTCAGCTTACATAAAGCACTAGTGTATAATTCTCTTACATGGATGACTAAGGAAATAGAAACTCAAGTCTTGCCAGTAATGAAGTTAGTATAGGGAAACTTTGGCACGTCTGTCAGTCTGCATATAGGTGTTCACTATCAATAAGAACAGGTGACCCTGTAGAATTCCTAATAGCATGCCCTGCAGCCTCTTATTGTAAACAATTACAAAGATAAGATAAATAACCCTGAGAAAAATGAAGATTGCTTGAGTTGAGCCCTTCCCTGTCCTCTCATACATAGTTTTGGCCTCCCACATTGACCTCAGTTTTAGCTAAACCTAAGAAATTGACACGTGGGGTTATTTTCATTATGAGATTAATAAAATCTATATTATTTTGCATATGAAAATTTTTTTGAAAAAAATTATTTAATATTTGTATCACACCATTTTTGTTACTACCTTTCTTTCCTTTTTTTCCAGGGTGCCATGGCAGCTACATACTCTGCTTTAAACCGTAATCAGTCACCAGTTTTAGAACCAGTAGGCCGCTCTACTCTTGCTCAGCGGAGGGGTATTAAAAAAATCACCTCAACAGCCCTGTGACGTGACCTCAGTGAGATATCTGGTACCATGATGTAAGCTGATAGCACAAGTTCTGGCGACAGGTAGCACATACCTGAGAGACACCTGCAAGCACACACTGTCCCAGCTGGTACCCATAATGCTGCTGCTCCTGCTGCTGCTCCTGCTTTCGTCTCTTCTCGCTTTAATTGATTGTTAGCAAGTTAGATTTTCCTGGAGCTTCGAATGAAATGAAAATGGAAATATGATGAAGATATATTCACTGAATCAACAGAAAAATAATGAACATATGAATACCACCTAAAAATACACTGAATAAAGTACTCTACACCATATAGCATTATTTTTATAGGAAATATTTCATGGCCCTTAAATATTCTTTGTTAGTTCTAGGGATGGACAGTTTATGTTAAGCACTTAGCTTAAACAATCCGTTTATATTAGCACTGTATTCCTTGTGCCATCCAACATTTTGTATGTTTTTGTAAACAGTTCATATACAGTACATTTCTGTACTGCTTTCTTTAATGTATACATGCCTTGTTTAACTTGGAATCTATTAATCAATTGACTATTAAACCTGATTAAATAGTTCACCTGGATTAACAGTATTGTTGGGAAACCCTAAAAATGGCCAGATTGATTGAACAGCTGTTGAATGTAATTCTTTCAAAATGTATATATCTTTCCCCATCTATTTCACTGGTTTGTTCATTTGTTTCTTAAAGTCAGGTGCTCTGTCAGACTAACCTAGAGAGCTGTTAATAGTAAAGGAAGTTGTGTGTGTGTGTGGCATGAGATCAAGAATACACCTATGAAGTTAGTCCGTATATTTTGCAATTCCTTGGGGTTCAGGGTTTTTTTTTTTCTTAAGTAAGGAAGTAGTCCTTGCACTTTTAACCTTACATAGTACCCATATTTGGCATATCAGTTGAGATTTTGCCAATATACGTCAAAGGCCTTTAAAAGAGTTTTAGTAAAGAAATTGGAAAAGGAAAATTTAGAAATAGGCAATTGAGGCCTTACTGGATGTTTTATGTTTAGATATTCTATATCAAACACTAATTTGAATGTAATAAAGGCCATACTCCTCTATATGAAATTGGATTTAAACTTTCTTTTCTAGGGAATAAAGCATTCTTGGCCAAACAATATTTGTTTTAACCTGAGCTCACAGCTAAGGCTAGGCTCAATGAATATTCAGCACTGAGAGTTTCCTAAATCCTGGCTGATGATTTCTAGCCATATGATGTTTCCTTTGACTTCAGAAGTGAGCGGTTTTCACAATGGCCCCTGGATTTGCTTAGATTGTAGTATTAGTATATACATCTAATGTACTAGTCCCCACGGGCTTATTTGACAAAAGAAACTTCTGTACGCATTGACTGTGTCTTTGCCAGACTACCCAGCATACGTGATGCAAAAAATATAAAAAAGTGATTTCACATACCTGATCAGGAATGTGCCCAAATGGACCTTTGTAAGTCACTTACTAGCCATTTACATCACAAATCTTCTCCCCTAAGGGCCCAAGCAAAGAAAGTATGGTTTTTCCAGTGTCATAGAAACCCATTCCTTAATTTCTCTTCTGCTATTAAGGAGAAAGAAACGATCTCTAACACTCCTTTTGCCCAAGTAACACCAAATGATTATTGTTTAGGAGCAAATGGAAGTTTATCTTCTAAATGAAAAATGCAGATTAGGAGGATATCAGAAGTTCTACCTAACATTTTTTGAAGTTACTGAATATATGGATGCTAATCATCAAAGACTGCTTCCCATTGCCTGCAAAGAAAGCTTTTTATTCTCCTCTATTCAATGTTTCAAACCATAGTCCTGAGCTATTATTATTTTTTAAATGTTCATGTAACTCTGATAAGAGAATACAGTTTCAGAATTTTAACACTGATATTCTCCCATAACTTCTTAGCTGTTTTGACCACTGTCACCTTATAGAACTAGAAGTAACCATATAAATCCTTATAAATTACCAGGTTCAATTTTCCCATATTGTATGTAAAGAATCTCAGACCAAAATCGGTGACTAGAGTCTTTAACTTCTCTCTCATTTGGTTTCTTTTTTCCTTATAGCACCATGCTGCCTTTCCTTCATATTATCACCTGACTAGTATCTGAATCCAAAAACTGTATATTTCTTTAGGAAGTCCTTTATTTACAAGACAAGTTTATTTCCTGCAAGGATAATTGCCTTCTTTCTCTAGTCAGACTGCCAGTTTTATTAGAGAAAAGCAAGTTATATATTCACAAAAGTGAAGACTTTCTGCCAAAGCAGTTCAGGTGCATAAAAGATTCCATCTGTGATTCTGGTGTTCCCATTGTGTTTGGACAAACTTAGCTGACAGTGTGCTGCACTAAATGTAGTGCTTGTGCTGGGTTAGCCTTTTCATTCATTTTGCAAAGTCCATCTCTTTGTGGCCACTGTACTAATGATATTGAAGACCTAAAGTGTTCTGCCCTTCACCCATTGCTGCCAGTTTCTGGAACTTATCCTCAAGAGTTGTCAGCCTAGTCTTTTTGTTTCACTGAATGCACAAACTAAACTATCAGGATTCTTTTACAAACATCTCTTTGTTTATAATGCAAAATAATATCCTAAATGATAGAATTGCACTTAACCAGCCAAGCACATACTAGAGAGAATGACTTACAATACCATGTATTTTGTATCTTCCCTTTCAAGCAGTGATGTTAAATTAAGGTAAGTTTTTTTTTCTTTTTCTTTTTTCTTTTTTATGAATCATTTCAGCTCCTTCTGTTTATAGAAGTATTTCTAGGTACATGAGACACTTGACTTGAACAGGTTTGATGTGGATCTATTTTTCACAAGCTCCCCAAAAGTCTGGTGAGACCTAAAGTCAAGATGCTGCAAGACTGGCATATGGGGAGTGTCGGTTATGAGTGTGGAAGGAGGGTGTAAGATAGTTGTGTTAGAGTTTCCACATTCCACATGTACTGCACTCCAAGGAACAGTTGGGGGTCAACCCTCTTCCACCTGTTCTTTAGAAATGGCTTGCGTTGGGGTCAGAAGACATCAAGGAAAAGGGCGTTCTCCTTAGCTGTGCCCATACCCTCAGCTCAGGAAAGTTTTGAACAGCGGGTAGGTGCAAAGACTTCAAGAGAAGTCAGAATGTATTTGACAGGGAAATCCCCCTCGAAAGGGACCAAGGAGGCTCAGCGTGGAATAAAAATTGGCAAAAAGTATTCAAAATTTGGGGGCTTGGTGTAGATGTGTTTAATCACTGTGGAGGCCAGTAACATCGCAACATGACTTTGATTACCTATAGTAATTACCTATTACCTATTACCTATAATTACCTATAGTAGTTCAGGTTGTTTTACTCTGTTTTATAAAGTAAGTTCTGCCTTGTGGTATTGAGCATTTGAGACTTGTGAACGTATTCAGAGAGATAACTCTGGAACATCAAGAATCAGAAAGACTGTTTTCTGTGACTCACAAGTAGAATGGATTCCATGACTGATCTTGGTGCTTAAACCAGGAGAGTCCAGTCTAACCTTTTATCTGTCCCTCTGCAAAATCCAACTCCCTGTGAAAACTGGATGTATACATTGAGCCTTATTTAATTCACAGATAAGTTGGCTTAATTCAGTATTTTTATTTCAATTAATGAAAATAGTCCTCTTTTCAACCCCAGGTTGCTTACATTTTGCTGATCTCCCCAAATGACCATTGGTGGAGACAATTAATGAAGAAATGATTTCACTTTCTTGAGACTGTGGTATTCTACAGAGCCACACTTAACCACTTTTTCCAGTGAAGAATCTACATAATGATAATACCAAAATATGGATGGCCAAGAAGAATTTGTATCTACAGTGTGCTTTGTGTATTTTTGACAATGTTGTATTCTTTGTTACCAAGTGGTTTGCAACTGATTCCAATGTGACTGCTCTAAAACATTCTAGTAATTAAGTCAACTTAAGTTTCTTAATGGTGTCACTATAGGTCTCACATTTACCACTTTTATTCAAGTCTTTTAACTGTTCATAGTGGGGCATAGCAAGGGTTGGCATGAGAGCCTACTTCCTACCTCTTAAGGCACTTTCCTCATTTTGCCATATAACCTTGAACTGCATGATAAGCTGTTGAAATGGTCATGACTGTCCCAGAGCATCTAGCAAAGTATATGGCATTTGAATACAAATTAGTGGAAAGGAAATTTTAGAGATTTTAAATCCAGCTGTGCAAACCTCAAGAAAATGTCTTTAGAGCACATACCATTTAAGTACGGTATATGGAAATATATATGAGAAGAGAGTCACTATGATAGTTCTAAGTAGATTAGTTCAATGTCTAGTGAAAGTGAACATCTTTATTCCTATTACTATAGTACTGGATGAACTGTATACTGAGTTTTTCAAACAAGTATTTAAAATAGAACTTTTAAATACAAAGGGAGGGCATAAAGATAAAGATTTTGGATTGTGTTTCTGTAAGTGTAGTTTACCATCTAAAGCTTTGTTTTTTAATTTAAAAAAAGTTTCAAAGTATTGCCATTTGTTAGCATCCTTAGTAATTCTGAGTGATGAATTTGTAACTCCAAATCATATCCATGTAAAATTCTTGCCCTAAATAAAAGGGAAGGTATACACCTAAAGGATGTAATTATTTTGCATTTTTGGCCATGGGTGGGAAAGGGGTGGGTACTACTTAAGCAGTTTTTAAAAAAGAAAAAAATCACAAATATTTTTCTACTATTATATATGATCTTACTTTATACTAGTTTCTCTCTAGTAAGGCATGCCAGAAGCCCAAGCAAGGTACCGTATCACAAGTTCTTACGTGTTTTACCTTTCATTGGTGGTTAAAGCGAATCAGATGCTTGGCACTGCTGCCATAATTATGACATGCTTGTGAGGATCAGATTTCACTGAATACTTTAAATTGTTTTACTTCAGAGTCTAATCTGGGAAGTTTGTGAATCATACTATTAATGTGTAATCTAAGCTCTTTCCAATGTGTCCATGAATAATCCTGAAACAATATTGCTTGTCTTCCTGTCACAGAACAGGTTTTGTAATCTTTAAAAGAAATGAAAATTTATATAATAAACTTTCAAGTAAAGCATATATGTCCCTTTTATGATATTTTTATTATATGATTAGAACTTTATAATATCAATTTTTCATCCAAATTGTATTTGTGAAATTGTATTGCTAGAACTTATAACAGGAATATTTCTGATTTAATAAGGGCACCATCTTAAAGGATGTGCCCAATCAGACTCTTATAAGACAAACATCTTGCCCAGTATCAAGACTGATTAGTGATTCAAAGGCCAGACACAGAACAAACATTCTTTTCCATAGAGAAGTCCAAACCAGACTTGGCCCCCCCCCCAAATGCCTTTCTCCTTTGTTACAGTGTACTTTGTATTTACTTTGCTACCCTAACTGAAACTTGGAGCCTCATAGTTGATCACCCAAACTTCCCTCTCAGAAGCAACCCGAACTTTCTTTTTTGTCTTTATACTGTCACCACTGAGCAAAACTCCAGTCTTTGGTGTTTGGTTGATTCTATGGGTACACTTCTAGACACTACGTTGGATAAAATCAAATAATTAAATCTGACTTCAAGCTCTTAGCAAGCTTGCCTCTGCCTCCCAAGTGCTGGAACTACAGGCATGAGACACCACACCCAGCTCCCACTGTTGTCTTGCCTGGGGAATTACAATAACCACATGCATGACATGTATTTCTACCTGTGTCCGTTTCAGTCTAAACACACAAGCCAAAATGATCCTGTTTACAACCTACTAAAGGCTACAAGTGATTTGGTCTCCTTACATTTCCAATCTTGAGCTGGTCTCTCCCATGCTCTTCCCTGGCTTGCTGCATTGCATTCCAAGCCATGCTGGCCCTTTGCTAAGCATAATTCCACTCATGGCTCTTGACCTTGCTCTTTTCTCTGCCTACACATTTCCCCCAGATGTCCACATGATTCACTTCCTAGGTGATCCTGATAATCACATGTGGGAACTGTGTTAACAAGACAAATGAAAACTGGTGTTTATTTTCTCCTTTGAGGTTTTCTATCAGCTGATTTCTAAACACCTAGAACTTATGTACACTTGGAATGTGATCATTTTTTGTATTTTGGGCATAATTGCAAATACTAAACATCAGTTTAATTTCTGCAACAGTCCAAAGTGGAAAGCACTGTTCTTATACCTAATTTACAGATGAGAAAACTAAGGCTCATAAAAGATAACATGCTTGTTGAAGTTCATTAAGTATGATTTCATCCTTGTGTAAACTGCAGCTGGGCATTGTGGTACATGCCTATAATCTAAGCACCATACAGATGGAGGATGCCTATCTCAAAAAGGGATTGGGGGGGCTGGTGTAAGTTACAGAACACTTCAAATGAAAAGAGAAACCCACAACTTTTCTTTCTCTGTCATCTTTTAATTGCCTTTGGGAAATATGTCTGTTGTTGGGTTTCTCAGCCTCAGTTCTATTGCTATTTTGGAACTGGATAATCCTTCGCTGAGGATGAGGGTTGCATTGTGCACTATTTGGTGTTTAACACCATCTCTGGCCTCTACATAGTAGATGCAAAAACATCATTGATTCCTTCTTCTCATAACAACCAGAAATGTCTCCAGACACTGTTAAATGTCCACAGTAGAGAACTACTCTTATGTGATTATATTCTATCTGCATTGTCTACTTCCCTAGAGAGGGAATGTTAAAACTCTATTGTTTCCAGAAAGATAATTTATTTAAAATAAATATTCTTTTAAATTTTTAAATTATTTTATGTATATGAATGTTTTGCCTGCAAGTAAATGCACCACATGTGTGCAATGCCCAGGGAGACCAAAAGAGGGCGTCAGATGCATTGGAACTAGAGTTACAGACAGATGTTAGCCACCATGTAGTTGCTGGAAACTAAACCCAGATCCTCTGAAGAGCAGTCAGTGCCCCTAACCCCTGGAGCCATCTCTCTAGTCCCCAGATAAATACTTTTTTATTTTATTTTTTATTATTGGGAAGGGGACACATATGGAGGTTAGAGGACAACTTTGTGAAATTAGTTGTCGGTCCACCTTTATGTTAGTTCTAGGAACTCATGTAGCCCCAGTGGTCCTGGAACTCTCTATTGTAGCCCAGACTGATTTCCATATCAGAGATCCACCTACCTCTGCCTGCTGAGTGTTACGATTAAGGGCATTGCATCCGGCTAAATAAGACTATTTTGAAATAAAGCTATTTGCTCTGAGTTGCCATATGATACTCCTTTGCTAGGATTGCCATAACAGAGAATCAGAATGGATTGTTGAAACAACAGAAATTTACTTTCTCTCAGCTGTGTTGTGTTGGTTAGGTCTCACAATGCAACCCAGGCTGGCATCAAACTGGCAGTGTTACTCCTGCCTCAGCCTCAACTTGCGCTGGGATTATAGATGTGATCTATCAGGCCTGGATAGTACTTTTTTCTGTTTAGAAGGCTATAAGAGATTAAGGTATGGGAAAGTCTGGTTTCTTCTGAGGTCTCTTCTATGACTTGTAGGTGACTGTCTTCTGGGCTCACATATTTTCTCTTTTATGCATAAGTATTAATATCGTTCCCTTTTAAGGGCATTAGTCATACTAGCCCTAAGGATCCTATATCAATGTAATCCCCTCGTTAAAGGCCGTATCTCCAAATACACTCATATGCCGAGGTACTGAAAGTTAGAACTTAAACATATAAATTTTGGAAGAACATAGCTCAGCCCCTAACAACTTTTCCCATCCCTTTCTTTTGTCGTGTGTGTGCTGAGCAGCTTACTATGTGCCAGATATTCTGTTAAGCCCTGGCAATAAACAACAGACATGGTTACAGAAAGGTAGGGAAGACAGATTTTCTTTTTAAGCATCATAACAAATATTAAGCTTTAAAAATGGATGACAGGACAACCTTCCCCTTTCCCTCAAAACTTCCCAGCCTAGCTGGGTGGGTGAACTGGCCACATTAGAACTCATCGAAGTAAGGGGGTAATGAGTCAGCAACTTGTCAAGCCTGGAGCTACTGGTTGGCTAGGAAGCAGCAGATGGAGTCTCAGCCAGAAGCCTGAGCTACCTCAATTTCCCCTCCGCCTCTCTACAGTGAAGCAAGCCCCAGTCAGGCCTCTTCTGGACGCCTGCGCCTCGGGGCCACGGCCTCCACCCCTGCCTGGACCCCGCCCTCCGCGTGAGGCCCCGCCCCCTTGCGTGCGACTCCTGTGGCTGAGGCCCTTCCCTGAAAGTTTCTCCATCCGCTCACACGCTTCTACTTGGCCCCGCCTACGCCGTAGAGCCGAGGGAGGGACGACTGGTTCCGTGGGCGGGGCAGAGGGAGAAAGGAGGAGAGAAAGGGGGGAAGGAGGAGGAGAGAAGGGGGGAGGAGGGGGGAAGGAGGAGGAGAGAAGGGGGGAGGAGGGGGAAGAGAGAGGAAGGAGGGAGAAGGGAGAGGGAGGAGGAGGAAGGGAGAGGGAGGAGGGAAAAAGAGAGGGGGGAGGGAGGGAGGAAGCGTCGCCCGACGCCGCGACGCCATTTGCTGTTGCCGAACGTGGGTTCAGGCGGCTCTCGGAAGCAACCCGTGGCCAACCTCTCCGGACCACGCTTCTCAGCTTCCCGCACCGTCTTCATCCCGCGCGCTCTTCAGCGTCGTCCTTCGGAACAGCAGCTGTCCCGCACGCCACCAGCTGGTCTTCTCCGCCATGCCCAAGAATAAAGGTAAAGACACCGGGTTCGCAGGACCGCGGCCAGGCTCCCCCGCAGGCGTCCTCGGCCCTGCTCGCGGCCTCTGGGTCACCCCAGGCCGCAGTGACCTTCCCGCCATCCTTCCTCGCCTCTGCTCGGACCGGATGCTCCGCGTGCCGCTTGCAGCCGGGCAGAGGCACGGGGAAGTTACTCCTGGTTCCCAGTTTGGTCACATTGGGGTGGAGCCGACGCCATTTTTTTTTTGTAGGGTCTCTTGTGGGAGAATGTGGGCTTGTGCCCCTGATTCGCGCCACACTGACTATGGCGCCATGGGGACCCGTGGGGACACCTGCCTCGGGCCTCTTGGGCTTCCGGCGTGTGGGAACTTAAGCCCTGGGCGCGACTCAGAACTTTGAAAAGGGTGATGCCGTCTTTCATGCCCATCTGGTATCTCCTGTATAGGCATCTTTATGGACACTTGTTCTGTATTGTTGAGGCTGCTCTCTGCTAACTAGTGACCAATATTTTGATGCATTTTTAAAGTTCATCTCTAGAGAATTGTTTTGCTCCATAGGTTTATAGGGCATAACTTATTTTTTGCCCAAAGCGCTTGCCCCATATTTAGCCAACTTTGTCAGTTTTGCTTCAGATCACGTATATATTCTGATAGGAAAATAAAGACCTTTGAAGTTTCCCTCATTCGTTCCCCCCATTCTGGGAATAAATGCTCACAAATGATAAGACTTGAGGGTACGTTTATTTGGGTTTTCCAAAATGGAGAGCATAATCTAACGAGAAGTAAACCATTCCTAAAGTCAAATCTCAGTTTTCATACTATTAACCTGTGTTTTGTGCTGGTGGTCTTCCTTCCTTCCTTCCTTCCTTCCTTCCTTCCTTCCTTCCTTCCTTCTCCTTCCTTCCTTCCCTCCTTCCTTCCTTCCTTCCTTCCTTTTTTTTTTTGGTGAGATCAAACCTAGCCTTGTGCTTTATGCCAGTGCTGTACCACTTGCTCTGCCCCGGGCCTGGTCCAAAACTCACTCTGTAGCCCAGACTAACATTGATCTTGGGATCCTCCTGCTGCAACCTGCTGAGTAGCTGCAATTAAATAGCCTATTTCTTAACCTCATTTCTCAAAATTGTGCAAGTAGAAAAGGGGGAAACGTGTATTTCCTGCAGGAGAGGAATATATTACACTGTCCAAAAGAACTCTGTGATTATTCATCCTTAGGACCTTCTCCCTTGCCCCACAGCTACTAGTGTTCTCTTTTCTGCTTGAGTGTTGGCTCCAGGGAGTATGCATGACTATTTGTCCCTGTCCACATTTATTCCTCAGAGTCCTTGGTCACAGTTCTGTGGTCAACTTAATTAAGATAGGGCCTTCAGCTCTTCTTACCTTGATGACTGTCCTCAGAAATCAAGCTTAATGTTTAACAAGAATTTTTACTAATCCTGGGAAAGATGGGGTTAGTATTTTCAAATTCTTACAGTCTATCCGTAGAGTTCTTGTTCTGAGATGGTTCGCTTCAATAGGTGTCTTATTTTTACCTTTATTTCTAGTGACTAGATTTCCATTTCCCACGCTATACTATAAGCCCTCAAAGGAGGGAATACTGTCAATCTGAATCTCCTTGGCTTGATAGCACTTAGCCCAAAAGATGCTCAATAAATATTTGTTGGTCTAAGTCACCTCCTTTCTGGTGACTCCACCTACAAGTGAATGATAGGTTTCTGTTTGGATCCAAGGAGGCAGAACTTAGACAGTAAATCACATCTAGTCACTAGCCTAGTGTCTTACTTTAAAAGACATCTGATCTGGAGAATTCCTCTGAAACACCTCTGTAGTTTAAAGACTGGATTTGAGAATTTTGAGGGAGTTTAGAAGCTAGATATTCTTTTAGAAGCAAGATCTTTTTTTAAAAAATGATTTTTATTTATTGCTTTGTCGTACACTCAAGCTTGATCTCATTCTTTCAAAAGAAAATTTGAAGAGCACTTCATTTTGTCGCAAGAAAATGGAAAGGGGAAGAATTAGCTCAATGTGTTGATTCATGCCTGTGATCTCAGTACTTTGGAGACTGGGACAGGAGGATTGTGAATTTGAGGTCTGTCTGGCCTTTTTAGAGTAAGACGGGTAAGAACGAATCCTTTCTATAAAATAAAATGACACCTGAGAATCTGACAAAGATTGACTTAAAGCTGTTCACCCATTTCTGATCCCAGTCATTCCTGTACTTGTAAAGTTAATCAGTTGTCTTAATTATCTGTTACATTGCTTAAAGGAAAGCTACTTTTCAAGTCCTTACAATTTTATGGGGTTAGAAATACAGAAATAAACTGTAGTGTTCTCTCTTAGGATTTTCTTCACTGGAAAATCCAAAGCCCTATAGTCTTGTGATGATTAACACAAGGATAAAAATTGCGTGGAGCTGGGCATGGTGGTGGACACCTGTAATCTCACACAAGTTCGAGGCCAGCCTGGTGTGCATAACAAGTTCTAGGCTGACCAGGATCATATATATAGTGAGATCCTGTCCAGAGAAAAATGTTAATGCCATGAACTGTGTTGTGTGTTGAACAACTTTTGCTTTGGACTGATAGGGTGGAGGTAAGATGAGTGTTTCCTATAGTCCAGGGTGACCTCGAGCTCAGCAGTCCTTGTGCCTCAGTTTATTTCCTCAAAAAAAGTTAAGAGGCTCACCCTCAAATCAGGATAAAGAACAACCCTTGTCCCAGTCCTGAAGAGCATTTGGATGAAGTGCTTCATTCATTCTTAGAAGAAGTTATTACTCCGATTTTTAAATCACTACTCTTAGCTGGGTCTTGGGGTGCACACTTCAGTCCCAGCATTTGGCAGTTAGAGACAGGCAGATGAATCTCTGGGACTTCAAGGCCAGCCAGCTACATAGTGAGAACTCTGACTTAAAAAAAGTCAGTGCTGGAGAGGTTGCTCAGTGGTTAAGAGCACTACTGGCTGCTGTTATAGGTTCAGTTCCCAGCACTCACATGGCAGCTAACAACCATCCATTACTCCAGTTCCAGAAGTTCCAACACCACCTTCTGACCTACATGGGCATTGCATGACACAGGTGCATTTACATACAATGCAGGTAGTACAATCATACACATAACATAAAAATAACATTTTTGAAAAATCACCTCCACAAGGAATATATGGACTATTCTTGACTAGTTTGTCAGTTGTAACAGTATAATCTTTGTCCTTAATGGAACTGGTGCTCAGAATGAAGATCTGGCATCTCTATTGCTTGAGGTATTTTTCTCTGTCTAGGAAAGTAGCTTCTCTGGCTCCTAAGAACAACTCAAATACTGAACTGTAAAGAGTTAGGTTGGGTCAGGATATTGTACAGGCCTACCTAACAGTAGCACAGAGCAAGATGAGACTGCCCCAAGAAAGATATAAATGCAGATTCAAGAAGTTAGAAGTCAGTCTTTTCAGTGAGAGGCCAGGTGCACATTCTAAATTCTGTTTGGGCTGTGAACATTTTGCTGTTCCAAGCTCTTCCCATGAGTCCCTTAGTAGCACTGTCATTGGAGAGAGGCCTTTCTCTCACCTTTTGGAAGTGGCTCCAGTGGGACTTAGATGTTGAACTAGGATGAAAATGCAATGGAGAGGGCCTGGCAAGGTGGCTCAGCAGTAACAGCACTTCCCAAGCAAGCCTGGCAGCCTGAGTTGGATCTCTGGTGCCCACATGGTGGGAGGAGACAGCGGACTCCCACAAGTTGCCCTCTGACCTTCACACATGCACCATAGCTTCAGTACACTTACAGGTTAAATTGGGAATGAGTGTCTATTACAGGGAACATCTTTTGTTCTAATCTGATTTTACAGATGCAAGAAAGCAATGCAGAAAATTAACATTTTACTAATAATTCTGAAGGGGTTTGTGTAAAAGCTCTGGGCATCCTTTTACTCTCTTCCTGTGCCCTTCCTCTCCACATCTGGTCACAATTCTCTTGTTTCCCACCTCAGAAAGAGTTCCCCTCCTCTTGCTGTACTCTAGGTTGGGTCTGCTTTCTTCACCTGTCTAGGGACAGTGATATTAACAGTTTCTCCCATCTACAGGATCTTACCACGCTTCTGCTTTGTGTGAAATTTGTTCAGCTTTTTAAAGATATGTTTAATTACGTGTATATGTGATTGGGTGGTATGCACACTTGTGAGTACAGTGTCCACAGAGGCAAGAAGAGGGCATCGGATTTCCTAGAGCTAAGAGTTAAGGCAGGTGGGACCTGGGAACGAAACTCAGATCCTCTGCAAGAACAGCACATGTTCTTAACTGCTGAACCATCTCTAGCCCCCTGTTACAGGTTTTTTTTTATTATTTAAATGTTTTAATACCAAATATATGTATGTGAATCAAATTTTCAGCATAAATGTGAACCCTCCTTCCCAAATGTCTCTGCTGCATAGTTCCTTTTCACAGGTGGTCATTGGTAACTTTTACTTAAATATCTCTTTCCAGAGGTAGTTTATGTATATTTAAGCGAATAAGAGTATGTGTTTCCATTTTGATGCCACTGGTAAATTTTATACACTCTCCTCTGCCTTCCTTTCTTGCCTATTTTTAAAAATATTTTATTTAGCATTTTTATTTTATGTGTATGAGTATATTGTCTCCATGTATGTAAGTGTACCCATGTGCTGCAGTGCCCGTGGAAAACAGAAGATAGCATCAGATTCCCTGGAACTGGAGTTACAGGTGGTTGTTAGCCACCATATCAGTACTGGGAACTTAACCTGGGTCCTCTGCAAGAGCAGCCAGTGCTCTTAACCACTGAGCCATCTCTCCAGCCCCCTCTTCTTTATATTTTTTTTAATGTAAGAATCCTCTTGCCACAACCTTCTGCGTATTGGGGTTGCAAATGTATACTACCATGCCCAGTTTTCCATCTGTTTTTAAATTTGTCTTCATGCCATCTCATAGACTTGCTCTTCACAGTCTAGGTTTTGTAGATTGCATCTCTGTTCCCTGCTATTTTATTTTTTAATAAACTTTTTAAAAGCAAGTTCAGTTTACAGAAAGAGGAACAGCATGTACAGAGTCTCATATAACTCCCCAACCCACTTTATTTATTGTGAACATTTTGCATTAGTGTGAAATTTGTTGCATTTGGCACACCAGTGGGGATACATTGTTGTTAACCAAAGTCCCTCCTTTACATTGGGGCTCATACATACATATACCCGTTACAGTGGAATACTAAATAGTTTGCCTAACCTAAAATTTTTTCATGCTCTAAACACTTATCTTTCCCTCCAAACCCCTGGCAACCACTGTCCTTTTTTTACTTTATCCATAATTTTGCCTTTTTCAGAATGTAATGATTAAATAATTAGAATCACAGTGTGCGACCTGGACAGACTGCCTTCTCTCACATAGCATTATATACTTAAGGTTTTTCCATGTCTTTTCAGGGTTTCATAGTCTGTTTGTTTGACAAGATAAGATTCGGACTCCTGAGATTGCTAGTCTTCTTCCTCTATTATCACAAAATCAGTTTGTTCCATTATCTTCATTTCCTCTCTGTGTTCTCCTTTCATGAGGTATAAGAATGGGGTGTTTACAGAAAATTTATCAGGACACAATATGATGACAGTGTGTGGTGGCTCACATCTGTAATTCAGCTCTCAGGAGGTTAAGATGGAACAATTACCCAAATTTCAAGTTCAGCCTGGGCTACAGAGTGAGACCCTGCCTCAAGGAAAGAGAAAAAAAAAAACACCATGGCCCAGTATGGTTTAGATTCCAGAATGGGAAGAAATACTCTGAAGAGGAGCCTAATTGACAGCTGCAATAGGAGCAGACACAGATTAAGGGTAAACCTGGGCTCCTGGGCTCCCTCCCTCATTGACTATAGTCTGGAGTAAGTTATTCAACTTTTGAACGGCAGTGAACTTACCCGGTAAGCTGGGAATAAATGACTGTTGATAACTCAAGGTGATCATGGCATGTAAAGGGGTAGCATTGTCATGTGGTTAGTGATTAGAAGCATGGTGAATGTGGTCATCTAACATAAATGGGGTCGTCAGTTAAGATACAAAGTCTTTAACTTTGTTTTTCATGATGTTTTGCAAGATAATTGAAATCTTTTTCTTTTTTTGAACCACTAGGTAAAGGAGGTAAAAACAGACGTAGAGGTAAGAATGAGAATGAATCTGAAAAGCGAGAGCTGGTATTCAAGGAGGATGGGCAAGGTAAGGGGTTTAACAAATTAAACTCGTCTTGGGTTTGTGTTTCTTTGCTTTCCTGTGTTGGGGATCCACCTTGGGGCCTTGTGCATGGGACTCAAGTGTTCCACCACAGGGCTACATCCCCTGCCCTCATGCTCTACATAACAAGCCATTAAAATTGATGCACTTTCTGGCTTAGAAATTGGGTTTCTTAACCTTAGTCATTTCTGCTTTTTTGAGTTTGTGTTTGAGCAGACAGTGCTTTTTTCTTTATGTGTCTCACTGAATTTACAAGTTAGTGGGTATCTTCTTTGAGGGCTTAGTGTTATAAAAAATAATTTTTATTTTATGTTTATGAATGTTTGCATACATATATATAAATGTACCTGTGTGTGAAATGCCCACAAAGGCCAGAAGGGGGCATCAGAATCCCTGGAACTGGAGTTGTAAACAGTTATTTAGCTGCTGTGTGAATGCTGAGAACCAAACCTGGGTTCTCTGAAAGTGCTCTTAACCTCTAAGGCATCTCTACAGCCCCCTTGAGGTAACCAAATGCATCATGTGAAATAATGTATCTCCCGACTACTGGTGCCATCACTTTTAGGCTTTTATTATGTTCGTGAGTAGTTTCAATGACAGAGAAATGTGGTAGCTTCCAAAGTACCCTTTTGAAAAGAAACTAGTGAAGACTTTGGCATTTATCTTGGGAGTGTCTTTCTAGCTTTCTAAGAATAATCTACCAATTTACTAATTTAACAAGGCCTTCACTAACACTTATGGAACTTGTACTAAAACATTCATGAAGATTCCATGTAAAGATTCCCAGAGAGGCCAGATGTGTTGGAACATGCCTTTTAAATCCAGGCAGGCAGATCTCTGAGTTTGAGGCCAGCCAGGACCACATAGTAAGACCCTGACTCCAGAAACCAAAGAAAAAAAATTAAAAAGTATTCCAAGAGAAGAGTAAGGATATGGAAAGGGTAAGGGTCTGAATGTGAGATTGGTAGGCATAGAGTACATAGTGTACTAGACAACCTTTGATCTCCAGAAGTGGAGCATAGAGTCATGAGGGCAGTCAGTAATCTGGCTACTTATTCAAAATTAGTAGGTGATTAAAGCATCTAATGACAGACCCAGTTATACAATTGGCATTACAAAGTCTTAATTCTGGTTCAGCCTTTAACTAGCTTGGTGTTTAACTCCCTTGTATTTATTTATACTGTTGTCATGTATATTTATTTTTAACCAGTGCAATGCTGTTCTTTTATCATTTTTAAAAAAGGAATATTTCATGCCCTTTCCCTCACCCCTTCCCTGCAGAATATGCTCAGGTAATCAAAATGTTGGGAAATGGACGACTAGAGGCGATGTGTTTCGATGGTGTAAAGAGGTTATGCCACATTAGAGGGAAACTGAGAAAAAAGGTAAGTCTGGAAGCTTGTTTTACTCTAATTGAAAAGTGTTTAAGGGTGGGGAAAATGCCTCAACGTTGGGTGGGCAGGTGTTTCTGAGAATCCACCCCAGGGGCCTTTTACATGTGAAGCACAACCACACTCTGCCACTGACACCCCCCCCCAATCTCTTGTCCAACGACAAGACTAGTAGTAATGTTGTTACACAGATGACACTGTTTAAGGTATTATTTTTAAATGTTCAGGCTGAATCTCTGAATTAAAGGAAATAACCAAATCCAAATTTAGAAACATTCTTCAGAGCAAATAGCCTGGCTTTGTATAATGTTAATGTTATGAAAGTTGGAGAGTCTGGTAAACTATTCCAGTTTTAAGGAGAGGTAAGAGGCCTGGCAAATGGCTCTTGTTTGAATTTTCCGAAATCCCAACTCTGAGATGGGTGGGTAAGTAGATGGATGGATGGATGTTAATTCTTCACACAAAGGAAAGAGATCCTGAGAGCTGTGTGCATCTGCATGGGTCAAGGACAGGAAGAAAGATTTATAAAACCACATCGTTGTCTATTTTCACAGTACATAACTGTTTGAAATGGTTTGTGAACATTAATCTCTTAGTTTTTAAGTGAATCATTTACTCTGGAATTTCTGAAATGACTTTTCTTTAATAGGTTTGGATAAATACCTCAGACATCATATTGGTTGGCCTCCGAGATTACCAGGTAAAAATTACGTTTAATTTTTTAATTATCTGCTTGATTTTCATGATCCATTTCCTAATACCCACAAGTGTGTAGATGTTGTGCTGCTTGTCCTTGAGATTGTGGTTTCCAGGTGCTGGCCTAAGAAGTTATCACATACAATTTTAGAACTATTTTCTTATTCATTTTATGTGTATGACTGTATTTCCTGCATGTGTGTAAGTGTATCCATGGCCTGCAATGCCCGTGGAGGTCAGAAGAGGGCATCTACCTAACCCTGGAACTGGAGTTACAGACAGTTGTAAACTGCCATGTGGGTGCTGCAAACGAAACCCAGGTGCTTTGTAAGAGCAGCGATGCTGCTCCGAGCCGCTCCGTCCCCGACACCTGTGGGCATATGCATACATGTGTATGCACAAGAACAAGTTCCTTAAGGCAGGATGCCAGTCGCAGTTTTTCACTTTCAGTGTTTGATCACTCCCCAAATCATAGTCCCAGGGAACATATATGCTTCTAATTAAAGATTAGCGGTAAATCTAAAGAATTAGGTCTGTATAACTCTGCTGTTACTAATGTTGTCTGTATCAGATTAGTTTTTTGTTAGCCATTGCTGAATTATGCTTATAAAACTTTCCCAAGGGTGGGGCATGGTAGTTCACACCTTTAATCCCAGTAGATATCTTTGAGGTACAGGGCCAGGTAGATCTCTGAGATTGAGGCCAGCCTGGTCTACATAGGTTCTAGGCCAGCTGTGGGGCTACAGGAGTTAAACCTAAGGATGCTTTTCAGATAGTAGGAGAAAACTAAAATTTAATATAATCAGTTAAATTTTCCCTTTTTCTCTTTAAGGATAACAAAGCTGATGTGATTTTAAAGTACAATGCAGATGAAGCTAGAAGTCTCAAGGCATATGGCGAGCTTCCAGAGCATGGTACTGAGTTCTATTAAATTGTCATGTGCTATTCTGGTTATCTGTTAGTATTTAAGTAATGGAATTTTTGTAGAGTTTTGTAAATGTTTCTGTTTATTTTTGTGCTTATGTGATTAGTTTTACAAATACTAAGTTCTATAGGAAAGAAGTTACTAAAATTCTATTCCTAATCATTTATTTAATGAGGAATTTACAGTATCAGTCAAAGAAATTATTTCTTTGTGATACTTTAAAACTCCTTCAAGGGTTGCAGGTACATCGCAGTGGTAGCCAACTTAAGCATGTACAAGACTCTGGGTTCAGTCCTTACAGCACTAAAAAATATCTCTTGTCTTTTTATATGTGTTAAATATAAAGGACAGTAATTAATTGGTGTGAATTTTATTTTGTTTTGTTTTGTTTGTTTTTTGAGACCAGATCTCCTTATAAACTAAGCTGGTCTGGAACTTGCTATGTAAACCAGGATGGCCTTAGTCTCACAGACATCTACCTGCCTCTGCCTCTGCCTCCCAAGTGCAAGTGCTAGGATTAAAGGTGTGTGTCACCAGGCCTGGCTTGCAAGTATATATATATATATATATTTTTATTGCAAGTATATTTTCAGTCCATCATATCCTTGTATAGTATCCTATAGGACTTTTTTAATATGCTTTGTGTTCCCCCTCAAAATATAAAATTAATGCATTCTTAGTACAGAAAACTTAAAAATTGAGTTTCCTATATAACCTTATCAAGGAGAAAATATACTTTATACACTTATTTTGTAAGCCTAAATTTTTTCCATTTTTTTCTTTTTTTTTTTTTTTTTAGATTTTATTTTTATGTGTTTTGTTTTGTCTCCATTATATTTTGTCATGAAAGCATGTCCTTTTTGTAATCATAAAACCCTACTGTAATTGGTACGCTTGATATTTGTAATCTGGGGAATGCTAAGGTATTTGGGAACAGACTAGTATGCCCAAGTGAATTTTTATTGCTTAGAGATTTTTTTCTTTCCTTTTTTTTTTCTGTTTCTTTTCTATTTCTCAGCCTGGTATACAGTATGCTTCCATCTAAACAACAGTTAAGTTCTCTGGACATTGAAATTTTTCCCAATGTCAAGTCCAATAACCACTCCTCAAATCTTTCTCCCTTCTAAAGGAACTTTTGTTTTGTTTTGTTTTGAAAGGAAATAATAGTATGTACTTGGACCTCTCCTGAAGCATATTGGAATGTGTAATTGCTTCATATTATCAGTATGTTTTTTTTATTCTGTCTTTAGCTAAAATCAATGAAACTGATACATTTGGTCCTGGAGATGATGATGAAATTCAATTTGATGACATTGGAGATGATGATGAAGACATCGATGATGTAAGTAGATGCATCCTGCTTGTTCTACTTTCTGTTCATGAATTACATACAAAGACACCTACCCTTCCCCTTAAATTACTTTAATGTTAGGAATGTAGAACACTTACATGAGAATATATGCTTTAGGGGTAGGGGCAACACGAACATAAAAGACTATTCAGGAAGAGGAAAGAGGTGAAGGTAGAGAGATAAAAAATAGATAGTGGGTGAATATTAATAGAGTATGTTAAATTCAAGTATAAAAATAGCACAATGAAAACCATTATTTAGCACAATTAGTGTGTGTGTGTGTGTGTGTGTGTATTTTGGGACTTAGCTATGAATTAAATCCTAAGAAGAATTTAGCGTTACAGTGTTAGGCAAGTGGGTATGATAACACATACTGTATTCCCAGCGATCAGGAGACTAAGACTAGGGGATCTGCTGCGAGGTTGAAGTCATGCTTGGATTGTGAAGCAAATACCAGGCCAGCTGCGACTAGGTAGCAAGACCTCCTAAATGATGAGATTACAGGTGTGTGCCACCACACCCAGTTTCCAACATGGTACTACTATGACATTAACTAGCTGGAGAGTTGGCTCAGCAGTTAAGAGTGCATACTACTCTTGCAGAGGACCCAAGTTCAGTTCCCAGTACTTATATAAGGCTGCTCACAACTGCTTGTAACTCAACTCCTGGGGTTCTGGTGCCCTCTTAAGATAACATTTTAATGTGTATCCACAAATAGAAAATGATTAAAACCTTTTATTTTTCCTTTGGAGATCCTAGACCCAAAGCAGTTTTGTTTAATTTTGTTTTGTTTTGTTTTGTTTTGTTTTGTTTTGTTTTTAAGACAGGGTCTCAATATAGCCCTGACTGGCCTCAAACTCACAGAGATCCGCCTACCTCTACCTTCTAAGTTCTGGTATTAAAGGTGTGCTCCACCATACCCAGCAAAGCATTCTTTTTACTAAATTGTCACCAAATATTTCGACAATAGAATAAACTGACATTCTATAACAGTAACCATATGCTGTGAATTGGATGCTAACCCAAATATTTTTGACGGTTATGTAAGACTCTTTAGGAATTTAAGGATTCTTAGACAAAGGACATAATTCAGTTGTACAGTGCTTACCTATCTGGTACAAGGGCCTGGGTTTAATTCCTAGTGATGCAGAGAGAACGAAACAGACCAAGAGAGAAAAGGAAGATTGTAAAGAAAAACTATGAAGCCACATATACCTGGGTCTGTGCAGGAGAGAATGACTTTGAATTTCGTCCTCCTGCCTTCGCTTCCAGCGTTCTGGGCGCGCATGCTGTGCCACCTAGGAATTGACATTATGAGGCTTACTTTGAATTAATTTATGTGTATATGTGGGTGGGGGGTGCCGTGGGTGTAGGTGCCCATGGAGGCCAAAAGAGGACATTTGATTCCCTAGAACTGGACTTAATAGGCAGTTGTGAGCTGATCGATGTGGGTGTTGGGAGTTGAACTTAGGTACTCTGTAGGAGTTCTTAAATGTTCTTAAACCACTAATCTCCCCAACCCCAGAATTTACATTCTTCAAAGATTTTATTGAAATATTTATTTCTTTGTAAGTATTTGGTATATCACCTGAGAACCTTGCTTCTTCCTGGGGACATTTCTCCAGCTCTTCTCTGTATGGGTTCATAGGAATACCTGTATTCCTCTAAGTCTGTTGACAGGGAAATAATAGGACGTACTTACCTAGTCCTTAAGGAGATCATGTTCTCATATATCTGCTGCCTCTCCCAAAATGTAACAGTCTCACTGGAGCTGGAGAATTGACTCAGTAGTTAAGAGAACTGGCTGCTCTTTCGGAGGACCCAGGTTTGGTTCCCCAAGTCCACATGATGGTTAAAAAACATTTGTAACTCTAGTTCCAGGAAATCTACCACCAGCTTCTAGCCTCCACAGGCAAAGTCTTTTTATGCAAAATCTAAACAAGCAAAATTAAATCTCAGATCTTAGCACAAAAGCAAAGGAGATATTAAGAATATGTGGGGAGGCTGGAGAAATAGCTCAGTGGTTAAGAGCATTGACTGCTCTTGTGGAGGACCTGGGTGGGGTTCCCAGCACCCACATGGCAGCTAACAACTGCCTTCAATTCTAGTTCTAGGGCATTTTATACCCTCTTGTGACCTCCTTCAGTCACAGTAGTGCATTTTCATAAATGCAGACAGTCATGCATAAAATAAAAAGTCAAAAATTAATTTAAAAAATATATCCTTGGGGCTGGAGAGATTGCTCAGAGGTTAAAGAGTACTTCTGTTCTTGCAAAGAACTCAAATTCATTTCCCAGCAGCACAGTTATTAGGGATCCTATACCCTCTTCTAGCCTCTGTGGGCACCTACACTCAAATGCATATACCCATACAAGTATACATAATTAAAAATAAAATAAATCTTAAAACATTCTGCATTAACATATATGATGAAGGATATCAGATTTTCTGAAAAATGGGCTGTAATTGGTTTCTCAGATAACCTGTGACAGTAAAAGTTTCACTTGGGCATAAAAGTATTTTAGAATATAAGAGTTCCCCAGGGCTAGTATGGTAACACTTCTGTAATCCAAGTGCTTATACAGGGAGATGGGAGATAGGAGAATCCCCAGAAACTCGCAGGCCAGCTAGCCTGACATACACAGCAGTGAACAACAAAGAGGTTCTGCCTCCAGCACCCACACATGCACACACATAAACACACAAAGACCTTTCTAAAGAATTATTTTTTTTTCCTTTGACTTAATGTTCTTTTCCCTTTTAGATATAAAACAAACTCAACATTTCACATTCCAGTCTTTCTGAAGATTGTCCTACAAGGTTGGAATCTGGCCATAGACCACAAGGAAAAGTTTTCACTATCTTGATTATAATTTGTTCAGGCAGACTTAATTTGTTAACTAAGGTCGCTTCTTTCAAAACTGATATGCTTAACTATCTTAAGTGACATGTTATGCCCACTTTGTTTTTTTGATGTGATGGAATTTGGGGAGAAAAAAAAAAGCTTATATCTTTCCTAATTTGACCACTTTCAGTATGTAAATGGATGTCTTGAATAAACTATTTGCCTTGTACTCCTTGTAAAACAGGATAAAGCCCTGTTTGCATTGCTGTTGACTACAGTGTTTTTCTGTGTGTTCCAGTTGCCCAGAGATTTTGATACAAATGAAGGAGGCCAAAATCTGTTATTACTGTTGTATTGGTTTTCTTTTTTGTTGTTGTTATTGTTATCTTTTGAGTCAGTCTCACCTTGTTTCTGAGGTCAGCTTGGAACTCACTAAGTCCTCATGGGCCTCAGACTCACTGTAACCCTCAGCCTCCTCAATGCAGTTGCAGGCATTGTGCCACAATACCCAGCCGAAATCTGTGTTTAAAAGCAAAAGTGATAGGTCTTGCTTTCATATTTAAGTACCATCGATATTTTTGTACTAATTTTGATATCATGTGAGTTCGTTTCATGATCTTATTTTGCCATCCTAAACTTACTGGGGGAGAAAAGGCACTTCTAAAATGTTTTTAGAACTTGGTTTTAATGCTAACTTTGAACTAAGGTTAGTAGTTGCAAAGATTGAACACTAGGTGGCGGTCAGTTGTCTTGACGTTGGAAATATTGGCTGTTGAGATTTGTTTTCTCAACTAATGTGCACAGGAAATTCCCAAACAAGGAAAAAATTGTTTGACTCCTGTGTATAGAATATTTTTACAGAACAGAAAGATTGTGTTGAAAGTATTATTTTATTTTCAGGCATCTTGTTCATGTAAACTACAATTTTGAGTGCTGTAAACACACCAAATACAGATAAATGAAGATTTAAATTCATAACAACTTGTATAAATTGATGCTTTTTCAGCCTATCAATAAACCAAGGAAAACAGAGAGTAACAAACTTAATAAGCTAGGTGTCACGGCATGGCCTTTAATCCTGCACTTGAGAGGTCTGTGCAGGAGGATCAGGAGTTCAAAGTCAGCCTCTTCTACATAGGAAGTTCAAGGCCAACCTCAGCTACATGAGACCCTATCTCAAAGAAATGAAAAAAAAAATTAAGGAAAGGATGTTTTCTAGTTTCTGAATGGAGGAACTACAGCTGAAAAACAAAACATGTTACAGGGTCATTAACGTTCTGACTTTGTACTAAAGATGAGCACAACTGTGGATAATTTAGTGGTCCAACTTTACTTGTATTTGGGAATCTAGGTTTGCTTTTATTTGGGATTACCAATTTAGTTAGAGCTAGGCTAATCAGAATTCACTAGCCATACTGAGATCATACAAATTTAAAACAACAGATCCATCATTTAACTTGTGGACCTTGTATTCTCATGTCCAGAGAATTAGTCATTGATGAAATTACAAAAAGAATAGCCCTTCACATTGCTTGCAACAGTGTGCAGATCTTCACTAGTCCATTTAACTGTGACTTCACTTCCTAAGTGTGCATATTTTAAACTCAAAGTCTGAGGTACTATGAAAAAATAGAAAAGAATACATCGCTGTGGTTCATATTTCTTATTCTGTAAAGTTTCCCAGTACTTATCTAAGGAGAATACATCTGAGAACAGGGCTGAAATTAGCCCTGAGGAGTTTACTTACCAGTAGTCTTCCTCAATAATCTTAACATATTTAGACCTCTGTACCTTAAAAGTATTCTGCTTACTGGTTGTGGTGGCATTCACCTGTGAACCTGTAATTCCAGCACAGGAAGATTTGCTATTCAAGGCCAGCTTGGCCATGTAGTTCAGGCCAGCCAAGGCTATTATAGTAAGACCCTGTCTCAGAAAAAAAACAACAACAAAAAGTGTTTTGCTAAATTTGCAGTGAATATAGATACACGTTATTTTGTTATTTTCTCAGGAGTGTTTGAACTCTGCACACGTGATACAGTTCCTGGTAGGAATAATACAACTCAAAGGTTTTTTCCACTTAGCAAACATAATTTGAAGAGTTTTCAAAAATTATTGTCCATCCTTGTTACTTCTGGTGGTCTATTGCTATGGTATCCTGGAAGATCCGGACTCATAATGATTAGAAGTAGTTGAGTACAGTTGTCACTGATATGCAGATGTTCCCTAGAACATTTCTTTTCTTGTATTTGATGTGGAAATTGTATAATTTCATTGATTATGTTTCAAATAAGGAATGAAAGTGGTCTTCAAGAAAAACTGTTTAATTTTTTTCCTTTTGGTTTACCTCCCATAATACAGTGCTACAAGCAGTATCCAGAAAGAAAATAAAATGTTTGAAACCTAAGAATATGTTTCCTTTTATTTTTTTGAGACAGGATTTCATGTGGCCCAGGCTGGCCTTGAACTTCTCACCCTCTGCCTCTACCTCCCAAACACTGGGGTTACAAGTGTGTGTCATCACACCCAGCTACAATAATCCTTCCTGCTAGGATGGCTTAATAGTTACTTCTAATCAGTTTGATAGGGTTATGGAGAGCTCTGTTTAAGATCCCCAACACTGCGTAAGCAAACCAGTTTAATAGGGTTGTGTTTCTCTGGCAGTTGATTCCAGCTGGAGCATGGACACATTGCATTGCTAAAGTGGCTAAATAACCATCCGAATGTTCATGTAAAGATACATGCCAAGATTTAGTTGTCTGTTGAATCACTGCTAAACATCTAGTTTTAGAAGACTATAAACTATTCATAATAGGGATTTTTTTTTTGAAAAGTACAGCCATTGGTTTACTCATCCTGTGTACAGAATTGTGGCTGTAACTAATTGCTTAAAAAAATCTGTAACTCACTAAGCTCATCTCGATCATCTTGTGTAAACTTTGAAACAATGTTGAACAACATCTTTAGTAGGTATAAACTACTGTCAGTATGGACTGCAGAGTGCCTGAGTAATCAAATAGGTAATATTAGCTAGGTTTCTACTCAATTTGTATTTTGTACAGATTTAATGAAATCCAGTATAGACTTTGGCTTTACAGTTAGTATCAGAATAAAGGTGTAGTTCTGTATGTTACTGAACTTTCTGAAAGATTGATATTGGTGAATGACGTCTACCCTGCTCATTCAGTAAGAAGTTGTGTTATATAATGATAAGACTCTCATGAACCTTGTGTACTGCCTTTGTGCCTGTGGTTTCCATTAAACCATCAACCTTTTTCATCCTTGCTGGGGTTTTTTTCTTCCTCTTCAGAAAAGAACAAAGTCTCAATTAAATTGTAGTGCAAGTGTGAGAAGACACTAGAGTCTGAGCTGTTGGGAAAGTGTATTGGATACCTCCACCAGGTGCTTGACAGACAGTGTACTAGAAAGGGAAGTGCACGGGCCCTGAGGTCAGGTGACCTGTACCACACTACATCCTCCATCCAACTCTCTACCAAGTAACCACCAGCACCTTCTCCATCTGCTCTCAGCTTTACAACCCTTGCTGATGAGGACAGTACCTGCCTTAAGAGTTTTTCAGAGGATTAATAACATGTTTGTACAGGTGGAACTGGGCACAGTGCTGCTTTGTGCTTTGTTATCCATATTCACTGTTTACCATATATCTTACTTGCAGTATTTGATCCCTATGGTAGAAGGAGCAGGTGCAGAATGCATATTTGTATTATGTAGACACTTATTGCCACCAGCCTTATTTAATTCAGCATAAGATGAGGTGGAATTTTCAAAGTTACTTGAGGCCATTTTGTAGAATAGCAACTTATGTATTTCTTCAAAGAAAGTTTGTAGTTACTAATATTGCTGGCTGTGGTAATATTTCATTTTTTATGTCTTTAATGAATCCTGCTATAGATTAATGACAATTAGTTAATACTGTTTTGGAGTTTTCCTTTCCCATCCCATGGACAGTGTAAGGAAACCACATGCAAACTATGGCAATTAGAAAATAAAACATGGGAAAAAAACCAACAATGTATACAAATTGATGATTTTCAAGCTAATAGTTTTAACTAGATTTTGTTCAAGGTAATTCTTTTCTGAAATTTTGGAGACAATTGTGATATATAAGAAAAATACACTTTGTTTTTGTCTGGTTTTGAACCAAATGAATGTATCTAATCACGGTCCAAATGGGGCTGCATTTCTAAAGATATTTTCTAATACTAGGAAATTAGTTGTCCAAAATGATGTCAAATTAAGGATATTCAGTGAGCCTTCTTTCATGTTGTGGAAAAAGCTCTAAGTGAACCTATACTTCTGACCAATTTGAAAGTCTGGGGGGTTGGAGTGAGATGGTCTCACTGTGTAGCCCTAGCCGACCTTGAACTCCCAACCCTCCAGCCACAGCTTCCTAAGTGGTGGGATTATAGGCATGCACATCCAGCCATCCTCAACAAAAAAAACGATCTTTACTGTTCAAATACTTAACTCAGTTTTTCCTTCACTGTGAATCAACACAAGATGTCTGACCAAAGATGTGGGCTCGTCTTCCCACACAATAAACACGCAAGCAGTTCTTCAGTGGTGCCCGCTGACCTCCAATTCAAGTCTTGCACTGCCTGCAAACTCAGATCCCACGGGTTGAGTTTGTCCCTAAGACTGTACCCTACCTCCCACAGATGCTGATTGCAAGTTTGTTAACTGTGCATCTAAAATAGGCTACATAATTCAGAGATCACAAATCCCTTTCTTGGAGTGCTTCCGAGAAGTCAGGGGATCATGACATTTTACTATAAAGGGAATTACAAAGGACACTGAAGAATGCTTGATGAAGAGATGAATGGGATAGGGGCACGGAGTGCCACTCTTCAGGAGCCACCTTTGTGTTTGGGTGTCCCAAAGCTCTCTAGACCTTGTCCTTTTGGGTCTTCATTAGGTAGGCCTAATCAGTAAGTCCCATGACTTGGGAAGGTGAAGCAGAATCCCCAACCTGCTAGACCTGCTTTGGTGTTTCCCATAACTAGTCCCCATGCTGTAGCGACCTCAGGGTTGCCAACCATCGGTCAGCGTACAAAACAACATTGCTTTGAAGATTGTAAGAATTTAAGGTGTTTTTATTGCATTCATTTATTCTGTGTATGTTGCAAGGATGGAACAGAGACAAACAGCTTCATGATACAGTATCACCAAGGTATTTCGCAAAGCAAACAAAGAGTGTTACCCTAGAATGATCCTGGGACTGGGCAGACAGGCCAATGATTAAAGCACTTTCTTCTCAAGTCTGAGGACTGGAGTTCAGATGCCCAGAACCCACATAAAATGCTAGGTGGGCATAGTGGCCCACCTGGATTTTCAACTTCAGAAATTGGACATGGGATCTCTACAAGCTGGGTAGCCATAAAGCTAGTTGTGGATTTGATTTAGGGACCCAGCGATGGATAAGTTAAGGTAAAAGAGAGATCAAGGATTACCCTCGATATCGACGTCAGGCCTCCATGTACATACGCACACATGTGAATGTGCATGTACATGTGTGCCCACACACATGCACACTTGTAGGCACACACAAAATTGGAAAAGGAGGGAAAAAAGACCCTAGCTGGACCTATCTCCAGCTCCTCTTCTGCCTTCCGTGGGCACTGCACAACATGGGTGCAGTTACATATATTCATACACATAAAATAAAAATAATAAAATATACTTAAAAACCCAGAAAGGAACTAGGGAGGGCCTGAGCATAGGAGGGCACCACCTGCATTCAAGGTAGGTCTTCCCTCCTCAGGTAAACCCCAAAACAGACATGCTCAGAGCTGTGTCTCGTAAGTGAGTACAAATATAATCAGGGTGACGATGAAGGTCAACCATCACAGCTGAATATTGAGATGTTGCAAATACATTCAAAATTTCAGAGAGACTGAAGAACATTTTTTTCTGATACTGAAGATAGAACCAAAGACCTTGTGCATGCTGGACAGTGCTCTACCACTGAGCTATGCTCCCAGCTCAGATCAATGAATTTATTTTAACTTTTTATTTTGTGTGTATGAGTGTGTTGCCTGCATGTATGTAAGTGCACCCGTGTCATGCAATGCAATTTCAGAGGTCAGAAGAGGGTGTCATATCCCCTAGAACTGGAGTTACAGATGGGAGTTAGGTGGGTGCTGGGAATCCAGCCTGGGTCCTCTGCAAGAGCCGCCTGTGCTCTTAACATCTGAGCCATCTCTCCAGCCCCCAGTTTAACTGAACAGTATAAAAAGTTTGTTGACTAGGTGCTAGAACCCATGGTACAACTAGCTTCAGAACGTCTACCTTACCGGGTCCTGTTGAATAATTCCAGTCATTTGAGAAGTGAGGCAGAAGGATTCTAAGTTCAAGGTCTGCCTGGGCTACAGAGAAATAAGATTAGTCGTCATATCAAAGAACACAACAATTTCAGAAGAAACCATTATGACACTCCCTTTTCATTAGGTTTGGTGGCCAACACCATAGTCCCAGTGCTGAAGAGGCTGACGCAGGAGGATCACGTGAACTAGGAGTTCAAGACCAGGGCAGCGTACACCACCATCTAAAAGAAAGGGCAAAATGAAACAAAACTTTCTTTGCCAATTATGTAACCCCCACAGCAAGATTGTTTTGTTTAATCAAAACAACATATTGTAACAGTTTGAATACAAAAGCAGGAGAAAAAAAAATCATGCGTGGCAGGACTTTAATTCCAGCACCAGGGAGGCAGAGTCTGGAGGATCTCTGTGAGGTCAAGGCAGGCTTTGTCTATCTAGAGAGTTTCAGGTCAGCTGGGGCTACAAAGAGACTGTCTCAAAAAAAAAAAAGTGTGTTAATGAAGTGGGTTGATTTCTGAATAATACGTGTATAATACAGTCAGTTCAGTAGTGACAGAGCTCAGAAATGAGCTTGCCATTTCAATAAAAATTATTTATTTATTGCCAACAAAACATTTGCAAGTTTTTGTTTTGCTTTGCCTTGAGGCACTGTTGCATGTAACACAGGCTGGCCCCTAACTCTCTAAGTACCTCAGAGTGGCCTTGAACTCTACATCCTCCTGCTCCTGCCTCCCAAACCCTTGGCTAGCAGGCCTACAACCATCACGTCCAGCTTAATTTGCACTTTCAAGTAAATTTAGACGCTGAGAATTCATATACCACCACTGACAAAAAAAACTTTTTTGAGTCTCAATTAGTAGTTGGCACACTTGCTGCAAATGAACAAATAATGTTTTAGACTTTGCAGGCCATATGAATGACCCACTATAACTGATCACTTCTGCCATTAGAGCCCAGTTTATAGACAACACAAGTTAATGTAGCTATATTCCAATCAAACTCTTAATAGAAATGGTGAGCTGTATTTACTCCATTGACCATCATTTGCTGACTGCTGATTTAAAGGGATTGTGATACCAGAAAATTGGATAACTGGTTCTAAATGCCATAATAAATTTAAAGATAGGTTATATATTTTAGAAAGTTAGTGTAACGGAAAAAGTACATGAAACTGATGGATGACATTTCTTTTTAAGATTTAATTTTAATTTTATGTATTTGTGTATGTACGTCTGTCTGTGCACAAATATGTGTGGGTGCTTGTATCTGTGCGCATGTGTGGACATCAGAAGAGGGCATCAAATGTCCTTCTGCATTACCCTCTTCCTATTCCTTGAGGCAGCATCTCTCCTTATACCTGCACCTAGTTTTTTCTCAGCTAACCAGGAAGCCAGAAAGCCCCAGGAATCACCCTGTCTCTACCACCCGCAAAGATGAAGTTATCTGATAACATGGAGACAAAATCCCAACTAGACACCTCTTCCTAACAAATCAAAACCCCAGTACAGGAACGGGTTACTTCTTTCATAGTCTGTTGGAAGGTAGGGTCTTATAGATTACCAATCATTACAGACTATCACAATTGCTCTTCGTTACTTTCTAGAACTTCACAGTGAGGCCCTACCATTGCTGAAGACAGCATATTTAGTGAAGGATTATGAAGAAATCAAGCAGGTACTGACCTGGAAGCTTCATTCCTATTGACTAGCTTTCATAGTGCTACAAAGTGCTATGCACTGTACTGGAGGAGAAATAAATCTTCAGTCTTAACCAGCTGTGAACCCTGTGGGCTATATTAATGGCTTGCCTGCAAGATATGCCCACATGTCCAATAGTGGCACCAACTTTATGGGAATAACCCAGGCTTCCTCTGATTGGATTTAAAGTCCACTCCATCCATGAGATGGAACCCATTTCCAGCACTGTTTTCAGGGACATGAACCTGTGGCTAGATGGCTCATAGGACCTAAGGGAGAACCTACTACCAATATTCTGCTAAATGAACATAATATAAAATAACTCCTAATGACTTATTGCTATACCCATAAATCAGTGCATCTCTCAACCCTGATCAGAGGAGCTTCTTGGAGTAAAAGGCAATTATCACAGAGACCTACATCCTGTCAACATGCTGTGAATAAGAGACTTGGAATGCTCAGAACTCAATGAGACACCTATATCACACTCTTCCTCCAAAAGGCTTAGGGATCTTTGAGGAAAGGGGGTCCAAAGGATTGAGAGAGCCATAGATGGTGGATGACTAAAAGGAAAGAGTGTTTTCCAGACAACAGGGCAGTTGCACATAACAGCTCAAAGGAATTGTGACAGCAGGCCCAAGACCTGGACAACCTCAAGCCAGACAGACTCCCAGCATGGAAGGGGAGGTGGGATGTGTGGGCAATGTCACAACCTTAACTGGGGAGCTATTAGTATTTGAAAGCTGCTGGGAGGGGAAGAGTTCATTTTCTTTAAGGTCCTGACCAACCACACTCCAGTGCAGGCTCCAAACACAAGATTATTTGAGGAACAGAGACTGGACTATTTGGGGGAAAAAAGGAACACAACATTGGTGAGTAGGGAGGTGGGACTTACTTGATCTGGGAGGAGTTGGGGGAGGGGGAGAATGTGATCAAATACATTGTATGAAATTCTCGAAGGATTAATAACATTTTGTTAAATATTTATTTGTGTGTGTTTATGTCTGTGTGTAAGTATATATGCACCTGTGTGTGAATACCTGTACCTGTGCAGGTTTAGAGATCAAAAGAGGACATCAAATGCTCTCCTCCCTTGCTCTTCCTGTTCTTTGGAAACACAACCTCTCCTTGAACCTAGGGATAATCTTTCTGTAGCTAGGCTGGAAGCCAGCAAGCCCCAGAGATTGCTCTGTCCACATCCCCCTCAGAGCTGTGCTTACTGGCTTGAGTTGGCCACTAGCTTGTTACCAGAGTGCTAAGATCCAAACTCTGGTTCTCACGATTTCTCAGTGAACAGTCTTATCTGCTGAATTATCTCTCCAGCCTCTGAATGCCATATTTTTAAATTTTAATTAGTTATTTATTCTTATTTTATGTGTATGACTATATTGCTTGCATGTATATAAGTGCATCCATGTCATGCTATGCCTACAAAGGTCAGAAAGAGGGCATCAGATCCCCTGAAAATGGAGTTATGGATGATTGTTAGCTGCCATGTGGGTGCTGGGATTTGAACCCAGGTCCTCTGCAAGGACGGCTAGTGCTGTTAACCACTGAGCCATGTCACCAGTCCCTGAATGCCATTTTTAAAAATCAGAATGTCTTGGATGGTATTCATGGAAGGTATGACATAGCATTATTAAGATGTGAATTTTAGAGGGCAGGTGAGAGGACTCAGCAGTTAAGAGCACTTGCTGCTCACGTAGAGGACCTGGTTTTAGTTCCCAGCACCACATGGTAGCTCACAACCAGCCCATAACTCCAATTCTAGGGGATCCAATGCCCTTTTCTACCTCTGCAGGCACCAGTCGGGCATGCTGTGCACATGTATACATGCAGGCAAAGCATATACATAAAATTAAAAAATGAATAGGGGCTAGAGAGATAGCTCAGGGTTAAGTGCATTGACTGCTCTTATAGAGGACCTGGGTTCGATTCCAAGCACCCACATGGTGGCTAACAACCTTTCATAACTCCAGGTCCAGAGAAATCCAACACCTTCTTCTGACCTCCTCAGGCATTGCACTACACAGGTCCACTTACATACATGCAGGCAATATACTCATACACATAAAAACAAAAAATATTTTTTCACCTTTAAAAACATCTGTATTCTTTTTTTATTGAATCTTTGTGTATTTCATACAGAATATCTCAATCAATCTTAATCATCTTTATAACCCCTTACTCACTAGCATCCACCTATAGCCTCCCAACTGGAATCCACACATTTTTCATCTGTGTTAAAGTCTATTGTGTCAAGTTAGTGTCCCAAAATGTTCCTTAGTCCAAGTTCATCCACTGAGGTCTAGTAAACCTCTCCAGAGTCCCTTGTTTTAAAATTAGCTCATTCTCACCCAACAGTAATCAATTGCCAATATTTCTTCAGCAAAGATTAGGGTCTGCTACCCATTTCTCCAGTTCCATGCTGGTTTTTGTCTGCCTGGGTTTGCATGGGTCTCGGCATGCTGACAGCATTGCTGCAGATTCATATGAGCAGGATCCCGGGAGCTTGTAGGATTCTGTTTCCATATGGCCACACCCCTCCTCACTGGCTCTTGCCATCTTTCTGTGCCCTCTTCTACAATGGCCCCTGAGCTCTAGGTGAGTGAAACTTAACATAGGAGTCCTGCCCAGGGACCCACATTCTACAGATTCCTAATCTCCATTCTTTGCCCACTTGTGACCTTTTTTGTTACTGGCACTCTGTTGCATGAGGGAGCGTCATTAATGAGAGTTGAGAGATTCATTAGTAACCAACATAGCACTCAACACTGGTGGCACTTTTCTCTTGGAGCCAATCAATAGCTACCTAATTGGTCTTAGAGCCCAATTAAGGGGAAGAAACTCATGTGTGGTACTGTAATTATAGCCAAATACACATGGCTGAAGCGGTCATAGAGCTTAAAGAAATCGCCAAGACTGTCACATCACATCCCTAGGCTAATGTAACCTCTTACTAAGGGCAAAATATGGATCCTTATATTTACAGTCAAATATCCCAGTCACCACTCATCAAAGAAGCTTCTGTTGCACCAGACGGAGACTACTACAGAGCACCACAACTGGTCACACACAGACATTATCTGTGAATTGTCCATGCCTAAGCAGCACATCTACAATGCAGACTCTACACCCATAGCTTAGGAAACATGGAACAAGGGGTAAAGAAAACACTAATAAAAAGTATTTTAAAAATAAATAAAATAAAAATGAATAAATCTTTTAAATTGTCAATTGTGGGGATGGAGAGATGGCTTAGCAGTTAAGAACACTGGCTGTTCTTGCAGAAGACCTGGGTTCAGTTCCCAGCACCCACACAGCAGCTAACAACCATCCAGTAACTCCAGTTCCTGGGGATCAGATGTCGTCTTCTTTCCCCCAAGGGCATTGCATGACATGAGTGCACTTACATACATGCAGGCAATACACTCATGCATATAAAATAAACATAATAAAACATTTAAAGTGTCATTTTGTAACTTAATCTTTAATTTCAATTAAATTGCAATTAATATTAAAGTAGGATTTGGGAATCATACATTTTAAAACATTTAAAAATAGAATAATATAGGAATTACTCATTTTTGAGATGATACAAAACATGCAAAGACTGAGTTAGTGGTAGAGTGTGTGCTTAGCATGTGCGGGGGACCCTGAGATCTATCACTAGGGCCACTAAGAAAGATTTTTTAAAGTGCAAAGAGATAATTCACAAGTGGAAACACCAGACATAGTAATGAAAATGAATCCAATAACTGACAAAAATTTTGAGAGTTCACAACCCAGGCCACTATCATCAGAATTTGATGTAGGATTAAAATGGTTCAAAAATCATTGAGGAGCTATGGGTACCGGTGTGTTTAATCCTGGCACTTTTGAGCTGGAGACTGGGGGATCAAGAGTCCAAGGCCAGCTTAAACTACATGACACTCTTTCTCAAAAAGAGAAAGAATGAAAGGAAGAAAGAAAGAAAACTCTGGGCATAGGCACATACTACTATTCCCGACACTCAGGGACAGAGCAGGTAGAAGTCTGTGAGTGTAAGGCGAGCCTGGTCTACATACCAAGTTCTAGACCAAGTTCCTGGTATCAAAAAGTAATGAATAATATTAATAATTGAGGAAAAATTCATAGTGCTGAGAAAAATTTGCCCAAAACTGAAGTTGAATCCTGACCTGAAATCATATACAGAGAAAATGCTTACAGATGAAGACAGAAACCAAATATGATGCTGAATACCTCTAAGCCCAGCACTTTGGAGTTGGAGGAAGAAGGATCAGTTCAAGACTAGCCTTGGTCACATACTGAGTGAGTTCAAGGTCAGACCAGGTTACAAGAGATACTATTTAAAAGATAGAGACAGGCATGGGGTCTCCCATCACAATTCCAGCACTTAGGAGAATGAAGCAGTTGTACAGGGAGACAGCCTGGGCCACTGCATCAGTTTCTTTTCTCTTTGCTGTGACTGGAAGCAATATAAGGAAGGTTTCCTTTGGCTAGTGCTTTGAGGGGATGCAGTGCATCATGGTAGGGGAGGCATGGCAGCAGGAATGCGAGGTGAGTGATCATGTTGGGTCTATGAACCAGATACAGAGAAACAAAAGCTGATCCTTTTCCCATTCTTTCCTCCTTTACTTTGTTGGGCGAGGTGGCCCACATCCATAGTCCCAAAGGGTCAGAGACTGATGCGGGAGGATCACGTGAATTAGGAGTTCAAGACCAGTGCATCATACACCTCCAAGGCAAGATTGTTTTGTTTAGTGAAAACAACACATTGCAACAGACTGAATACAAAAGCAGATATGAAATCAAGTGTGGGCCAACATTAATCTCAGCATTAGGGAGGCAGAGGCAGACAGAGCTTTGTTAGTGCCCTGTCAGTTTGGTTTACAAGCAAGTTCTGGGCCAACCAAAGTTACATGGTCTGACCTTGCCTTAAAATAAACATTAAAAAAGAAAGAAAATAGGTATGAGATTCTTCTTTTAAGCCAAAACAGATTTGCAAAAATCTGAAATGATGCCATCTCAAATTATAATTTTTTGTTTTTCATTAAATGTCTGTCGATGCATTGGAATTACTATTGAATTAAAAATATTTTAAATGTATAATACAGTTAATTTAATAGTGGTAGAAATAACTCAGAAATGACCTTGCGATTTCAAGAATAATGAACAATATTTATTACCAACAATACATTTTCTTCTGTGTATTTTGTTTTGTTTTGACACAGGTTCTCAAGCAACACAGGCTGGCCACTAACTCTCTGTGTACCTCAGAGTGGCCTTGAACTCCACATCCTCCTGCCTCCCAAGTCCTAGGGTAACATGCCTGTATCACCACACCTGGCTTAAAAAACACTTTCAAGTAAATTTAGACTTTGGGAACTTATATCTACCACCACTGACAAAGGCAAAAGACTTTTATGAGTCTCAATTTGGAGTTGGCACACTTTCTGCAAATGACCAAATAGTGTTTTAGACTTTGCAGGCCATACGAATGACCTGATAAAAATAATCACCACTGGAACCCCAAACACTTTGTAGGCAACATGTTAATATGCATATATTCTAATAAAACTTTGTTAACAGTAAAGAGGCTGTATTTGATCCATTGACCATCATTTGCTGGCCACAGCTATAAAAAGATTATGAAATCAAAAAGTAGTTAACTATGGTGCTAAATGTATTAATAGATTTTAAGATGTCATTCAACTCTAGGTTATATATTTTAGAAAGTTAATGTAATGGAAAAAGTACAGGAAAGTGTTGGATGCTATTTCATTTTCTTAAGATTCAATTTTATGGGACTGGAGAGATGGCTCAGCAGTTAAGAACAGCTGCTGTTCTTCCAAAGGACCTGGGTTCAATTGCCAGCACTCAAGTGGTAGCTAACAATTGTCCATAACTCCAGTTCTGGGGAATACGACAACCTCTTCTGGCCTCTAAAGGGCATTGCATGACACAGGTATGTTTACATACACACAGGCAAGACACTCATACACATAAAAGAAAAATAACAAATAAGATGTTTTTTAAATATAAATAATTTAATTTTACTTATTTATGTATGTATATATATGTATATATGTGTGTGTGTGTGTGTGTGTGTGTGTGTATGTGTGTCTGTGTGTGTCTGTGTGTCACATGGTTGTGATACCTGCAGAGACCAGAAGAGGACTTCAGATCCCTTGGAGCAAGATTTACAAATAGTTGTGAGCCACCAGACATGGGTAGAGGGAACTGAACTATGGTACTGATCTGTGGTACTGAACTGTGGTACTGAACTGTGGTACTGATCTGTGGTCCTCTGGAACAGCAAAAAATGCCCTCAAGCACTCAAGCATTGAGTGATTTCTCCAGCCTTTGGATGCCATTTCCTTTTAAAATTTCTATTTATTTGTTTATTTATTATTTTTATGTATATGAGTATTGGGGCTGCATGTATGTAAGTATGTTGTGCATGCAATGCCTGCAGAGGCCAGAAAAGGATGTCAGATCCCCTGGAACTGGATTTATGGATGGTTGTTAGACACCATATGGGTGCTGTGAACTGAACCTAAGTCCTCTGCAAGAGTAGCCAGAGCTCTTTGCCATTGAGCCATCTCTCCCAGGATGCCATTTGTTAAAGATTTATTTATTAAGGTCTGGAACGGTGGTACATGCCTTTAATCCTAGCAATTGGAAGGCAGAGACAGAACATTTTCTAGAGTTCCAGACCGGCTAGAACTACAGAGTGAGACCTTTCCTCAGAAGAATAAAAGAGATTATTTTTGTGTGTGTACCTGAGTGAATGTATGCCCACATGTATGTGGAGGTACCTGTACCTGTGCACATGTGTGAAGGTCAGAAGGGCACATCAGATACCCTCCTCTATTGCTCTCTTCCTTTTCCTTTGAGTCAGAGTCTCTCTTTAAACATGGGCTAGTCGTTTTACAGCTAGGTTATAAGTCAGTAAGCTCCAGGAATAACCTTGTCTCCATCCTCCTACAAACTGGAGTTACCAGGGATGACATTATAAGGGATGACAATACCCTAACTAGACATATCATCCTAAGAAATCAAACCCCAGTACTAGCAATGAGGTACATCTTTTAGAGTTGTTAGTCAGTGAGATCCCATAGACACCCCCCACCAAAAAAAATTCAGGTTATTGCCATTGTTCTTGGTTATTCTCTAGAATTTGATAGTGAAACTCTTTTGCTGAAGACAACACATTGAGTCATAGATCATGGGGAAATCAAGCAGGTACTGACCTGGAAGCTTCATCCCTAATGACTAAATTTCATTGTGCTGAAAGGTGCTATGTACTCTACTGGAGGAGAAAAGTAATCTTTGATCATACTCAGGTGTAAAGCCTGTGAATTACAATAACAACTGGCCTGGCAAGATATGGCCATAAGCATAATAGTGGCCCAGATATTATAGGAATAACCAACCACCCTCAAATTGGATTTAAGGCCTACTGTATGAGAGAGAATTAAGACCTTGTATCATTATCAGGGCCAAGAACTTGTGGCTGGATAGGTCATAGGACCCAAGCAAGAACATATTCCTAATATTCCACTAAATGGACATAGTATTAAAATGATTCCTAATGATTTATTGCTATACCTAGAGATTATTTCATTGCTCAACTCTAATCAAAGGAGTTTCTTCTGGCAGAAGAAGGCAATTAACACAGAGACCCCACTGGTCACAATCAGAATTAAAGACTTCGAGTGCTCAGTCATAAATGAGACATCTATATCAAACCCTTCCCCGGGTGACTCAGGGATCTTCAAGAAAAAGGAAGCGGAGATGTTATAAGAGCCAGAGGTGATGGATGACTACAAGAAGACCGCATTTTCCAGACAACAGGGCAATTGCACATAACAACTCATGCAAAGGTGACAGCATGCACAAGACCTGGACACGCGCAAACAAGACAACGTGGGGGGATGGGCATGTGCATATTGTAATGGTCTCAGAGTCAGGATCCAATTAGGCTCAGAGAGGGACGTGTAGCAAAGCAAGGAATTATTACGATTGTAATTGGGCCTACCCACTCTCCGAGGAAGTAGGAGAGAAGCGGCCCTGAACTGAAGCAGCAGGGTCTTTTTATAGGTCTTTCATGACCTTCTGCAAGCAAGCAAAGCCGAGTACAAAAGCACGAATTTGCAGTTAATCATTAGAAAAAATTTATTATAAAATCTCATAAAGAGTCCCATGACATGATAATCTATTTCAGGAAGCCCACTCCACAAGTCATGGTCTTCTGACTTAAAAATACCTTCTATAATAGAAGAAAAATATAAAATCCTATTTCAATAGTATAATGGTCAGTCCGTTCTGACCAGCCTCTATGGTCCACTGATTAAAATACCCTTTGTTAATTTAACATGAAGAACACAGACGTCAGAGGAAAAAAAAAAAACCTTTACCTTTAATAAGAACAGTAAGAACAGCAAGACTAATGATTCAATTTATATCAAAAACAAAGCTGCAGGGAAAAACAAAAAATAGGGGAATTAACAGAAGTTAGGATGTCAGCAAAGTGCCAGCCTCTAACACCCTTAGGTGAGGAGCTATTGGCATTTGATAGCTCTTGGGAGAGATAGAGCCGGTTTTCTTTAAGGTGTGACCATTGGTAGGTCAGTTACACTCTAGGGTAAGCTCCACACACAGGTCTTTTGGCAACACAATTTGACTGGGTGGGAAAAAAGCAACACAAAGCTCGGTGGGTGTGGAGGGGTTGGGAATTGGGAAACTATGATCAAAATACCTTATATAAAGCTCTCAAAGAATTACTAATATTTTTAATGTATTTTTGCGTGCTTATGTCTGTGTGTGAGTGTATGCATATATGTTTGTGGGGGTTCCTGTGCCCATATGTGGAGATGGTATCAAATTTCCTCCTCTATTGCTCTCTTCCTATTCCTTTGATGCAGGGAATCTGCTTGAGCCTAGGGCTAGTCTTTCAACATCTAGGCTGGAAGCCAGCATGCCTCAGAGAGTGCCCTGTCTCTACCCACCACAAAACTGGGCTTACAGACAGGAGTTGGCCGCCAACTTATTACATGAGTGCTAGAATCGAAACTCAGGTTCTCATTGTTCCACAGCAAGCACTCTTAAGTGCTGAGCTATCTCTCCAGTCTCTGAAAGCCATTTAAAAAAAATCTGAACTTCATAGATGTTATGGCATAATATTATAAAATGCAAATTGTAGAGGGCAAGTGAGATGACTCCTGGGTTCAGTTCCCAACACCCGTATGTGAGGTCACAACAGTCCTTAACTCCAGCTCTAGGGGATCCAATGCCCTTTTCTTCCTCTGCAGGCATGTTGTACACATACATGCATGTGGGTAAAAGCATACACATAAAATAAAAATGAGTAAAGCTTTTAAAATGTCAGTTCTAACTTAATCTTTAGTTTCAATAAAATTCCAACTAATAGGAGGATTTATGAATCAGAAATTTTAAAATTTGAAAGTAGATTAATATGGGAATTACTCATTTTTAAGAGAATACAAATCATGCAAATGACTGAGAATTAGCTTAGTGTTAGGTCATGTGCTTAGCATTTGTAGAGCCCTGAGTTCTATATTCAGGTCCACACAAAAGAAAAAAAAGTACAAAGAGAGAACTCATTCCAGATATTAAGTGGCAACACAAGACATAGTAAGAAAAACAAATGCTATAGTTGACCAAAAAAAATGCTTAGAAAGCTCACTACCCAGGCACATATCAGAATTTGATACAGGATTGAAATAGTTCAAAAAAATTGAATGGGAAGCTATGGGTGTTCCTGTACACCTGTAATCCTGGCACTTGGGAGGTAGAGGAAGGAGGATCAAGAGTTTAATCTCTCCTTGGACTATAGGATAATCTCAACACTAAGAAGGCCGATGCAAGCAAACTTGCGAGTCCAAGGCAAGCCTGGTGGTCTACAAAGCGACTTCTAGGATAGCCAAGGATACATAGTGAGACCACATTTTAAAAAAAAAATAATTAAAAGAAAAATTCAAGGTGCTGAGAAAAAATTACAAAAAAAAATGGGGTTGGTTCCCTATTTCATGTCATATACAGAGAAAATGCATATGAGGAAAGGCAGAAATCAGACATGATGGTGCACACCTGCAATTATAGCATCTTGAGAGTGGTGTCGGAGGGAGGATCATGAGTTCAAGACAAAGCTTGGCTACCTGTGAATTCAAAGCCAGGCTACAGGAGACACTCCAAAAGAGAAAAATTAGAGTCAAGCACACTGTCTCATAGCTGTGATCCTAACGCTTAGGACATTGAAATTGTACTCCAGGGAGGCAGCCTGGGATACTGTATTAGTCTCTTTTCTCCTTACTGTGACTGGAAGGAAATTAAGGAAGGGTTTTTTTGCCTAGTGCTTTGAGGGGATGCAGTGCATCACGGGAGGGAAGGCACGGTACCAGGAATGTGAAGTGAGTGATCACGTTGGGCCTGTAGACCAGAAGCAGAGACATGAAAGCTGCTGCTCTTCACTCGCTCTTCAATCCAAGACCACAGGCCATGGGAGAGCGACACCCGAACTCAGGGCAGGGATTTCCTCCTCAGGTAAAACTGGAAACAGCCTCAAAGACATGCTCAGAGGTGTGTCTCTTAGGTGAGTACTAATCCAGTTATGTTGATGATGAAGATCAACCAACGCAGCTACATATGAAAACTCTATCTCAAAAAATGACAAGGGCCAGAGTTGGCTCAGTGGTTAAGAGCACTGACTGAATGACCTGGTTATAACTAGTCCCTTCCATTGGAGCCCCATTCAGTTTTTTGACAACACAAGTTAATACGACTATATTCCAATAAAAATTTGTTGATAGAAGCAGGGCGTGGTGGTGCATGCCTTTAATCCCAGCACTTGGGGGGCGGAGGCAGGCGGATCTCTGTGAATTGAAATCCAGCCTGGTCAACACAGTGAGTTCCAGGCTAGCTGAGGCTACAGGGAGCCCCATCTCAAAAAGACCAAAGCAAAAAACAAAAATTATTAATAGAAATAGTAGGCTGTATTTGATTCATTAATCATTATTTGCTTACCACAGCCATAAGGAGATTATAGTATCAAAAATTAGACAACTGTAGGGCTAAATGTATTAACAGACTTCAAGATCCCATTCAACTATAGGTTATATATTTTAGAAAGTGTAAGAGAAAAAGTAAAAGAATCTGTCGAATGCCATTTCTTTTTTTAAGATTTATTTTTATTTATGCGTGTAGGGGGGTGTGTGTGTGTGTGTGTGTGTGTGTGTGTGTGTGTGTGTCTGTGTGCCACATGGATGTGATACCTGAAGAGGCCAGAAGAGTACTTCAGATCCCTTGGAGCTGGAGTTACAGGAGGTTGTGCAATGCCTACATGGGTGCTGGGAAGGAATGGGGGTCCTTGGCACGGAGCAAGCTCCCCAGCCCCTGAACTCTATTTCTCAAAGATTGTGGGAACCATGGGTGCTGGATGACCACAAGGAAACAGAATTTTCCAGGCTTTTGGGAACTTGCTCATATGATCTTACAGAAATGGTAAAAGACCTATGCAAGCTCAATCAGACAAAAATCCAGCACAGAAGCAGGGAAATGGGCAAGAAGCCCCAACCTTTAGCCAAGGGAAACTATTTTTAACAAAGCCTCTTGTTGTTGTTGCTGCTGCTGCTGCTGCTGTTTGAGACAGGGTCTCACTATGTAGACCAGGCTGGCCTTGACCTCACAGAGATCTACCTGCCCCTGCCTCCCAAGTGTTGGGATTAAAGACATGTACCACTACACTCAGTCTTTAACAAGGTCTCTTCAAGCACAGAGCATAAAGGAAAGCAATATGGATTTTGTCATTTTCTAATCATCATGAGATTGGATCAAGCAAGCACCATCAACTGAGGTTTCAATAAAGAATAGGTTACATGTATGACAGGAAAGTGCTTTCCCACGGATGATTTATGCCAAAAGAATAGTGCTGTATGGTGGAGAAACTGACAGTTACTTAGGTAAACCATGGGTTCATGTGAAACTTTCTAAAGTAGATAACTCTAGTGTGGTTGTATGAAAGATTCCCATCAATCCTAAGAAGTATTCATGGAAGTGTTTGGGTTTTGAACATTGTTGGATTGTGTGTGTGTGTGTGTGTGTGTGTGTGTGTGTGTGTGTGACAGAGATTCATATATCCAAGGCTGATCTTGTATTTGCCGTGTAGCCTAGGAGCATGACCTTGAATTCCTGATCCTTCTTCCTCAACCTCCCAAGTGCTGGTACTAGAGTCCAGGATAGAAAAAGGAAACCAGATACAGATGCAGATAAGGAGGGCAAATGAAGCAGTAGAACTGATCTAGAATTTGGCTATAAAGATTAAGGAAAAATTTGCAAATCTTAGAAAAGTTTAGTTGACTAGGGTACAGTATTTGCAACATTTCAACTCATACAATTATCTAGAATGTAAGAAACTCCCAGAAACCAACAAAGAAAGAGGCAAAATAGTCCAATGGAAAAATAGACAAGGACTGAACAGGCATTTTACAGTACAGAACAGACTGAACACTGTTCTTTTGTAACAGATTAGTATACAGTTGCAATGGGATCTTGAAAATACGTTTCAAACAAAGAAAAACAAAATTATAGCTGTTGTGCAGTATCATTTACACAAAGGTTAAAACTGTGCATTCTGTTTCATATCTGTTGTATAGGACTATCGAGTCAAGTTGCCTCCATCTTCATTAGCTGCGTGCTTAAAAGATCACCCAGACTGGGTTTGTTGACTGCTGACATTCCCTCATAGAAGGAAGGGCAGGAGGGTCCTGGAAGCCTCATTTGGGTATCCAGTCACTCCTTCCAACCAGTAGCATGTAACTCTGCTCTAACTGCAAATTGGGGAGAGTATGTCAGTGGCCAAGGACTAGAGGAGATGGCTCCATTTATGAAAGCGTCGGGAAGCTATCATCCATGCTGGGTGCAGACCTTCCAGATGTTCCTGCCTTAAGGTCACCATGCACCTGCCTGTCCCCCATTGCTCTGTAAGTAAATCCAAAAACCTCATTGGTTCTCCAGAATGAATTTTAATTGAATCATACCTCCTTTTGTGGTTGGGACACCTTAGGAGGTGGGGTAGATGTTGCTTACATCTCCCTTACGGAAGGAATTCTAGCAACAACATAAAATGATCAGAGGAGTAGTGTGTGGTGACACACTCATACAAACCCAGAATCCAGGAAGCTCAGGCAGGAGGATTTCAAGACTGAGACCAACCTGAGCTTCAGTAGTAAGTTTTAGGCTAGCCTGAGTTATATATTTCAAGGCCCTATATCAAAGTCAAAACAACAAAATCGGAAAATCAGAGTAACCTTTCACAATTAGGGGAAAATGGTAGTAAGAATAGAAAAATAAAAGGAGGGGAGGATGGTGGTACACGCCTGTAATTCTAGAATTTTGGAGGCAAAGATTGAGGCAAGAGACTCACAGCACGTTCTCAGACAATCTGTCTTCATACTGAGGTCCAGGCCAGCCAGGAATACATAGCGAGATCCTATCTCAGAAAAAATTAATATGTGTAATTCAGTTCAAAAAAGTCAATTCAAAACCAGAAAAATCTAAAACAAATAAATGATTAAACAAAAAGGAAAACAATTGACTAAAATTAGAGAAGGTACCCAGCCATCATCAGGCCCATGAGCATAAGAGTTGGTTAGATTTGCAGCAGGATCTCTAGAGGAAAAAGTGGAAACAGTCAACCCCAGCCTCATGTTTATTAGCTTGGCTTGATCATACCGAGCTAGAAACAGCTTTCCTTACATCTCCAGTCTGTGGCTTTGGCTTGTCCATCCTCCTGCTCCTTTGTAATCCTCTTAACCCTCCTTCTGGTGCTCTGTCATCTGACAGGCACCCGACTCCAGGCATAGCTTAGCCATGTCCAGAACACGTTTATCACAAAAACTTTTGGGGCTACAAAGGGACTATTTGCAAGTTCGGATTTTTGTTGTTGTTGTTGTTTTTTTTTTTTTTTTTGCCAAGAATCTAGATCCACTTCCTGAGAGTTTCAAAATCACTTTATTTTTGAGTTTCACTTTTTTTTTTTTTTTTTGAGACAGGGTTTCGGTGTATACCTAGCTGGCCTCAAACTTGATATGTAGCTTAGGCTGACTTTAAACTTCTGATCCTCCTGCCCCCACCTCCCAAGTGCAGGAATTACAAGCACGTAACACCATGCCTGGCATTCATTTTTAAAAATTGATACATTTTGCGTACTATAAAATTTATCTGTTTGATTTGGGCGTTTGTGATGGTACATATATGTAATCCCAGCACTCATGCACCTGGGGCAGTGGGAGGGCCACAAGCTAAGGCCAGCATGGGTTAAATAGTGAGTTCCAGGCTAGCCTGGGATAGTGAGAACTTGTCTCAAAAATTTTTAAATACTAAGAGGATGAACCAACCTTGAACCAAGACCAGTGCCGTTCTCAGATCCATCAAAGAAGTTTTTTTATGCAGTAGACAGTGGTAAACACAGAAACTCACAACTGCTCAAAGTGCAGAGAGTGACTGCAGAGTGCTCACCCACAAACAGGACATATATTCTCCCTCCCCCTCAAGGATCAAAGACCATCTGGTAAGAGGGATGGAAAGACTGTAAAAGCCAGAGGTCACAAAGGAAAGCAGTATCTTTTGGATGTGACAGGACCACTGAACTCATGAACTTACAGCAGCTATGGTTGCCTGAACAAGACTCCTGTGCAGAATTAAGCCAGTCAACATTGTAGTATGAAGATGGAAGAGACTCTCACAGAGCCCTCATCCCTAAGTGAGGAACCATGGACAGTTGAGCGCTGTGGGGCCTCATGATAATAAAGATGGCGCTTAGAGGAAGTACAAAGGGAGCCGCATGTCTCAGCTCCCATCCAGCAGGTCAGCTCCCGGGGGGAATTCCCACAAGGCGGGAGGGGGGGCAGGGGGTCGGGGAGTGAGTGCGTTGTCCACCCGCTCCCAGCCTCCAGTCCCGGAGACAATCAGACAGACAGGGAGTCTAGTCAAAGCAGGGACACCTTTATTAGGAGTTACATAGTATCTTATAAAGGCAAAAACAACAAGGGGATTTCCAAAGCAGGAGCCAGGGAACCAATCATCCTAAATGTCATCTCAGCACACAGGCTGCAAGCATTCAAGGTTACATGAGCCTCTATAGATATAATGAGCATAGCACGAGCTGTTCATGAGGGAGGACGTTGTAAGACTCAAACAAACTTTTGTCAAAACAAGTTAAGTTATACCCAAGCCGCTCCCTTTGTACTTCCTCTAAGCGCCATCTTTATCATGAGGCCCCACAAATCGCTTCTATGGGAAAGAGTCACTTTTCTTTAAGGGCATGGCTCGTGGAAGGTCGCCATGCCCCTGTAGATGGCCCCACACCCAGGAGTATATGGACAGCACAGATTGGACTCAGGAGGCTATTAAATTAGAAGAAAATGAGGGTGTGAAGTTTAGGGGAGGGCAGGGAGGTAAGGGTGAGTCTGGGAGGAGTTAAGGAAGGAGTTAGGGTGAATATTAGCAAAATATGCTGCAAGAAATTAGTAAAGATATTTATTAAAAATATCACTAGTGCAAACAAACAAAAACCCCAAATGCCTGCAATCTCAGAAACTGGGCTGTGGAGGCAGGAGAATCAAAAGTCAAAGTCATCCTTCACCTCCATAGTGAGTTCAAAGCCAGACTAAACTCAGGAGAGTTTACTTCAAGAAAGCCAAAATAAATAAATTAATTAGAAATAAAATTCATCTAATTAATATGTGCAATTCAATAGTTTTAGTATATGTACAGTAGTTATACAATTATTAATTTTAGAGCATTTCCTTCTTTTTCTTTTTTTCTTTTTTGAGACAGAATCCTGTATCCCAGGCTAGCCTTGGACTCACTAAGTAGAGCTTCATGACCTTGAACTTGGGACCCTCCTGCCTCCACCTTCCAGGTGCTGGGATTTCAGGTCTGTGCCATCACACACAATTTATGTAGCATTGGAGAATCAAACCCAGGGTTTCTTGCATACTAGGTAAGCACTCTACCCCCAACCCAAATTCTAGAACATTTCATCACCCAGAAAGAAAGCTTGGACCCATTACTGAGTTTCATTCTGTGTGTGTATATGTGTGTGTGCATGCATGCCTATGTGTAACTAGGGCCTTGCACTTACATAAGCAAGTACTTCACCCATGGCCAGATTTTTTTTTTTTTTGCCATGCTGGGGATTAAACCCAGAGTAAGCCATGGTACTCTTAGCAAGTACTGTGCCGCAGAACCACATCCCTATTCCCTAATATTTTCCTAATTGTGATACAAGTTCTTGAACTTGCGATGCTTCTGCATCCACTTCCCAAGTAGCTGGTTTTATAGAACTCTGCTGCAACACCTGCCTCAGCTTCATTATTTCTTTTTTCATGTTTATGGTGTGCATGTGTGCATATGCATTTTCATATGTGTGTGAAGGTGTAGGTGGAGGACAGAGGCTGACGTCAGGTATCTTCCTCTCAGTCTCTATTTACTGAGGCCAGCTTGCCCTGTCTCGGCCTCCCAATCATGGGTTATAGTTGGGCTGGCCCACCTACCTGGTATTTACGTGGGTGCTGGGGATTCGAAGTCTGTTCCTCATGTTTGTGAGGCAAGTACTTTATCCACTGAGCCTTCTTCCAGCCCCTTCTGCTTCATTCTTAATCAAGTCTTTGTTTCTCCACCAAGCTGGGAATCGAAGTCTCCAGGATGGTCACTCTCCAACAGAAAAATGTGAACCCTGAGCCACCTGGGTTAGGGTAATAACTCAATAACTCAGCAGGCTCTGCCTGGCTAAACACCTGGAGGCTTCATCAGGCCCTGTGAAGACATTTTTTTAAATTCTTTCTTCTTCTTTACTTCCTCTCACCCTTCCTTCCTTCCTTCCTTCCTTCCTTCCTTCCTTCCTTCCTTCCTTTCTTCCTTCCTTCTTCTTTCCAGGCTGTCCTCAAACCTACCACTAGTCTAGGCTAGCCTCAAACTTACAGTCCTCAGGCTTCCAATTATTGTGATTACAACTGTGAGCCACCAGGGACAATTAATGATGTTTATTTTCAACATTTTTTTTTTGTTTTGTTTTGTTTTGCTCTCTTGGGATTGAACCCAGGACCTGTTCACATCACACATGCTAGGCAAGCACTCTGACACTGAGCTATGCCTCAAACCCCTTCACTATGCTTTTGAAAACATAATAAAATGTGCTTGGCTAGAGAAAAGAATGTCAAGGGGGAAAGAACACAGCCCTATGGCCTTCTTTTTATGTATTATTATTTTTATTTTATGTGTTTAAGTGTATTGCCTGTATGTGTGTAAATGCACCTGTGTCCTCCAATGTCCATGAAGGCCAGAAGAGGGTGTTAGATTCCCCTGGAACTGTAGTTACAGATGATTGTTACCTGCCATGTGAGGTTGGGAAATTAAACCTAGTCCTCTGTAAGAGCAGTCAGTGCTCTTAACAGCCGAGTCATCTCTCCAGCTCCTTTACAAATTCTGAAGAAAGATATTTAGCAAGATAAATGACCACTGGGCCCCTATCTCTCACCCTGTATTCAAATCAATTCAAAATGGATCAAAGATCTTAGTATAAGGCCTGAAACTTTGAAATTGCTAGGAGAAAACACTTCAATATGTAGACCAATCAAGAACCTTCTTAAAAAGACTCCAAAAGGAAAAACAAAAACCAGGAAATAATACCAAGAATTGACACACGGAACTGAGTATGGTGGCTTACCCCTGTAATCCCAGCACTCTGTAGAAAAATACAGGGGGACTACTGTGAGTTCCAGGTCAGCCTGGACTATAGAGTACACTCCAGAGCAGCCCTACAAACACTCTGTCTCTAAAAACACAACTAGCTAACAAAAGAATTGACAAATGAGATAGCAAGAAATTGAAAAGCTTCTGTACAGCAAAGGAAACAATTATCAGAGACAGCCCACAGAGCGGGAGAAAATCTTCACCAGCTATTTATCTGTCAGAGGATTAATATCAGAATGTATAAGGAGGGAACCTAGTATAGTGTCACATGCCTAGGATGAGCAGAAGTTCAAGGTCATCTCTGACTGCATAACAAGCCTGTGGCTATGGTCAGCTGTGCTGTGTGTCAGAAAGAAAGAAAGAAGAAAGAAAGAAAGAAAGAAAGAAAGAAAGAAAGAAAGAAAGAAAGAAAGAAAGAAAGAAAATAGGCTGTGCATGGGTGGGTGGGTGGCATACAACTTTAATCCCAGGACTCAAGAGGCAGAGGCAGGTGGATTTCTGTGCATTTGAGGCTAGCCTGGTTTACATAGCAAGTTTCAGATCATTTGGGGGAACACAGTGAGACTTTGTCTCTAAAACAACCAACCACAAAAAAAAAATTACATAAAGACCTCATCTTACCCAAGTCACAATGGCTATCATTAAGAAAACAACAAATGGGGGCTGGAGAGATGGCTCAGCAGTTGAGAACACTGACTGCTCTTGCAGAGGACCCGGGTTTTATTCCCAGCACACACACGGCAGGTAACAACTGTCCATAACTCCACTTTAGGGGATCTGATGCCTTTTCCAACCTCCAAGGGCATTGCATGACACAGGTGCACTTACACACATGTAAGCAGTACACTCATATACATAAAATAAAAATAATAAATGAAATAAAAAAATCAAAACAACAAATGTTGGCGAGTATGTGGGGAAAGGGTTCCCTTATACACTGCTGTTGGGAATTTAAATCAGTGACCAAATATGGATGTTAGTGTGAAGGTTTCTCAAAAACCAAAAATAGAAATACCATATGACCCAGGTATATCATTCCTTGATATATACTCAGAGGAACAAAGTATATAATAAAGATACTTCATGCTTATGTTTACCTTGGCACTATTCATAAAAGATTATTGAATCAGGCTAGGTATACATCTATGAATGGATATAGAAAAGGTGATTTTACACAAGCACATACACACACAATGAAGTATAATTCAACCATAAAAAGACAAAAATCATGCTCCATTTGCAAGAAAATGTATGGAACTGGAAATCACGTGTTAAGCAAAATAAGCCAGACTCAAAAAGACATGGTAGTGAAAGTATCTAATTCCAGAACTCAGGAGACGAAAGCCATAGGATTAGGAGGTCTCTCTTACAGAATGAGTTCAAGGTCAGCCTGGGTTACAGGAATCGGAGGCCTAAAACAAACAACATACAAACAAAGACAAATATAAGCCTGGCATGTTGCTTTATGTTTCTAATTCCAGCACTCCGGAAGCTGAGGCATCAAGATTGATAGCTGTGAGTTCAAGGCCAGACACAGCTATACAGTGAGTCCCAGATCAACCTGAGCTACAGAATGAGGCTTTGTTCAGAACAAAGCAAATATAGCATATTTTGTCATATATAAAAATCTAGACTTTAAAATTATATTTGTGTGTATACATCCATATACATACATGTCATGGAAATAGAAAGACTATTTGAGAAGAGGAAAGGGTCCTGTAGGAGGGATTAGGGGGACAAAAAATAGTAAAGGGAGGATGACTATCATCAAAGCTGGGTGTGGTAACTAATGCCTGTAATTGTAAGACTTAGGAGGTTGAAGCAGGAAGGGCCAGCTTGAATTTTAGGTCAGTCCAGGGTACATAATGAGTTCCAGGCCAGCCTGGGCTACAGTGTAAGCCCCTGTCTCAAAACAAACCCACTCTCTCCTCAAAGACTCCACGAAGTGCATGATACACAAACATAAAAAGTCATAAAAAATAAATATACTGGAATTTAATTGTGCTAGAAGGATGGATCGTAGGGCCCTATGGTGTCTGCACACATGCCATGAGTCCACGCAGTGCCCACCAAATGCCTAGCCCTGAGTTTGTATGGAGACATCCATTGTGCAAACGTGTGCATCTCGGTGAACACCTGTGTCTACACAGTGTATGTGAAAGCTCTGAGAGGCCGAACCCTACATCTATACAAACTTTAAGTGTGTGTGCACTGTGCGGGGAGACATATTTCTACTAAATGTACATATTGCATGTGCAAGGTGCCTGTAAATACGGAGGGAAAATGTGCCCAGGTCTGGGGTGTGTGTGTGTGTGTGTGTGTGTGTGTGTGTGCACCATATGCGGTAGGTGGTAAGCAGTTGTGAACATAGAAGTCTGAATACTGTAGTGCCTATTGCAAGTGCACAGTCGGCACGCTCATCGTGAAAACAGCAGCACGTTTCGCCCCAGTATGCTAGGTTCTCGCTGATCTGGGGAGAACCTCTGCGCGCCTCACACGTGCAGTCCCTTCTCGCGAGCGCGCAGGGTGAATGACGCACAAGCGGGTGCACGAGGGTCCGGTGCGGCGCGCCCAGGCAGTGTGAGGACAGCACACGAGGCGGGAGGGCGCGTGCGCATGCGGACGCGCACGGGGGCTGGTGCGGCGCGAGGGGCTGGACAGTGCGCCTGTGCAGCGGCGCATCTCGATGGAGCGCGGTGGCGGTAACGGAGCGGGAGCACCGCGGTCCGAGGGCGCTGCGCGGGGCGCCTCGCTACCCCCTGGAAAGCCGACGGAGGCGGGGGCGGCGCGGCCTTCGCAGCCCCCCTTCCGGCCCACCGGTAAGGCCCTCGCAGCGCCGGGGCGCGGTGGGCTCGGGACCCCCGGGGACGGCGCGGGCGGCGGTTATGGACGCCCTTTCCCAGGCTTGGGTGTCTTGACCCGGGTACCCTGGGCTGCGTCCCCATCTCTGCAGGTGGCAAGATCCCCACAGGCTTGGCTTGGGTGCGCTTGGGGGTGGTGGGGAGCGCCAAATAAGTGTTTTTTCCCACGGGTGTTTCGGCGCCCACGCTCGGTGCCAGAGGGGGCTTCTGGGATGCCGCCGTGCGGGAGCGGGGCCGCCGAGGTGTCCGGACTGGATGGCGGCTCCCGGCCCGGGGCTGCGCTCGCTCTCTCCATCCTGCCGAGTGCGCACGAGCCGCTCTCCGGTCTCCGCACCACGTCGCGACGGTGCCCAGCTTTGCGATTTCTTGGCCTCTCCGGGTCGCAAAAACCTTCGTGTCGCACCTGCATGTGGCGGTGGAAGCGGGTCGTGGCCGGAGCTTGCGACACGCCGCCTCCCCGACGAGCCCGCTAAGGGTCAGGTTCTACTACTGGGGCGTCTGACCTAGCCGTGGCCCCTGCACTTGGCTAAGAGTGTGCTAGCCCGCAGGGCTGCAGCTGAGAGCTGTGGAGGGCGGGGACCCGGTTCCCCATCCTGGCTGCCCGAGGGGGACACCGTGAGGACATTTGGAAGAATGTGATGAACAGGTCTTCTGGTGCTAACCTTCTGTATGTTTGCAGGTGTTGCGTGGATAAAATCAACGTGGAAAACGATTTCATTCGATTTTTTTTTCTGGCAACACCCTTTTTCGTGACGTTAATAATGTGAACTATTAAAAAAATATTTTTTGTAGTTTAACGTGCATACCAAAAAAACCAGCTGAACACACACACACACACACACTCGAGAGCAAAAAAATATATAAATAAAAAAGAAAAAAAAACCTGCAGAAACCTTTGTTTAAGGTGGAGAAGGGGAAAGATCAAATTAAGTGGTATTTAGGGTGTTTGCTTTGAGACTGGATATCGTGGTGTAGTTTATTTTGACCTGGACGCTCGTAGTCCTCCATGTCACCAAACTCAGCTTGCCAGTATGCCTTTAGTCACTTAAAACATGCTTTTCGTTTGGAAAAAAAGGGCCTTTTTTTTTTTCCTTTAAATATTCCGGTCTTTACGTCATTCACAGAAAGGAGGGGATGGCTAAAATGATTTCTAGTTTGTGTTATCGTGGTTTTTATTAGATGCACAACTTAATAAAGTATTACAGGGTAATGTTAAGTACCTTTTAAGCCTGCACTTGAGCTTCATTCCTTTTTAGCTTGAGAAACTCAAGACAGCATCTGTATGAATCCAGAGTCCATACCCTGAAACCAGTTCTCTCTGGCAAGTGGATCCTATATACTAAAGATTAGAAAAGAGAACTTGACTTTAAATTTTTATTTGGTGGTGAGTTTAAATAATAGGTTATTTAGATGCTTCTTGTAATGAGAGGGGAGAATAGGGCTGTATGGTTGGATGTTGGGTTTATCTGGGATTTTAATTTACTTGAAGGAATTTAAGGGGTAGATTTTCTCTCCATTTACTCTGTTGCTGTGATGACACTTGTTTATTTTTGCTATTTTTAAACCAATTTTAAGTTTTAAATACATGTACTACAGTGAACCTTGAGAGATTACTCTAGCAACATACTTGATCTTAATAGCTGTATGAAAGAACAAATGAAACTTTCCCCCTTTATTTCAAAGAGGGGATCTTTGGAGGAAGATAGGTGTATGTGATGTCTTGCTATGCAGCCCAGGCTGGGCTTGAATTTGTAATCCTTCTGTCTGGGTTACCCAGCCACCAGCATTTCTAAGGGATTCTCTCTCTCTCTCACTCTTGCTCTCGTTTTCAGGTGTGGGTGTGCCTGTGGAGGCTACAGATCAACCTCGGATGACATTTCTCAGACTTTCAACCTTATTTTTTGAAACCAAGTCTCTCATCAGCCTGGTACTCCTGATTTTGGCCAGGTTGACTGGTCAGGGAGGCCGAGAGATCCAGTTGTCTCTTGGAAAAACCGAGATTATGGGGCTGAAGAGATGGCTCAGCAGTTAAAAACACTGACTGCTCTTGCAGAAGACCTGGGTTTGATTCCCAGCACCCACATGGCAAGCTAACAACCGTCCATTATTCTAGTTCCAGGGGATCTGATGCCCTCGTCTGACCTCCTTGTGCATTGCATGATAGGGGTGCACCTACCTACATACAGGCAATGCACTCATACACATAAAATAATTTTTTTTAAGAAAACAGAGATGACAAACAGAATCCACCACACTGAGTTTTTTAAAGTGGGTTCTGGGGATCAATCCCCATACTTGCATGGCAAGTACGATACTAGCTAAGCTATTTTCCCAGCCCCATTTTAAAACTGTATATTTTTAGTGTTTAAAAAATAGGTTTCATTATGACATTTCTATGTATATATGCATAAAATTGTACTGTGCTCATATTTCTCCCCATTACCCTCTCCCTTCCTTTCCCCCCCAAATAGTCCCTCTGCTTTCATGTCTTTTACATATGTATTTTTAAATATAGGCTCTACACCATGTGACAGAGCATGTTAAATGCATCTCCCCCGCCAAGGGAGATCTCTCCTCTTTCTGTTGGGGGAGTGGATCTGTGTAGCCCAGATTGTCCTGCAACTCACCCCAGGCTAGCCTCAAATTCATGTTGCTCCTCCTGCTTCAGCCTCCTTAGGGTCATCAGGCACAACTCCCTGAAAGAGGGTTCTCGAGTGTAGGTTCTATAGAATCATTTAATGCATTCTACTGATACTAAGATTAGCTTTCAGCTAGGGATATAGCTCAGTGGTAGAGTGCTTGCCTAGCATGCTTGAGGTCCAGTATTGAAGAAAAAAAAAAAAAACAGTATTTGAAGCTGCTGTACTATTGACAGTAGTCAGGAAATGGAACCAAGCATAGATGTTCATCAGTAGATGAATGGAGTCAGGCATAGTACGTGTCTCTAATCCTAGCACTTAGGAGGTAGAGGCAAGAGTCAGGCTTTCAAGGCCAACCTTGGTTATGTAGAGAGTTAAAGGCAAGCCTAGAGTGCATGGGGACCCTGTCTCAAGAATAAACCAAAAAACCCCAACCAAACCAAAAAATATATAAAAAACCAGGAAAACAAAACTCAGATGAATGGGCAAAGAAATTTTGGTGTGTATACACAGTGGACTGTTATAAAGGTGTAAAGAAAAAAAAAAAAAAAAAAAAAAAACGAAACTGCATTTCCAGAAAGAATGTGTGCAACCGGAAATTCTATTAAGTGAGGTAACCCAAACTCAGAAAGATAAATATTACACATTTTCTCTCAGGTTTCTATCCTAGATGGATTTATTTACTTTATGTGTATGAGTGTGTTGCTTACATGTATGTGAGTACACTCATGTCGTGCAATGCCCACGGAGGACAGAAGAGGGCATCAAATTCTCTTGGAACTGGAGTTAGATGCCATATGAGTGCTGAGAAAGGGAGCCCAGATCGTCTTCAAGGGCAGCCAGTGCTCTAAGCCACTGTTCTTAACCACTGATTTTGTATGTATGCATATTTGTGGGTCTGACAGTAGGTCTTGAAACTAGAAAAGGAACTGAAAGAGGAGAAAAGGAGGTCTTGTGGGAGGAGAAGAGGGAACAACAGAGATGGTAATGGAATATATGGGACATAAAAGCAGAAAGGGGGCTCCTGGGGTAGGGAGGTGAACTGAGCAGGCCAGAGAAGGAAGAGCAGCAAAGACTTTGGAGGTGGGGTGCTGGAAAGGTGGCTCAGCAGTTAAGAGCACTTATAGCTCTTGTGTAGGAGCAGACTTCCGTTTGGGTTCCTCAGGCGGCCTTTACTCCAGCTTCAGGGGATCTGATGCCCTCTTATGGCCTCCTTGGGCACTGCACTTGTGCACAGTGCACAAACCCAGACACATAATTACATAATTAAAAAATAAAAAGAAACCTGCCAAACTGTATGAAAATTCCATGATGAAACCTATTAATGTTGCATGGTAATTAAAATAATAAAATGAATATAATTCAACATAAGGTTACCTTAACGTTATTTTCATTCACTTGAAATGGAAAATAACCTCCTGAATGCACTAAGGTTGATGTGATAAAATTAGAATGTTGTTTGGGGTAGGTTGCAGGTGATACTGCAGTTTGTACTTTGGGGGAAAATGAATACAAATACTTAGAAAATGTTATCTGTACACAAATCTTTTTTTTTTTTTTTAATTTTTGACACAGGGTCTCATATAGACCTGGCCTTAAACTCTGTTCAGAGGAAGATGATCTTGAACTTCTGATCCTCCTGTCTCCAGTCCAAGTGCTGGGATTGCAAGCATTCCCACCTCACCCAGTTCATACAGTGCTGGGGATTAAACCCAGGGTTCCATGCATGCTAGGCAACAATTCTGTGAAGTTGAGCCACATCTCAGTCCCTCTGGAAACTCTTCGTTTTTTGTGGTGCCCTTGTTCTGCTTACCCACCAGTGATGCCTTTAAGTTTTTTAAATCATTTTTTATTTTATGTTTTGCCTGCGTATATGTAGGTGTGCCCGTGTGTGCAATGCACATGGAGGCCACAAGAGGGCATTGGGTCCCCTGAAACTGGAGTTACGGACAGTTGTGTGGGTGCTAGGCACTGAGCCCCAAGTTCTCTGGAAGAGCAGTAAGTGCTCTTAACAGCTGAGCCATCTCTCCAGCCCCTAGTCATGCTGCCTTTCGGTTATTTTACTTCTGAGATGGAAATCTCCCAGTATGCTACTGTTCTTAGTGCTTCTGATGTGTGCCCAGTAAAACAAATGGGGACCAAGTGCCTGTTGGTGCAATCTGCTTAAGTACCTTTAACCAGCACATAGGGTCACCAGCTGCTATCCATCGTCATCTCAGGCTACATCAGTGTCACATGGGTTCTCGGGTTCTCTGCCTAAAATGCTCCCCCTTTCCCTTTTATTTCCAGGGGTTCACTTTCCTTTAGGCTTTTTTAGAATTAATGAAATTCCTTTGGTAATGTTTATTGGTGTGTGTCGACTGTGTATACACACGTTTTTGTGCATGGGTATGCATGTGTGAAGACCAAAAGAGCATTGGGTGTCCCTTCTTATCCACCTGTTACTTTGAGGCGTGGTGGTCCTACATTTTCTCAGCTAGTCTGGAAGTCAGCAAGTCCCAGCAATCCCCCTGTCTCTGCCCTCCTCAGAACTGGGGTTACAGGTATGCATGGGACACCTGGTTTGTTACACGAGTGCTAGGATCAGAACTCTGGTCCTTATGATTGCACAGATAGCACTCTTAACAACCGAGCCATCTCTTTAGTCCTGAGTTTCTTCCTGTGTATACCTGAGGTAATTCTGGCTGTGTTAGAGTAACTTTCTGATTCTCCTAGATCAGTATTCACTCAGTGTCTACTGTTGTCGCCAAACCTGAGTAGACTGAGGCCCCGACTGCCTGGGGATGAATGCCAGCTCTCTCCTTCCTTCTTTGTTATCCCCAGAGAAACTAACATCTCTGAGCTTCAGTTTTCTCATCTTTTTTCCTTTGGTGGTGAGGGACAGGATTTTATATTGTAGCCCGGGCTGGCCTGCAACTCAGTGTGTAGCTCATGCTTACATCAAACACCAAACAGTTCTCCCTCAGCCTCTGAAGTGCTGGGATTATAGGCATGAGTCACCATACCTACCTCATCTATCTTTCTCACCTCCTTTTTTGTTTGTTTGGTTTTTGTTCGTTTTATTTTCTTCTCACATAGGATCTTATGTAGCCCAGGCTAGCCTCTAATTCACTATGTTGGCCTTAAACTCCTGACCCTTCTGGTCTTCACCTACTAAGTGCTAGGATTGCAGGCATGTGCCACCATGTTAGGCTCTCATATTTTATCTTTTTGTTTTTGGGCTGTTTTTTTTTTGAAACATTGTCTTCCTGTAGCTTCGCTGACTTGGAATTCAATATAAACCAGGCTGGCCTTAATCTCAGAGACCTGCCTGTCTCTGCCTCCTGAATGCTGGAATTAAAGGTGAGCTATTTTAGTCTTTGATTTATTTATTTTTTTTATGTGTATAAGTGTTTTGCCTGCATGTATGTAGGTGTACCATGTGCATGAGATACTTAAATAGGTCAGAAGAGGGCAGTGAAACTGGAGTTATGGATGGTTGTTATGAACTAGGAACCAAACCCAAGTCCTCTGCAAGAGCAACCAGTGCTCTTAACTGCTGAGCCATCTCTCCAGCCTCTATTTGTTTTTTTGAGACAGAGTCTAGCTCTATAGCCCAGGCTGGCCTTGCAAACTGGTGGCAATCCTCCTGCCTCAGCCTATTGAGCACTGTGATTACAGGTATATGCCACTACTCTTGGTTTGTTATATCACCTTTAAAATAGACCCAAAGACAAGCATGGAGGTGGAGCATTGTCTTTAGGATGACATAGTGAATATCTGTCCGGAAAGCCCTCCAGAGAGTTAGCCATTATTAGATGTGTGTATCTTCCTATTAGATTATTAGCTTGAGCAAGGGATGGGTCCAGTTGTGCCTCCCTGGGTGCCGCCTGGTACAGAAGGGAGATGGATGGCTATCCTACGCTTCTTAAGAGTATGTGTGTGCACAGTAGATCTGTAATCTTTGCCACTGGTGTTATACAAGAAGCAGCTACACTGGGTTGAGTGCTCAGTAAATAGGAGTTGGATTACAGAAGTGTGTTGATGGAGAAGTCAGATAATGAAACTACAGGTCACGTGTTCTGAGGTCTGTCAGGTTTTTATTGCATTCTGCAGGTAATAACTGTTCAACTGAACTAAACTTGTTTGCCCATTCTTAGTAAGCCAAAACTCATGAGACTAAGCGTTCTCTAACATAAAAAGGTTTATTGGTTTGTTACAGATGATAACCAAGAAGAAAGAGTGGCCCGAGGGTGAGTTCCCTTAGCTATAAGCAGCAAGGATTGGTGACAGTTGAAAAATGTCTGGTAGATCTAAAATGAAGACTTGATAAAGAAAAATTGGGGAAGGCACAAAGTATTTACATTTAGTCTCCATCAACTGTTGCCAAGATTGTTGCCTCTAGATTGGCTGGGACTGCAAGCAGAATGCTATCACAATGCATGCTGGGGCTGGAGAGCTGGCTTAGTGGTTAAAAGCACTGCCTGCTCTTGCAAAAGATCCAAGTTCGAATCCCAACACCCACATGGCGGGTGACAACCGTCCATAATTCCAGTTGTTTTGTATCCAGCACCTTCTGTCCTCTGCAGGCGTTGCATGCTATGGGTGCACCTACATACATGCAGGCAATATACTCATACACATAAAAATAAATTATAAAAAACCATTTTTAACATGCATTTTTAAAAGTTAAAGTTTTTTTTTTTTCAGATAGTGTCTCAGATTTGCAGTGTAGCTGAGGCTGACCTTGAAATCCTGGTCCTCCTGCTTTCACCCTCCTAGTACTGGGATTACAGGCATGCACCGTCGTGCCTGGCTATAGAACGATTTTTGACTAACTTTCCTCATCTCTCCTTTCTCCTTAGAGTTCCTCTGTAATTAAATTTAGGATACCTCAGAACTTCTTTAAAAATATTTATCTTTATGTTTATCAATTTTTGCCTGCATGCATGTATGTGTATCATGTGCATACCTGGTGCCTGTGGAGGCCAGAAGATGGCATTGAATCCCCTGAAACTGGAGTTACAGATTGTATGAGCTGCCATACAGGTGTTGGGCACCGAATTCAAGTCCTCTATAAAAGCACCAAGTAGTTTTAAGTGCTGAGCCATCTCTCCAGCCTCAGAACTTTTAGGAAACAACTTTAAAAATATTTTATTTATATTTTTATTTCATGTGTATGAGTGCATTGCCTGCATATATGTAAGTGCACCCATGCATGTAATGGCACCCACAGAGGTCAGAAGAGGGCATTGGATTCCTTCCCCTAGAACTGGAGTTACAAACAGTTGTTAGCTACTATGTAGGTCCTGGGTGCAAGAGCAGCCAGTGCTCTTAACCACAGAGCCATCTCTCCAACCCCAACATGAGGGTTATTAATGCATGTATGCCTTTATTTGATATATTCTCCCCATTACCCTCTTTGTTCTCTCCTTCTCCTACTATTGGGGTCCCTTTTCTCTCCCCGAAATAGTTGTTTTTTTCCTTAAAAAATTATCTTCCATATATGAGAGAAAATGTGGTGACTGTATGAATCTGGCTTATCAAGACTAGTTTTAAGCACTTTGAGGCCTAGGGGTATAGCTCAATAGTACAGTGCTTGCAGAGGACCTGGGTTCGAATCCCAGCACCCAAATGTTGATTACCAACCAACCATGATCTTGGGTAGTTCCACTGTATTTTGAGGTTTAATGGGAGAGAGTTGGCATTAGGCATAGAAGATCTTACTGGGCAAGGCTACTTATTCAGCATTTGCTTCAGGGCCGGCAAGACAAGTCTCTGCCTGACCAAGTTGTCCTTGAAGAAGTTAGTTGGTTGATCTTAACCTGTGGAGTTAAGACTTGAGTACTAGTTTAGTCAACAAGCGTGGTGTCCAATTGAAGCGGTAGATACGTCAGATGAGCTTCTCAGCTTCGTTTTTCTGTCCCTACCTCCCCCGTTTATTTTTGTCACCCAACGTACCATGTTTATTTCTGCTGTATTTTACATCAACAACTTTAATCTCTTCTGAAAGAAGGGATCATAAATGAATGCCTGAACTTAATAAATACAGAACAGGAAATGTTTCTGCAGGTGGAGCCTCTAGGCACCTGAAGCCCTTTATTCAGCAGTGCTGTATTATCCCTGTTTCAAAACATCTTAATCTGTGCCATTAACTTAAATCATCAGAATTTTAAACGGTGTAAAACAGAATTTTCCTGCTGTGCTTATTTTTCAAACAGTCTGTACCCCAATTGGATTCCAGTATGTTCTCTTCCTTCAGCACCCCACTGACTGAAGAGGGAAGCGCATTGGAGAGGATGCAGAAGCCTCTTAAGTGGTTTTGCTCTTTTCTCACCTTATTAATTGTATGTGTTCAGTTTGTCTGAACACCAGTCCATGGGTGACAATTGGTAGTGAAATATTATGACAACCTTCAGTGCAAGTGTTCCTTGCACTTGGTAATTTTCCACTGTTGGAGATATGTGCTATGAACAAATTTAATAGTGATTATTTTCATTAACTAAAGAATATTATCTAAGCAGTTTAAGTTATATCTTCAGAAGAAAAGCTCTTTTTTAAAAAGTGCTAATTCTAATTATAGTTTCCTTCTGCAAAACATGTTCGTGCTTTCTTTCCCCTCACCCACGTAAATTTTCCCTTCACTTGATTTTGTTTTCATTAGCCATGAGGCTTTTTTAAAAAATAGAACAATTGCTTCTCATTAATGGTCCATTAATTTCTGTATATCCCTAATCTTCTGGGATAAGATTAACCCTTTTTATAGAAGAAGTGAGGACAGTGGACTGCTTCACTTTAATTTCCTAGTTGTCTTTCAGTTTCTTAGAATTTTGCCTGAAGGGGCTGAATGCCTTCCTACTGAAGTGTATTGAATGTCCTTTGTGGTGCTAATTTTATCTTTACTCCTTAAAATTTAAAGGATTCTTTCCTCTTTGGTAGGTGAAGATGATTTCAGAGTGAGTGCCTCTCATCAGTCCAAGCAGTTTAGACCCGTAAGGTACAGTGCTGTCTAATAGAACTTCATATGCAGATAGAAATATTGCAGATGTAAACTGTTCCATATGGTAGTCACCAGCCCCATGTGGCTATTGAGCACTGAGAAACTGAATCTTTTACTTGCATGTAATTGGAAAATAGATTTCTATAGCTGAACTGTCCAGTTAACTGAATGTTGACTTATATTGATTGATTAGGATTAGAAATGAGAAAGGAGTTCCCTATCACAAACAAGTTGCTTCAACCCCATCTGGGTTTCTCCTGTACAAGCTATCATTTTTGGCAGTTGTCTTTGAACTATTCTCACATGCTTTCAGGACACCGAGAACATAACGGATAGCTCCTATGGTTCGTGCTGGGTCTGTAACATGATGATGAAACCAGTAGATAAGATTTCTTTGACTCCTGGTGACTCTAGGATACCCATAGTCAGTTAGCCCCTCTCTGTTTCTGTCTCAGCTTGCCAAGTTGGTACCACCAAAGAGTAGAGGCAGAAGCTAAAGTCCTTAGATATACACCTTTGTTGGAGAAACTTAACTTACAGTGCATTTCCAGACAGAAGATGTCATTAGAATTCTGGTGAATTGTGGGGAGAATTTTTCTAGGAAAAGATTAGCAAAGATAGTTGGCAGGAAGTTGGATTATGAGCAGAGATAGTCACCAAACTATGTCTGGGTGAGAAGTTGGTGAGGGCATTTGGGGACAGTGGGTATCATGACTGAATTAGTCATGTTCCCTGTTCTGTAGGATGTGTATGCTGAAGAAGGTAAGTCCCAACTCTTGTTCCGTCTTGCTTCTCACAAACTGTTGCTTCAGGTATTGGCCCATAGAACTCAGTTGCTTGCCTGGCAGAGTAGTAAGTGATCTTACTGGTGCTTTCCAACTCTGTGATGCTGTGAACCTTCACGGCCAGCCCAGGAGGCAGAGGGAAAGAAAGATATGCCTGGTCTTCATTCTTATTGGTGGGCTTACCAGCCACAAATGTTTGGAGGCCCTGCTCTCCCTGGAGTCAAGCACAGAGGTTCTGCTCTCTCCTCTTTCATGGCTCCATCCCTATGACTGGTACCTTGGGTTAGACCTGTCACCCAGGACCGGATGAAGTTATAAGATCCTTATGGGCCCCTCTGTCCAGTTCACTTTCCTTGCCATGAGTCCCTCATGTTACTCTCTCGCTTTAACCTCCTCTTATGTCTGCCTGACACTTCCTAGTTAGTGCATCTAAATTGCTGGTGTGAGGACTTTCAGTCTTCCTGAGATGGAGCTGCCTCTTCCCTGTGTAGCCCCTCTCTCTAGCCAGGGACTACTGGCTCTTAGTGTCAGCACATTTCCCACATGTTCTTCCCTTTGTGCAGAATCCCCTTCTTCTCTATCTGCTGTCTTCATTCTTGTCTGTCCTGCTCATGCGTCACTATTTAGCTGTCACCTCACCTCCCTGAGGCTCTCTATAACTGCCTGCACTTTTAGTGTGTTTTTTTTTCCTCTTTGTCCTCCATATTCCATCACAGTGTTGGGTATGCTAATATAATTAAATAATATTCAAATAAAATTGAAAGTAAAATTTGGAAGTTAAACTTCACAAATATTAAGCATATAGTTGAATGAATTTTCATTTGTTTCTTGTTTTAGAGACAGGGTCTCATTATGTAGCCTAGCTGGCCTGGAACTTGCTATGTAAACCAGGCTGGCCTGAACTCACAGAGATATCATTCCACTGCCTTTAATCCCAAATTCTGGGATTAAAATTGTTTGTCACCATGCCTGGGGTAGTCTAATGAATTCTTATATAACCAATGTGAAGATTAAGAAATGAAATATTTCCATTCCCCAGAAGCCTTATTGCTGCCTTTTCCTAGTCAGTAACTCATGCAGGTAACCACTGCTCTATCTTTTTATGACAGATCAGTCTTGATTGTTTTAAATTTTATTAAAATAGATTGATATAGTATATACTTGTTTATTGTGATAAAATATAACATTAAATTTACTGTTTCAGTTGATACATTGTTACATGCCTGTATAATCCTAGTATTTTGTAGGCAGAGGCAGAAGGATCAGGAGTTTAAAACCAGCTTAGGCTGTAGAGTGAATTTGAGGCCAGCCTGGGTTACATGAGACCCTGTCAAAAACACTGACAATTTTTTAGTCATTCATCTTAAAGTATATACTTTAATGGTATTAAAAATAACATATTCTTGTGCTACCGCCCACCACTATCCATCTCCAGAACGTTAAAAATTTGTCAATTACCTCATTTTTTTCTGTTTTTCTTTCTACTCAAGAAACCTGTGCTGTTACAGGACAGCTCGTTTCTTTTTATTTCTGAGTATTGCATTGTGTTCGATATGTAGTATAAGTTGTTCTGTTCATTTTTTATTGATAAGACAGTTGGGTTATTTCATTCATTAATATTTTGAGACAGGGCTTGCGATTTAGTCATGTCTAGCCCAGGAATTACTTTGCAAACTAGGGTGACATTAAACTTTCAGCAATCCTCCTGCCTCTACCTTATGAGTGCTGAGATTATAGGGGTTCACCACTGCATATGATTTTCTTTGTTTCTATTTTTGTTTGTTTGGCTTTTTGAGACATAGTCTCATGTAACCCAGATTGTCTGTGAACTCAGTATGTAGCTGAAAATCACCTTGAATTCCCTGTCCTCCTTCCTCTGTCTCTCAAATGCTTGGTTTACCCATCTGTACCACTATACCCAGCTCTTTCCCACTTATTATGCTTTTGAGTAAAACTGCTATAAATGTTTTGTTTGTACACACATCTTGGAAATGTATGAATGCATTTCTACTGGTTATATACCCAGGAGTGGAATTGCTTGGTCATATGATAGGTATGTATTTGGTTTTAGCAGGTATTGGCAGGCTATTTTACAAAGTGGCTTGTATTCATTTTCTATTGCTGCTGTTATGACAAACTTAGAAGTTTAAAGCAAAGTGAGTTTATTATCTTTTAATTCTATAGGTCAGGTGTTTGAAAATCAAGGAGCCAGCAGAGGCTTTCCAGAGGCTCTGGAGAAGAAGCTGGTTGCTGCATTGCTCAGCTCTTGGCTCCTTCCTCCTTTTTCCAGAGCAGCAATGTCACCCCTGTGATTCTCCAGCTCCAGTCTCTGCTTCCCTTGTCACAGCAGGTCATTCTTGACTCCAGCTCTCTTAGCTCCTTGTGTTTTAACTTGGGCCTTAACTTAGTCTCCTCATGTGTGCATGTAGGTATATGTTCACATGTGTGTGCTTATGGAAGTCAGAGGTGGCATTTCCCCAGTCACTCTGCATGTATTTTAAAATATTTATTTATTTCCATTTTAATGTGTATGAGTGTTTTGCCTGAATGTAAGTGCACCTGTTTGTGACGTGCCCATGGAGGCCAGAAGAGGGTGTCAGATTCCTTGGAACTGGAGTTACAGATGATTGTTAGCCACTGTGTGGGGTGCTGGGAACCAAACCCAGGTCCCCTACAGAGCAGTAAGTGCTCTTAAGTACTAAGCCTTCTCTCCAGCACTTTCTAGTTTCTGAAGATATGGTCTCTTAGGGAACCTGAAGCTCACTGATTCAGCTAGACTAGCTGGCCCAGTGAGCTTCAGAGATCTTCCTTTACCTCCGCCCCAGCATGGGGATTACAGACACACACCAAAGTGCCGGCTTTTTTCTGGCAGTCCAAACTCAGGCCCCTGTGTTTCTTTAGCAGGCACTTTACTGACTGAACCACATGCCCAGTTCCCTACAAAGTACATAAGGTCTGGAGACTAGAATGGAGACATCTGGGGGAATGGCGTCATTTTTGCCAACATGTGGCTCGACTATTTTGTATTCCCGTGAGAGTTCGATTTCTCTACAGACTTGTCAGTACTGTTATCCAGTCTTTTTCATTGTAAGCATTTTGTGGACCTGTGAGAGAATGTTCATGGTTGCTACCTCTAGAAGTTGGTCCTCAATTCTGCCGTTGATGGCTTTGCACTAATTTGCCTGCGTTGCACAATAAATATTTGTTTACTTCCCTCTGTCTTTGCCAAACTTAGCATTACTTCATGAGGTAGAGTATATAACAACTGGCTGAATAAATGGTCGGTCCTTGGATGCTAAAGCTCACTTAGAATAGTTTTCAGCAGAGCAGGGAAGCAGAGCTGAGATGTAAGTGAAAACCCATGCTTACAGTCCTGTCTGCCTCAAACCCTGGACCTCAAGTAGCTAGGGTTTCTCCTCAGTAAAAATAGGACTAGATCTAAGAGCCTTGCCTCTAGTTTCTGCTTGTTGTCTTTCTCATGATAGTTAATCTATAAGTGAATAATGCTCTAGAAGGAGATTTGGGCTTTAACTCCCAAGGGCGTTGGTTGGGCATTACTTCATTGTGTATGTAAATGAGAAAAATGCAGTTCCGGCAGGCTTCTGGGAAACCTCCTGATCTTAAAGTCTTTGCAGAGACACAAGTTTTCCTTTTCGTAGGACTCTGCTCATGTAGCAACATAACTTCCAGTCAAACTTGCTGAAGGGAACATTTGAAGGTAATAGTATTTTCTAGATCTTGGGAAATGTCATGTGTATAGACTTAAACCCGTCTTGGAAACTTGAGACTGAAATGTTTGGGGAAGGTGGAGCCAGAATGGAAATGAACTTCAGGTGCTCCTAGACTCAAGGTGCTGGTGAGTGCAGATGTCTTGGCATTAGAATTAAAGAAACTTAGAAGTAGACCTGGTAGAAGACAAGGCCTACAAGATTGTGGTTTCCCTTGGGAAAATCCTAATGGAAGTAACTATTTTCTGCATTCTCATTTACTTTGTAGTCTGCTTTGATGGGTATATACCTGGTTTCATGAGGGCTATAAGGTTTCCAGGGCCTCAGTGTTATCTTGCCAGGGTGCCACAGTATTGGCAGTATCGCTGCAGCTTAGTGTTACTTTGACCCACTGGTGTGGGGTGTGGTGTGTGTGTGTATGTGCAACTTCCCATGTGTGGTGAAGGACTTGCCCACCCCTCACAGGAATACTGCTGTCTTCTACCAAAACCTGCGTGGTTTATATTTGGAACAAAAAAATAGAGTTCATCTTTTTGAGAAAAATGCTGTCTCAGGGTAGGAATTAATGTAGTACGTCTGTGACATACTTCTGGCTTCTGTTTAAAGGTGCATGACAGTGTTAGAGCTTTAGTGATTTGGATAATTGCATGTGTGATTCACAGACTAATCTGAAAGAAGCCAGCCATGCCAGGACGGAGGCATGCTGGAGCCTTGTGTTGTAAGGCCAGGATACTTACCATAAGGGGTCCAACAAGGTGAACAAGATGTGGCCCTGTATTGATGGAGTCTGGGGGACTTCTTTGATGCGAGCTCCTCTCTGCTTTATCTGAATTTTGGAGGTCAAATTACTGCATTCATGCTAAGAACTCTCTTGGATTTTGAGCATCTCTCTCTTTGCTCCCCATCTTCTTGGACCAGTGAGGCTGAGAGACTGGCCTTTGGGAGTTTCATTCTGTAAATTCGAGGTCTGGAAGGGATCATGAAAGAATGTGGGATGAGCTGCCCCCTGTAATCAATCAAGTTTTTTTCCAGGCTAGATAATGGGTCTCAGCTGGAGGGGCAACCCTCACCTCTTGGGTCAGGAAGTTCTTCATGTGGCTACAAATTTCTCTCCTCTTGGTGTGACCTCTGTGGATAGGTAGAAACAACCACCTGGCATTCTTTTTGACAAACTTGCATAAGCACAGTGGCTGAGACAGACTGCTTTTGTAGGCTACACCACCTCTGGTTCTTTAACCTTCCACCACATACATGACTTTGGGAATTTGTTACTTTGCCTCTATGTCCTAACCATTTGCACAAATTACCTGTAATGTAGCTCTTTTACCTCTTTCTGGATAAGAGTTTATGACTTAATTGCTTAATCTAATCACACACTAGCTTGATCACTAAAGTTACTTTCTTGACCTTTTTATTTTATTTGTTTTGGTTTTGAAACAAGGCCTCATTTTGTAGACCAAGCTGCCCCTGAACTCATGGTATAGCCTAATATAGCCTTGAACTGGTGGGGATACTCCTGCTTCAGCATCCTAAATGCTGAAATTACAGATGTGCACCCCCATGCCTGGCAATAAACTTCACTCCTTTTGGGGGAGTACTGGAGGTTGAACCCCTAGGGCCTCTTACATGCTAGGTAAACACTCCACTACTAAGCTATATTCCCATCCTTTCTTGGCCTAAGTTTTATTTCATCTTGTTTTGTTTTCCTTTGCTTTATTTTATTTTGTTTTGTTGGTTTGAAACAGAGGCTCACTGTGTAGCCCAGGCTAACATTGATCTTATTATGTAGCCCAGGTTAGCCTTGAACCTGAGATCCTCCTGCCTCAGGCTCTTGAATGCTGGGATTACAGGTATGTTCCCTGGCTTTATTGTCCATTCTAGTCTCAGCTTTTTATCTGTAAAATAAGGATAATAACCGGAACTTCTTGTGGAGTTGACATGAGGATTATACAAGGTAATACATGAAAACTGTTTGGCACAGTGTCTTGCATATAGGAAGTGCTCCACAAACAAAATGTGCTTGCTATCATCTCTATATCAAGTAGACTTGGTTATATCTATACGCAAAATGTTTTTGTTATAGTATGTGTTGATATACAGCCTACCTTCTAAGAAGCTGGTGACCTGGTAAGATTAGGCTATCTTACTAACTTACTATAATCTAAGACAAATATTGACAAGTACCACAAATAGGAATTTAAAAATGGACCATGAAGCCAGGCATGGTGGCACAGGCCTTTAGTCCCAGCACTCAGGAGGCAAAGGCAGGTGGATCTCTTGTGAGTTCAAGGCCAGCCTGGTCTACATAGTGACTTCTAGGCCAGCTGGGGCTACCGGAAGACCCTGTCACAAAAAGACAAAAAAAAAAAGCCATAAAGTCATTGATAAGCAGTTTGTTTTGGCTGGAGAAATGGAGTCAAGGTTTCTATCTCCAGAAGTGTCTTGAGCAGGTGATTTTTTTTGGAAGGGACACCCACTTACACTTGGGTGTCCCACAGTTAACAAGATAGCATTGGCAGAAAGTCAGCAGTTACTAGAGGCCTATGTCTTGTGCCATGTGCTTCAGTTTCTGCACATGAATGTTACCTTTTCTCCCATTCATAAGAGGAAATTACATTATTAATTTATATATTGAAATTCTTTTGTTAAAAAGGAGTTTAGCCAGGCATGGTAGTGCATGCCTTTAATCCCAGCACTCAAGAGGCAGAGATAAATAGATTTTTGTGAGATCAAGGCTACCCTGGTCTATCTAGGGAGTTCCAGGCTAGTGGGGTCTACAGGGAGATTCTGTCTCAAAAAAAAAATAAAAGTAGTTTTTTATTTTAAATTAAATAAAGTTTATGTATGTGTCTTTATGCTGGTGTGTACATGTGAGTGTAGGTGCCTGCAGAAGCCAGAAGAGGGCTTCAGATCCCCTGGAGATGTAGTTACAGGTGGTTGTGAGCTACTTGATATGGGTGCTGGGACCCAAACCTTGGTCTTCTGTAAGATCAGTACATACTGTAAACCATTGAGCCACCTCTCCAGCCCTTATTTTGAAATTCTTTTAAAAATGTTTTATTTATGATTTTTAAATTATTTTATGTGTATGAGTGTGTCTTCATGTATGTCAGTGCACCCATGTCTTGCAATGCCCACAGAGGTCAAAAGAGGGTGTTGGATCCCCTGGAACTGGAGTTATGGATGGTTGTTAGCTGCCATGTGGGTGCTGGGAATTGAACTGGTCTTCTGCAAGAGCAACCAGTGCTCTTAACCACTGAGTTGCTTCTACAGCCTTGAAATTCTATTTTAATTAAAAAAAAAAAACTTTTGAGACAAGGTCTTGCTATGTAACCCTGGCTAGCCTGGAACTCTGTATGTAGACCAGGCTGACACTGAACTTCCACAGATCCACCTGCCTCTCTCTCCTGAGCTGTGGGATTAAAGGCATGCTCCACCACACCAGGCCTCTACTGAAATTCTTAAAGTGTACAGTTGTATGCTGTTGACGACGTTGTGCAGCAAGCTGCCTTACCTTTCCTCCTGCTGTAAGCACACTAGAGTCTAGGACCTAGTCCTCACTGTCCTAGATAAGCTTTCTTCTCCCATTTTGTGCACTTAATATTTTCCAACAGACAGAGGAGGAGAGGTACACACTTACTTTTTGTCCCTTATCCCCTTTGATACACAGTGCTAGATGCTTCATTCCACACATAGGCTGAGAGGTTAAGAGAAAATATATGACTTTCTGGAACTGTAGAAACTGTAAGACTTGATAAGCAGAGCTGTATGGCAGGCTGTACGTTTTTAGGTTTAGGAATTTAGACTCTGTACTGGCCTTCATGGGCAGCATTCTACATGTGGCTCTTTCATTAACATTTGAGTGACACTAAAAATTGAGTTTCTTGGTTGGGGTGTAGCTGCATTTGGTGGGGTGTTTGTCTAGCATGCATGAGGCCCTTGGTTCAGTTCCTAGCAATGTATATACAAATTTCTCATTTGGGGTTGCACTCGCCGTGTTTCTAGTGCAGCAGCCCATGCAGGTCAAGGGTGTTGTCTTACAGTTGTAGTTACTTAACAGACAGGAAAATAGATGTGCTTTTGGTGTATTTTATCTTTCTTCCAAATACTAAGTTTAATGTATAAACATTAAATCTGAAATTATTTTGATCTTCTTATATTTATAATACAAGAAAGATGTTCCTTTTCTGCAGTATATTTTGTGCTATCTTATTACTCTATTAGATTTATAGTTTTTTAATTAAAAGGACAGTTTAGCTCACTAAAAGAAGGTTAAAATATTATTTTCCCCTCTGAACATTTGATAGTTTTAACCCATGAAATGATCTTACAGTAGACAAATAGAGAAAAGTCCCCACCGAATTAGTTATGTTTGTAGATAGAAGAGCCACATGCAAAGAGTTCCAGGAAAGACTCGAGGCATGGGGATTCTCAGAAGACATGGCAGCAGGCTGTGGGAATTTAAGAATTCAAGGTGAGCAAAGGTATGCAGGTAAAATGTGTTTAGTCTTTCCCTCAGGTAGAAACTCAGGAAAGGAAATCTGTGTATCTGTCACTTCCTTGACTGACATAGATAGAACGAAATGTCTTTTACAAAAGGACAGATTTTCAGAGTTGTTTCTGTCTGCAGTTCGTTTTAAGTAATCACTTCAAAGTATGCCAGAGAAGCTGGGCATGATAGTGTATGCCCGTAATCCCAACACTCAGGAGACTGAGGCAGGAGGATTGCCATGAGATCAAGGCCAACCTAGGATGAATACTGAGTTTGGGATACAGAATGAGGCCCTGTCTCAAAAAAAAAGGAAGAAGGACGGAAAGGAAGAAAATTTGTCACAATGTCAAGTGTGGATTCTTAGAGGTAAGGACCTTAATTTTTTAAATTGCTTTTTATTGTGATAATATATACAGTATAAACTTTATCATTTTATCTATTTAAGGGTATAAAGTTCAGTGGCATTAAGCATATTTACCATATTGTGGAAACATTACCACTGTCTATTTTGAGAACATTTTCAACATCCCAAACAGAAGTTCCATATCCACTGAACAATAACACCCATTCCACTTCTCTCTTGTGGCTTCTGTCTATATATTTGCTTTTTTAGGTACCTTTTGTCAGTGGAAGCCATACAAAAATTTATCCATTTGTGAATCACATACTTAACTCGGCATAATGACTTAACAGTTCAGTCATTTCGTAGTGTGTGCTGGCTCCTTTTTAAGGGTGAACAAGTCATGGTCTGAATATACCACATCTTGTTTACTCATTGATCAGTGGGCTCTTGAGTTGCTTCCTCTTTTTGACTATCATGAATAATGCTTCTGTAAACATAGGCATGAACAGGCCTATTTGAGTTCTTGCTTGATTTCAATTCTGTTGGTTATGTTCCCCAAAGTAGAATTCCTGGATCATGTGGTAATTCTTTGTTTGGTCCTGAGTATTAGAAAACCAAAAATTATTTTTGATATATAATTAACAAAGCATAAATTTTGGTCTTTTTTCCATAGTAAATTATTTTGATTATTATTTCATCTGAAGACAAATTTTATTCTTATAAAGTATACAATTCAGTGGTTTCTAGTTTATTAGAAGGTTGTATATTCATTTCTTCTATTCACTAATTTAAACCTTAAAAACTAGAGGGAGAGAATCTTAAATGCGGCTCAGGTATCAGTAGGGGAACCTTCAAGATTAGTACAAAGTAATTTTTGCAAAAAGGTGGTTTGTAATAAAATCCTTGAAATGCCATTCGGTCTTTAGCAAGAATACGCTGCCCACTACGAGGCTTTCAGACCTAAGTTCAGAGTGGTTCCCCTGCTACCTGACATATTTTCAGGTACCCATGGGAATTTCTTTTGTGGAACAGGATGTTGTGAAGAACTTCACAAGTGGGTCAGATTAGCCCAGCAGTGCTTTGGAAGCCTGGCTTCTACAGTAGACTCGCCTTCGTATGGTATTTGCCTTGCTACACTACCACTAAACCATTCCTCAACCTCCTCTGATTCTGATCCCACACTGTGCAGCTGCGTGTGTTTTCAAGCATACAGCAGGCTGTTTAAAATAAATGTCTTTAATATTTGATTGTTAGATTCAGCATGTTCTGCTTTGGAGCAAAGAATAAGACTTGTTTGGTTTTGTTATGTGTCTGGTTCATACATACCGGGGGGCTCTGGCTTTCCCTTATTCTCATCTTAAAGTTTTATTTTCTTTATTTTAAAATGCTTTGAATGATTTTTGCATATTTTTATTGGGTTATTGTGTATTTCATATAATAAAATTTAATCAAATTTAGAGGCCCTCCCCCCATCTTCACCCCTATAGCCCCCCCCACTGGATTTTATGCATCCTATTGTATATGTTAAGTCCTATCCAATCAAGCATTTGTATCTAGATGTCCTTCAGTGCAAGTTCCTCCATTGTAGTCTGTTCAGCCTACCTAGAGATCTTAAAGAAGATCTGCTCTCCCTCACCCAGCATTGGTTAGTTGCTAGTATTTCCTAGGCTAAGGTTGCAGCCCGCTGCCCATTTCCTTCATTCTATGCTGGGTTTTGTCTGATTGAGTTGGCATGGGTCTTGTGCATGCTGTCACCATTGTTGTAAGTTCATATGAGCAAGTTCCCAGGGCCTGAAAGTCTCTGTTTGTTTATGTTCCTGCACCAATCCCAGTTCTTACCATCTTTCTGCCCTCTCTTCTGCAGTGATCCTTGAGCAGTAGATGGGTGAGGTTTAATAAAGGAGTCCTATCCAGGGACACACACTCTACAGTCTCTTATTCTCTAAAACCTAGCCTGCTTTGGCCTTCTTTGTGCATTGCACTTGGTGTATGAGGAAGATTCTCTGGTGAGAGCTGAGGGGTGTATTAGTATTCTCCCTACCACCTGTTCTGCTATGTTCCATGAGCCTTAGGTGTAGAGGTCCCACTGTAGATGTGTCACTTAGGGCTGGGCATCTCTCAGACATCTATTCTTTGTGGGTGACCTGTTGTGGAACATTGTAACAGTCTCTGTTGCAAAAGGAAGCTTCTTTGATGAGTGGTGTACAATATTCTTGTCTGTAAATATAAGGGTCTATATTTAAAAGATTGTAAGAATTTCATTTGTTTAGAAATATGACAGAAATAGGGTTTTATGTAGGATCTCTGTATGACCTCTCCAACCATGTATTTGACTGTGTTAACAGTGCCTCCCGTGAGTTCCTTCCCATTGATCAGGCTTTAAGTCCAGTTAGATAGCTGTTGATTACTGCCCCCCCGCAGATAACAGTGCCACTACTGCACCAGTAGTTTGCTATGCCAGTTGTTGTGGTTATTAGGCTTTATAGCTGGTTTGAACCATTCATTGATTTTTCTCCTACAGCAGATGCATAGTATCCTCTAGAACTATGAGAGCTAGACTTCAGGGAGAAGACTTCCAGGTCAGTTACAGCTCCATTGGTCCAAGTCCTGTGTCTGAAGTATGTCCTGTCTTGAGCAATAGGGTCTTACCTTCAAGTTCTGGGAGGTAATCAGGGACTGTGGCTATAGCCCATGTAATTTTGGGAATCTCTTGGACTACTCTGACCAACAACTCAAATGAAGGTTCATCCTGCTTGGCACTGTGTTCCTGTTACATAGCCTTCAACTATACACATGCACTATTGTTGAGATATTTTGTCTTTTTCAGTGTTTTTTTGTTAATACATATCCCTCTGGCACTTTATGCCACCTAAGCTTTATTTATCTCCGCCCTCCATTCCCCTCCCTCCCCAGTTTTAAGTGCCCCTATTTTTCCCTTGATAATACCTGTCTCCTACTGTCCCCTCTCTCTTGAGTTCCTTCTTCCCCTTTACTCCCATGGTTCCTTGTATGTCCCTCCCTCCTCCCTTCCAAGTTGAATACTCCCATTTTCCTCATTTCCCCCTTGGTAACATCTATTTGCTACTATCCCCATCTTTCAGGCTCTTTCTTTTCCTTTACCTTGGTGGTTCCTTTCCATTTTCCTGGTTCCTACTGTTATCAGGATATATACTCACAAAAAGGATTGGTGCTGCAATCTACAAATGAAGGAGAACATATGTTGCTTGCTTTTCTGAGTCTATGTTACTTCCATCCATTTATCTTCAAATTTCATCTTTTCATACCTCTGAGCAGAGCACCATTGTGTAAATATACCATACTTTCATTATCCATTCATTAGTTGAGGGATATTTAGGTTGTTTCTATTTCTTACCTATTGAAAAAAGAGCAGCAATAAACATGGATGTACAGGTGTCTCTACAGTAGGATGAGTCCTTTGGGTTTATGCTAAGGAATGGTATAATTGGATCATATGGTAAATTCATTTTTAGGTTTTTAAGAGTTCTCCACACTACTTTTCATAGCAGTTGCATGAGTTTACACTCCCACCAGTAGTGAATGAGCATTCCCTTTCCCCACATCCTCGCCAGCATTTGGTGTCTTTTTTTCCCTTGATCTTGGACAGTCGGGGGTAAGATGAAATCTTAGTGGTTTTGATCTGCATCTTAATTACTAAGAATGTTGAGCACTTTTAAAGGTGTTTCTTAGCTATTTATATTTCATTTGAGAACTCTGTTCAAGTCCTTAGCCCATCTTTTTATTGGGTTGTTTACTTTCTTGTTTCTTTGTTTTTTGAGTTCTTTGTGTATTCTGGATATTAATCATCTGTTGGATGTGTAGCCAGTGAAGTTTTCTCCCACCTAGTGGGTTTCTTCTTCACTTCCTTGGTTGTTTCTTTCGTTGTACAGAAGCTTTTTAGTTTAATGAGACCCCACTTGTTGATTGTTGACCTTAACACCTGAGCAACTGATGTCCAATTTTGAAAGTCCTTGCCTATACCTATATCTTGTAAGGTACTCCCTCTTTTTTTTTCTAGCTTTCAGAGTTTCATTCTCTCTGTGTGAGGCTGGTTTTCTTCTCACTTGCTTGTTTGTAAGGATTACAGAGATGGGCCAATGAAAGAATGGGGCAGAAAACTGATCTGGGATTGATCTATGATGTGGGCTGGAAGTGATGAACTGAGGGTTCAGGGCATGTCTCATTTTAGTGCTGGGACAGAAATGCCTGCTTTGCAAATGTACCATTTGGAATGTACATTACACCATGTGTAAATTCTGGCACTTTATCCACCTAACAGAGCAAATATTTAGTAGTCAAAGTACAACTTCAAAAATCTGCACTTGGGAGGCGGAAGCAGGTGAATCTGAGTTTGAGGCCAGTCTGGTCTATATAGCAAGTTCCAGGGCTATGCAGGTGAGACCCTGTCTCAAAAATGCAAATATTAATATTTAGTATAGGAAGCACTGTTACTGACTGAGAACATACTGGTTCAGTAAAGCTTTATTTCTTTCTTTTGTAGTTAAGTATACTTGGTTTAGGTCCTGGTTCTTCTTTTACTACTTATGTGATTTTGACCTAAGTTATTTTACCTCTCCAGAAACTTCCTCTCTTTCTCCTTAGAAGGGAAGAGTAGCAATTCTGACCCCATGAGATTCTTGTAAGATTAAAATATAACAATACATGAAAAGCACTCAATATAGCACCTGACACAGCTCAGCCAATGTTAGTAAGCATTAAAAGACTGCTGCAATACTTTTTTTCTGGGATGCACAGAGCCACCTATTCACCCCATATAGAACAATGATAGAGCAAAGAAATGATTCCGTCCACATCCATTTATGTGAACCAATGTTATTAAGGTTGCTTATAGGAACATGAGTGATCAGGGCAGCATCATCCATCAAAAAGTCCCACCCCAGCATGGCTTACTACTCAAGAAAGCTTCAGAGGAGTTATCTCCATAACTTGCGGGTACTTTGAAGCATCTTCTCTCCCCCAGCACTGTACTGGCAGGAGGGGCCTCCTTGTAAGTTTCTTGTGAGTTTCAGGAGCCTTGAGGGCCTCCCTGCTCCCTTTGGAGGCAGTGTTTCAACCTAGAGGAAACTGTACCACAGAGGCCAGATTTTGCTCTATGCTTTCTTTATACAAGACAACATGCTAGAATTTATGAATAATAAAGCAAAACCTGTTGAATAGAATTCTAACTTTGTTTATAAATATGCCTAGTTATTGCTAGAGCTCCCTAACTTAGCACAAGGAAGCACAACCTTGATAATGTTGACTTTTTATGGTAAGATTTGGCTTTGTAACCCTGTGTGGCCTGGATCTTGGTATGCAAACCAGGCTGGCCTCAAATGTGTAATGATCATACTGCCTTGGTTTCCTGGATGCCACCATTATAGATGTGAAATCAGCTAACACCAATATTTTGGGTGTCTCTTTAGAACTATACATTTTTTGAGCTAGGCATGGTAGCGCATACCTGTAATACCAGTGCATGTGTAGAAGCAGGAGGTTCAGGAGTTCAAGATCAGTCTCAGTCATATTGGGAATTTGAGGCTAGCCTGGGCTACATGAAACCTTGTTTCAAAAATCAAACTGTAAATGCATTAGAAAAAAATCACAGACTGCTTTGTCGATTATAGACATCTACACAGGAAAATTTGGCTATGTTTAGGCTCTTTCTGGGAATTCTAGAGACTGCAATTTCTTCTAGGTAGATCTAAACATTGTCATTTTGTATTGGTCATTGTAGATGTTAACCAAGGCAAACCGCTTTGCTCAAAACAAATGACCTTTACAAAAGAGGATCATCTCAGGCTCCTAGTTAATGAATCTGCTAGTTTGTTAGTTGTTTTGGTGTTAAAATCATCAGTGTATGTTCCTGGCCATGATACATATATGCACACACATGCACATACCCTTGTGTTATGTCTCCTTTGTTGCAGGGAATGGAACAAGTACCAGCAGTTCCTTGCTGTAGAATTTTCTGAGCCACATGAGACCATACACTCTTGGAATAAAATCTGTCCTGCCTTTCTTTTTTTTTTCAGGAGTAGGCTTTTATCAGGAGAAATAGACTAAACTGTTCTTGGAGAGAAACTTTGGGCTTTCATTTATTCATTTGGGGGAGTGTGTACATTTGTGCATGTGAGTGCACACATATGTGTGCATGGCCCACATTGAATGTCTTTATCATTCTCTTCCTTATTTTTTTTTGAGACAGGGGCTCTCATTAAACTTGGAGCTTGCCAATTTGCCTAGACTTGCTGGACAGCAGGCCCCCACAAACCCTTCTATCGCTGCTTCCCCAGTGTTGAGATTACAGGAACACAGCACATCCTGGCTTTTTATGTAGGTACAAAGGATCCAAACTTGGGTTCTTATGCTTCCACAGCAAGCAATTGACCCACTGAGCTGTCTCCTCGAGCCTCTTGCTTCATTCCTTAAAACAAAAAATGGTCAGTATTATGGTGATAGAAGCTCTGTGCCTGCTCAGCCAGGATGGCCCTCTAGATCCACAGAACTGGCTGGGTCCCAGAGGGCGTGAAAATGACTGCTTCTAAAGTCTTCAGACTCCTATGGGCCAGGAGCAGAAGTTAGGCATTAGAAGCCTCCTAGAGGCTCCAGCCTTTTATTATTTTCCCAGTGTTACCTGGGAAGAAAAATATTTACGGGCTCCAGTTTCCCATCAGTAAAATGGAATTAAATCATTTATTACCAGGTGTGGTTGTATCTTTACTCTTAGCACTCAGAAGGTTGAGGTGGGAGGATCCCTTGAACCCAAGAATTTGAGACCTGCCTGGGCAACCTTGTGAGACCTCAGCTCAAAAAAATAAACAAAACACACTGGATGTTATATTAAAGATAAGGAAAACCCTATCTGAAGTATGCAGTGTGCCATGGTGTTACTTTTCATAGGCCAGACTTGTGAGTACTCAGTTTAAGCCTGGAAAAGTACAGTGAGTTTACCCTTTAGTACCTGTAAGTGAACACAAAATTAAGGTCAGTGAATTATCCCTCTGTCTCTCTCTCCCTTTCCTTCCTTTTAGAAATTAAAAAAAATTCTCCAGAGCAGGAGAGATGGCTCAGGGTTTAAGAGTGTTTACTGCTCTTGCAGAGGACCTGGGTTTGGTTCCCAATACCCATATCAGGTGACTCACAACTGTATTTTACTCTAATTCCAGGGGGTCCAAAGCCCTCTGACCTTGCTGGTTCTTGTATGCATATGGTGGACATAAAACATACAGGCGCAAACAGGTACATAAACAAATAAAAATCTTTGTAAAACTTTTGTGTGTCTGTCTGTTGGTCTGTGTGTTGCACACTGAATCCTATTATCTGTTGTTAGAGGCAGTTGTGAGCTGCATAAAATGGGTGTTGGGGGCCACACTGACCCCTGGCAAGATCAGCAAGCACTCTCTCCAGCTCAGTGCCAGTGAATTTCTTTTGGTCACATCATCCTCTTGGTTATTTTGCATATGGAAGGCAAATTGTGTGACATGGATGCTGAGGATACTGTATCTCTGTTTTAAGAATTTTTCTCATGGTGAGGCGTGGTGTCCAGCCCCACCTGTGTAAGTCCAAACCTATTGAGTGAATGGAGAATGCTCTCCAATTAGAAAAACTTAAGAGTTTATTGGGGTTACTTACAAAGAATTCATAACTGGGGAGAGAGAGCAGTTTTGTATGGGGGGGCCATCATTTTGATCAGAAGTGCTGTGGACCTCTGGTGTGAGCCACCAAGATGGTGACCAACTAGCTGTCTGAATTCGTGTCTCCTACCCAGCTTTCACTGCTTCCCCCTCAGAGCTCCCCCTCAAGTCACTGGTTGGTTGGGAAGTTGACTTTATTGACTTCATGTCCATCAATCAAATTCTTAGAAGTGTGTCCCTCGAGCCAGAAGGAAACTCTGAAAATTTACCCTGCACTCTTCTATGCATCTACCTCGTGCCAGACTTCCATCATAACAACATTCTTTGCCAGAAAACTCAGAAAATGGCTTCAGCATCCCATGGAAGTGAGGTTCAAGGTTGCCAGTGGCAGTTGGTCAGTTGACTGGAGTGAGAGAAACTGTCATCCCTCAAGGACGTTTGGTGGGTGACATTGCAGCAGTCAGAAGCCTGTGGCCCTACATTCCTCATCCTCTATGGCAGTGTCTTTTGAATACCCTAGCATCACATAAATCTGGCTCAGTAGCAGCCTGTTAACACTGCTCTGATTTTATAGAAGTGCTTCTTTTCTACTTGTAATCTGTATTGGTCCTCATTCCATTCTGACTTCTTCAAGTAGTTTTCTAGTAGTGTGAAAAGCCCCAGAAGGTGTTTCTGTAAATTGACCTTGGCAAAGCCTAGAGACAGATTCTTAAAAGAAGCTCTTGGTCTACTCTGCAAGTATTTATTGAGTGCCTAACATATGCTAAGCCTGTGATGTCTGAGAGATTCGACATAGCCCTAGCTTTCCAAGACCTCCTTGTGGTAGAGGTAGCAAGTAGACAGACCTCTTCTTTTTTTTAAGTTCTTTCTACCCCATGGCAAAAGCAGAATTAACCTTGATTTACTGGGGAGGAGAGGAGGGTGAAAGAACTATTTATGTTACATAGCTAGCATGTGTAGCTCACTGTTCTTCAGCAGTATGACAGTGGCAGCTTTTGTTTAGGAATACCTCTTACTGGCTGACAATAGAGCACCTGCACGAAGGATGAACAGTGGAACACATAATGACTGCTTACCCAACATTTATTCTTTCCTTTTTACATGACTTGGGAAAGGATTCTACCTTGACCTAGAAAAAGTGGAGCTAGGCTGAGTCACTTCGAGTCTAAGTCATCATTGCTAGGTTCATTCCCCCTTCCATACATTTACTCCCATAACCTCCTTTATGGTCATGTGACCCAGTACCAGCCGAAGAGACTTAAGAGAAAAATGACTGGGAATCTTTCTGGGATCAGAGAAAATGAACATGAAGACCAGGCTTCATCTTCCCTGCTTTAGCTCTGACCTTCTGCATTCCACTCGATACACTCTTTTGAGAATGTGGTGCTGTAATTGTAGCAGACATCAGGAAGAAGGGCAAATTAAGGATTGCTGAATGACAAACTAAAATAATCTTTGATCCTTCTCCTTCTAACTACTGAGCCAACCCCAAGACTCTTCCTAAATACTTCTTTATAAATGAAATCACAAATGTGTTTCCTGGTTTAGCCGTTTAAGCCTGGACTTCTCACAGTGTTATCCATGAACCAACAATATTACCTGGAGACTCCTAGAAATACAAATTCTTAGGATGTACTCCAGCCCTGGAATTAAGATCTTTGGGTGTTTGAACCCAGCACTCTGTTTTTACAAGTCTTCAGGGTGAATCCACCAAGGTGATTCTGGTGCAAACTCAGGTCATTGTTGTTTCAGTCAAGAACATTTTAAAGTAAACCCAGTAGGGTCTATAGAGAAAGAGCTGCTACTTACCCATTAATCCCCCTGTGTTAAGATGAGCACCAGCTTTGTCTGTGCTGCCAGTTCAGGATGCCAGTGATTGTGATGTAGATCCATTGACTCAATGAGTTTAAAGATGCTCATCACCAGGAAAAGGAGAATTGTCAAACTTATCTTGGCAAATCTTAGATTGTTCCTCTGCCCACCACCCTAAGGAAAAGACTCCTTTTAACCACAAAGTAGAGGCAAATCACAGAGACATTACATTGAAGGTCTCACAAATAGGCTAAGATGTCTAAGGTCGCCTAGCAACACTTCCTGAGAGTCTTCATTGGGCTGGATTCTGTGCAAACAGTAAACCACATAAAAAACAAGGTGGAGCTGGGGTAGGCCAACTGCAATGATGGGGGCACAGTATCCACCTCTGGAGATACTGGGATAGAGGAGTAATCATTTCCTGGAAGAAGTAGACGTTTGTCCTTCAGTATTCAAAATATGTGTGTATGGTGTTGAGGATGCTGTAGGTAGGAGACATAGCTTGTGCAAAGATCTGGAGGTGAGAGATCTGGGTGGCTCCTTCAAGCAAAACTCTGGGGATCTATGTGGCAGGAGAGTAGAGTATCTTGGAAAATGGTTTTGTTCAAACTTTTCAGGCCCAGGAATGTAACTGAAAATCAGATTGAGATGTAATCAGGAAGATACTGAAATGATTAATGTGAACTGGGCTCTTCTATCTTAAATGGAAATAACTTAATTTTTGTTACCATGGCCCTCTAAACGCTGCTTGGCCAAAGCAGACCCTGTCCCAGACTCTGCTTTTATCTTCCTGCCCTCTCCTGACCCATCCTCTATATTTTACTGTATTGACAATTACTCAGTCCTCTGAGCAGGGACACTTGTAAACAGTTTCTTTGGGATCTACATCAAGCTCATTTACCTTCTTAGGCTTCCCTCTTCTACCCCTGAGAAGTAGACTGGCAGCTTTCCCCTTACCTCTTTAAGAAAGCCCTGATGGCTTCCAGTGTTCATCCACAGATATATGGTTTAGTTTCTATGTGTTTGCATGATTTCTGTAGTTTCTTTTATGCTTTCTCTTTTCATTCCATTATGAGCTGGTAAGATGCAAAAAATTATTTCAGTCTTTTGTGGGTTAACACACTTGCTTTATGACCTAAAATATGATCTATTTTGGAAAAAAATTCCATGTGCTGATAAAAAGGAAGAACATGTTACCACTGTTGGGTGGAGTAGTCTGTAGATGTCTGCTCAATACAATTGATTTAAAGTGTAATTTAACTCGGATATTTCTTTACTGATTTTTTTTTTTTGTCTAGAAGATGTGTTCAACCTTTTGACATTGAGACAGGGCATTTTTAGCTACAAAATTCATGCTTCTGAAAAGCCCAGTTGAGCTACACAAACATCTCAATGTTAAAAGGTTTCTTTTTTTTTATGTATATGAGTATCTTGTCTACATGTATGGAAATGCACCATGTGCATGCAATGCCAATGGAAGCCAGAAGAGGGCCTTGGATCTCTTGGAACTGTAGTTATAGACAGTTGGTAGCCACCATGTGGGTGTTTAGAATTGAACCTGGGTCCTCTGCAGGAACATCAAGTGCTCTTAACCATTGAACCATCTCTCTACCAAATTTCAATTTGTGTGTCTTTGTGTGCACATGCATGCGTGTGCATATTTGTGAATGGGGAAGGGTACATGCATGTGTGCATGCATGTGGAGGTCTGAGAACAACTTGAGTATCATCTTTAGGAAGGCTATTCTCCTTTAAGATGGGGTCTTTCATTGGTCTCAAGTTCACCAATTAAGCTAGACTGGCTGGCCTCCCAGCCCTGGGGTCTTCTCATTTCCACCTCCACAGCTCTGGGATTACAAGCACTCACCATCATACCTGACATTTTTACATGGGTTTTGAGGCTCAAACTTACATCATCCAACAGTAAGGCAAGTGCTTTATGGACTGAGCCACCTCTTAGATCCTCATGGTATTTTAAGTAATTTTACAGTATTGTGCAGTAAACATTCATAACTCTCTTTGGCTGCATCCAGCCTGCAGGTTGCAGGTTGGACATGCCCGGCACAAAGTCTGTTGGTGAGAGTGGAGTCATGCAGTCTCTCATTATTATTGAATTGGGACCTATCCCTCTCTTTGTGTTCTGTAGTATTTGTTTTACAAAACTAGTTATGCTGATGCATATAAGTTTGTAATTGTTTTTATCTTCTAGGTGGATAATTCTTTTTATCAATACGAAATGACCATTGTTTCTCCTGTTTTGGGCTTAAGTGTGCTTTGTCATATATGAGTAGAGCTGTTTCTGCCTACTGTTTGATTCCATCTGCTTGGGATATCACTTTCTATTCTTTTACTTTGTTGTCTGTTCATGTGTTTGTTGGTAAGTTTCATGCAGACAGAAAGCTATGGGATATTGATGATCAATCCAAGCCACAGTGTCTTTTAATTGGAGAATTATGATCATTAACCTTATTGAAAGGTTATGCACCAGTTCCTGTCTTTTTTTTTATGGTGGCTTTAAATCATCCATGTTAATTTCTCTCTTTCTTTGCAGGTTTCACAAGAGTGAGTTCTCATTGGTATATCACAAGGTATTTGTGTTATAGACAGTGAGGTATATGGGGTGACTTCTTCAGTCTTATTAGCAGTGTGCAGTCTGAAAGGTGTTGGAGCAACCTATACTGAGGTGGTCAGAAGGGGATGTTCAATCTCCTGGAGCTGAAGTTAAAGGCAGTTGTGAGCCACCCAATGTGGGTGCTAGAAACTTAGGTTCTCTGCAAGAGATATAACATGCTCTAACTGCTGAGCCATCTCTCCAGGCCCTCCTCTATATTTAAGGTATTCACTGAGAGTTGAGCAGGCTGGGTCAAGGGTGGAGTAAGTTTTAATTTTTCTTAGCTGGGCTGGGAGTATATCCTCAGTGGAAGAGCAACTGTCTAACCTGTTCAGTGTTGAATGTGGTTACCAGCATCACTCCAAAGAGGAACACCAGGGACAGTAACAACCACCAGTGTATGCAAACAAGATACAAAAATAAAGTATAATTCAAGTAAAGACAACACACAATGGCAGTGGTGAGGGCAGAAACACACCCCGGAATAAACTCAAAAGCTTTCAAACAGTACATGTAAAATTAGTTCTAAAAGAAAAAGAAGCCAAGAATGGTGGCACCTGTAATCTCAGCACTTGAGGTTGAGGCAGGATTATGAATTTAGAGCCGGCCTAGGATACATGAGACCTTGTCTCAAAAGAAAAAAAAAACAATTTTTATATAATAATTTTATTTTTTGAAAATTTCATATATTTTGTCAAATCCACCCTCCTCTTCCCCTTCCAGCTTCCCCTTGCCCCCCAACACATCCCTTGTCACCTTCATGTCTCTCTCTCTCTCTCTCTCTCTCTATATATATATATATGTATAAAACCAGAAAATAATTTTAAAATAGATTCCTTGACATATGTGAATATTTTTCTTCTTCCTACTCTTTTTCTTCTTTCTCTCCCTCTGCTTTTCCTGCCTCTTCTTTTTTGAGACAGAGCATTGTAATACATGCAGCCCTCGCTGGCCTGTTTGATGTTGTGTGTGTAGCCCAGGCTGGTCTCAAACTTGTGGCATTCCTCTTGTGTCAGACTCTCCAGTGCTGGCATTACAGGCATGTGTCACTGTGCCCTTATTTTTCTTTTAAAATATTTATTTATTTACATGCATATGTGAGTGTACGCACGAGTGTGTACAGTGTGTGGTGCGTGGCGGTCAGAAAAGGGTAAGAGTATCCTCCTCTGTTACTCTCTGCCTATTTCTTGAGGCAGTGTCTTTTACTGAACCTAAGACTATACTGACTCTCATTTTCTTGACTAGACTGGAAACCAGCAAACCCCAGGGAAGTAAAATGATTTTAAATATTTTGCTTAGCCAGTTACATGTGTGTGAAATGCTGCAATTTCAGAAAATAGGCCTAGATTTATTATTTGAAACAAACCGTTAAAGTCCTTTCTTTTAACTGAATGAGTTAAAGGCTAAAAGTTAAGAATGTGTTATGGGTTTCTGTTGTAAATGTGGAAAGTATTTCCCTGTTCAACTCCTCCATTTAAAGCAAGGTTTGGCTTTCATCTCCATGCCACTTCCCATACCCAAGCTGTTGTTTTTGGTGTCAGACTGCCTGAACTTATATCTTATGTGTGCCATTTACCAGTTCCATGTGACCTCAGAAAAGAATCAGTTTTTCCCACCTGGAAAATGGGGACAAAGGATAATGCTTACTTTATAGATTTGTTAATAAAAATTAAATGAGATTAAACACATAAGGCATTTAGGAGGTTATTGGCTTAGTTAGTTGTTAGTTATCATCATCATCATTTTCATCATTATTATCTAAACTGACTGTTGGTAAAGTCTTTTATTAAACTATTTTCCAAAGTTCTCAAATTCTTTTAACAACTAAATCTAACTCCCTCCCTCCCACATCTCTTGAGGATACTTCCTTCTTTCTGCAGATGGTACTAGCCACTCTTTTGTCAGCTCTCCAGCCCCTAAAACCTCAGATCTCCTTTGAATCTTCTCCTCCTCTATTCAGTTGTCTGTTTATGTAGCACCCACCTCTCCATGCTAGCTTTCGTCCTTTCCACTCACATACTGTTGGCTGTACTATTCAATCACTGTGTAGCTGAAATGGGCTGGGGTTTCTTGAAAGTCATAGAAGGACAGGATTGGGTGCAGGGTGGACCTCAGGAGTGTTAAAGGCAGGACAATGAAAGAACAGTGAGGAAAAGGCTCTGAAAAAACCAGAACACAATATAGCTTGCCTCCCATGATCTAGGAATGTCTTTAGCTTTTCTGCATTTCCTGGGTAATGTCTTAAAATTAATGGGACTCAGACTGGAGGGATGGCTCAGCAATCAAGAGAGCTGACTGCTTTTGCAGAGGATCCTGGTTCCAGCACCCACATGGCAGCTCACCATCATCCATAATACCAGTTCCAAGGGAATCTGACGCCCTCTTCTGACCTCCGTGGGCATCATATGACACGGGTGCACTAACATACATGCAAAGCAATACATTCGTATACATTAAAATAAATTTAAACATGTTTTGATCTTTTTGAGATAAGGTCTCCTTGTAGTTCCAACTGGCCTGAAATTTCCTATGTAGACTAAGATGGCCTCAATCTCATATTCACCTGTTTCTGCCTCCCAAGAGCTGGAATTAAAGACCTGTGCCACCATGCCCAGCCTTCAAAAAAATTTTTTTAAAAATATTGGCCTGAGTGGGCTGGAGAGATGGCTCAGAGGTTAAGAACTCTGGCTGCTCTAGCAGAAAACCCAGATCTTATTCCCAGCACCCACATGGAGTCTAACAACTGTCTGAAACTCCAGTTCCAGGGGATCCAGTGCTTTCTTCTGACCACTGTAGGCATTGCACAACAAAGATGTGCTTATGTGCATACAGACAATACACTCATACACACAAAATAAAAATATTTTAAGTAAAAATCGTACTGAGTAGCTTGTGACTGGTTTGCCAGTCACTCCCAGAAAACTTTGAGCAAGTGTTTCACCCCACATTTGATCTTTATCTTTGTGGCCATCTTGGCTGTTCATGGTAAGTACAGAACCATTATATACTGTTCTTAACAGAGAACTCCAGTTTTGAAATGTTAGAAGATGGGTACTGTGCTCTGTGAAAGCATGCCATGCTGTATTCTTCATGAGTAAAGCGTTGTGCTACCTTTGGAACACAGATATCCTTCCTCTTACTATTAAAAGGCTAGAATTATAGCCGGGTGTGGTAGTGCTATCCTTTAGTGCCAGTACTTGGGAAGCAGAAGCAGGCAGATCTCTGTGAGATCAAGACCAACCTGGTCTATAGAGTGCGTTCCAGGCCAGCTGAGGCTACAGGGAGACCCTGCCCCAAAAAGTCCTCAAAAAAGAAAAAAAGGCTAGAATTGTGAGGCAATCTACATTTTACCAATTCTTTATGATTAAAAACATGTCTAAAGGGAAATACTATATTTTAATAACTTAGTTAATATGTAAGACTTCCTTTTAGTGCTAATCAAGTTTAGTAAACATAATTTTCAAGTGGATTTTATAGGAATCAAACAGTCTTTGCCTCTCTTCTCTTCTGCCCCAGTACTCACAGTAAGTGGTGGATAGGTATTTGTTGTGAAACATGGTATGAATTTTTTTCACCTGCAGAGAATAGGATCTAGGCTATAATTTTACTAATGTCATTAATAAAGGACTTTCTTTTTATTTCTTTATTTCTATTTAATGTGTATGAATGTTTGCCTGTACTTGTGTAAGTGCACCCATGTTGTGCAATGCGTGTAGAGGCCAGAAGAGGGAGTCGGATTCCCCTGGAACTGGAGTTAGAGACAATTGTTAGCTAGCATATGGGTGGTGGGACCCTAACCTAGGTACTCTGCAAGAGCAACCAGTGCTCTTAACCTCTGAGCCATCTCTCCAGCCCCAGGAAGGGACTTTCTTGCTCATTGGGGCTTATGAAGGCTGCTTAAAGGCAGATGAATGTTTCTGACTCCCTAGGTGATTTGTTGAGGGGGTGACTTGGCAGAGTAAGCCACATCACTCCAGATCCATTGAAAATTCCTGCTGTCCAGGAAATTGGGAAATGGAGGACGTTTCTTCCATAATGATTAATATAAAACCTTGCCACTACTATTAATGCATTTAACCATGACCGTTCCTTGGGAACAAATTATACCCAGTGATGTTGTCAGACAAGTTTATGGATTCTATATTTTTGAAGTTTTTTAAAAATTATAGATACTGCTACAAGTTGCTACATTTCTTTATGCTGCATAAATAAGAATCATACTCTGTTTATAATTTCTGGCCTCTTTCCTTACTATTGTATAATGCTGTAGTATGTTCCCAGTTAGTACACTTTAAAGCTTGCTACAGCAGGCTTTCTGGTTTTGTTTTTGTCCTGTTTTGTTTCTTGAGGAAGCAGTCTTGCTAAGCTGCTAGGCATAAATCATTACCTTTTCTCAGTTTTTCCAATAGCTGAGACTGCATGCAGGGAGGGCAGCACTATGCCTGATTTTCAAATAGTGGTAGTAGTTTGTGGTATGTTCAGGTATGTGTGATTTTTGGTCTGGAGATCAAATCCAAGACTGTGTGCATACTCATCAAGTACTCTATGAGTGAGCTATATCTCCATCCCATATAGCAGGCTTTCTCACCTTTAACTGTATCGATTTGGGGGGATGAATGATTCTTTGGTGTGTTGTGCATTTTACAATGTTTCCCAGTATCCATGGCCTCGAACCACTGAATGCCAGTAGCACCGCCCCTCCTCTTTTGATAATGCAAAGTATACCAAATATTGCCAAACTCAGGGTGTTGGAGTGCAGTCTTCTCTAGCTGATAACCACTATTTAGATTATAAAGATTGCGAAGCATACTGTTTTTAAAGGCACTGGCTATTTAAAGCTATGGTTTTTAGTCAGCTATAATAGAAGTGTATGTAGTCATCTTTTATTGTGATAATTTGTCTAAATTAAAGTTATGTGGTAAATCCAAAACACACATGGCTATGATGAGCTAACAAGCTTAAATAGCAACAGCTTTGATGATATTTTTTGTAGGTGAAAGGTAATCAGTAGGATTTGAAAGTGCATGTTATCATCAGTTGCTGTTTTCCTGTAAAGAAAAACAAGGAAAGAAATAGTGACAGCCATAGTCATCAAAGCACCTTGCTTAGGCAGAACTCCAGTGCACAGGAGTACTTTTCACATTTGTTGTTTCTCAATGACAGGACCCTTTTGGTGGAACAGTCAAAAAAGAAACTTGTACATGTTCATACTAGTCACTTTCTGTTGCTGTGATAAAACACTGACCAAAACCAACTTATGGAGGAAAAGGTTTATTTCACTTTTCAGCTTACAGTTTTTCATGAAAGAAAGCCTGGGCAGGAGCTCAGGGCAGGATCCTGGAGGTAGTAATGAAGCACAAAACCATGGAGGAACACTGCTTACTGGCTTGCTCCTCTGGCCTCTACCCAGACTGCTTTCTTATACAACTGAGGACTACCTGTCTGGGATGGCACCACCCACAGTGGGCTTGGCCTTCCCACCTCACTCAACAATCAAGAAAATGCCTCACAGACATGGTCATAGGTCAGTCCAATAGAGGAAATTCCCCAACTGAGCATCCCTCTTCCCAGGTGTGTCAACTTGACAACTGAAGCTGTCCAGCACAATGTTAGCAAGTCTTCGGACTTCACCTCTGAAGGCCTCATTGTTTCATTTTTTAATATTTTTTGCTCTGCTTTGTTTTGTTTTGTTTTGTTTGAAGCAAAGGCTCTCTGTAGTCCCAGCTGCCTGGAACTCACTGTAAATACCAAACTGGTCTTGATTTCATAGAGACTGCCTCTGCTTCCTGAGTGCTGTGATCAAAGGTGTGTGCCACTACTTCCGGCTTTATTATATATTTTTATTGATTCAAGAATTTCATACAGTGTATTTCGATCGCACTCAGACTCCCTTCCACGTCTCCACCCTCACTTTGCAACCCCACCACTTCACATCATCTATTATTTCTTTTCCTTTTTTAAAAGGCCTTTTGAGTCTGATCTGTTTTTCCCTAATGATCGTAGGTATAGGTCTTCCTTGGAGTCTGATCAAACTAGGAGGCATCAATCACATCGGTAAACAAAACCGCCTTCCTCTCCTAGCATCTGTCAATTGCTAGTATATCTCAGCTAGGGCTGGAGCTTCTTGCCAACCTCCCCCACAGATGGTGAGTTTTCGTCTGGCTTACGTTTGCACAGGTCTTGCGCATGCTGTCATAAATGCTGTAAGGTATTGAGAAATCTTTCCCAGAAATGTATACTAGAGTTCATATTTCTCTTGTCCAGATCATAATCTTTAGCCTTACTATTTTGAAATAAAACAGTACTGGCAGTAGTAAATGGAACTTTAAGATTCATGCTTCTTATGTAGGTGGAGATTGGGGTGGGGTGAAATTTTCCAAGAATTAATAAAAATATTATTAGAGCAAAAAAGAGTTGTATGGCAAATACAGTATTTTAGATTTCTAAATGTCAGTAAGGCAGTGGTTTTGTGCATAATAAATACCTCCTTCCAAAATTTTTATTAAATATGAAAAAAACTAAAGAATTATATTAAATACCTCCAAAGAGGTATTTAGTAAGGAAAGTATGGAACACTAGAGGGAGGACAGAAAGACAGAGATAAAGTTTAACAACAAGCTGTAAATCCATGTAAAATACCAGCTGTACTGCCCTGAATGACATTGAGGAGGGCACACATTGTGCTCTGCTTTTGCAATTAAAAAAAAAAAGAATATTTGTGTCAAGAAGCTGTTTCTATCTGAAGACCTTAAAGTGCCCCTGAAATTGTTTAAGAATTATATTGTGGCTGTAGTGAGGATTCTGGATACATGAATCTGTAGGTCTGAAGTGGGGTTAATGATGCTGGGCATACTTTCCAGAGAGAAATGGATCAGGGATTGCAACTCTCCAAATTATTTTTAATATGTCTCCAAATTATTTGTAATAGAGATTTCTTTTCCCTAGCCTCTTATATTCCCTGTATATATTTTTTAAGGTTAATATTTTAGTATTTTTATTTTATGTGTGTTGCCTGCACAATCTAAGTACACCTGTATCATGCAATGCCCACAGAGGTCAGAAGAGAACATTGAATACCCTGGAACTGGAGTTACAGTTGGTTGTTAGCTGCCATGTAGGTGCTGGAATCGAACCCTGGTCCTCTGTAAAAGCAGCCAGTGCTCTTAACCGCTGAGCCATTTCTCTGGAATCCCTAAAAAAGTATGTATTGTTACTGTGTGTAGTATGTGTATGGTCGATGTGTGAGTATGGATGTGCACATGCCACATTGTGCATATGAAAAACAGAGGACAACTTTTGGGAATCAGTTCTTTCCTTCCACCATGGTTTCTGGGTATCAGACTCATGTGGTCAGCTCTGCACAGCAAGTGCTTTTGCCCAGTGAGCCATCTTGCCACTCCTCTTTGTGCCATTTTGTTTAGGAACTAAGGGGTCTAATTGGAACAGAGGCTACTTGGTAGGCAAAGAGGTCCCCAAGCACTTCACTGATGACTTGGATTACATTTCAGTAGCCAGGTCAGTGGCCCTTTAATCTATAAAATAACTGGAGCTGTACCTAAGCAATTGCAATTATGTTCTCATCTAAATTGAAATAAAATATGTGAGTCTCTCTTCTCCCTCCCTCCTTCCTTTTTACCTCTACATGTCCCCTTCCATCTCTCAATTAATGTTCTTAATGATTCAGTAAGTGGGTGTATGATCTCCCCGATGCTGAACCTGGGTCTTCTGGCTCTGAAACCCTCACTCCTAAGTACTGCACCCAACTGTCTTGCTAGGGGTGGGAAGGCTTTCAGTAGCCATTCTGTTCACGTGATTGGAGCCCTAGATCAGGTGAGACCGAATGCTCACACTAAAGTGTGTTGCAGCTTTGGTATATCCAAAGCACTTGAGGCCAAATGCAGTCAGTTGGCTCTGTACATCTTGTTCATGGTAGATACCCCTGCATTTGATGTACTATCCATGTTCATACACATACTTGTAGTCTCACTTGATTAGTTTTTGTGTTTGATCACTCCCCAGCAGAAGAGTGGAATCTTAAATTCTTTTGGTAAAGAACAGACACACAGAAACAATGCTTACAACAGGAGTGCACAGGGCAGGGAACCAAGGAGGTGGTGTGGCCACCACCCAGTGAAGAAAGCCGGGAGGACAAACTTCAGTCAGTGCCCAGTCACCAGTTTACGTTCAGTTCCTCTCTGTCCCTATCTGTCTGTCTGTCTGTCTGTCTGTCTGATCTATCTATCTAAATATCTACCTACCTATCTTCTGTTTGTCTTTCTGGACACAGGATTTCATGTAATCCACACTGGCCTCAAACTTGCATTGTAAATTAAGATGACCTTGAGCTGCTGATTTTTCTACTTCCATCTCCCTAAGTGCTGAGATCACAGGTGTGCATCGTCACACCCTGCTGCCTGTGTTTGTACCCTACTGCCTTGCTTTTCTTGTAACTCAAGCTAGTCAGGAGGCCTTTATAAAGGTGACTTACATCCCTATGTTGGCAAAGGTCATACCTAATATTCTCTGTACTTCAAATACTGCCATTGAAGTCTAAATCCCCTTGCTTCATAGGGCCATATGAGGTTGGAGTTACTTAGGAAGTCACAGGTATTCTCTGGGTCGATCTTTGTAGCTTTGGGCATGAATGGCATACAGACTGTTGGCCTGCACTAAAAACTACAGTGCAAATTTCAAGAGTACCAGATAATGAGTTTTGGCAAATAGATATAGTGCCTTGACCCAGCCCCTCCTCCACCTCATAAGCACAGTAGTTCTCAAACTGTCAGGGATCCAGCCCTCTAGACCCTAAGACAGGAAGGAAGAGTTCTAAGACCCAGTGGGTCTTGTGCTACTTGGGATGATATTGCTGATTTGGAATCTAAGTTTATAAAAGACTAGAGAGTGTCAGAAGCTAGTTCTCAAGTGAAGTAGTAGACATTGGGGATGTTGAGATGGTGAGAACACTATTGAAGATCATTCATTCCTCCCAGGTATTTGCTGTACCTAAGCACTTGCAATTATGTTCTCATTTAAGGGCCACGTCTAAACACTGATGGTGATAATAGCTCCTGTTTAATATGTGAAGAAGACTGGTTGGCCATCTGTGTTTACAGGGTCCACATCTGCAAATCAACTGTTATTGGATCAGAAATACTATGAACAGTTGAATCTTTTTCTGAGCTTTTCTGAACCACTGCTGGAGTGGAAAAGTTAGTACTCAAGCAGCCACAAAGCCAGAGTACATCTGACCACTCCTGAAGGGATGTTGGAGGACTCCCCAGAAGAAGGGAGTGGCTCTCTTTGGAACTTCCTCTTATATACATTTTTCATTGCTGGTTTTCTTTCCCTTCACCCTGAACATAGCCATTGTACACTCTGAGCATAATTAGTAAGGTTATTTTAAAATATACTTGTTCCGAATCAGATGTGGTACACATGCCTGTAATCTCAGTACCTGGGAGGCTGAAGCAGGAGGGATGCCATGAACTTGACGCCAGTAGGGATGACTCAAAAAGGCAAAATAACTAATAATATAAAATTCACTTGTTCATTTAAGTTATTAAAGCCAGAAACAGATGGCTTCCCCCAGAAACTTTGAATTTCAATAATGGTTCCTACCAGTACCATGAATAATTGACTGATATCAAATCATTAAAATTCTAGTAGCAGAGTGCTTCAGGCTAATAAAACATTTCAAAATGAGTTTTTAAAATTGTGTTGCTGCAGCCCAAGGATAATGGGAAGTTACTTCAACCAACAGCAAATCAGTGAAGTATGAGGTTATGCTGTTCTGTTAACACAAGGTGTTGTTTGCTTGCTCAGTATTCCTGTTTTCAATTTGTTGTATTGAGAGATTACTCTTAAAAAGATTATTTCAAAGGCATACATTTGCCTGAATGTTGCCTTGGAAAGTGTTACTGCATCAAAAATGGGAATAGGAGTGTCTCAACACCAGAACGCCACATCAGGCATTCATCATTGGGCAAGGTTTGCTTCCTAAAGAAATCCATTTCTATTCATTGTTGATTCACGTGCAGTTATGGGAAATATTATAGAGGGATCCTGCATACTTACTTTCTCCCCAAAACTATAGTACAATATCAAAACCATTGTGTTGACATTCACACAGTCAAGATAGAGAACTTTTCCATCACCACAGGGCCCCTCCTCCAGGTACCTTTCATAGCTGTCTACTTCCTCTTCTTGCCTCCTCAACCCTGGTGAGCATAGTGCTTTTAGCTCTCAGTTCTTATGGGGGCTTGCAAGGTAAACTGGGTCCCTGGTTGAGAAAACAGCTGGGTGTGGTGGCACACACCTTTAATCCCAGCACTTAGGAGGCAGAGGCAGGCGGATCTCTGAGTTTGAGGCCAGTCTGATCTACATCGTGAGTTCCAGGCCAGCTGGAAGAGACTGTCTCAAAAAGAACAAAAAATAGAAATAAGAGAAAACAATGTACACATGTAAAGCACTGTGGAATAAAGGAGGATTGCATAGGAAAACTAAAACTTCAGTGGTTAGGTTACACAGAAAGGATTCCTTTTGGAATTCAATTCAGCATTAACCCTTGAGTATCTGTATCATTAGAAAGCATCTGCTAGCATTAGTGTTGATGATACTCTACCCTGATTCCTCTGCTTTCATTCTGTTTTGGTAGCAGTAGAATCTGATCAAGTCCATGGCCATCTCATTTATTTTTCACTTCTTCTTTCATTGGGATGAGCCCAGAGGTCTCTTGTCAGCCTCTAGAAGATCATCAGTAGTCAAAAGCTGGAAGCTGGAGATGAGTTAGTTGACTTTTCTTCAAATGAATGTTCTTAAAATGTTTGTTAGACAGTTAAACAGGAGATAGAGATGCCGTGGGAAGGCAGAGGGAAGGTGGGGACCTTAGGTGTCTTACTCAGTGAAACCCAATCTTGACTGAACTTGGGTCTTCCTTTTTTTTACATCTGCCCCAGAGTAGCTAAAATTGAGGAGAGAAAATCACAGGACCTGGCTTCTTGTTCAGTGTTATGTAGTAGGGTAGCAATCAGCACATGTAGCTATTTAGTACCTATACTATGCTGTGTGGCTGAAGAACTGAATTTATGTTTGTTTGTTTGTTTGTTTGTTTGTTTGTTTGTTTGTAGTACAAGGGATTGAACTCAGGGCCTTGCACATGCTAGGTAAGCAGTTTACCACTGAGTTACATTCAAAGCCCTGAACTTGTATTTAATTTGGATTATTTTGCATTTAAATAGTCATACATGGTTCATAGCTACTAAATGGAGAGAGAGAAGAGATATCAGGTTACCAATGTTGGGCTGTTTATCAGTGGGGCAAAGCTGAGCTACATGGTACAATCTAGGAGAGACAAGACAGTTGTTCCCAGGGTCCTGTGGTTTACCCCAGTTCTTCACCCAGCATCAGTCAAGACTGGGTGCTTGACTCTCAGTCCTGCCTATTTCATTCTTCTCGAATGAGTTAGACTTGCACTTCTGCTTTTCCACATTGGCAGGCTCATGGGACCAGGATGGGATTTGTTCCCTGTGTACATTACTGGATCAGAGCACCAAGAACAAAGAGCAGTGTTTCTTCTGAAAAAGTGTAATTGATGCTGGGTGTGGTGGCACATCCCTTTAATTCAAGTGCTCAGAAGGCAGAGGTAAGCAGATCTCTGTGAGATCCAGGGTAGCTTGGTCTACATAGTGATTTCTAGGCCAGCTGGGGCTACTGGGAGACCCTGTCTTCAATAGAAAGAAAAAAGTGTAATTGAACATGTTGGTGTTGGAGTCAAGTTCTTGGATTAGAATCTAGCTTTCATTTTATTTAGTTATTTATTCTCTCTCTCTCTCTCTGTCTCTCTCTGTCTCTCTCTGTCTCTCTCTCTCTCTCTCTCTCTCTCTCTCTGTGTGTGTGTGTACACATGTGTTCGAGTATGTGTGGAGGTCAGAGGACAACTTGCAGGAGTCAGTTCTCTCCTTCCACCATGTGGGTTGCAGGGGTTGCAGGTCATAAGGCTTAGCAGGCAGCAAGCATCTTTACTCACTGAACCATTGCACCAGCCCAGCCTCTCCACTTTTAACAATGCTACCTACCTAAAACAAGTTAATCTTTCTGTGCTGTTTCTGCCCTTGTAAAATGAGGCTCATAAGCCACTCTACCATCATAGGGTGGTTGAGCCCAATAAATTCATGCAGTGTGTAGCCAAGGCTTGCTTCTAACTAGCTATAGTGTTAAGGACCTTGAACTCTGGTCTTCCTGCCTCCATCTCCCAAGTGCTGAGATTACAGGCATGTGCCACCGTGCCCAGCTGCACTTGGTTCATGGTAATTGCTAGATTGTCACCTTTATTATGATGGTGCTGATGCTGATGCCCAGGATCCTGATCACGAATATTTTCTGGAAAGGAAATGTCTTGAAATTGTGGCACTTATCTGTGCCCACAAGAGGGCAGTCTGAGAACATGTATGTCTACGGAATGGTGGCCTTCCGATTTTAAAACTTCAAGGTGCTGTGGGCAGTTGTGACTGATCTCTCTCTCTCTCTCTCTCTCTCTCTCTCTCTCTCTCTCTCTCTCTCTCTCTTTAACAAGTCTTCATGCTTGCCTTACATGTGGGGCAGACCAGTTATTAACAAGGTTGTAGTGTGGAATGTGCAGAGTGAGACACTGGGGTCCAGCTTAGGTAGGCTCATTGGGTTAGGTGCTGAGGGCTGCCTCGGTCCAGACATTCTAGGCTTTTCTTTTGATTTTTTCACACAGAAAAAAAATTGTGCCAATGGAACTTGAGGTAGAGACTAGAACTTAAAACTGTTTTAAGCAAAGAAAGCCCTGGCTTTTTCTGCTTGCTCCCCTATCACTAATTTCATGCATGCCTTGCACGAATGAAAGTGCATTTTTGAGCACCTAGGTAGGGTGTGGTAGCTGGAACTAGGCAGACCTAGAGATATCTCAGCCACAGTTGGCTCTGACTCCTGCTAGGGAAACCAATCTACAGAGGTCTCTATAGGAAAGAGGAATAAAGTGAAGGATTCACAAATTGGGTGGGAGCACAGGGCATCATGAGCCTTGGGGTCTTTAGAAATGAGTGGGTGTTAAACAGACGGAAGTATCGAAGGTGGTGAAAGGAAGGACAGGCGCTCTAAGCCAGAAGATAGGTGGTAGTTAAGGGTAGTGCTGAGGTTGAACTGGGAAAAGGGTTTAGAGCCACGTTGTGGGACCTTGAATGAGTTGAACCTTTAAATGATGATGTTCATGTTGTTGGTAGCCTTATAATAATTAAAAATTGACTGAGAACAAACATGGAGAGTGACACATGTGTTCCAGGGTTTGATTTTGTGTTACTTCTCTTGAGCTTTAATATCCCTGATACATAATTCAGCCTGCAAAACCAAACACATATTGGGAATCACGACAGTCCAGTTTGTCATGTCATCCCTCTTCTCCAGTCCCTGAAGGCCTGGCTCCTTTCCCCCTCTTGTGGACAGCAAGTAGCCAGGATCTTCCTGAAAGAAAAGTAGGTTGCTATGGCAGCAAAGCATACTGTGAAGTCAGTGTGATGCTCCCAGAGAGGAAAGGCCCAGACACTGGGAAGCTGAATGTCGTCACACTAGTACTAAAGGTGATTTCTCTAGACTGGTAGGCTTAAATAGAATATAGCTGATTTTTGTGAACCAATTATACCAGAATGGAATAAGTTATTCTAAGCTTAAGCAACCATGGTTCATTTAATCTTTAATTTAGAAAGCCCTTTAGGGCCTCACACTGAGTGGACTGGGGATATGGAGCTACAGGCATATTTCCTGGACAGTTGTGGGGTGTAGCTGTTATTTGTTTAACCTTTCTTATAAATATTTGAATATCAAGTACACATGAGTATATGATATTATTTTCTTTGTAATTCTGAGATACTAAGATTGATATCAGGACAAACTTGATAGAACCAAAATGAAACTTGAGGCTTGCATTTCTCAGTGCTCTTCTGAGGCGCTTGTATTTACCAGTAACTGTTTTCTTTCAGAAAATTAAATGTTTCACTGTCTTTAGAATAATTGGTATCTAAAACCTTGTTCACCTTTGGGTTTTTCCTTTCCCCTAAATCATTCTACCTGGAGCCTGGGGCCAGGCTAAAACAGGCCTGGTTAGCTTTTCTGCACGCTGCTAAGCTACTGTGTCATTTACTGTACTTTCTGACCCCATCAGGGTCAGACCTGGAGACAAGATCAGGTAAAGGGCTCGTGTCAGCACCACTGCAGCACAGCTTGGCAGGGCCATGTGGAGCTGTGGCTGCTGCCCCTGAGTTAGTGGGCCTGGCTGAGGACATGTGGTGGGAAGTGATCAATTAGATCTCCTTCAGATGAACCAGTGCCAGTTGGATAATACATATGTATAGCAAGACTCAGGGCATGTGCACAGCCATTTGTAGCACTCAGCAGATAAAGAGTGAAAAACTGGAGATCATGTTTTCTGTCTTGTAGGCATGGATGGATTTTTAAAATCAGATGAGAGACAAAGATTAGCCAAAGAGAGACGAGAAGAAAGAGAAAAATGTCTGGGTAAGTTTACATTTTGGCTGTTAGAGTCCAAGAAGGTGGAAATGTGGTGGTATCATTTCTAAAGGCCCTTCGAGATCTGACTGAATGTGAAGGGAACTAGGCATTTGGTAGACAAGTGTAGAGAACCAGCAGTTAACTTGCAGAGGCAATGGCATGATCACAAAAACTGCATAAATCCGTCAACAGTTCACTCACTCATTCAGCACACCTGGCACATCACCACATCCTAGGCACTGACCTTGGAGCTGTGGCCAGTAGTTACTTCCTCTCAAGTGTCCACGTGTGCACTCATTCACCTTCTCTTTGTGATATCCAGAAGGGTCATTCTTGAGAACTGAGAACAGTAGCAGTCACTTATTTCTATGTTAGAACAGTATGCCCAGTTGAGAATGGCTTTAAAAAAATGTTCTTGTCAGGGACTAGAGAGATAGCTCAATGGTTGAGAGCACTGGGTGCTCTTGTAGAAGACCCAGGTTCAATTCCCAACACCCACATGGTGACTAATAATGGTCCATAACTCGAATTCCAGGGATTTGATGCCCTCTTCTGACTTCCAGAGGCATTGCCAGACACCAGTGCACTTACACACATGCAGGCAATACACTCATACACATAAAATAAAAATAATAAAAATTTTTAACAGTTTCTTGTTAGCTATAGATACACCATAGAATACTGTGAGGCAGGTGGATAAGGACTACCCCCATTGGATTGAGATGAGGGTGGAGCTTTACAATTCTTGGTTGGACTCCTCCTGAACAATTCAGACATCACATCCTCTAGGGAACTTTTCCCTAGCCTGGCTAAGTAAAGCTAAGCGCCTCTTAGTAAATGGCTTGATGGGAAGGCCAATCTTTGTGTATTTTAATGCTTTACCCACCTTAGTGCTAGGTACATGCACAGTCAATGTAGTTTTGAGTGAATGTACCCTTAAACTATCATCTCTCAGGCTACTCTATGACTTAGCTTTTGTATACAAATTTGACTTAATGATAGCAATAATAGTTATAACTCCTGTATGTGGAGCAGATTTACTGTGTGTTTCACATGCATTGCATCATTGTCTCTGCCCTATTGTTATATGACAAATATTGCTGTCCCCTTTTGACTGGGGAAGAAACAAAGGCAGCAAGATAGCATGGTTAAGATGCCCCACATATCCAGCTAGTGGCAGAGGTACCAGAACACTTAATTGCAATCACTACATTCTAGAATAAGACCATAGTCATTTCTGTGTTCTTGGTCTTTCTGCATGAGGAGCTCCTGGAATGACGCTTCTCTTCTGTTCCCATTCCTCAGCTGCTCGGGAACAGCAGATCCTAGAGAAACAGAAAAGAGCCAAGCTTCAGTATGAGAAGCAAATTGAGGAGCGATGGCGAAAGCTGGAGGAACAGCGCCAGCGGGAAGACCAGAAGAGGGCTGCAGTGGAAGAGAAGAGGAAGCAGAAGCTCCGGGAAGAGGAGGTAAAGTCCTGCGAACCAACCACCCCAGCTAGCTCTGCAGCTCACATAGGGCACCTGGTGTACTGCCCACCTGGGCTGTGAGAGAGACTTGCTCTCAAATCTTCTCCTGATGACTTAGCATTCCTTCTTTGAATACCATGACACAACACTTTAGTAGAAATAGCACTGGCAGAGGAGCAAGGAGACTTACCCATTTGATTCAAGTTCTGTTTTATTTTATGACCTGGAGCAAACTGGTTAATTTCGCCAGGCTATTGCTTGTCTCTTTAATGAGGGGTTGAATGTGGTGGTTTTCAAGGTTTCTTTTAGGCATAACCTTTTCTGACTAAACTTAAGACATGGCATTGTTGTTAGGGCATGGGTGATTGAAAAGCTGAGTGTTACTGCTGGGAGTCCATGCCTCCAGAACAGACAGAGGCTAAACCATATAATAACACAATCCTGTTACTGTTGGAAAATTATTCTGTGTTTGAATACAAAGATGCAAATGTATTTAAATTTTAACGTAGCTCCTTGCTTTAATCATCCTTTCTTTCCAGGTGCCTTTTAAAAAAGAAATGGAATGCAGTTATCCCTACAGGGTCATTTATTACTAAACTTTGAAAGTGTATTTAGAAAGCATTTTTGAGTTATAGATTTTCTTAACAAGTATATTTTAAGGATGTAATCATACCCTTGTATGAGGTGATGATCATTTTTTATTCATAAGGTATAATGACTCATCTTTTAGCTTGAACAATAGTATCAATTTGTTAATTTCCAACACTGTAGGATACAGAGACTTTTGTATGAATTTATTGTTTTTTTAAAATATCTGAATGCTTACTACTATATGTTTGCCATTTCCTCTTTTTAATATGAAGAGGACATATGAACATTAACCGTGCAATGAAAACACACACATAAGACCACTTTTGCCCATCAAGGTCTAAGCTAGGCTCTTAGCCATGATTTGCTATTGCTGGCTTCAGTCTGATTGCTGTGGCTTCATTGCTGTCTGTTCAAATCCTAGTCTTGTCACTAAAACAGCTGGCAGTTAAAGCAAGTCATATAACCCCTTAACTATGTTTTCCTGCCCCAAACAAAGTATAGGGAACAAAGGAGGTGACTTTCATAAAAGTGCCCAGCAAAGCAGCTTAGTACAGAGCAATCATTGGAGATGTGAGATTTCCTCCAGTTACTGCAGCTGACCTTGGTAGAAGCATGGTCAAGAAGGAGCTTCAGAAAAGATCATGCAACAGTATATATACTATAAAAAATAAACCACATGGAAGTAAAGGCTGGAGAATCCAAAGGTCACGTTTATCTTTGGCTATATAGCCAGTTTGAGGCCAATTGGGCTACATGAAACCCTCTCTCAAAAAATAAAAATAGGGGTTAGAGAGATTACTCAACAATTAAGAGCACTGACTGCCCTGGTAGAGGACCTGGGTTTGGTTCCCAGCACCTACATGGCATCTAACAACCATCTCTAACTCTAGTTTCAGGTGCTCCGATGCCCTCTTCTGGCCTCTGTAGGCATTGCATACACATGGTTCACTTATATACATGCAGGTAATATACACATACACAAAAATAAAAATAAACTGAAAAAAATAAATTAAAAATTTTAAATCATAAAAATACCAACATAACAAAAGTCACATGGTCCTGATAGCACAGGCCTGTAATCACAGCTACAAAGGGTGAAGCAGGAAGTTCATAAGCTGGAGGACTGTCAAGGCCACAGATCAAGTTCAAGGCTAGCCTGGGCAATTTAGTGAGACCCTGTCTTGAAGTCAATAGTTTAAAAGGAGCTGAGGGTATATCTCAGTAGTAGAACACTTGCCTAACACATATGAGGCTCTAGGTTCAATATTCAACACTGGGGTATGGGACATTGGAGTATAGAGATCACTATGGGAGAGAGACACTGTTTTGGTAACTTAAGATCGATTTCTCAGCCAGTTGTGATAGTGCACACCTTTACTCTCAGCACTCAGGAAGCAGAGGCAGGCAGAGCTCTGCGAGGTCAAGGCATGCCTGGTCTACATTGAGTTCCAAAGTAGCTGGGGCTACAGGGAGACCTGGCCTCAAAAAAAATTTCCAATCACAGGCTCTGTTTCTTATGGGTCACTGGGCTTACATATTTTCTTCCCATCCTTCATTACTTGATGACTTAGAACTTGTCTCCTTCATCCCTGGCCTTGGATTTTAGTTCTTGACATCTTGTTGTATTGCTGATTCTATAGAAAGATTATCACTGCCTTTTCCAGGAATGAATACTGTAAAGTGTCACGTTAGATGCTTCTCAGGCTCTGGTACATTGCTCAGTGTCACAAGGGTCTACTTGGAAGAAATTCCTGTGTGCAGTTTTGTTTTCTAGAACATTACTGCTGGAGGCACATTAAATTAAGTACTCAGACTTCTACTGCTCATGGATGAGAGGATATCATGCCAGATGGTTGGTCCTGACACAGCTGAATCTTTAGTGGTTTGAATTCTGGAAGCTTTTTGTTGGTTCTATGCTTTCTTTTACCCTTAATGTAGTGGAAGATACTGTCTGGTCATTGTTGACATAAATATAAGCTGAACTTGCTTTTCTCTTCTTCTTAGACACAGCATGGCACAGCTTTGACAGGGCAGTTCTGGGCCGAGAGCTGGGCTTTGCAAAGTTGTGTAGCAAACCAAGGAAACAGAAGCCTGCCTTTGCCACCTACTTCCACCCTCAGGGCCCCAGGAGATGCAGGTGTATCTTAAGAACTTGCCACATGTAGCCTAACCAGTTAACCACATCAGGCTTTGTATACTGCTGATACGAAGGCTTGTTTAGTGCTTTCATGAGTGATGTTTAGGAAAGTGGGATTGCCCTGCACTGTGGGAGTCCCTCTCCAAAGGCAGCTGTCTGGTCAACCCTGTGATTCTTGGAGAGCTCAGTGAGGGCTTTTGCATGATTAACACCTGGCTATAGAATGGCTTGATTTTCTTCTTAGTGGCAAATTTCTTTTTGTCATTCTCTACTTATGTCTCCCAAGAAAAAGCTTCACTAAGATTATTCATCCTGTATAGGTCATTTTACTTCTCTAGCCTATTGGAAACTGTTATATAGCCTTACCTCTCTGACAATTAAGAGACCAGATTGTTGGTCCCTCTCCCACACATAGCCCTTCCCTGGCTCTATGTCCCTCTTGTAGCCATGCTGTTCTTCCTAAGTCCTTATGTGTCCGAAGACAGAAGTGAGTGGGCTCACCATCCCCCATTACCAAGAAGTCCAGAACCAAATAAAAAATTATCCTGAAGTGAAACTACTAAAAATTCAACTACATCAAGATCAGATCATCTGGGGTGACATTCCCTCAACTGTAAGGCAGAGATACCAGCCTGGCTCCTAAAGGTCTTAAGAATTGGAACCATGGAACAGTGGCTGCAGTTGTTCTGTGGAGAGAGTGATACCTACAGTGTCCACTTGGATCCTGTCCTTCAATTCATTTTCTTTTAAAAAATATTTTATTTATTATTTATTTTGATTTTTTTGTGTATAAGTGTATTGCCTGCATGTAAGTGCACCTGTGTCATGCAATGCCTGTGGTGGTCAAAAGAGGGTATTGACTCCCCTGGAACTGCAATTACAGTTGTTAGCCACCATGTGGGTGCTAGAAATCGAATTTGGGTCCTCCACAAGAGCAGCCAGTGCTCTTAACTGCTAAACCATCTCTCCAGCCCCTGAGTTCATTTTCTTGCTAAGGCTTCAGGGGGCTTCCTCATGTCCCACATACCTCCAGAGTTGAGCTGCTGGAACAAGGTCTTCTCACCTGAGTCAGGGGAGACAATGAAGTATGCACTGTCCATTCAGAATGGCTTCCTGACTCATCACTCTGGAAGATGAGATTTAGAGAAAGGGCTGTTTCTTGTGCTAAACTAAGAAAAGCATCTTTCAAAGAATAGCTACACCTCTTTTAAGTTAGGTTGACACATCTAAAGTTCTCATACTGTCATTGTTTAGTGCTGATAAGACTTACCAAACTGAGTACAAGACAAATTTCTGAACTCATCTAGACAAACGTAACTCAACTGAAGGTTGGCCACTCTTAGAGAACCTTGGCTGACCACCTGACTGGACATAGAAGTCTGTTTACAGAGAGAAGACCTCCTGTGGAGGCCTGCTGGGGATGATTTATGGCTTGTCTTTACAGTGTCAATCGGTGACACTTAGAGTAAAAGCAGTGGAAAAGGTACAGCAGCCACACCCACACACTCCTGTCTGGGTAACAGTGTCTGAGCCAGTCTCTAGTAGAGAACTTTGATTTATATGCTTTTTACTAGTTTTTTTAGTTAACATACAAGTTAATGCATTTCTTTTTCATGTTTTCATATTATTTTACCCTGCTCATATTCATTTCCCCACTACCTTATTTTGTCTCTTCCCCACAGACAGTCCCTTTTGTAGTTATAGTTCTCATGTATGTCTGTATACTTTAGTCTAGATTCCACATATAAAAGAAAGTGTATTTTATAATTTTTCTCCCCACATTATTCTCTCTTGTTCACCCTTCTCCCTTAGACCTAGTCCTTCATCTTAGTCCCCCTTCTACTCCTGTGTTTGTGTGTGTCTGTGTGTGTGTGTGTGTGGGTGTGTGTGTATATATAAATATACTTATATTTAAATCTACTTTCCAGATGACAAAAACTAATATATATGTCTTCCTGTATCTGGCTTATTATTATTTTGCTTAACATAATCTCCAGTTCTATCAGTTTTCATGCTGACATAATTTTATTCTGCATTATAGCTAAACACTCCACTGTCCTTTTCCCCACATCATTTCCAGCATTGGTTGTCATTTGTTTTCTTAAGGACAGTCAATCTACTTGTGGTGAGATGGAATCACAATTAAATTTACATTTACATTTCTCTAATGTCTAAGGAGATCAAACATTTATCTTAAGTATTTATTCATTTCTATATCTTCTTTTTGAGAATTGTCTATTCAGACCATTTCCCCATTAATTTATTGAATATTTGGGAGTGGTTTTTTTGCTGCTCAATTTTCAGAGTTCTTTATAGATTTTTCATATTAATCCCCTGTGCAATATGTAGTTGGTGAATATTTTCTCCCATTCTAGGCTGTCTCTTCATTCTGATAATTGTTTCCTTTTATATGAAAAAGTTTTTAAATTCAGTTATGTTACCCTTTATCAGCTCTTGAGATTATGTCCTGAGCCTTGGGAGTCCTTTCTGGAAAATCCTTGTCTATGTGTAAATCTTGAAGTGATTTCAGTAGATTTTCCACTAGAAGTTTCAGATCTTAAATCGAGCTCTTTGATCCATTTGAAACCCTTTGTGCAGAGTGAGAGCTAGGGGTACAGTTTCATCTAAATGTGGACATCCAGGTTTCCCAAATACTGTACTGGATTTTTAATCCAGTTTGGCCTTCTCAGTAGGTTACCTTGGTCATGTTTCTTAAGATTCATCCAGTCAACTGTAGAAGCAGTCCTAGCTAAAAGGATCAAGGGTAATATTCCCTTCCTCTCTCCCATTTGTTCTTCCTATTAGCCCTGCCCAGTAGAAGATGCTGAAGGGATGGAAAAGTGCCTTATCCTTTCACCAGCCTTTGTTGGTTACAGATGATATTGAGGAGAACCGAAACTTGGTAGAAATTGCAGTATCCAGTTCTGCTATTTATTAATGCAGTTTTTCTCCTGTGATTAAACTTTCTTTTTCTTGCTTTCTTATGTTCAGCCTTTCCTCTGTAAGTAAACAGGGGTTCTAACAGGGTAGTCCCACTAGTAGCAGCACCTGAAAACTAGTTAGAAATATACATTCTTGGGGGCTTCGGTGTGTAGTTCAGTGCTTCCTTAGCATGCACAAGGCCTTAAGTTCCAATCCCCAGTGCTCCCCTCCCCAAAAAAGCCTCAGCAGATTCTACGTAAGACTTCCTGAGAAACCCTAGGAATAAATCCCAAGAGTCTGTTTCAACAGCCCCTATCAGGGGTTCTGATGCATCCACACTCAAGTTTGATAGCCAGTGTTCTAAACTGTCCTATTAATCTTGCTTTAAATTCAGATTCATTTAGCATAGATGAAGAACTTACCATCTAAGGTGCTAGACTTAGTCATGAACCTTATAAGACAATGTGACACAAATATCATCCTTGACTGGGTGTGGTGGTATACACCTTTAATTTTGGCACTCACTCTTGGCAGGCAGAAGGGAGGCAAATCTCTGTAAGGATAGCCTTGTGTACAGAGCAAGTTCCAGGGCAACCAGGGCTACATAGTGAGACCCTGTCTCAAACAAAAAAGAATCATAATCATATCATTCCCATTTTATATATGAGGAAATTGAAGCCCAGGAATGTGAAATGGTTAACTAGAACAGAGCACTATAAAGTGGTAGGCAGGTGTGGGTTTTAAATTCTGTCCTGACAGTAAATCTAGGATTCTTTCTATTTCATCAAATGAAAAGGTACTGACATTCACCAAACAGTCACTGACTTACACAGTGCTAACTTCTGACAAGCATACATTGAACCGCATTTTGTTTTGGGTTTGTTTGTGTCATCACCCTGTGCTGATTTGTGTTGCCTATGTCCCCTTTTCTTAGAATTTGCTTGCTACACATTTTTCCTTATCACTTCCCAAATAGGTAAGTGTATCTCTCAAGGATAGCTACCTTTTCATAAATCTGCTCAAGGTCCAAAGGAACACATCTCCAGTGGTGGAATCTGGCACAGCTCAAGAGATTGAGGGTGGTTAGTATGGGTAATTTTTCTGAAAATTTTCCCCTAAGTTTTCCAGGGATAGATATAGCTATAAAGGGAGCAGTCCTGCATTATAATTCTGCCTCCTGGAGACACAGCTACTTAGGCTGGCTTCAGTTGTCTTTCTTTGTTCTCACTGCACCCCCAAGTTACTGACTATGTTGTAAGGACCTTCTGTAATGTAGGGAATAGACTACAGTACATTCCAAACTAAACTTATTCTAGGGTGAAGGATTTAAAACCTAAATTAGGTCACTAGTTAGATACTTTATATTGAATTAATATAATGAGATATTATTTAACCTCAGTCTTAGGTGGCCATATTTGAGGCATCCAGTGGTAGAGAAGTTGCAGTTTTCATTGGACATATCACCGGTGTTGGCCACAAGAACTTAATGGCCCAGGATTATGAGGATGGGACAACCAAGAAATAAATACTCAGGATTGGAGCATACCTGTCCCCAAACTAGATCACAATTAATAGTCGATACAAATTTCAGTCCTTCAAGAGAGATCTCAGGAGAGACTCTTAGAAAAAGTTTCTGAAGAAAGTGCTTTTCAGAGGAAAAAAAAATGCCGAGGTGGCTGAGATATGTAGAAGTAAATTGCTCATCTATTCTCTGTAGTGTAGACAAAAATCCAGATAGCTCCTAACTTACCTTTCATTGTCTCTAATAAGTGGAATAAAGGAGCATTTTCCTGATGTCTAAGTCATGATTACTCAATTTTTGCTGTCCTAAATTAATTTTTTTATTATGCCACAAAAAATCCTATCTTCATGTTTTGAAGTCAGATATGATTAGCTTAGTCTGGGAGCACTGCAGTGTAATGACCAGCATTATCTCAGGACTTCTCCAGCAGAGGCAGGGAGAGGAGCTGGTATTTGCATTGTCATCAAGGTAGTGGGGGCACAGAACTAGAACACCTTGGCTTCAGTGTCAAGGACAACTTTATCAAAGTAACACTTTGGTGAATATAAGAATAATTTTAATAAATCCTCTTTTAACAGAGAAGCCTGGTGACTGTTTTTCTTTTCTACTTAAAAATTACTTACTCCCCTGCCCACACCAACATGTACGCCACCCCCACCCACCCACAGAGAGAGAGAGACAGAGAGAGTCAGAGAGAGAGAGAGACAGAGCCCTAACTCTGAAAGGCATGGGTGCTTTATTTTGTACTTCAGAGTTTCTGTACCTTTGTCTTCTAAATCTTGGACTATGCAATATTATCTCTGGAGTATATTACCAGAAAAATATTACAGTGTAGAGAAGAACCTCCAAGATAAAGATGGGGCTTTGCGAAATGGGTTTCCAAAGTCAGGTTTTATCCTAAAAAAGCTATGTATAGGCTGAAAAAATCAGATTGTCTTTAATTTAAATTTTCTCAAATCACAATGTTTTATTGCTTTCAATTAGAAAGACTGCATTTGGTTTGGGGTCCAAATTTGAGTTCTCTCAACTGGGCGAGGCAGGCTTGAAGGAGTTAATGCTTGTTGGACATTATTCTTAAGCAAATGAAGAGCTGGCATAGCAGCAGCTTCTCCCAAAGGAGGGGAGGGGAGAGGAGGGGACGGAACAGGACAGGACGCAGTGCAGTGTTCAGCCTGTGGTTGGACAGCCAGTGCAAGCCTAGCTGCTTGTTTACTCTCCGCCCACCAAGACTGGTATGGTGAAGAGAGCGTGTGTGCCTGGGGTTGGGATGCTGAGCACAGAAAGCCCCATTTAGTGACTCACCCAGAGTGCTAGCGCAGCAGTGCTGTGCAGCTGGATGTTTGATTCTGTTCTCTGCTGACATCCTGTGCATTTTGAAAATTGGGCAGGAGCGGCTGGAAGCAATGATGCGCAGGTCTCTGGAGCGCACGCAACAGCTAGAGCTGAAGAAGAAGTGTTCGTGGGCAGGATCTTCAGCCACAGGGCCTGGAGGACGTGATGGTGAGTCTAGTGCTGTCTCTGCATTGCAGGCCTCCCATTGGAGATCATGGGCATGATTGGATGTCTGCTGAATTGGAGGATGCTGTGCACAGCTTTGCAGGCACCCTTTTCAGATGTGATGCTTAAAACTGCCAGGCTTCTTCCTTTATATGCATATCTTAAAAGGGGAGCTGTCATTCTTCTTGCTAGCAAATAGTTAAAGCAATACTGGGCTTTGAGGAACTGCAGAGGAAAAGAAAGAAAATAAATGTAGAGCCTGGTAGCTGGACTCAGCCTGCAGGTACAAAGATAATATCATTTCAGGGGAGGGAACTGGAAGGAGGCACAGCCGCAGCTCTGGATGTGGCTGGGAAGGGCACACAGTAACCCCTCTAAGGAGGGCTGGGCATTTTCCTTCCTCATTATGATTTTTGTTGCTCTTTTCATTTTATTTTAAAGTGACTTATTTCATTATCCAGTTCATACTCATCTTTAAACTTTCAGGTGCCTGATACATGGGTTGTTCCTAGTTTCAGGGTGACCTTTTCCTCTCTTCAGTGTCATGCTACGTTTTAGTGACCTCAGCATTTTGATATGCAGGAGTGGTATATTAGGAGTTGTTCTTTCTGAGAGCAGGTGTTTATATTTACAGTGTACTGTTTCTTGACTTTGCTGTTTTCTGCTTTTAACCTTTTGTCAATGAATATACTTAATTTTTTTCTTCTTTGAAAAGTCAACAAATCATTTGTTATTTTTCTAATTTCCTAATTAGAAACTAAAATGCAACAATGATTTGGGACTTTTTATTTTACCTCTCTTTGCTCTGATTTTTTTTGCTGTGTAGGTGAATCAGAAAATACCCCACCCCCTCCTCTAGGTTTAGCAGCCAGCACCCTCCCTTCGGACACAGGGACCACTGCAGTTGCTGCCGAGTCCACCAACGGTATTATATTTGAGCATCACCATGCCATAGTGTATTGTGATAACTGTTCTGATCACCCTCCTCCATTACTGTGTCTGTCTCAAGCACTTTCACAATTGTTTTCTTAGTCTGACCTGTCACAACTTTTTTTCTAGAACCATGAAAGACAATGCCTACATTTCTTTGTCCTTTGTGATCATGGAGCTGCATGCCTTGTACCTTACTGTCCTAGAGACATTTCATCCTTAGCTCACTAACTGCCTTAAAAACTTCATTAATATTTGATTTTTGTGCATTTAGATATTTAACAGTATCATCAAATACCTTGTTTTAGGGATCAAGTAGCAAGACATTCTCATGAGTTCTGGTGAAAACTCAGAAATCACGCAATTTTAATATAATACTTGGGTTTGTCACGCAATTTTAATATAATACTTGGGTTTGTCACGCAATTTTAATATAATACTTGGGTTTGTTGTTAATGTGATGGATTTTGGGAGAATTGTTTAAGAGGGAGTGGTAAGGAATAGATCAGTACCAACATTGAGAATCCATATAATCAGACAATTTGGTTTTGTTCTTTACTTCACCTCTCCATCTAAAAGGTGCTTTGTTTTAGAGACAAGCACGGAAAATTCTCATACTCTAGATTAAGAACAGAAGTAGCAAAACTCTGTTCTCATTTAATAATGACTTTAGAAATACTGTTCATGTTTAATTGGCAAACTGAAAACAAGATATGGAAGGGATGTGATATTTACCAGCAACAGAGAAGGCCATATTAGCAGTAGGAATAAATATTCTTAGTTCCTAGTATTCCTCTGAAAAAGAATATCCTTACTGATGGTGTTCAGTAGCACAGATTTTACTTCATGAGAAGTAAAATGAGACTTGGCCTTCCCCCATATAAAGATGCGAGTAGAGGATTAGTACCCAAGGCTAGTACCAGGGAGAGTTGAGTGACTCAGACACACAAATTAAGGGAATACCAGGAAAAAAAATCTGAAAAGGACATATTTTAGTGCTGTATTCTAAAAGGTAAAACTATAAAACAATAATCCATAATGAACAAAATAATGAATTGTTTGATTCTTTCCTTCTCTTCCCATCCCCTATTGCCCCTGCCTTCCCATGGAACTCATAGGTATCACATAGGTGATACCTATGCTAGGCGAACACTCTTACCACTGAACTGAATCCCTTACCCAAACACCAAATAGAAGTCTAAATACCAGTGCTGGGCCAAGGTATATCGGAGCCTGAGACAAAGGGAAAATGTACATGCTTATATATGTGGTTTTGCCATTTCTAGAGGGTGCTTGTTTTTCTCAAAAGTTAAAAGTAATTGAAAATTGAAAATTTTGGGGCTGCAAAGATGGCTCAGTGGTTAAGAGGACCTGGGTTCAGTTCCCAGGACCCATATAGTGGTAAACAACTATCCATAATTCCACTTCCAAGGGATCCAACACCCTCTTCAAGCATTTCACAACATGGGTGCACTTACATAGATGCAAGCAAAACACTCATACATATAAAATAAAAATTAAGGAAATTTAAATGTTGGAGTATTAAAATTCAAAATATCATTTCATGTTTAAATAATTCATGTATTCTCAATCTAAATATATGTTGACTTTAGCTTAAGATAGTTAAGATTATTTAAGATTGCCGCTTAGCAAAAATTGTCAGATACGGAGAAATTCTCTTATCTGAAAACATGACAAAGAAGTTAGATTTTTTTAAAATAATGAGTTTGCTTCCTCTGCAGAAATGGGTTCATAGTTTTCCTTTGCCTCAGGCTCTGGCATAGCCTATCAGGGCATTTTAGCACTTTTCTTTTAGCTGTAATGATTTAATTTAAAAGTCAGTCTAAAACAATAACTGAAACATGAGAACAGCAAACCGAGAATCAGGGATTAAAACCCTAACTGTAAACTGTTAAAGCACTGGCCAAAGAGCCGTTTTGCTACTATGTCTTTTTTAAAGGAAAAAAAAAAAACCCAACTGTCAAAAGTTGTTCTGCTTCAAACATAGCTCCTTGCATTACAAATTACATTCTTTTTCCAACCTGAGCCACAGATAACCTTTAGAAAGAGTTTACTTTCAACACGCACAGTCTCACTCAAACCATAGACTCTCCAGGAGCAGTTGTCTCTGGGTCCAGATTATTTTTTTGTTTTGTTTTTGTTTCTTTTTTTCTTTCATGTGGTGCAGATAGATTGAAAAAAAAAATTTCTGAGCACAAATTGGTACATGGGATTAGCATGACTTTAGCTGAATATGTGAGTAAGGTTAAACATTTGAAGAGAAGACCACAGTATAGAAGTTACAGACCAGTGGCTGCTGTAGCCTGGACATTTCCTAAGATCATGGAAGTGGCACTGCTGGATGTGTGTGGATGCAGACAGGAAGGGCACCTTGAGATATGTAGTCCTCAGCCTGCAATGGTATGAATACCAATGTTTTTAATGCATTTCTCTGCAGCATGTGACAAACTTTCAACATCAGCCATGAATTTGCCAAAGCAGATGGAGCCTCCTATGAGTAAACGCCTGTCTTCATCCACCGTGGCAATATCTTATTCCCCAGACCGAGGCAAGTGAATGGGTAGACTTGGTCTCTTCAGGTTGCTTCTTCCTGGTGTGAGCATCTTAACACTGACTTTTGTGAAAGCTCCCTCTTGAGCCTTCTGCAAATACTACTAATGTCCTAGCTTTTAGGGTCTTGCTGACAGGACTTTGGAATGTGGTATTGCTTCTTAAAGAAAGGTCATTATTGACAGGAATTTATATTCTCCCAGACTGTGGAATGTATTCTCCACATTCCACACTGCATGAAGGTGTTAAAACAAGTACCTGCTGAATAAATGATGGGATATAGTTGATTAACTAGAAAGAACAGAACTGATGAGTCAGAGTTATTTGGGGAAGTTGATAATGTGAAAAAAAATGAGACTTTGAAGTAATCCATGGTTTTAGGCCTGCCTGTTTTACGGATGAAATCAGAAGCAGAGAGGTAATATGAGGGCTCTTTTTTCAAAGAGGAAAAGGATGGGTGGCCTTTTCAGGCGGTGATTTGAGTTGGTAGACGGTGTATATTGAAAGACACATGCCTGTTTCAGAACCTGAGTAGATACAATAGCATCTGCATTCTATAATGGAAGCTCAGATAAGTCATTGGAAGCCTGAATTCTCGCCTTTCACAGCACATAGGTTAAGGAAGGGAGGACTCTTCATGTGTTACATGCATTTCCTAAAGCACCACAGAAGGAACTTGAGGCAACAGAGGAATATTGAGATTGCCAGGTCATCACCAGTGGGTGAGCAGGAGATTTATGACTTGGATGAGGCTGTGGACCTTCCTAGTTGTCATTGGCCTCACCCCTCCATCCTCGAGGTTGGTGGGTGTGGCAGAGTACCTATGAAAGTCAGAGTGCTGCTGAATTCTGGTGCCTATTCATGTGTAGCCACTAGGAATATGGAAAAAAGGAAGAGCTGGAAGAGAAAATACCTGTACACTTGTTACAGGTTCATGTTGAACTCATTTTTGCATTGATTAACAAGCAAACATAAACATATCATATATTATTGACAACTGATTATCTGCTTGTATATTAGTTCTACATTCAAATTTTAATCTCCATACCATTTAGTAACTAGGCACCAAACAATATAAAGTAATTCTTTGTATTCATTGCCATATATTCCAAAACCAAAATATTTTGGTCACTGAATTTTACTTTATTTTTTGAGGTTTTGTTGTTTTGGTTTGGCTTTTTGAGGCTGACCTGGAACTCAGTGTGTACCCCAGACTGACCTTGAACTCTGAATCCTCCTATTTCTGCCTCCCAAGTGCTAGGATTATAGGTATGAGACACCACATGTAGTGGTCATTGAATTTTAGATCATGGATCCTACTATCTTCCATTCAAACTGATAATCAGTTGGGCGCTATTTTTTTTAGACTACTTGTTTAATTCTTGCCCTTAAAAAATGGAAAGGATATGAAAGTTTTATTTTTGTACTATCACGTATGAAAATTGGTTGTTTTTTAAAAAATCAGTATGTTCTAAAATATTTCTTAACAGAGGGTCTAAAATGAGTGTTTGTTAGATGTACTTAGTAAGGAAGTGAGTCTGTATCAGTATCTTCGCAGGACAGGCCAGCACTTCAATTGATGTAGGTTACTATGCTTGGTTTTTGCTGCTGTTGTTTGTTCAATCATTTGTTTTGGTTTGTTTTGTTTTTGAAACAGGCTCTTACTGTCTCTGGTTAGCATCAAACTCAGCATCTCCCTGCCTCAGTCTCCAAGTACTGGGATTCTAGGCATGTACCATTACATCTGGCTTAGGTCACTATAATAGTGTGTTGAGCTAATTCTTGTGCCACAAGAGAAAGAATGAACTCACTTAGACTCTTAGATGGTGTCTCATTTGTTTCATTATTGCCACAAACTCCAAAACCATTCTTCATTAGAATTTTTTTATTTCTACATTTGTTCTGCCATCCAAAAGTTAAATAGCATCAGGCACTGTCTTTTTTAAACATACTATTTTCTTTCGTTTTAATTCTGCTTTTTAAATTTTTCATTTAATTCCATCCCTTAGCTCATCGCATGCACCTTAGTTCCACGGAAACCTTTCTTGTTTCAAGACTGCTGACACCCACACAGGCTTCTTTAGCCAGAAGCAGAAGTACACTCATGTTCTCTGAGCAGGCCCAAGACTCAGGTAAAAGAGGCCAGGCTGTGACATCAAGGAAGATGCCTGGAGCAGTTCTGATCAGCCTTAGATTTATTCCTGAATTTTTATATTTTGCTTCCCATTTGCTGGCTTTATGAAATGCTTTCAATGGTTAATATCATTTTCTACCTACCAGCATTTTGCTGTTGTTGTTTCTTTTAAAGCTGAATAATATAGAGGTGAGTAAATTATTTTATGACTCATGGCATGTGAATCAGGGAAAATATCCACTTGATGAGCTATGAAGGTTAGTCCATTTTTTTTTAAATCAGGATCTCCTGTAGCCCCAGTTGCCCTGGAACTCGATGTTCAGAACAGGCTGGCTGGCCTCGATCTCACACAGATCCACCTACCTCTGCATCCTGAGTGTTGGAATTAAAAGCATGCACCGCCATACCCGGCAAATAATAGATTTTTTTCAAGGGGATGGTTTGGCAAACTAACAGGCCTTAGTCTCTGTAGTACTGCAGCTGGCTCTACCACTCATTAGCTCTTACCATTTGCGATTGGTTAATTAACTTCTCTAAGCTTCAGTTGGCTCAGCTATAAAATGGAAGTGCTTTTTTTTTTTAATTGTGATGAAAGCCATGCATGGTACTGTATGCTTGTAAAGTAATGCCAGCTACTTAGGAGGCTGAGGTAGGAAAATCACGAGTTCGAGGCCAGCATGGGCAACAGAATAAGACTATGTCTCAAAAAATTAATATTGAAAGTTAATATTAAATTATGATAATTAAATGAGATCATAGAATAAATAGTACAATGGTTCACCCTCACCCACAGTAACAGCACAACAAATAGAGCCATGCTATTCAAAGTGTGATCCATGGACTACCAATGGGAGCTTTGTAAGAAAGGTCAGTTCTGAGGTCCTCCCTAACCTGCATATTAAAGTCTTGACAAACACTGGACCAGACCATTAATGACCTTCTTTTACCAGTCAGGTCACATTGGATCATGATGACAAGATTAATGAGGACCAGCATTCTCTTTATTTTCATATGAGCAATACCATGTCCACATAAGGTCAGGTCTGGTTTCTATTCCCAAGATATAGTGTATTCGGTGAAATGACATACAGATGCTATAAGAACTTTTGTTATTACTTGTTTGGGGGGGGGCAAGCTCTCATGTAGCCTAGACTGGAGTCAGACTAACTATGTAGCTCTGATTGGCCTTGAACTCCTGACCCTTCTGCCTCCACCTGCTGAGATTACCAAATTGTGTCCCTACGGCTGGCTGTAAAACCTATGCAGTTACCATATGGTGCACAAGTTCTACTATGGCATATAAAGCCAGGGAAATTAAAAAATATTTCCAAAACTTTTAGATAAATGTTTTTAGCAGCATTATTTACAGTAGTCACAAGTGGAAAAACTTGAATGGGTAAACAAAATGGGGTATATTTATTTATAAAATAGACTATTATTCAGCTTTAAAGAAGAATGTAGAATGCCAATGGATGCTACACAATAGATGAATTTTGAAAGTATTATTAGTAAAAGAAAGCAGTCACAAAATGCCATGAATTATATGATTCCACTTTTATGGAACATCTGAAATAGGCAAACCCATAGAGATGGAAAGTACATTGATGGTTGGCATGGAGTAGAAGAGGAAAGAAAGGCTACTGACTGCTTAGTAGGTAAAGGGTTCCATTTGGGAGTCTTAATGGTTTAGAGTTAGACTGTGGTTATGATTATGAACATACTAAAGAGCACTGAAGCATACACTTTTTAAAGAGAGGAATTTCATGGTATATTTATTCTACCTCAATAACAACACTCACATGAAGTATTCCCATTTGAGAATGAAGAATATTTCAGGGGTCTCTAACACTAACCTCAGGAGCGATGATTTGCTCATTCAGGCATACTCACCTCTTTATTTAAAAAAATTATTATGGTGAAAGGACGTACAACAATATCAGCAATGGGTAAAGGTATGTGGGGCAAAGTCAAAGAAAGAACAGGCACGGACTTCCAAAATCTCTCCAGTAGAGTCACCCAGGATGTATTGCCCCCAGTGAGTCAGGACAACAAGCATGAATTGCCAGCCAGGGAAGCTTGTTAGAGACTTAATGCCCAGAGTTTTTACCAGGGCCTGATCATGTGCTCTCCTTGCTCATAACATATAAAAATTCCACACTCTAGGGATGAAAGCAGATGTTCTTTTTTTTCACTTACAGTTAAGACATAATAAATAATCTACTAATGGTGGGAACCTTAACAAAGTCTTAAAAGTTCCCAGGCATTGTTCAGAGGCCCACCTTTAGCATACCCTTCCAAGGACAGCAGCGTCAAGTCTGTTGTGTTCACTTCTGAATAGTTTACATTATCAAGGTATCTTTAGCCAGTAGCACTCACACAGCAAAATGAGACCAACCTGTGGCATTGATCTCACGTACAACCTTTAGGAGGCCTGGACTTTGCAGTTGAAGCAAATTCTGTTAACTGTAATGATCTGTCCTAGGCAGATTTCTTCCTTGTTCCTTTCAGAGTCTTTTTTATCTAGCCTCAGCTCAGCTCTGACTGCTAAGTTGAAGCTGGTCCTTACCATCTTCCAGAGCCAAAACAGCGTCATGATGGTCAGGAAACATACACACAAGTACAGTTCAGGGGAGGGCTTGTGGAGGCCCATAGAGACAAGGAGATGAAGATGGCAGGGCACTCAAAGCAGGGCATGTGTTCATTGGTCGGGAAACTTCCCCCTCCAATATGGCCTCCCACTGTGCTGTTTCTCATCCTGCCTCAGGGTCCTCAATCCAGTGGGAGTAACTAACTTCATTCTGTGATTCCAGAGGGGTTACCAATGGCTTGTCAGTCCCATAGCTGCTTTCTGTTGTTGACACTGGATGATCCATCTCGTGGCTGAAGAGATTTCTGAATGAGTTGTATAGGGACTATGCAGAAACTGGCCCGCCACTACTGCCCCAGTCAGGCTGTCATGTGCAATCTAGGCCCAGAAGTCAGTGCTCAAAAAAACTCACAAAGACAGCATGGGTAATTTTCTATGGAATAAGACAGCATCTGGGAAACAAAGATCGCAAATATCGTTGTGACAGCGCCCCCCATGCCACTCTGTATTCTATTCAGCAATGAAAACTTGACTTCTCAGTCATTTCCTATGCTTACACAGACCATTTAAAGAAAGGGCAGAGCATTTTATAGGAGCAATAGGAAGAGGAGATGAAAAGAGATTTTAATTCCACTTAAATCAGAGACACGTGATGTTTAGGTATTAAGAAAAATTCTAAATTTTCAAGGTATTTCAGAATAGGTTTATATCACTTTCCAGCAGTTTTAGTTCAGTCATTTATCCAGTGAGCAGTCTGAAAAAAGATCAATCCCTTTTCTGGAATGGCTACACTTAACACATTGTTTTACTCAGGTGTGTGTACTGAGAAAAGGTGAAGAAAGCACAGTCAGGCCCTAAGTCCATTTTTATGAACCACAGCTACTTTTGAGAATCAAACCAAAAACAGCAATGACAAATCTTGACAACATTTGCCTATCTGGAGCTTTTGCAAAGAATACACCCAGGCTCTTTTACTATATTTTTGTGAATCAGGGTTGTTCTAGCAATTCCTGTGTCTGGTGCCAATTTTGTCTGGGGTCCCCCAAAACACTCCAAGATTCACTAATAAAACTCAGAGGACTCATAGCTCATGGATATGATTTATCACAGTGGAATGATACATAGCAGAATTAATAAAGGGGAGAAGTGCATGAAGAGAGATCCAGAGGAAACTTGGTGTAAGGATCTTCTCTGATTAGAGTCACACAGGATGTACTTCATCTGACTAGGCGTGAGTTATAACAGCACACATAAAATGTTGCCAGCTGAGGAACACTCTAGAGACTCATTGCCCAGGGATTTTACTAGGAACTAGCCATGTTGATATCCTCTACCAAGCAAACACCCAGAATGTATTATTTGTACAAACAGTTTAAAAGCTTATCAATGAATGACATGCATCTCCCTGTAATCTAAGCTCCTAGATTCTAGGAAAGGCTCAACTTTGTAAGCAGGCCCTTCAGGGACAGCAGTCAGATACACTTTGTGTTCTACCTACATGAGGCTTAGGGAGTTACATAGCCTGACCAAGGCAGTCAGCTATTAGGTGGCCGTGCAGAGTTTGTTTAGCTCCCAAGTGCAAACTGTTAACCCCTCAAATGAACTTTACTCTTGTGTCTTGGGCTGTTATTTAAGGATGGGGTCTAGTCCATGTACAATAGAAAAAGTATTGTACTTCAAGAATGTGAATATGTGTTACATTTTAATCGAAATATGTTTTCGACTTCTGCTCCCACTGCCTTTTCCGTCTGTGATTCCTTTATTTTTTCCGGCTATTGTACTGTAACTCCCTAGTATTTCATGCCTGTCCTCGTATAGTTCTCGGCAGCCCTCTCAAATCTTCATACAAGTCCTCTCCCACCCGGACAACTGAAAGGAAGAAGGGTACATCTACATCTGGCCTAGGAGACGCTGAGAAAGGAGTCCTGGCAGGAGCAGAGCCTTCTCTGGTAGGTTTAAATGCCCTCTCACTCCTTTCTGTACTGTGCTTTATCTGATAGTAAGACTACTTCTTGCCCTGGATGTGGGGTCTTTATTTCTATCAGTCTCCAGACACTGCTGAAAGGATGAATTTGGTTTAAATTTTTACCCAACTTTTAGAAATTATTTAACATTTTGCATCCCCCCAAATCTTACTGCCTTGAAACCAATTCCTAGTGGTACCATCAGGATAATATACCCATCCCTCCAAAAGACAGGAATCAGAAGTGTTGGAGGTATTCTCTCCATTTCCTTAAGAATATCTGGTTCTGGGAGTCTTGCTTCTACACACTACTAGAACTGAGGTTCTAGCTCAGCCTTCAGCCCACAGCAATAGTTTTATAATGTTTTGATGTCATATTGACAGCATCAGTAGAATAAATGTTGGTCAGGTACCTTCAATTCTGTATATTTATTTTGACATTATACATACCATACTATTTATGTTGTTGTTTGCTACATAGCAAAGTACTCTAAACCATAATGACTTTAAAAAACAAATATATCTTAGCTCATGGATTTCTTGCGTCTGAAATTGAGTAGCTCTATCGAGAGCTAGATGCTTCTGGTACAGGATCTTTCACAAGGTTGTAGTCAGAATGCTGACCAGGACCGTGCCATTTGAAAGCCTGACTAGGTCTCTTCTGAGATATTCATTACATGACTGCTAGTGGGCAGCCTCAGTTCCTCAGTATAGGCCTCTCCACAAGCCTATCTGTGTGTCCAGAATGATATGGCAACTGACTTCTCACAGAATGAGCAATACAGAAGAGGTCATAAACGGGAAGCTGTTAGTGCCTTTAATGCCCAACTCATGAGTTATGCCATATGCAAGCATTGAAAGTAAGTCACTAAGATCAACCTATAGACAAGAGGAGAAGAATTTAGCTGCCATGTTGCAGGAAAGAATGTCAGATGTATCAATTTATGTTAAAAACTATCTCATTACTACTGGATATTTTGAGTTTTGTTCATTTCTTATTATTTTCTTCGTAGTCCTGGAGGTCAAATTCAGAACCTTGCACATGTGAGATAAGTATCCTACCATTGATCTCACATCCTCAGCCCAACTGAATGCTTCATAATAACATTTTCTTTTCAAATTCACTGTGGCCCTGAGATTCTTAAAATATAAGCTAATATTTCTGACTCTTAGATTTTGCTGTAAGATTATTTGTGTAAGGGGGTTGCCATTTGTAGGTGTGGGGACCAAATGAGGATTTGCTACAGAAAAACTGTGGTAAGGAAAGAGGGGAAGTCATCCAGGAGGATGACTACAGGCTAGTCAGTCACTGATGCCAGTTCCTTTCTCCTTCTCCCAAAAGAAGTGACGCAGGAAATAGAAATACACTGCAGTCCCCATTGCACCATGTATGCCATTAAGGCCTAGAACTCAGCATCTTTAATATTAAAAGCACCTTCTACTGGTAAAGATTTTGTAACAAGTGTATGTTTTTATACTCTTTTCAGTTCTTATATGTTTAAGACAATAATCTGGTTCTGCTGTTAACTCTTGATACTATAAAAAAATGGTGGCAGATCTGCATGTTAAGGCAGGAAATTGCTTCAACTTGATGACCTAAATGCAGTGACCTTATGGTATCACAAATCTCTGGGAAGATGTGAAGCATTATACCTTTATATTGATCCCTCTTAAAGCTCTGCATCAGTTCCATCTAGAATAGATTTATGAATTGTAGCGGTAGTACCAGTCATGGGTTATGGCTCTCATATTACCTGTCCCCTACAGATGGAAAAGGTGAAGAAAGGACAGCAAGTGACAACTTCTGCTTCCACTGGGGCTCTTGGGTCGCCACTGAGAAGATGTGAGCCTCCTGGAGACATCCCTAAGAGGTCATCTTCTCCTGCGAAATCCAAGTAAGCACATTTCTTCCCTTTGATAGACATTATGATGACTGACAGCCAGTTTGGTGGAGCCTCGTGTTACCTAACATTGTGGCTTATTCTGCTCTGCCATAAGGCACAATCAGTCACAAAGGGTGAACAGGAGAAATGCTGACCTTTGAGATACATGTCTATGCTCTGTGTAGCTTCTTGGATAAATGATGGCCCATTCATAGGTTTGTCACTTGGCAAACACAAGACTTCTGTCTGCCATAATGATGGGTTCAGCCTTTTCTCTTTAGGGCCTTAAATTCCATGTTTTTTTCCTTTCTTTTCCCTCCTAGTATTATCCTTTCTCTTGTGAGTATACTACCACGTCTAGCTCTGGATTAAGTGATTGCATTGTTCTTGGGTAGGATCTGCTCACTATCTTCTTTCTCCCCCATCAGTCTTTCGTCTTTTTAACAGGTCATTTGTGATTAGGAATTTTTTGAGGCAGAGTCTCATGTAACCAAGAATGGCCCTCAACTGATCTTTCTGCTTCTGTGCCTCTGCAGTGTTGGGATTACAGCTATATGTTACCACACAGGGCCCAATAAGTTTTCATTAAATAAAACAAATGATCATTTGTTGGGGATGAATAAACTCAACAAAGAAAATTATGATAACACTGCAATCATTGTCTTAAGTTGCTGTATTATTTCACCCATAGTAACTGACAGGTGATTCAGTGAAGGGCCATAAAGATGACTTAGTTGATAAAAGAGCTTGCCACAGAAGCCTAGCTACTGAGTTGACCCCTGGAACCCACCTCAAGGTGGAAGAACAGAACCTGCACCACAAAGTTGGCCTCTGACTTCCACGTGTGTGCTGTGACATACCACCTCTCATCATGTGTGTGTACACACCACACACACATACCCACACACAAATACATTTTTTTAAAAGAATGACTCAGTAAAGGATTTAATGCAGTAGTATGGTGAAAACATCTTAACCAGTATTAGCAGAGAAAGAGAAATCTGATTTAATTTGAGAAAATAACCTTTTGTTTGTCTTTTGGAGTTTTGTGTTATTGTTTGAGAGAAGGTTTTATTGAGCCCCAGTTTGCCTTGATCTTTTAATCCTCCTGCCTCAGCCTCTTCAGTACTAGGATTGCAGGTATTTGCCACCATGCCCAGCTCATCCAGAAGTTTTTTCTGTGAAGGGCATTTACATAAGGGCACATTGATGCAAATATATAATGTGCTTTGAGCTTTCCCCTAAAGTTAACCTTGAGTGAAGGCCTGCATGAAACGAGGGGGCAGGCCTCAATCTGAGCCCTGTTGATCTGAAGCTCATTTGCATTGGGTCAGCATTTTATGTTCAGGTAGTGGTCTGCAAACTGCTTTGAGCCTGGGGACTGTTGTTATTTCTTGTTGCACAATAGATGCTCAATTCCTAAGTCTATTGGGACTGCTTGGGATAGAAATGCTTCACATTTTAGAGTTATTCAGATTTGGAAATGCTTACATAGACATTACTGGGTAAGCATACCTGATCCACCAATTTGAAATCTGAAACATTTGAACACTAATATGCTCAAAAATCTTAGGATTTCAGAGCATTTTGGATTTCAAAATTCAAATTAGGAATACTTAACCTGTATGAATGAGTTGAGAGGTCTAAAGGGAAGCAAGTGTTTCTTGATTTAAAAATGTTCAGAAAAGCCAGATGTAGTGGTACAGACCTGTAATCCCAGCACTTGGGAGGTTAAAGCAGGAGGATCACTATGAGTTCTGGGTCAGCCTGGGCCAGCATAGGCTATGTAGCAAGATTCCCTCCTCCAAGTAAATAAAAATGAAATACCCAGAATATATTCCTAGGGCGTGAAAAATCAGTGGATAAATCATAGTGGGTGTGGACTAGTCTAGAGAATATGGAAATTCATGTAAAGAGAGCATAAATCAGTCCTGGAAATCTAGCCTGGACTATAGAGCAGTAAAAAAGAATTGGTCACAGCTGTGTACTGCCATATGGGTAGATCTTAGGAATATCATATTGAATGGAAAAAGCAAGTTACAGAAAACTGTCAGCAATAGATTCCATTTATTTTGAGTTCCCAGATGTACAAACCTAAGCAGTGTACTCTTCAGAATATAAATATGGTAAAAATGAAGGTATTTTTAAAAGTAAGAACATGGAAGACATGAAGTTTAGGGTGATGGTGGCTTCTTTGAGTAGAGAGTAAGGGAGATTGGACAAGAGATAATTTGGCATTTCTTTTGGAATAAATGGTGGATGTGTGGACATCATTTCACCCTTTATACCTTACATATTTTAAATTTTTTATTTTATGTATTTAATATTGACAAAAGGCAAAATAGAAACATTTGATATTTAAAAAGGTGTTACACACAAAATAAGCTCCATTTATTTTTTTTATATGTTCTCTGTCCAGATCATGTGATGTGCTTTTGAAAGCACACTGAAAATGATGTGGGGCTTAGGGGACTTAGTTAACCCCTTTGAACTCGTGTCCAGAAGCTTTGAGTAGTCATGTGATGACCTCCAGAACTCTTGATAGTGCATTGTTCTCCTCCATGATCTCAGATAAATGAAGCCACAATTGGGTGGCTGTGCATATTCATAGCATTGCTCTTTTAAGCAGTTAAGTTTATTCTCATTGTTTGTATTGTCAGGTATTTATGTGGGATTTAGAAGACTAGCTTCAGCTACACTCTGAAAGAAGTAGATGGAACACACTTTCTATAACCTAGAGAGAAGTAAATTGTGCCCAAGTGTATTTCTCCAGCCTGTCTCTGCCTCTGAATATTGATACTTCCTATTTTTGCAGTTTTCCCATGTGAAATATTCTAAGTTGGTTTGGTCATCATGATAAGGATGAGGACTGTCTTTAATTCTTATTGCCCAGCAGGTGCTTAATATATCTCTGTTTTAGTCCATTCAAACTGCTTGGGACCAGAAATACTTCACATTATAGAGTTACTAAGCTTTGGAATGTTTGCATTGACTTTACCAGTTGGACATACCTGATCTGAAATTCTGAAATCTAAAACATTTGAGTACTGACAGGATGTTCTGAAAGTCTCAAATTTTGGAGCATTTCAGATGTTTAGATTAGAAATGAGTAACCAGTATGAATGAATTGAGAGATCTAAGGAAAAGCAGTGTTTGAGCTGTTATCTATTATTGCTGTAGCAACCCCTTCTAACAAAAATTGATGACCTAAAACAATAATTTATGTTAATTCTCACATTTCTGTGATTTGAGCTTATTCTCTCTCTCCCTTTCTCTATTATGCACTTGTCCTGTGGGTTGATTTACTAATACTGGATGGTTTTCACCTGAGATCTGTGCGTTTGTGCTCCAGTGTCAGCCCAGTGACTGGAGATCAAAGGTAGACAGTCACTTGCTAGTAGTTGATGTTTGCTTTGCCTGGTAGCTGACTGGGATTGTTACCTGGGGTGTCTACATTTCATTTCTCCATATGGCTTAGACTTCTAATAGCATTCCGGCTAGGTTTGAGGAGTGGGTGGCCCTAAAAGTAAGCACCTAAGGTGAGACGTGAAAGCTACCAGCCGCTAAAAATTATGCTCTCAATCATTACAGCATTACTTCTCTGCTATAAACTATTTGGAAAAAAACAGTCTAGATTTAGCTTGTTTGAGAACTAAAATCATGAGATCATGTGGGATGTGAGATGAAATTGCAACCATCTTTGGGATATATATTGTGTCAAAAGTAGTTGCTTCCAGAGATAGGTCATGACAGAGATCAGTTTTCTATGAGACACCAGATTTTACTTACCTTGTCATATATTGGAAACAAAACAAATAGTCCATGTGATGGAAAAAATGAAGATAGGTATGATGGTGAATATCGACTATCACCTTAACAGAATCTAGAATCACCTAGGAAACAAACCTCTGAGGGAGGTTTGTAGATTGTGTTAATTGAAGTAGAAAGATGCACCCTAAATGTGGGTAGCACTATTCTGTGGCTGGAGACCAATAATGAATAAACATTGAAAGCAAGCTGAGCAGCATTCAGCTCTCTCCTTTCTGACAGTGGATGTAATGTAACCACTTGCACTTCTTCCATCATGCTTTCCCTCCAGGAAGAACTGTGCCCTCAAACTGTTAGCCAGAAGTAGACTCTCCTCCCTTAAATTGTTTTGTCAGGCATTATGTCACAGAGATGAGAAGAGTAAGCATCTCTCTGCTCCAAATCACATGCTCATGGCAGGCTAAGAATATTTCATTGCTGGTATCTAGGTGTTGTTCCCACAGACTTCTCTGGCAGGTGTATGGTATGGTTATTCCCTCCCATGGATGAGTGACTACATGGGATCAGGGCTCCCTGTACTGACAGTTCAGCTCTGTTTTTGGCACCACCATTTTTTAAATAAGCTTTTACATTCCTCTGTTAATTTCTTTGATTTTTAAGTTTTTTATTTGTATATGAGTGTTTTGCCTAAATGTATGTAAGTGCACCCATGTCGTGCAATGCCTGTGGAGATCAGAAGACCGTATCAGATCCTCTAGAGCTGGAGTTTCAGATGTCTCTTAGCCACCATGTGGGTGTTGAGAACTGAATGTATGTCCTCTGCAGGAGAAGTCAATGCTCTTAGCCACTGAACCATCTCTCCAGCCCTACTTTTACATTCCTACCTGAATTTTTTCCTATAAAGGATAATTTTAAATGTTGGTATCTGGTCCCAAAGGTATACATACTTCTGTAATTACTCAGTCCATAACCCTATATATTTAAGACATACCAAAGGCTCATTTGAATTTGGATCAATTTTTAGGCCTTTTTTTGTTTTGATCCTTTCAACCTTAAAGAATAGCAAAACCAAAGCAAAGGACTTCTGTACCCTTTCATCTCCATTCATTCCCACCCCTCCTCAGTCAGTCTTATTTATGGCTACATATTCACTCTTCACAGGCACCTACCAATTTCTCTCAGAACACTGTAAAGAAGTTGCTGGCCCCATGTCCCTAAAGTACAAAGACATTCTTTCACATACTGTGATGATTACTGTTCATTGTCAGCTTGACTAGATTTGGAAATACCTGGGAAACACTCCTCCGGGTGTGTCTTTAAGGGAATCTCCAGGGAATTTAACTGAGGCGGGAAGACCAACCCTGAATGTGGATGGCTCCATCCGGTGTGCTGTTGGCCCAGATTGAATAGTAAAAGGAAAAGGATGAAGCCAGATGAGCACCAGCATTCATTTTTCTTTCCCACAACAGGGGTGTTGAGTGTTCCCAGTGCTTCATGTCATGGTATCACAAGTTTGTGGGATAAGGTGGTATATGCAGGCTTTCCTTTTCTCTATGGAAAGCAATAAACATCAAAATGTTGGCTGGGTTGTACTGATAAAGCCGCAGAACCCTTTAGCCAGTGGGTAGATTATGTTCACCATACTCGTTTCCAAATAGCTATGGAGAAAATAAAACCAGATTCCAGGATAGGAAGAAAAAAAGTCACTTGGGGTTCTGCTTTGCCAGTGCATGTTGAGAAATGTGGCAACCATCTCCAGAGACTTGTTTTTGCCATTGTACTTACAGAGGCATTTGTTCCTATTTTCTGCTAGTCATGGAGCCTAAAAAGAGTATATAACCCTGCCCTGTGCTACAGGAAGGTTTCCTTAACCACTGAAAGCAAACTTTTTGAATTGCCTGTTGCAATTTTATTGAACCTGAACATTTTTAAGTGGAAGAACTAAAAAAGTAAGACATAACAATGTCGTGTATGTGCCGCTGTGTTCTCACTATCGACATCTCTCTGGAAAAAGTCAGGATTGATTTTCTTAATAAAAATGTTGTTAATAGCAATTTTCTGCCTACTTCCCTGAGTTAACATGGCAATTAAATAGATCCTGAGAAAATAGGTATGAAGATACTTCCAGATAAACCTCTACAAAATACACAGTGATTTCTACCAATTAATTTATGTTTAATTTCTTTCCTCAGGTAAGATTCCTGTTTCCATGAAATTAAAAAAATAAAGCTTTGCCAGGCTTCCTTTGGTTTGCAGTAGTGCTAGCCAACCTGGCTGCAGAGCCATGAAATCTGCCAGACCAGCTTTACGTTGTTCCAGATGTCATGCTCTGGCTGGCAGGGTGTTAAGTCCACATAAGCAAATGGCAAGGCAAGATGAACTGGAAAGTCTATGCATAGATAAAATGGAGAACTTCAAAGACTGTTTTCTGTATTTGGTTGTCCATTGTACATTTCTTTAGCTTGAAAGCCTCCTTCCCTTCCTCCTTCCCCTCCCTCTCGCCCTCAACTTACTCTGTTAGTCAGGGCCTGGAATAGGGGGATATAAACAGGATTTTTCAGTCTCAAATGATGCGCTCTTACTTGGCAGGTAGAAGTTATTTTTGAACATGTGCTCATGGGTGGTTGGCCCAGTTTTACTTAGAATAGAACCTCACAGTCTGTAGTGTGAAGTGAACTTCCATGTGACTGTTATGGATCTGACAGAACCATCAGGCTTCTGCCACATAGATGGTATTACTTCATCACAACTAACTTTGCATTCTGTTAGTGAGCCATTTAAAGCAGACAAAAGGTCATGTTGGATTCAAATGGCAGCTTTATGACTGCTAAGGCTGTAGCTAGTTAAGGGTTTGTATTAGTTGCTTTTCTGATTACTGTGACAAAACAGCTCAGAAAAGCAGCATAAGGATTTGTTTATTTTTGGTGCATAGTCTGAAGGTTCAGGCCACCATGGTGGTGAAGACATGGCTCCAGCTTGAGGCAGCTGGGTACATTTGCATCCATACTCAGGAAGCAGAGAGATGAATACTGGTGCTCAGCTCTCCTTTATTCAGTACAAGCCCCTATTCATTGTCAGTACCATTGAAACAGGGTGAAATGAGAGCGTCCCCTAGAGGGTTCTTAGTCTTATTCATAAAAGAATTTAAGAATGGACCCAATTGGAAGCTTTGGGACAATTTTATTGGAATTTGCAGAAAAATCCTCAAGACAGGCAACCTGTGGATCTCAGTAGCTGCCTGGAGGAAGAGAATGGAGGGAGAAGAAAAGAAGCCAGAAAGTCATGCAGGTTTAGAGCCTGAATGGGGTCAGACACATGGCGGACTGGCAGCCACATGGCTGGGAGAAGGAGCTTTAGAGAAAAAGTAGAGAAATGCAAGATGCTAGGACAGCCCAAAGCCTTAGAGAAACAATGTTTAGAAAAGGGACATGAAGAAGAGAAGGAAAGATTATGCTTTTCTCTTCAGAAAAGTGGGCAGACTTATGGAGAGCTACATGTCTGTGGCCGGGTCCAGAAGAACTGCACCAGGAGGTGGATTCCAGGCAGGAAACTTTCACTGCCCCATTAACACACTCTGTATTCCGCCCATCTATTCAGTATAGCTTAAGTCGAACCCACCTTCCTAAGGGTGGTCCTGGGATCCGGTGGTTGACCAGTGAAACTGGAAATGTGGGTCTTTCAACAGATAAACTAGAGAATTTATAGTCTATCCCAGCTAAATAGGTATTTGCTCTCTAACACATTCAGGTGTTTCGTTAAAAACTTTCTAGAAACACCTTCATAGTCACACCCTAGAGATATGTTTCCATGGTAATTATAAATGTAATCAAGTTGACAGTGAATATCAACCATCACATACTTAGCTTTCATACATACTTTCTTTCAGTCCATTTGTGGGGACCTGATAAGAATAGTGTTCTACTCTTCTCATCTGTGTACCCATCCACAGACAGAGATGCCAATGTATTACAGGTCCCTGGGGCAGGACCTGTTTTTTACCATTCTAGTTAAAGAAGCCCAGAATAAAGGCTCCCTGCAGCAAGAGAACTACAATTAGCATGGTCTTTATGTCCAACAACTTGCTTGGTTTTTACTAATTAGAAAATCCATACCTCACTCCTTGGAGGGAGGTGAGGTCAAGGAAGAAGAATAGCTAGCTTTTGCTAGTCCTTCCAAGGCTAAAAAGGACTCCTCAGTGACTCAAAGTAAAAATTCCTTTATGGGAATGGAAAATGTTTCTATCATCCACCACAAGATAGCATTGTTTACTGTGACTTTTCATCAAATGTCATACCCATTCCTTACCTTATGCTTGCTGGACTGATGGCATATTTGGCACTTGTTTCAGGGAGCAAGTATTAAGTGTTGATCATGGAAAAACATTAACCTAAGTCTCTCTCAGATGACCTCACTGGTTTTGGCAAAGTGTGTGGTGGTAGCTCTAGGCAATGTGAACCTCAGCAGGCAGTTGCCACCTTGAGAAGGTAAGGACAGGAGGCATTTCAAAAAATTCTCTTGTCTTAGCCTTCTAGCTGCCAAGATCACCAGAGTTTTATCACCACACACCTGACCCTGGTTTATTATTATCTGCGAGGATCACCTAGATTTTTAAAAATCTGTTAAATATCACTAATGTTTAGTAGTAATTGAGTACTTATGGTAGAGATTCTAAAGAGAACATACTGGGTTCTCAGTGACCTGAAACTCAGAGTTGTTCATCCTTGCAATGCAAGGAGCAGTACAGAGATGTAAGTAGTACCCAGAGGGTTACAGGCTCAGCCATCACTTCTACTGTTTAGTTACCTATGTCATTTAACCACTCTAAGTTAGGTTTCTTCATCTGTAAGGTGCTGGGAGCCATTTGCCTGACTTGAACTATGCCCTAGTTTAGGGCTGAGCAGAGGTCAGTCACAGAAGTGCTGTGGGAGCAAGATGCTTTGATATGCAAGTACCTTGTGACTCCTGAATGGAAGTCTGCCTTGGGCCCAAGAATGAGGACCTATTGTTAGTAGATGTAGGTGGTTTGAATAATTTCACTTATGAAAATGCATGTTTGTTTTTGCTTGAACCCCTGACCAGTTGTATTGCTCCTCAAGCAGCTGTAAAGGTATAAATATACTGAGCAAAATAAAGTCTGGGCCTCAGTATTGACTGACAGCGCGCTTGCACTGGCTCCCAAGCGCGCGCGCGCGTGCGCTCTCTCTCTCTCTCTCTCTCTCTCTCTCTCTCTCTCTCTCTATTTCTCAATCCTCACTCCCACCTTCAGGTACAGTTCGATTTCAGCTGGCTGGCTCTGGCAGTAAGGTGATCATAGCAATGATACCTGTATCATGCTTTTGACAATGAAAAGATGCACACATACATACGCAATTATGTATGTCTATACATAATTATGAATGTTTTAGCAATACCATGGCTGGGGTGTGGACATTCTGTAAATGTTTGCATGAGTATTAGATGGGTATCTGAATTCTAGATAGTCCAGGAAGGGACCCTGGTCAGACCCTGTATGTATGTGAAGATGCTTGCCACGTAAGTCTGGCAACCTGAGTTCAATCCCCAGAGCAGATATAAAGGTAGAAGGAGAGAACTGACTGATTAGAAGGACTGGCATGTACATGACACCCCTCCCCAATACACAATAACATTTCTTTAAAGAAAGAGAGCTTTCTTTAATAAGGTACCAAGGCATGCCAAGACAGCTAATCCAGTTTCAAAGAACCAACTCAGTGATATCCTCACGATCTAGTCACCTTCCACTCCTGACCCCTCCTCTTACAGCTCTCACTACCTCTCAGTACCTTTAAATTGGGGACCAGTCTTTTGTTGACTAATCATATCAAAATGGTTATTTTCATCCTTAAGATAATCACAAAACATAAATGGGTTTGGAACATTTCTAAAAGTATTTCTCCTTCCCTCAGAGCCATCTTACAGATGCCGTATGTTTCTTTCCGGGTGAATTTTGTTTGCTAAGCCCTATGTTTATTTCTCCAGAAGGATGGAGCTATTAGAGTTTTAGAACCAGGTTTCTTGGGGAAAGTTCTGTGGTCAATCCCAATAACTATGTTGTGCTTTGTTTTGGTTTTCTAGGACGGCTTCAAAGACACATCTACAGTCTCCAAAAACAGTGAAGCCCCCATATATAGGGTCTCCCGTGAAGTACCGCTTCCCCCCCATTCCTAGTGAAGAATCACTCAAGAAGAAAGCTGAGAAGGAGAAGAGCAATAAGGAAAGGGAAGGTGCCTCAGGTCAGCAGAGCACTGGCCTGTCCAGAGAAGAAACCCTAGAGAAGCACGTGGGTGACAAGCGGGCCACTGAGAAGCATGTGGCAGACAAGCACGCCACTGAGAAGCGTGCGCCTGACAAACGTGCCACTGAGAAGCGCATGGGTGACAAGCATGCCATCGAGAAGTATGTGGCTGACAAGCATGCCACAGAGAAGCATGCTTCCCCAGGAGGGAAGGCTGAGAGCACTGCAGGTAGGTCTTCTCTGTTGATACAGCCAGTGGGCCTTGGCTTTCCCCTCACAGTTGTCCCTCAGTCCTCACCTTATGCCATTTTCTCATGTTTGGGAGAGAGGGGCAGTTGCCCTGGGACAGTTTTATCCCCTGGACTGTTTTCTCAGGCTTGCTCATTATTCCCGAGTCCTGGCCTCTTCTCTCTCAGAGACTTAGGCATTAACTCTGCTCATGGCTATGGAACCTCACAGGAGTGCTAAGCTGGACCACATACAGCCTGTATTTGCACTTCTTGGATGAGAGTGCCAGCATTCCTTTAGTCCTTAAAGCCTCTGGGATGTAGTGAGTTCACTCAGATGGTAGTGTTATGGGACTTTCCTGTGACTTTGTCCTCATCAGCTGTTCCCTGCCTCTGCGGGGGAATCATACATCCAGGGTCCCAGTTGGCCCATTACAGCTCCTTCTGATTGGTGGCTAACTGTAACACTAATTTTGACAGTGTTTATCATCACCATGCAAAGTATTTTTGTGTTAGCTTTATGTGAGTGGATTCTTTGTGCTCATTTCCCTTAATCATTTCTTACTTCTACTTTTTTGACAGCATCAGGGAAACCCACAGCAGGCACCACTGATGCAGGAGAAGCTGCAAAAATCCTGGCTGAAAAGAGACGTCAGGCTCGACTACAGAAGGAAAAGCAGGAGCTAAAACGAGTGGAGAAGGAAGAACAAGAAAGGTGTGCAGGCATTCAGTTTGTGTGATCAGATGTAAAGGCTGGATCGGAAAGTTTGCTTGCCTTTCTTTTTGTAATTTTGGTGTTGCTAAAACCTGGATAGAAGTGTAGGACTCCAGAGTACATGGAGTACACACATGTTTAGGAGACTGTATCTCCTATTAGATGTAGTTAACAATGACAAAACTTGGCTCTTTTCAGAGGACCTAGAAACTCATATTTCCTGGATCTGAATGTTACAGGTACCTTTGTTTCCCTTCTTGAACTTAGAGATCAGGCAAGTCTGGATCTGCCAAGAGCATCTGAGCTTTGTTTATAGAATGAATCCCCTGGAAAAACAGAAGGTTCTGGATAGAGAGATCTTGATTCCACTTTCTAAATTGTATTCTCCCCCAGATGATCCTAAGTCATGCTCCAAAGCCAGATAAGGAATGAAAGTTGGTCAGAGTCCCCCTAGATGACACTGTAGAAGGAAGAGCCAATATCATAGCCTAGGAACAGTGAGGGATGTGGAAGCCCCATTCCGGAGCAAGACAGAAGATGTCTTTGCGGCAGCCTGTAAATTTCTGAAGATATCAGAAGCATCCAGGGAACACCGTGAAAATACATTGACCCAAGTCTCTTCCTATTTTAGCAATCCTCAATATTTGAAAAACACTGTGGGGATAGTACCAGGACACTTTGATGTAGTACAGGCAGTCCTGCTTTTTTTAGTCTTTGTACTAAGAAAAGGAACACATGGTTAAAGGGCAAGGTCACTTTTATCACCAAACTGAGAAAGAATGCTCTTGGAATAATCACAAAGTACAGTCCGGTACCATTTAGAGAGTGAACACAACAGGAAGCAAGCAGTGCTACGAGGCCAGCACCGAACTGAAAATAATTAATGATAAAATGTTCTTGATCCTTTAATGACCTGTTGAGTCATTGTGGTTCCGGATTAAAGGTCTGTTGATACATTTTTTAAGGTTGTGGGGTAAGTCCCTTCAAAATCTAGACATCTGATTATTTTCTCATTCCAACCTTTGGGCCAATATGGACAAGTTTTGTTGTTGGATGGTGACATCTGGCTGGCTTGGATGGGCTGGAGTTATGTGACGGAACGTGACAGGTGATAATAATATGATCTCAATAGACAGGCCTTGGTAAAGGCAGCAACAGAGATGTGGCATATGCTCTGAAAAGGTAAGTAAAATGACTGTTGCTGTGTGCTTAAGAAGAAGTCCTCTGCCTTCGAGTTACTTTGCTCTTTCTCACATTTCTTTTACAACCCAGCTCCAGAAAGAACTGATTACACATCCTGTGTTTATTTCTCCAACTAAGTCTAACCTCACACCCGCCTTCCCTTACTTGCAGACTTCCCATTGATGTTTGGTTTGCTCTGGCCATGTCAAGCTTTCCCTGGCTCTTCTAGTCTCTCCCGACCCTCACCTCTTAAATCCCTTTAAATGATGCCTGAACTCCAAACACTCAGCCCTTGACCAGTTTCTTGACTGACTTCAAGCCCTCCCTGAACAGTGTTGCTCGCTCTTGGTCTGCCATTGTCCCTGCCATCCTTCCACTTAGAGCTCCTGCAGCAGTTTTGTGTTCAGCTTTTGGTGTGTTATCCCAGTTTGCTCTGATCTCCCTTCTTGCTCTCATTTTCCCTTCACCTCTTTTTTATCATCTCTTTCTGAAGTTCACTATAGCTTATTTTATAAACCTTCCATATTTTCTGGAATATACTGAATCTGTGCCTGTGGCCTAGAGCTACACTGGCTTGTAACATAGCTTTTAGATACAAGTGGTTACCAACATGTAATTGAAGAAAATTAAATTCCTTAGCAGTATTTATCGCATAGCTGTATGTGGCCAGTAGCTACCAGAATGAACAACATAATTTTATAGAATATTTCCTTATCTCAGAAAGTTCTTTTGGCTGCCATTTGTCTACAAGCCAGAACCCATATCTCCAGGTATAGTTTTTTTTTTTTTGGTCTAGAGACAGGGTCTCCCAGGAGCACTAGCTGGCCTGGAACACTTTATATAGACATGTAGACCAGGCTGGCTTCAGTCTCACAGCAGTCCTCCTGCCTCTGCCTCCCAAGGGTTGGGATCAAAAGTGTGTGCCACCATTCCTGGCTTCAACTATACATTTTTTAGTGTGTCCCATATTTACCTCAAACTCAGCATTTTGAAGGCAGAAGTTAATATCTTTCACCCAGACTTTCTGTTCATTTCATGAGCTCTGTATTCCCATCTACCCTACCTCCAAAGTTAGAAATCTCAGAGCTACTCTGAACTCTTTCATCATCCTCCGTAGCCTATCAGTTATTAGGCAAGTCTTCATTGGCTCCAGCGTTAGTATATCTCTTCTCTCCATGCCCCTCCAGCACTGACTGGCTCAGCTAAACTGTGTCTGTGGCATTCCAGTAGAGTGTTCCACATCCTACAGAACTTGTCCACTATCCATGATGATGTGTGTCCATGGTGGCTCTCCTTAAATAAATGTGAATGTCCTACTTCTGTCTTTAAACAAGCTAGTGAGTCTCCTGACCACAGGATTTGTCAGAACCTACCAGTAGACATTCAAGGCTTTACCATGGACCGGATACTCCCTGCTCCTTTGATTTCTCTCCCCCTAGGCTCCAACCTGCCACCCTTCCTTCTTACATGCTCTGTCATACAGCTCCACACCACCAAAGTGCTACTTTTGCTATGCCTTCAAATGGATGCATGCTCCTCGCCACACACTGTCATTTTGTTTCAGAATGCAGGTCATGCTCACTCCTCTGGGCCTTTTTGGACCTGTATTATGGAGGAAACTGATCTCCCCCTCTGTACCCTCTGAGTTTAACTTCCATCAGATGAACATAGCCTCATCTCTCTATATGTCTTTCCTCTAGTTAGCACTGTAAAAGGCTCGAGTATAGTCTTAGATCACTGGTGCTTGCTGCTTAGTAAATGGGAAGATGCAGGAGAAGCTCAATTAAAAAAGGCATTGATGGCAGCAGTGGGTTAAGTGGACTAAAACGCTGAAATTTTGTGGTGGAGGCAGAAGAAAAGGGAGTTTACAGACTTGGACAAGTCAAAAGAAAGGGGGAAGATTTAGAAGTGATGGTAAAGTTTGATTTGAAGGACGCAGAAAGTTGGTACACCCAGTTACAGATGATGGAAAGCCAAAGGAATTAATCTGAAAAGCTAAACATTACCCATCTGATTTTAGATAAACTTAGGTGCCTGCAGAACATACCAGTGGTTGGAAATTAAATGGAAGCCTGTGACCTAGGTGAAAGTGAGACAAATGCAATGAATTCAAAATCAGTCTTCCTCACTCTCGCCAGAATGTAAACCTCTGCATAGCACCGTGTGTGAGGTGAGAAAGGAAAGTACCGGCTCCCCTGAGGATGGAACACAGCAGACATCTCTTGGCATAAGATCATCCTTAAATCTGTTTGATTTAAAACCAGTAGTTAACATCACAGAAATGTGATTTCAAGTTGAGAAAATAGAGGAAAAAATAAAGATACTTGAGCCAAACTTTGGGAATCCCAGTTATTGTTACCAGTTGGTGAGGAAAATACTGTCCAAGTCTGGGAGACTCCTCTTAATGGAAGAGCTTACTAGGCATTCTGTCAACTAGGCCCTAAGAAGAGAGCAAAAGCTTGTCTAGTCCCAACTAGCTGTGGTGTCAAAGCTCTCTCAGAAGTCCTCATAGCAGGCCCAGTCTCTGGGCTTGAGGATGGCCCAATATGTACAATGGGATTCTTGAAGTTAAGGTAAGCAACCTCATACCCTAGATCCAGTCTGAGGAAGATGTTGGCCGAGACTAACAAAAAAGATCTTACTGGAATTCCAAAAATAGATCACACGAAGAAAACAAAATTACTGCTAAGGGCCCACATCGAAAAATAGTCAAGTAATGCAAAACATGATAAGGTCACATAGGTAGCCTGAAGCTCAGTGTCCAAATGAGAGTACAGGCCTAAAACTCCAGCAGAGATCCCCAGGTCTACTCAAACCTGGCTTCTCAGTGGCCAAAACGAATAGCTTTTCAGATCTTGAGGAAGTCCTGTGTGAAGTTACTTGTGCTTTAATTCATGTCCTGTGCATCTGTTGTACTTCAGCTTGTCTGGGGAGAAATCACAACTGACTTAGTTTTCTAAAGGGATAAATGAAACAGTGTTTTAGATACATGTTGTCATTACCATGTTGGTCTTGAACAATCTAGACTCTAAAACATACACAGTTTCTACTTAGGCCCCATAATGCTCTTCTGTGTGTTTTAATTGAATTTCTCCACAGTTCTTTAAGGCCCTGCAGCCTATAGTGGCATAGAATGTTATCATGTTACACTCTTGGGCTAGTGCCTTTAAAGCATCATTCACCTTTTAAGCTATTTCTTTAGCAGGCATAGACTGTTAGCCTCTCTGATTCTGAAGCTGATCATTGGGATGAAAGAATATCTATAAAAGTCTTTATCTTTTCATAACAGTGTAACAACACCTGTCAGTCAGTGATACATGCTTTCAAATGAATAATTTCCTATATATGCACTTCAAAGGACATGGCTGGGGACTGAGATAGTAGAGCACTTACTTGCCTGGCATGCATTGAACCCTAGGCTGAATCTCTACTACCACCATAAAAGAACGTTGAGATTGAAGAGATGATTCCTTTTAAATTATAAAACTGACATTTGAGAATGTTTCACAGCCAGGTGTACCTCTGCATTATCTCATTTCATTCTCACAATAATGCCATGGAATGGCAGCATAACTACTCCCATTTTAAAATAGGTATCAGAAGTATTGAGTGACTTTCTAGGTGTCACCCATGGAATAACACAATCAGAGTGCAATTTGGGCCTTGTCCATATATGACAAGGAAAGTGATGCACTTGTGAACAAGAAGAACATTGGAAAACGCAAGAATAAAATTTTCCACTTCACAGACTTTTCACTAATTAGAGCTATTTATCATAATAAACCATTTATCTGTGAATGAAAGTATATAAATCCCACTTCATTTCCTTATAACAAAGACTAAAAGCTAAAATAGATTTTTAAATCGTGTCAAATAAATGGAAAATGATTGTTTTGATTTCTCTTTCACATGATGAGTTTCTGTTAAGCATTTTCTCTCATAGGCTGATTCAGAAGTTATATGCCAATTAGAACCCATGGTGAACTTACTGAGTTCATGGCCATTGCTCTTTAGTTGCTCATGACTCAAATTTGTGACCATCGCAACACTTTTTTTGTCTAGCTTTAAATATTTCAATTTATTTTAAGCATTTATCCAATAAGCTTAAATATTCTGTTGATCTTTTTCAAGAATTACCATTAAATCAGAATGATAGGACCGGGGTTCCTGTGTTGTCATCATGGTTATTTATAAAGGGATAAGGAGACATCTGTGTCTTCAGTTTAGTAGGCCTCACAAATACATAGGCCATTAGTCTTTATGGTGTACTGTTTAAAGTCAAGCCTTGTTCATAATTTTTAATATATTTTGTTTAGTTTATCTTGTGTTTTGCCTGCATGTGTGTAAGTGCACCACATACGTGCAATGCCCACAGAAACCTAAAGAGGGTCTCAGAACTCCTGGAACTGGGATTTTTTTCTACAGATGGTTGTTAACCACCATGTGGTGCTACAAAGTGGACCCAAGTCCTCTGCAAAAACAACCAGTGCTCTTAACTGATGAGCCATCTCTCCAGCCCTGTTTTGTTGATATGTTTTGATAAGAATCAGATTGGAATGCATTTCTGGGCAGGAAAGTGGACAAGAATTCAAGCACATGTGTTGTTAACATGTTGAACGTTACCTGCTGCGGTCAGCACGTGGTTCCTTGGTAGCTTGCCTTTTGAGTTTGTCATATTCTAACAGTGTTATTATGTTCTCAAAAGGTTGGAGAAAGAGGAATTTAAAAAAAATGCAGAGAAGGAAAGGTTGCATCAAGAAGAAGAAGCCTGTAAGCAAGAAGAGGAAAAGAAGCAGCAGGAAGAAGAGGAAAGAAAGGCAAGAGAAGAGGCAGAACAGAAGGCTGAGGAGGAGCTATTGTCAAAAGAGAAGCAAGAAAAGGAAAAACAGGAGAAAGAAAAGCAAGAAAAATCTGTGATTGAAAAGCAGGTACAGTATGAGGCTGAGACTTCCTTGTTTTACAAGGACTGTGGTTCATATTAGGCAAAATTTGTTAAATTTGAATGGCTAATAATAGTAACTTGGAATTTTTTTCTTAAACTCCCTGTTCTGGGTATTAATTATAACTTACTCGAGACAAAGTGTTGTCATTAATGTTTGCCATGTGAGTTTGAGTTTCTCTGCTAACAGTCGATACTGGGATAAGAATTTGGGTGTCTGTAGTTTATTTGGGAGAGGATCCCATGAGTCTGATATGGGGATGAGGAAAGTCAGTATAAAGTATATCAATGATTGAGTTACTGTAGGTAACTGGAGCTCAGTGTCATTGGGACCTCGACACTGATGGTCATGACTTAGAATTTCTACCCTTGTTATGGAATATGACTCGTTGGGGAATTAACTCCTGGAATCTTGTCTGTATATGTATACTTCCTGACCAGAGCCTACCCACAGACACAGAGACCTTTACCACATGTGGGACCTATCCATAGGTGGTTTGCATGGTGAATCAAGAGTATATAAACAAGGCCCAACCTTATCTGGTATGTTGTAAAACAGATTATGTAAGTCTGCATCGAATATTGAAGCAACGTCCACTTTGGGAGAAATGAGGGATGCAGGCACTTGTGCAAAGCCTAGGAAGCTACTCCAGTGTTTTCTTACCTTAAAAAGCCTCTGCCTTGGTTGATGTGGTTTTATGTTTGTGTGTTTTCAGAAAGAAGCAGCAGAAGCAAAGGCACAGGAGGCAGCTAAACAGTTACGTCTAGAAAGAGAACAGATCATGCTGCAGATTGAGCAGGAGCGCCTGGAGAGGAAGAAGGTCAGCACTGAGAGAGTAGGAAGACAGGACGAAGAGGATCAGGAAGTGAATCCATCCTATATCTTTATTAGGGTTTTTGTCATCATGTTCTACTGAGAAAGGAGTGTTAGTGTTTAAAAAGTGCCATTTGTGGGCTGGGGATATAGCCCAAATAAGAGTAAGGTCATTTGTTCAAACACCCCCTCAGCCCGAAAAAAATAGAACTCTGTCTGTGAGTGTAGATTTGTCTTCTTTGCCTTTCGGTCTTGTCAGTTTTTGTGTTATAGTATTTTGAAGCTCTGTTGTTTTGAATATACATTTCAGATATTTACATTTTGCTGTTGAATTGGCAATTTTATCCTGAAGTGTCCTTCTTAGCTCTAGTGATAGTCCTTAAAGTCTACTTTGGCAGCCTTTTTTATGATTAATGTCTTGATGCTAAATCTTTTTTCACCGTTTTACTTTGAACCTATGTATCATCATGAGTATTCCCTGTAAACAACATACGGTCGGTCAGGACTTCCTGTCTGAATCTAGTTTGACATTCTTTGTATTGAAATGTTTATAGTTATTTTAAATATAATATACTTACATATCACGTTGGGTTTAAGGAAGCCAATGATAAAGGTTTATTCTTCTGGTATCCTAGGCCCAGTGTGGGTGTTGTGTTACTGTACAGGTCTAGGAGCCAAGAGTCCAGCCAACCTGTGATCCTTCTTGAGCTATTCAACTTTGCTTTGTTGATTTAAAGGAGAAAGATGATGTATAAATTGGATGTAGATTCCAGATTTGTATTCGTGTACTTCATTTGACCTTGTTTGTGGGGCTAAATGTATACATCTGGAAAACCTTTCTCTGCTAGTTTTCCTCTGCTAACATTTATCTTTTACAAGTTTTTTGAGAAATATTAAATTTCATATGGACCCAATTTCTTTTTTATGCTTTTGTTCTTATAGTCCTCTTACTTTCTCCCCCACCCCAGAGAATAGATGAAATCATGAAGAGAACTAGGAAGAGTGACTCGTCTCTAGAAGTGAAGGTAGGCGTTCAGGTGACCATTCTGTTCTGAGAGGGGAAGAGCAGCAGAATACGTGCGGTGACGTTGTAGCTTAGAGACAAATAGCTTGAAAAGGTGGACTGTTCTGTTCTGGTCATGACTGGGTTCAAGAGGGAACTGACACCTAAAAGGAAAGAGGAGTTTCAGAGGTGGAATAGGTGAAAGATTTCCTCAGAGCGGTGGGGTGGGAGTGCAGGGAGAAACAGACTAATCCGCCAAGACAGTGGTGACATAATGATAAGGGCTTCAGAGAACCGCATGGAACAGGCAGATGGCCCAGAAGGGCTCTCAGTACCCCCTGGGGCTTTTAGAAAGTACTTGTTTTGCTGTTTAATGTTAATTTTCATCTTTTCAACCTTTTGTTTGTTTCCAGAAAGAAGACCACAAAGTGGCGATTCAGTCTGCTATGGATACGGAAAATGCAACAAAACCAGTTGTCCCCAACAAAATAGGTAAGTGTGAGCTGTGGTGTGTAGGCTCTTTTAGCAATGAGGACTAACAAGGCTTCCTGTAGGGGTCAGGGGCCCACACCTGAGCCCAAGGGGTGGCTGCTGGCAGTTTTGCTTTCTGGGGCATCTTTTCAATACAGGGGCTGTTGCCTCTATTTGGAAAACCATCACATTCCTCAGCTGCTCTCTTCATCCATGCTGGGCCCAGAATGCTTTCAAGGGAGCCTGACTATACACTGGATACTGCTAAGACCTGGCTCTACTGTTGTACTGTGGCCCTGCAGAAACTGAGAATGAGCGTCTCCTTTTGAAAGAGATGCATGGGGTTATCTGTGGTTCTTTCCACAAAGAAATGATGAAATTATCTCCCTTGTTAATGTGTTTCCTCTTACTTCATTATTAGGGATATTATAATTCATTGGTGGACTTTGTGTTCTTGATCAGATATCAATGGATTGAACACCTGCCAAGAAGCAAATAGTATGGGACATGCAGCTCCAGAAACCTTTCCCCAGGACATATTCTCTAATGGGCCTAAACCCATTGTGGGGCTTGTTCATCTGGATGCCCTTGATGGGAAATCAAACAGTTTGGATGATTCAACTGAAGAAGTTCAGTCTATGGATGTGAGGTGTGTTCATTTCTCTTGCATTTGAACTTCATCTCTTCCCCGGTTACTGCCAGTGACTTCATCTTTTTACTTTTTTAATAGTTATTTCTTCACTAGATACATTTTCTTTTTCTTTTTTCCGCCTTTCCTTGTTCTTCCCCAACTATAATGAAATCACCAGATTTGATTGCAATAGGAAAGCTGTCAGTGATGTAATATGATTGTCTTGGGTTCCACACCCTAGAAGCAGAGGCAGGGACAGGGTTTCTTAGCATAATTTGCTGGAGGAGGACTGTAGAAGGAGGGAAGGCTACTAAGCAAAGATTTGTTCTCAGTCTCACAGGAGATCTGGAAATGAATTCCCACAGAGAGTCATTTAATTGCTATAAAGGAGGTAGCTTTATCTTCCTACATCCATCAGGCTTTCACTCTGGGCACTTCAGGTAGGAGATGCAGGGCTAACTGTGGCAAAAGGGGCTCCTGTCAGTTAAAAAGAAGTTGTTAAGAGAAAGAGTGGCACCTATCAGTCTCTCGACTAGCCAACTCTGAGCCTGGAAGGTGGGTGTACCTACAAGTAAAGGCGATCTCACCAGGCCACCAACAGGGTCTCCTGTGTCAACAGAGTCTTACATTTAAGTAAAGTTGACATTAAAAACAGGAAATGGTGGCACATGCTTATAATCCAAGCACTCTGGAGGCTGAGGCAAGGGAATCAAGATTCTTTAAGGTCAGCCTCTGGCAGCAAGATTCTGCCACAAAATAATGGGGAAAATCTTGTTATTAAGAATTAGTAAAAAAGTTAATTTGTTCTTAGTTACTAAAAACCTGAGAATTTCTTAAACTGGCATGTTGCAGATGATGTCATGTGGTAAATTAATCCCAGACAAAAGAGGTATTTGGCTTGGGATTTGTACCGAGGTGTTGGAGTAGTGGCTGGCTCTCTTGAGTCAGGAGCCAATGATATCCCACTCAACATTGGGCTTGAACCAAATACGTCAAAACTCAGGGTCAAAGAGCCCCATCACCAGCAGAGAAAATCCCTCATATACAGATAGCAGGACCTCCCCTCAGCTCTTGTCTGGGTCTTCCTGTACTCTCAACACCACCATCACATTAGCATTCCCCCAACTCGGACTACTCTATCCCTAGAAGAAAACAATTGAAACAGTCTTATGGGTTAGTATAACATATCCCTCCTCCATATTGAGCCAGTGTGCTTATTCTTGTATTTCTGGGTTGCTATGGGACAAGAACATGGTACCATTGGCCAGGATTTTTTAGTGTATGGGTTTTATGTACCGAGTTCTCCTTTAGCAAAAGGTATAGCTACTGGAGCCACGTGTAAGCTTGTGGTGACACTCTGTTAACCTTCCTCTTTGTTGTTGTTGGGTTTTTTTGAGACAGGATCTCATGTAGTGGAGACTGGCCTAGAAGGCACTAAATAACCAAGGCTGACCTTGAACCCTTGATCCTCCTAAGTGCTGGCATTATAGACAAGTATCACCATGCCCTTCTCTTTTTTCTGTACTCTTGAGCCTAGACAAAGGGGATGAAATGGGGGAAAGTGCAGGTAGGGTCAGGTACTTTTACTTAATAAAGCAGGTTGCCCAGATACTAGAAGAGATACTAGGTCAACTGCCATGCCTTAACTTGGCTAAAGTGTGAGGGAAGTGACCCCTGTGAGCTTCCATAGTTCTTCTGGTTTCTATAGAGTGTTCAAGATTTCATCAAGGAAGAAGAGTGTGTCATCAACCTCATTCTGGATGTTAAGAGACTCTTGGGGACTGGCCCTCAGTTCCTAGCCCATTATTCTTTTTGACCTGAATTTGTTCATTTGCTAGATTTATGGCAGACAACAGCAGTGAGCCTCCTTCTGTCTCTAAGGAAAGGAGAGAAAAAGAAAAAGCAAGCCTCAGCTGGGCACAGCTTGATAAAGTCAGGGTGGAATGGAAGCCTGACTTTAGAAAGGAAGCAATGTGTGATGTTTGCTCTGTGGGTACCTAGGGTAACAGTGGGGTCCATGTCCCTATCCCCCAACTCTAACTGATCACATGCTTCGTGTGGCTCAACATCAACTATTCCCTTTATGGTCACATTCTTAACTCACAGGAGCTGTGGGAAGAAAGAAGGACCCCACTACCCATTTTAAAGGGAAGGAAGCTGAGGCCAGGGGCAGGAAAGGCAGCTTACCTGGGCCAGCGCTGCTGGAAAGGCAGCACCAGGTCCCCTGTGTAAATTAGGATCCTTTTCAGCTCACTTTGAACTTTTAGCACTTGATTGCTCTTTGAATAGCCCAGCCTAAAAGCTATGGGATGGCCTTGCTTCTCTGTAGTACTGGGTTGGTCCCTGCAAGTTACTTTTCCTTTGGATACTCGGACCCTGTACACTCTTCTTTGCAGCCCTGTCCAGTCTGCTAACTTTTTTCTCATCTCCAGGGAACTGGTGTCCAGCAGCTTTCCGGTTTGAACTCATTTGTAGTTTTTCTAAATCCATCACTTCCAGAAGAGTAACATAACAGAGCCATACAAACAGAATGAAGCACACGAACAGAACATGCCTAGTTCTCTTGTTTTCTTTCCCCTCTGTCTCTCATTCTGTCTTCCTCATCTTTTCTAGTCCTGTTTCCAAAGAAGAGCTTATCTCCATCCCAGAGTTTTCACCAGTGAGTGAAATGATTCCTGGGATGTCTCTGGACCAAAATGGAACTGGTAATGCCCGAGCGCTTCAAGATATCTTAGATTTCACTGGCCCCCCCACGTTTCCTAAGAAATCCAGTGAAAACCTCAGCCTGGATGACTGTAACAAAAACCTTATCGAAGGATTTAACAGTCCTGGGCAAGAAACTACTCTGAACAGCTTCTGTTGACAAAGACAACTTCCCTTTAATGAAAGGTACAGTCTTCTAATGATACTCTAAATCCATAACTCCCTAACTGAGATGTGTGAAGATCAGATAGATGCTGCCTGGTTTCCTGGCCAGCCAGTTTTATTTGGAAATTATAAACACAAATATATACTGTGTTACTTACAGGAACTGAGATGGATTTTACATAATTCCTTCATATGTGAGTCCCCAGTATAGTGTCCTACCCATGTTGCTCCTGTTTGAGGCTGTGAGTAAGAAAGTAGAGCGGCACCAGGTAAAAGTGTCACCACCAATTTGTCTCAAATAGCACCTTTTTCAGAGGCAAAGAGAGAATGCTCATAGCACAGCACAGTGATGCTAGTAAAGTGAACCTCCTCGGTGAGGTCCCACACTCTGTCTGTAATCACCCATACACATTGATGAGTGTTGGGCCAAATAGTTGTCTGTTCTATTGATCCACTCTGGATTCTTCCCGAGCAGACATCTATTTTTAGATCACATCTGAGGTGAAAGAGGAAGAGCTTTATTTTTGTACAAAGGTTTCCTTCACCACTGACTTTTTTTTTCCAAAGTGCTTCTGTTCTCACTGGTGCTCTGATGCTCGCTCTTGCATGCTTGCTTATTCAGTCTCTGTTCCTTTGGCCTCTGGAGTTTCTCTCCCTTCGTCTTGCTCCCCCTGCCTTTTACATACTAAGCACATACTTTGCTACAGAACTGCACCACCAGCCTCTCTCATTTGAGTTCTATCAGTTATATGCACTCTCCAGTTGTATGCACCGACATTTCACATTTGATTTATTTCAATATGGAACTATTTAAAGTTGTGGATTTATTTTTTTAACACAGAGGAAGAGAGTTGAATTTGGGACTTATTTGAAGATTTCTTTTAAGAGAGAGAGAGAGAGAGAGGGAGGGAGGGAGAGGGAGAGAAAGAAAGAGTACTGACAAGAGTGTAGGTGCCAACACAGGCCAGAGGCATCAAATTCTCTTGGAGCTGGAGTTACAGGGTGAGCCACCCACGTGGCTGCTGGGAGTTTGGTGCGGATCCGATCCTCTGCAACAGCAGTATGAACTCTTAACTGCTGAATCATTTCTCCAGCCCCTGAGCTTAGACCCTAAACATGTTTTTACTATTCAAAACTATCATCAGATCCTTTGAGAAGTCATTTACTCATACTGATCTTCCATTTATTTTGCTGTTTGTTTGTGATGTCTAAATGTAAGTGAGGATGCACGAGGTGTCTTCCTCTATTGCTCTCCATCTTACTTATTTGAGACAAGGTTGTTCACTGGTTTTTGTCTGGGCTGGCTGAGGAGCAAGTCCCAGTGAACCTCCTGTCCCCCATCCTCTGCACTGCAATTACAGGTGTGGCCAAATCCAACCTTTCCATGAGTGCTGGGGATCTGAACTTGTCCTCTTGCTTGCACAGCAAGCACTTTTACCCACTGAGCCATCTCCTGAGCCCTCCTGCCATTAGAGACTCTTTGAAAAAGTTGTTGGTTTATTTTTATTTTATGTATATGAGTGTTTTGCCTGCATGTATGTAAGTACATCTGTGTCATGCAATGCCTGTGGAGACCAGAAGAGGGTGTCAGATCCCCTGGAACTGAAGTTACAGATGGTTATGAGCTACCATGTGAGTTCTGGAAATCAAACTCAGGACCTCTGCAAGAGCAGCCAGTGCTCTTAACTACTGAGTCACCTTGCCAGCCCCTGTAGACTTTTTTAAAAATAAAAAAGATTTATGAGTTATATGTATGTATGCCTGTGTGAATTTATGTGTACCACGTGTGCACAGGAGCCTGCTGAAGCCAGAAAAGGGTATTGGATCCTTTGGAAGTTGAGTTACAGGTGATTATGAGCTACCATGTAGGTACTGGGAACCAAACTTGTGTCCTCTGCAAGAGCACTAAACATGTTTAATCACCAAGCCATCTCTCCATGCCCTCCCACTGTAGACTCTTTTTAATATTATATATATAATAAGTATATAATATTATTATATATTTTTATTGTCAGCAATCTGTCACTAATTTTTTGATGTTACACTCCTCTAGCAGAAATTTGGTGCCTAAACTGGTTTAGTCCAATCTTTTTATTTCTCAAATACAGTAACAGAATAGGGAGCCACAAGGTTGTGTTTTATGTACTTATTCCCATCCAAACTCAGCTGTTACCTGCAGAGAATGATCTCTAGAGCCCCCTTCAGTCAGTTCTCTGGAAGGTATGTGGAGTCCTTTGACACAGGAGAGGAAATACATGACAGACAACTTTTATTTTTTTGAGACAGGATCCCATGTATCCCAAGCTGACTTTGAACTCAATATGTAGACTAGGATGACTTTGAACTTCTGATGCTCCTGCCTCCACCTTTGAGTACCTGGTTTATGTAATGTTGGGGATCAAATCCAGGGATTCATGTATCTAGGCAAGCACTACCAATGGAGCTACATCACCAGTCCCAATAGGCCACTTTGAAGATAAATTTATATCCTTGGTATGGAAGAATATCTGCTTTCTTGAGCACTTACAATATGAATTCACTGTTTCCTTAACAGATTCATGGCTTAGTATTCATTAAGAGGTTTCTTTTGATGTTAGTGTATTTTACCTTCCTTCCGGTTCACTTACCTCACTACCCAATAAACTTAGCATGTCCAAAACAGCAGATTCAGGAGTTTTAATATTTATTTCCTACAACTCTTAACTAAAAGAAATGTAAAGCCCCACCCTAAAAGAAAAAAAAATGTGTTGACTAAATAACTTTATCCCCATTTTTATGTTTTCTTATGTGGTGTAGACTAGTTCTCAAATCCTTCTAAAACAGCAGTGGCTTATTGTCACAGTGGCTGAAGACAGAAAGCAAAGCTTGAGACATATTAAACACCCTCAGGTTTGGAAGCAAGGATGATCTGGCTGGCTAGGAAAGTATCCCCTTCCTACCTCACTGTCCCATGTGGGTCCTTCCCAAAGGGAACTGTTCTTCACTTGAGGGTAAAACAAACAAAACATCTGCACATTTTAGAAAAGACCTACCCAAGGAAAATTTGACCCCACTGAAAGAATGGCCCTGTGCAAACTTTTACATGACTTGTTTTGAGAAATACTGTATGAGCCAAGTACAAAATTCTGGTTTCTGCTTTGCTCTTACCTGGTCTTGTTTTTAAATTGACAGGTGGGATTTGGAGCACTCATGAAGCTGTCAGCGTTACATGTGAGCTTCTGGCCGTCGCCTGAAGAAGCTTCTTTCACCCTTAACTGCTGGATTCCAAATTATTAGATTGGAATGTAACTGTATTCCTAGGTAGTTTATCAAACACTGGCCTCTCTTGGTAGCAGCCTTGAGATTTTTGTCTTCTTGGGCTTTAGCAAAGTTTCATTTTATGGTTCTATTTACAAGCTTCAGCTGCTGCTAAAGCACTTCCTGTCCTTCTCTGGTATCATAGTGATTCTCTCAATAACCTATGTGACACTGGCCGGCAATCTCACTTTAGGACCACTCGCACTCCCAGAGTTGGAGCACATAGCCATTTAGCAGTCTCTTCCTATAAAATCTTCTATTTACCCACACTCTAGTTAAACATGTACTCAACCTGGACTGCATAGCTCCCTGTCTTTGTTCAGAAGAAATCCAGTCAATTTCTCTTTCTCTGAGGCTTCTATTGAAAAGTACTATCAAGAAGACTTTTTTTTATTAAGCTTTACCACCTGTAAATGCATCACCTCACATTACTGTTTTGGGGTTGAAGAAATGTTTGGTTGAATATGGAATTGAATAATGGCAACTATTTCTGTCCTCTTATGTACATGAGCAACTGAATCTAGCAAGGACCCTTACATGTCACACCTTAAAAATCTCCAAATTGTCATTCCAAACCAACTGAGTGGCTTTAAGCTGAATGGATAGAATCTCATGCAGGTGCTTGGTTTTCATGTTTTTTTCCCGTTGTTTTTCTATTGGAACTTAGGGGTTTCTTTCTTTATTCTTTACTTGTTCCTATATTTTCCCAACTGTAGTAAAACCATGCATTAAAAAAAATAGTCGTACTGCTTTGAAAGGGGGGTCCAAATTGGTCCCACTATGTCACTTTAATAAACTTAAAAAATGCTGAACGAGGTAAAATGACAGTAGAATGTATAACTCCATACATTTTATGCCATATAATGCTGTGTTTTAAATTTTTCATTTCTTGTAGTGGATGTGGCTTCACTATGAAAATGATTTTTTATTTTAATTTCTTTTTGACTTTTAGCTTAAGGCGTTTGGAAAGATCCATAATTCTGACAGATTTACAACCAGGAGAGATGTCCCTGGTTTTTTGGTTTGTTTTATTTTTTATTTTATTATTATTATTATTTGGTCTTTTTTGAGGCAGGGTCTCCCTGTAGCTCCAGCTGGCCTGGAACTCTCCAAGTAGACCAGGCTGGCTTTGAACTCACAGAGATCCACCTGCCTCTGCCTCCCGAGTGCTGGGATTAAAGGTGTGTGCCACCATGGTTTTTGGTTTTATTTTGTTTTGTTCAGTTTTTTTTTTTTTTTTTTTTTTTAAAGACAGGGTCTCTCTTTGTAGACCAGGCTGGCCTTGAAATCACAAAGCTCTTCCTCCCAAGTGCTAGGATTAAAGGTGTGAGCCACAGGCGGGGCTTGTTCCTGTTCATTTAAAGCCAGCCACAGTTTAAGAATTTATTTGTTTCAGAAACTATGTATGTTTGTGTATATACTAAATAAAATACATACCTCCGAGAATGCTGTGCCATTGATCGTGATGACTAGCAGAGGGGATGTCTCTTTTATGACAAGCACACAGGTGATAGCATGGTCTGACTTCTGAAAAATGCCTGGCCATTTTTCTTATAGCTTTATTTTGCTAGATGTCTGTTTTGTTGTGATCTGTTGTACCTCACAGCACCATTGTGACCACGGTGATGCCTCATTTGCATGATGTATACATTTTGTTCAGTGTTAAATACATTTTCATTGAAGAGTCTGATGGCTTGCTGTTGTTTTGTTTTGTTTCTGTAAAAGTGTGCTGAAACCAAACAAGACTTTTAAAAAATCTAGAACCAGGTGGGAAAATCCCAATTATTTCCTGGATAAGTATTGTATCTCTTGGGTTCACTAAAAATTCTTTAGTTGTCAGTGCCAAATGGAGCCATTTATTTTCTGGGTACAATTAGGTGCTTTCATACAACTACTGATGCAAGTAATTTCTAGCTAGGAGAAGTAGCTGACCCTGCTATAATTTATGAGGCTGTTTCACATAGCAGTTTGGCATTAAAGTAATTAGAACAGGAGTATTGGCTCTTACTTTCAAGAATGCTGAAACCCAAATCTTTTTTTTTGTGTATCTTCTGTGTGACTTTTCCTGGGGAGATATGAACAAGCATCTGTTCACCCCAGATAGGGAACTGATGATGACAGAAACCAAAATTTAACTTTGTGAAGCAGTGAGTTTACTGAGGTTCCTTCAGGAGTATGGGTGGGGGTTATTCACAGGCACATGGATGGCTCAAAGGTGGCTACAGTATGTAAATGCCCACCCCATAGTGATGACTTACAAATACTCTGTCCTTGGCGTTTCTGAATGTTCTGCAAGTCATTCTTGACTTGGTAAACAGCTTGGCCAATGGGAGACTCCTCTCCTCTGCAGCTGTTTTCTGCTTTGAAAATCTTGACGAACCTGTCAATCTTGGAAGTGTCAGGAGTGTTAGTTTTGTTTTGCTTTCATTCTCACTTCCACAGGCTTAGGAGCCTCCTTCTCTCTAGAAGGGAATGTTTCATTCCCAGGAGATGGCCACACAACCGTATAACTCACAGGCTTGTCTTCTGCCGTGCTGACGGTACCAGCAACGACCAGGAGGACAGGACCAGAATTACCAACCTTGGTGGTCACTTCCTGGGCTGCAATCTCTGAAGCTTAAGGCCCAGTCTGTGCAGCCATTCCAGGTTATGCACATAGAGCCTCTGATAGGGCATTAGAAGCACCTTATGTCATCATGAGCTCCAGCCATAGGGCTAACAGTGGTGAGTAGTCATTCCTAAGAATGTTTGCAAAAATTCTAATTTCTTTGATAGCTTATATATTTCAGATTTTCTATGAATCAGATGCTTTTAGAAACTAAATTAAGGAATAATGCAAAGAACTGATTTGTTCTAATTGGGGCACAACACAAAGCGGCTTCCATATCCACTTCTCGGAGTTGTTCAGGAATCATAATTATGAACACAAGTGAGAACTCTTAGAAACATCAGAAACAAGAAAGCTGAACAGAAATCCCCCTCCCAAGAAACTATAAAGGAACAACTAACAGGAAGACAACTATTAAAGAAAAACTAGTGGGGTTTTTTAATGCTCAAAATAAAGATATTTACAAAATTTGTAAAATTTCTAAAAATAGGCATTTTTTGAGACTTTGTTTGGAGATTGTAGTAGGGGAATGCAGCTATTCTGTGCTCTTGACGATCAAAGACAGGTCCTTTATTGGGAAGGTCATCTCTGACCAAGCCCATAGCCTCTTTTGGGAAGGACACACATGGAGTGGTGAGGGAGGAAGGGAAGAACTGGCTAGCCAGCCACGTCAGTCAAATCGGTCCTAGTGATCAATAGGGTGACAGCTACCACAGCCAGACTGCCATCATGTTCAAGAAATAACTCTGAAACTTGACCAAGGGATGTTTGGATGGATGGAAATAGATCTGTGCATGTTACAATGGTGAACAGTGGGAGGGGGCACTCATTTTCCCAAACAATGGGGTATCTTCTTGGGCAACACCAGAATTGTACTATTTGCATGAAAAACACAAAACTATGAAACTTATAAGTTTTTTAAATGTGAGAATTTTCCCCAGAAAATAATAAAATTTGCAAAACTTCTAAGACTTGAACAGTGTAGGCTGATAAATAAAATTTAGAATAGCAATGAAGAGCATAAAAACTCAAGGTACACTTGCATGTAAATGCTAGATGAGACTGGAGATTGGCCATTGTACCTGTAGGAAGGTAATAGGTAGCTTAGTCAGTTGAGTTGAGGATCTAGGCTAGATTGGGAAGAAACAGCTAGAAGTTACAGTGAAGCAATAAAAAGCAAAATCCAAAGTGTGAGTACCAATTTTGGTTCAAAGTTTTAAGTGGAAGGAAATTTAGATACAAGGCTAGAGGACTGTATTAGTTACTTTTCCCTTGCTATAATAAGCCACCGTGATCAGGGCAGTTTATTGAAGGAGTAGTTTATTTGGCTTATGGTTCTGAAAGGATGAGCCCATCATGGCAAAAAGGCATGGCAAGAGGCAACCAGAGCAGAAAGCAGTGTGGTCACATTTTCAAGCAGGTTTAGGAAGCAGAGAGAGAACGTGGCAATGGGAATGATGGAATGAGGACTAAGAACTCTCAAAGCCCACAGCTAGTGATGTGCTTCCTCCAGCATGGCCACATCTCCTAAAAGTTCCATGACCCTCGCCAAATAGTGCCAGCAACTGGGGAACAAGTGTTTAAAGATTGGAACCTAAGGGAGACACTTCCGAAACCACCACGGGGGCATGCATCCTCTAAGGATCTATTGCCCAGTTCCCAGGATGTGCTGTAGTCTTCAGAAGTGGGGTAAAGTAGGGATCGGTGGGCCTCTGCACACTGATCTGCAGCCTTCTGTGACAGTAAACCATAAAAGCAGGTAGCATGTACCGAGTTCCTGCTACATGCAAGGTGATCCTAAGGTTTCATGCCGTGAGGTAGGTACAGGAGGGTAGCTTCCAATGGGCACACAGCTAGAATTAGGCAGAGCTGACTTCGGTGCTCTAAGGGGAGGTTGCCAGGCTATTCTGCCATGAAGAACAGCCTCTCCCACCCCTGCCTCATCTATCTGCTTATAGCAGTGAAGAGCCAAGACCCTAGTTCTGAGTGTGCTTAATAAAAAAGTAAATCCTGCCTTCTCTCTGACACCTTCACAAACACTTACTGAGGTATAGTTCACATACCATGTTAAAGTACACGATTCAGGACTGGAAAAATAGCTCAGTGGTAGAGTGCTTGCATAGCAGGTGTGAGGCCCCAGATTTAATTCCCAGTGATACAGAACTAAAATGTCCAATTCAGGGGTCTTTATCCACAAAATTTTGCAACCATCTCAACTTGAGTGTTCCTTTAAGGGGGTTTGTTTGTTGTTTTTTGTTCATTTGTGGAGTATTGTTTTGAAACAGGGTCTCATGTAATCAAGGCTGGCTTTGAACTCACTAGATAGCCAAGGTTTCTGGTGCTTCTGGTGCCACCTCCCAAGTGCTACCATACCCAGCTTTGTGTATTGCCTTACCTCCTCAAGGATTTGTTAGCCATGTAGCCTTATAAATCCTTAGTTCAAATACTCTGGAAGCAGGGCCATGGAAGCTGAAAACAGTACTCTCTTTAAGGTAGCCATTTCTTCCAAAAAAATATTGTGGTGACTTTGTCACTAAGGGACCATTTTGTGCTTTATCACATTGCTTGATAAATATGGGATTGAATACTAAATGGGCTCACATAGGTGCCTCGTATGGACCGCTCTGTAAATGAGAGACATAGATTAGGGGTAACTTTCAAATTTTTTGTAAATCCTGAGCCTTTGGGAACCTGCTTTTAACAATGACCATGGACTCAAACGCACAACGTGATCTACCAGGTGACAGATTGCTCTTGTTAAACACTAGAGGAAGCACTTTAAACCTTCTGCCTACCAACTTGCAGGCCAGGAGCCAAGGCAATGGGAACACAAACTGTAAAGAAAGTCTTCCACCCAGTGCCTGTAATCCATACCTTGCTAAAGCAGAGAGCTAAAAGCCTTCAGTGTGTGGCACATGTAAAATTCACCCCATTTCCCACCCTTCATGTTAGCAAGAGCCTGCCTCTGATGCCACCAGGTAAAAAGCTGCAACATGCCAATGTTTAATCCTTCTGGCGGTACCAAGTGACCGTCGATGCTGGGAGAAATGTCTGAGGTTTCTAGCCTTCTGGATTTCCAGGAGATTAAGGTAGGCTTTCCCCACTTCGACCCCATCTCAAGAAATGCAGAATGCAAGGAACCATGTTCAAGGAATCAGAAGTTTGCTTGAAGTACCTTCACTTTGGATTCTCTTTGTTAGCTGTACTTTTGATCACATTTCCTAACAGCTTGAGCACCCATGATCTGAAAATCCAGAGTGCTCCAAAATCTGAAACACTTTGAGTACTGACATGGCACTGAACCTCACAACAAGGTGCAGTGACAATGTTTGTCACTGTTGGCTAACAGCTAATACTGGGTGTTACAGCGATACCACTGCCCTGCTTACTGAACACATACTTAGAAAATGATCGACACAACTTTTCATCAGATTGGTGGTTTGGCATAGCTTTGACTGTAAGAGTATAAGAAAATGACTACTTGGGTTTGAAGAGATGGCTCTGTTGTTAAGGGCACTTGCTACTTTTGCAGAGGACCCGGGTTCAGTTCCCAGCACCCACAAAATGGCGCACTACTGCCTGGAATCTGACCTCTCTTCCACCTTCCACAGGCACCTGCATGCACATGGTACACACACATACATGCAGGTACACACATGTAAAATAAAAATAAATCTTAATGGAATAAAGGTGATTGCTGTTCCGGGTGTGTATTTCAGTGGTTATGATACAGGAGCTCAGGCTATGCAGGTAGCATGGAAAAGGGCCCATGGTGAGGACTGCAAGCTGCTCACTTACATTGCAGTGAGAACAGAGGCTAATGTTCAAAGGAAAAGGAAAGGTTGAAGCAGCAGAGTCTGGAGCACTGAGGAAGATGAATAAGAAGGCTTGTAGCTGAATATGAGGTAGCTAAGCTAAACCGATAGAGACAGGCAAGACCAGTGTCAGCAGGCAGGTGCTAGCTTCCATGAACCCTTCCTGGAAAATGGACTCTAGACACTTGTTCTTTCAAATGCCCCTGCTTCGAATGCAGCTGATTGTAATAGATTAATTCTAAGTCAGGATAGCTACTAGCAAGAAGCTTCCCCCAGGAGACCACCCCACAGACAAGCGGCTAACTGGGAAGTATCCAAGAAAGACTATGACTCCATCTCGGAGGCTGTGATTGAGTTAACACTCTGCCCATGGCAAAACTACAAGGTGATCATGTACAAAGGGAGCTTAGTATAATTAACAGCACTTGGGACGCCTGCAGTGTTGGAGATGGCAACACTAGCCTGTCAGGATTAGCAGTTAACAAAGTACAAGTCAGAAATGAGCAGGGGAGGAGGGATCAGTCACCCTGAACTGGGTTGGCAGCACATGACTGTCTTCCTGGTTGTGCCTTGGGGACATGCAAAAAGCATGTGCATGTGGGTCCTTCATTGGATATAGAGCCAGGGATTCAGCCAAGGATGGCCCAAAGAATTAGCCAGTCTCAATAGAGATTTCATCAGCCCTTGTCTGGTTCCTGCCATGGCCCTATGAAAACCCCTAGACAAGGGGCTTCAATGACTTCTTCCTCTCTTGGAAAACCCACTTTCAAGAGTTTCCCCTCCCTCTATTTCTCGCTTTTCTTTAATAATTCTTAATAAAGCTTGCTTCTGCTTTGTGAACTCCCACAAGAATCGACTTCTTTCATTTCCATTGGCATGAGATAATGAACTCAAAACCACTGCTCTGGGGTGATCTTTACTGACTGGGAATGTCTGGCACCCTAGGTTCCTGGGCTGAGGGAGGTCCTGTCACTCTCAAAACCCCTCAGTATTCTCTGGAGAAGGTTTTCCTAGCACAGGCTGCACAAAGCCTTGGGTTCCATCCCAAACAGCGCAGAAGACAGGACGAGAGAGAAAGATTACAGAAAGAGGGGACTGAGATTACGGAAAGATAGGATGGCCCCTATCAGCATGTAAGCTCACAGTTAAGAAATGATTGCTGGTCAGACAACCACACACTGTTCACATGGATGGCCGAGGTAGTAATGAGTCATTGCACACATACTTTGTTTCATGGACAAAGCTATTAAACACTGTTCAAAATTACTCACATATTATGAGCATAAGATGTACATAAAACATGTACATATGTTTATGTACATAAAACATAAGTACATTTCATGTGTACACTTGGTTTTCATCAGGTAAATGTAAATATCTTCAGATCTGAAAAAAACTGAAATCCAAACCATTTCTGATCCTAAGCATTTTAAACAAATACTCATGTGTTTAGGCTTCTTTTTTACATTTATTTTATTTTGATTTGGGTTTTTCTGCTCTCTCTCTCTCTCTCTCTCTCTCTCTATATATATATATATATATATATATTTTGTGCATATCATATCTTAATCATATTTAGACCACTGCTTATATTACGCCCACCATAGCCTCCTCAATAGATTTCATGCAGTCTGTCATATATGTTAAGCCCTATCAAGTCAAGTTTTTGTCCCCAGACATCCCTGGTGTGAGTACATCCACAGGAGCCTGGTCAGCCTATCTAGTGTCACTCCCTTAAAGAAGACCAACTTTCCTTCACCCAGCAGTGATCAGCTGCCAACAGTTCCTCGGCTAAAGCTGGTGCTTCTTGTCCATTTCCCCAGCTCTATGCTGACTTTTTGTCTGGGTTGAGTTTGCAGCACATCCTGTCACCATTGCTGTAAGTTCATATGAGCAAGTTTCCAGCCACCTTTGTTGTTGTTTTAGAAAGCATCTACTGTGTATCCCTGGCTGTCCTGGAACTCTGTAGAACAGTCTGGCTTCAGTCCCACAGAGATCTGCCTGCCTCTGCCTCCTGAGTGCTGAGACTAATGGCCACCACATCTGGCCATAGACTTATTTTTAAAACAACAGGAAAGACATCCACCCAGACAAGATAACAGGGATAAGGCTCTATTACGTAATAAAAGTGTGCTAGTTCAGGGGGTTTAGTAGCTGTCATCTTCTAGGACATACTGAATCTTACCAGTCCCACTGGTAGGAAATAATAAAAATTATGGCCACACGTGATGGTACACATCTTTAATCCCAACACTCTGGGGGGCATAGGCAGGTGAATCTCTGTGAGATTAAGGCCAGCCTGGTCTGCCTAGAGTTCCAGGCCAGCTGGGGCTACAGGGAGACCCTGTCTCAAAACAACAACAACACTAATCTCTTTGCTCAGTCTCAGTCTTCTAAAAGATTCTCAGAAAGCTTTCAGCCCTGGAGCATATCTGTAATCCCAGCACTTGGGAAGTAGAAACAAGAAAATCAGGAGTTCAAGGCCATTTACATTGTAAATCCAGGGCTAGCTGGGACTAATGAGACTGGAGACCCTAGCTTTAAAAAAAACCGACTAAGAAATTATTCTTAATGTAAGATCAAAAAAGTAACTGCAGCTTTGTGTGTGTGTGCTTGCATGCAGATGCACACGCACATATGTACACATTCATATGTGTATGTATTTATATGGAGGCCAGGGGTCAATTTTAGGTGTCTTCCCTCTTTCACGCGCCACCCAATTTTTTGAGATGGTCCCTTACTGAACTTGGAGCTCAACAATACAACTGGACTAGCTAGCCAGTGAGTTCCAGGGATCCGCCTATCTCTGCCTCCTCAGCATGCCACTCTACATGACTTCTGAAAACATCTATCTTGGGACTAAACTCAAGTCCCTATACTTGCACAGCAAGCACTTTACCAACTGTGCTATCTTCCCTGCACTGGAAATTCTAAGAGAGTTATTTTATTAATTTCTTCTTTGGTTGCTGTGGCCAAATGCCAAACAAATTAAGGTGAGAAAAGATTTATTTTCACACAGTCTTGAGGAACCCCATCATGGCAGGGAAAGCAGGGTGGCAGACAGGTGACCTAACCGAACACATTGTGTCCACAGTCATGAATCAGAGAGCGATGAATGCTGGTGCTCAGCTGACTTTCTCCTTTGTCCTTTTTAAAAAAAAAAATTTTTTTTTTTAATTTTTATGTGTCTGAGTGTATTGCCTGAGTGTATGTTAGCGCACCCATCCCATGTCATGCAAAATTCACAGAGGTCAGAAGAAGGCGTTGGATCCCCTGGAACTGGAGCTCAGTCCCCAGTCCCAAAGCCTCAAAGCCTTGAAAGCCCTCAGCCCCCTCCTAGATTTTAATGGGAGGAGGTTGGGATTGCCATGACATCTGATTGATGTTTAAGGTAGGCTTCTGGCCAGGAAGTAGTCCTTTTTTACAACTGTTTGTGAATCCTGGGTTGAGGATCTTATCCATTCAGTTCTTTTCTCAGATCTCTCAGATCTCAGAGGCCCCTGAGAGTCTGGGTTGGAACTGCTGGGGGGAGGGGTTGGAGGTTCCAGTCACATCTAACAAACTTGACACCAAAACACATCACTTTTTTTTTTTTGAGATAGGGTCTCATGTAGTCCAGGCTGGCCTATAACTCACTATGTAGCTAAGGATGGCCACAGATTCATGATCCTCTTGCCTCCACCTCCCAGTGCTGGAATTACAGGCATTGGCCACCACACCCAACTCAAACACATCACTTTTAAACCGCTTGCACATTCACTGCTCATACAGGTGTTGTAGTGTGACATGCAGGCAGACCTCCCATTTAGGATTGAGATATTTGCCCTTTCTGACGCAGAGGTAGAGGTCACTGAAGGCTCTTGGTGGAGTGCCTCAGGGAACTGATCTTGGGTGGAAGAGGCTACCTCACAGGAGTTAAGCTTCCTCCTGGAGCAGTGTAAAGATACATCAGGATTCCAGAGCAGGATCTCTTTCAGTGTCCTTGCTCTGGAGAAGGTTGCTATGGCTCCAGAACACCATAATCACATTACCGTGGTCCTGATGCCTGGAAGGACACTCCTCATAGATTTATAGTTCTCACTGGCCATCAATAAGTCTTATACTGACCTCAAAGCTGATCACCGGACAAATGGAGTGACAGTACCATGCATATTACTTGAAGAAATGTTAACTTCTCTAGCCAGAAACCTCTGTGATTCCTATAAAAAAGAAAGTTCCTTTTTTCTCCTTCAGTGAAGTCAAGAACAGATGTTCTTGATCTCTCCTCTCCTCTGAGTGCTAATTTATGGGACCCTAATTATCTCATAGCTCCCTCATTGACCAACTATATCATGCTTTCTGTATCAAGCTGACATAATAAAGAATATGGATCAGACACACTGATTTCCAACCTCTTATCTCCAAAGGGCCAATCAGCTCTTCTACTCACACTCCATAAACAAGAACTGGTATAGATCCTGATGGAACAATATTCAAGGAAAATCGAACCTTCAATCCTTGTTTTCTCTCTCTTTGGGTGTCTATACCAACTTGTCAGTGAATGTTTGCTACCAGACTTTGAACTTGGAATATTGGCAGTGCTAGCCTATGGTTCTTCTTCTTGTTTTCCTCAGACAGAGACTTTTGCAGAGACTTCTTTAAACATGTATTTCCTTTTCTAAGTTTATACTACTTTGCCTGATTTTGACACTTTACTAATAGCCAATCAATATGTAAGTTTCTTTCTCACTGTAACCCAGGTATACTGTGCCTAAGGTATAAAATATATGTGCTATTTCCCTTTGGGGTCCAGATTTGAGGCTTGAACTTGCTGGACCAGACTGCAGCCTAAATAAAATACCTGCTTCCAGTACATTCCTGGTGCCCTGCCTGATTTTTCATGCTACAAAACTAGTCACATAACCCTACTTAAATGTTTAGGATGCTGTCTGGTTTCTTATTTAGTAGAGATATCGCTATGTTCTGTAATAGCCACTGTTCATTGTCAAGTTGATTACATTTAGAAAGTATACCCTGGGCAAGTTTGTGAAAATGTTTTGAGAGGGGTTTAACTAAAGAAGGAAGACCCCCCAATGAAGTGAATACTGTCTGTATTAGTCACTTCTCTGTTGCTATGATAAAACACTATGACCAAGGCAATTTATAGAAAGTTTATTGGGCTTAAGGCTCCAGAGGGATGAATCCATCATGGCAGGAAGACATGGCAAGAGAAGTGGCCAGAGCAGAAAGCTGAGCTCTCACATCTTCAAGCAGGCACAGGGAGGAGAGAAAGACAGACTAGAAATGGATATACCTATGAACTCTCAGCCCACCCCCACTGATGTGCGTCCTCAAACAAGGTCGAACCACCTAAATCTCTGCAAATAATGCTACCAATGGAGGCCAAGTATTTAAATACTTGGAGCCTATGGGGGACACCTCATCCTAAACACTCTGTTATCCCACGCACTGTCCACCTAGATTGAATAAAAAGAGGTTATAAGTCAGGCATAGTGGTGCACATCTTTAATCCCAGCACTTGGAAGGCAGAAGCAGGTGGATGTCTGTGGGATCAAGGCCAGACTGGTCTACACAGTGAGTTCCATGCCAGCTCAGTCTATGGGAGACTCTGTCAAAAAAGACATTTTAAAAAGGAGAGCACAAGCTCAGCATGAGGATTCATCCCACCCTGTTTCTTAACTGAGAATACAATGTAACCAGCTAGCTGCTACACACCCCTACAGCACAGGCACAATGGCGGCTCTCTCTGGCACACTTTTGCTGCTGTGATTGACTATACTCTCAAACTGTGAACCAAAACAAACCTTCCCTCCCTTAAACTGCTTTGGTCAGGTATTTAGTCACAGAAACAAGACTATAAACTAATATACTACGACAAGGAGAGCACATACAATTTGGTGCATAAAATAGTCATTGCCCCAGCTTACACCAGAGCTGTCCATCTGGAAAAGGCGAATCACATATGATTTTCAACTTGCTAGTAGGGTACCTAGAAACAAAGAAGTACTCATCTTTTCATTTTGTTACCATAAAATCTGCCATAGGGCTCATAATGCTCTCTTTCCTTATCAGTCTACAGGAGAGAGGGAATTAGAGTGAGATCATGAGGTACCATGTAATTATAGGGTTGAGCTGGGCTTGGTGGTACACTCCTGTGGTCTCCACGTGGGGAGGCAGACATAGGAAAATTATGAGTTTGAGGCCAGCCTGAGCTACACAGTGTGTTCCAGGCTAGCCTGGATTACACAGTGAGACCATGTCTTGCTATGAAAATTCATAGCAATGCAAATTCATTAGCTAGATGAAAATTTTGAGACCTTATTGATTTTTTTGAGAGAGGGTTTCCTTGTAGTCCCAGCTGGTCTGGAACTCTCTGAGTGGACCAGGCTGGTCCCTGTCTCACAGAGATTTGCCTACCTCTGCCACCCGAGCACTGGAATTAAAGGTGTGTTCCACCACACTTGGTTTCCTGTTGACGTTTAAAAATTACTTTGAGGTTTATGCTATGCTAGGGAGCCAAAGCAGACATTGCTTATGGTAGGAATATATATATATATATATATATATATATATGCTGAGTCTATCAACAATTTGGAAAGTATCTCAAGAGCACTGAATATTTAAATGAGAGAAGTTAGAAAACATAGGAAGTGTAATAAATTAAGATTTAAAATTAATCTAGGGGCTGAAGAGATGGCTCAGTGGTTAAGAGCATTTGCTGTTCTTCCAGAAAACCCAGGTTCAGTTCTCAGCACCCACATGACTGTTAACAACTGTCCATAACTCCAGTTCTAGTTCTTCTGGCCCTGAATGCGTTGTATTCACACAGTGCACTTACATACAAGCAGGCAAAACACTCATCACATAAAATAACATAATAAATTTTTTTAAAAAATGAAATAAAATTTATCTTCTCATTTCTTTTGGCCTTGTATTAATGTGAATAGTCCACACTAATTTTTTAAACTACAAATATTTAACTTTTAGAACCAGTAATGTAGAACCTGATGAAATATTAATGGAATGCATGCTAAGAAATTTTAATAATACTTATTTTATATGTATGAGTGTTTTGCCTGTGTGTCAGTGCATCCATGTAGTGCAATGCTCACAGAGGCCAAAAGAGGGCATCATGGAGGCCAAAAGAAGGCATTAAATCCCCTGTAACTGGAGTTACAGAAGGTTGTTAGCTGCCATGAAAGGGCTGGGAACCAAACCCAGGTCCTCTGCAAGAGTAGCCAAAGCTCTTAACCACTGAGCCATCTCTCCAGCCCCACTAAGAAATTTTAGAAAAGGTTTTAAGGGTTACTATGGGCTAAAGGCTCACTCCTCATAAGGTGCATACTTTCTGTGAGGTAGACTGGCCTGCTCTTCATGTAGGATGCTTCATCTAAAGGACCTTAGACAAAAAAGTCATTGTAGAAGTCTATGAAATAGTCATAAGGACTCCTGGCCACCAGGACTGGTTCCCTTACACTCATTGCTGGCAACAGACAGTTCAAAAACTATCTGTTGAGAAACTATCTGGTTGAGAGATTAACTGGACAGGCAATCTAAGTTGATGCTGGCTTGGGTCATAGCAGTGTCCAAATCTTGGGACCAGAAAAGGCCAGGCCAAGGCAAAAAAGAGAGGGAGAAAAAGCCAATTTTGTCTGATGGACTGAAGAATGCCATACCATCACATGATCCACTCACTCTACCCAACACTGCAGAGACCTCCGAGATCAGCCACCATCAGGGGACCCTCACCGCCAAAGCCACTAGATGGCAGCCCTGCTACATCAGCAGCTTCTTCCTTACCAGTGACTCCAGAGGCTCCCCAACCCCCTTGAAGCTGTAACTGAAACCTGAGGCATTTGAAGCCATTAAACAGACCCTCACCATGGCTCCTGGCCTGAGACTTCCAGATATTACCAAGTCTTTCCTGTATGTCTATGAATGGTCCAAAAATAGCTGTGAGAATCCTAACACATACATCTTAGCAACATGGCCTTGCCTGGTAGCGTATCTCTCCAAATAGCTAGATTCTGTTGCTCAAGGCTGTCCACCTTGCCTGGGACCTTTTGCAGATACAACTCTTCCTGGTAGCAGAAACTGACAAATTAACCATGGGACAGGAACTGGCAGTCTGAGTGTTCCATTTGCTACTGACATAGCTAGAACATAAAGAGTCCTACTTGTGGACTGATTCAAGGATGGTCAAGTACCAAGGAAAGTCAATGTGTCTACACTGAGGTTGAGAGGACATTAAATCTAACCACTCTGCTGCCAGTTGGAGCTGTCCAGCCAGATCATGATTGTGTTGAAATCATGAAGGAAGTATTTTCCAGCAGATCAGATCTAACTGACCAAGCAGCCAGATGAACAATACTTCATTGATGGAAACAGCGTCATGCAGGATGGAACATGTCTTGATGAATCTCTGCCAATAGGGATATCAGCTCAAAAAGCAGAACTCATTGCCCTGACCGAGCACTCCAATTGGCTGCAGGAATCTGTGCCAACATCTACTCAGACTCTAAACACGCCTTCACTACTCTGCATGTGCACGGATCCTTCTATAAGGAAAAAGGACTCATTCTGGAGGAAAAGACAAAATATCATCAGAAAATCTTTAATTTTCTATATGCTGCTTGGGCTCTCAAAAGAATAGCAGTTATACATTCTCAGGAACACCAAAAGGGAGACACTTTAATTGTTCAAGGAAACCAGAGAGCTGACTTGAAAGCAAGAGTTGTAGCCTACAAAGACTTAACTAAAACAGGAGCTGTCACCACGGTCACCTCAGTCCTGCTCCTCAGTCCTCTCACAGACTGGAAGTGTAACTATTTGCAAGCTGAAGGGAAGTGGTTCAAAAGTGAAAATGGACTTTCTCCTAGGCAGATGGTGGAAACTCTCCGAAGGTCAGAGAGCCATCCCCAAAGTGTTAGCACAAAAGTAGGGCCTTTTGTCAGGCAGTTTCATCAGGGAACTCACATGGGCAGAACAGTACTTGAGGCCGCCCTTAGTCAACACTTCTATGTTCTCTGACTCACAAGCATCTATTGGTACTTCTTTTATTATTTATTTTTATTTCTATGTATATGAATATATTGCCTCTATGTATGTAAATGCACCTGTGTCATGCAATGCCTGCAAAGGTCAGAAGACAGTGTCGAATTCTCCTGGAACTGGAGTTATGGATGGTTGTTAGCCACCTTGTGGGTGCTGGGAATCAAACCCAGGTCCTCTGCAAGAGCAGTCAGAGCTCTTAACCACTTAGCCATCTCTCCAGCTTTATTGGTACTTCTTTACTTTGCTTATGTAGTAGGCATTTTAGTATCCTTCATTGCTATTATTACTAAGTTAACCTACATAATGTTGCTCCCATATATGTTATGCCTCTTAAACCAAGCCATTTTGTCCATGACTGGTGTCTTTTTGAGAGAATCTCAGAATAGGTCATTTATAACTAAATCATGCCTTCCATATCAGAGTACACTCCATTATACGAGACTTTGTCACCTGTTTACCTGTTTATCTACTTTGAGGAGTCGGTCCCACCAGAGGGATGTTATGTTTCTATGGCCCCCTTTTTGGGCTGCTACAAAGTCTACATGGCAAGAGTCAGTTGTCAATATCTAAATTGCCTGTCCTGTAAAGGGAACAGACATTGCCCTATCAGAAGGAAAATGGTATTGTTGAAAACCAGATACTCATGTCCCTATACTCCCTGACTGGTTATGGGATATGGACCCAAAGCCAGGCACCATGGGTCCCGTCACCACCAGCTCTGACTGACCCAGCTGCTATACTATGTAAGAATTTAATTTGTAATCTTAAACTTCCCTCTTTCAGTAAAAACTTATCTCTATAGATTTGGCAGAGAGAATTGCCAAAAGCCTTGGAGTTAACAATTGTTGGGTATGTGGTGGAGCCCCTATGAGTGAAGAATGGCCCTGGACAGGGATGAGCCTAGACACTTATTCCATATTGCAGTGGAGCCCAAATATTGCCAAACAAGAAGATGAGAGATCCCAAAACTGGCTTCTCACATCAGAGATACTTGGCAAATAATATATTAGTTGTCTAGGGCCTAGCCACACCCAATGAGTAGCAGAGACCCCATGTGAAAGAATATTGTTCTAGAAAGCTACCTGGTGGCCAGATAGACCCTACTTGGTTTTGGGCTCCCAACTGAAAGGGGACATGGTCTTAGAGAGACAAGGTCTTCAAAAGATACGACCTCTGTCTAACTGTACTTGCCCTGACACTTCTCAGGTTAGTCCCTTTCGAGGATTTCCAAAGATGCATAAATTCATAGATTCAAAGATTCATGCTAACTGAAAAGCACCAAATGGACTATTCTGAATCTGTGGAAGAAGGGCATATATTCATCTCCCTAGCAACTGGGGAAAGACCTGTACCCGCATATGCACCTGCATTCACATGTGCACACACACATACACACACACACACACACGCACACACACACCACAAAAAAGCAAAGGTAAAGAAAAGATAAGCCACGCTTGGTGATGCATATCCATAATCCTAACATTTGGGAGGCGGAGGTAGGAAGATCAGGAGAAGTTCAAGGCCAGCCTAGGCTGCATGAAATCCTGTTTCAAACAAAACAAAACAAAACCCCAACAACAACAGAAGAAAGGACAGTGTCTATAAAAGGTCTGTATCATGGTATAGAAGAAAGGGAGGAGGAAATAGGGCCAGCTAAGGATTATCCATCAAATTTCATTAACTGCTAAAAGAAAACTCACGTAGCTCTCTCAAGTTGTGGGGTATAAACATTATATAAATACTCAAAACATAACCAACACAGTGCAAACTCAAATCTATACAAGACTCTGGGGGAGATCTAGGCCAGCGTTGTTTACAAGAGATGAGGAAGCTATGCCCTACTTCTTTATTATTTTACTTTTCTCTCATCAGCATTTAACAAAGAAAGCTGTACAGAAGGGCAGCTGCAATTTATGTCACGCCGGCCAATGAAGTTTCCGCAGACTCCGTCTTCCCTTCACCAAGTGACACCCATCAAAGCCTGAATTGCTCTTTAATTTTTTTTTTCTGGTTTAAACATGAACTAGTCATAATCCTCTAGAGGAACAGAAACAATACAAGAATGTGTGCATATAAATATGTGTGCATATATATGCTATTCTATAGCAGTTTCCTCTGACTTGAAATACTCCCTCCAGGAGGAGGGAGGAGGCTCATGAGACTCAGGCAAAAAGCTTCACAGATCTGGCTAAGACAAAACTTGCGAGATTCCCCAGGCTCCCTCTCCAAATTAACAACTGCTAGTGGAAAATGATCAGCAGAGTGGCCTGGTGGAAGTGCAGCTGCCTAGAGGAGATTTCTGGGATTAACAACCTGCCTTCAGGTGTGCAGAGAGCTCCAGGGTTGCAGCTTTCAGGAGCTGTCATCTATGTTGAGGGGCGGTGCTTTTGAGATATGGATGCTCCTGTAAGGTACCCTTCACTCATTTCCCTGTTAGTAACCCCAATAAAAACCCATTGGTTTACCATGTTGGACTTCGGTACAATCCTTACATGGGGGTCTGTCATGGGTTTCCTTTCTGGGGTGAGTACACCTGTGTGTTCTATCACCCCAGGAAAAGTCTCCTCCAGCAGTTCACTGGTTCTATAATCCAAAGCAGGGGACCTGGTAAATCTTGTAAGTTTTAACCTTTTCAGATCTGTGAAGTCTTTTCCTTTTCTTTTCTTTTTTGTCTTTTGGAGACAAACTCTCCCTGTAGCCACAGTTGGCCTGGCACTTGCTATGGAGACCAGGCTGGCTTCCATCTCACAGAGATCCACCTGTCTCTGTCTCCCAAGTGCTGGGATTAAAGGCATGGACGGCCCATGCCTGGGTTTTGTTTTGTTTTTATCACTTGAGTCCCATGAACCTTCTTCTCCTCCCTTCTGGAGGGAGTGTTTCAAGTGAGAAGAAACTGCTCTACAATGCATGGGTTTAAGTTGAATAGAGGGTTCGTGGGAAGTGAGAACTCTCTGGTGTGTGAAGACCATGTGCATTAGGGAGAGGCAGTACAGCAAGGATGAGGATTGTGGGTCCAAATAAAAAGGATTGGAGAAGATTTTAGAAACAGAGCACTCAAGTATGTCTCAACCTTCTGTCATCGTGACATAACTCTGTCATGAAAAAGTTTGTTCTTGATAATGGCATAATTGAGTAACAAGAAAGGATTACAACTCATCTTTTAAATACATTTATGATTTTATGTTGGGTTGCATTGAAAGCTATAGGCTGCAGGTTGGACAAACCTGGTAGATATTCTAGAGTATATCACTCTGGGAATGGATGGACACAGCAGAAGTAAACATTATTTGGGAGCTAGGGCAAAGGTTCAGTTGGAAAAGTGCTTGTACTGTGAATCTGAGGATCTGAGTTTGATCCCTGGAACCTAAACAAAAAAGTTGGGTGGGGTGGCTCAAGCTTATCATCCTGACAATGGAAGGAAGATCACTTGGGCTTGCTAGTCATCCTAGATTCATTGGTGAGCCCAGGCCTCAGTGAGAGGCCTTGTCTCAGAAAAAAAATCATGCTGCATTGCTCCTGAGAAACATCTGAAGTTGGCCTCTTGCTTCTACTTGCACACACGCACACACACACTAATGGTTATTTGCATTAAAGAAGTTGAGGAAACATGGCTCAGTCATGCACGTTGGTTTCATTGGGACGATAATAGTAAATGAGAAGAAGAGAAAAACTAATGCCAGTCAATAGGTGACAGAAAAGAAGGGAGATTAACAGGTGATCCTACCAGATGGTACAGACCCTAAGAAAGGTGTTTTTCAAGGGAGAAACCTGTGTTGGGAAAGTCTCAAGAGTCGAGCGTGGTGGTGGTGGAGAGATGGCTCAGTGGCTAAGAGCACTGAATGTTCTTGCAGAGAAAGTGGGTTCGAATCCCAGCACCCACATGATGGCTAACAACCATATATAACTCAAGTTCCAGGGGAATCTGACACTCTTCTGTCCTCTGTTGGCATTGCCTGACACAGGTGTACCTACATACATGCAGGCAATATACTTATACACATAAAAAAATAAAAATAGGTGCTGGAGAGATGGCTCAGCAGTTAAGAGCACTGGCTGTTTTTGCAGAAGATCCGGGTTCCAATCCCAGCACCCACATGGCAGCTAACAACCATCGGTAACTTCAATTCCAAGGAATCTGATGCCCTCCTCTGTCCTCCATGGGCACTGCACAACACAGATTCACTTATATACATGCATACACTCATACACATAAAATAAAAATATATTAAAAAATAATAAATAAGATTTTTTTAAAGACAGGCCACACTCCCTTTGGGGATGATGTAGAGAGTATAGCCAGGTAGATGTCTAGCTTATGGGCAGAGTGTTTGCACAGCATGTGCATGACCCTGCGTTCCATCCTCAGCACTGAAGAAAGAGAAAGATAAAGAAGAGGAGGAGAGCTGGGGAGATACCTCAATAAGCACAGTGCTTGCTTTGTAAGTACTAGGACCTGAGTTAGCGCCCCGGAACTCATATACAATAATCAGATATGGTGGCACATCTTTTTATTGCAGTACCGGGGAGGCAGAAACAGGCAGCTCTTTGGGGCTTGCTGGCCTGCCAGCTTAGTATATACTTGGTGAGTTTTAGTGAGAGATTCCGTCTCTCTCTCTCTCTCTCTCTCTCTCTCTCTCTCTCTCTCTCTCTCTCTCTCTCTCTCTCTCTCGCACAAGCAAAGTGGATAGTGCCTGACGAATGGCACCTGACGTCCTTTGGCGGCCACAGGCACATAGAAGAACACACACAGACGGACAAAGACACAGAAACACACAGACACAGTAGAAGAGGAGGAGGAAGAGAGAATAGAGAGGAAATGAAAAAGAGAGGAGACGTAAGAGGGCTGAAGAGTACACAAAGGCATTAATATTTTTTTGTCTCATTAACCTATTTGGGAAGTTCAGAGGTTTGTTTTCCAGGTCGAAGCTTCATTTGAGGCTTTGGGAAACGATTAAAGGTTACAGGGCTAGTTAGAGATTGAGCAGGCGGGGACAGAGGTTATAGATAGGCAGGTTTAGGTGAGTTGGTTCAGGAAGGGCTTTGAGGGCCAAGTGACTTGAAGGCAAGCATCTAAGAGCTTGGCGGCCACTTTGACCTCGTGGCTCCTCTATCTGCACACAAGGCTGGAAACCCAGGGACCAAGTAGAAAGCCGACCTCTAAAACCCTGATCTTCAACCCTAAAGCGTCGTGGACTTGTAAGGTACAGTGTTGGACACCCCATTCTTCCTAGCATGAGAATGGATGCAGGTGCAGGCGCTTGAGCAGCTCAGGTAATCGCGATGAACGCAGCCGCCAGAGGGCGCAGGCGCGCTAGCTGGAGCAGACCGGGCGGGGTGCCACCCCCTCGTCCTTCCCTCCGCTCCCCCCCCTCGGCGGCGCGAGAGCAACGTGTTCGGTGGGAGGTGAACCCTGTGGGCGGGGCCAGACACTTCCGGAAGGAAGTGGTTCCGGGTCTTTTGGCCCCGCGGGGGAGGCTGGGTGCTGGTTGGAGTAGGAGGCGGCGGTGGCCGCGTGAGGGGCGAGGCTTGGAAGGGCCGCTGACGGCGGCAGTTTGGGTGGCTGAGGCGACGGTAACGGCCGCAGTTTGGGCGGCTGAGGCGACGGCTTTCCGTCGGGGTGAGCTGTCCTTGGGAGCGGGCGGAGCGAGGAGTTCCAGGGCTGAGGGGAGGGTGTGACCGTTGCCAGGGAGAGGGTTCTAGTTTGTGGCCGGCCGAGCGGCCGGGACTCTGGGCTGAAGTGAGGGTGTGTCCGTTGCCAGGGTAGGCGGTCCTCGCTGTGGCGGGACTGGCGGCTGGGACGAGGAGACGGCCAGGTACTCTGGATCGCATCCCTTCTTTCCCTCTGAGATGCTATCCGTGCGCCTCAGGGTCCGGGCGCTTGACTCGCGCCAGTCCCCAGAGCTGTCCCACGGGTGTCTTGTCAGAGACACGGCGACCCGGGGACACCTGGCCACGCTAGTCCAGTCTCCCCCGCTTCCGAGGTCGGGCAGGTGGCTGCCCCGCGCTATTTGGAGCTGAGTGTCTGTCCTGGGGACAAGGCTGGAGGTGGCGGCCAGGGACAGTACCCTGGTTCCTCAGGCGGCCTCGGACTGGTCGCCCGCCCGCGGGACCCGATCCTCCCTCCCCCTCCGCGCTTTGTCCCCGAGAGACGCTCTGGTTGCCTTAGCGGCCTCTTTCTCCTGAGAACGTCGAGGGATGGGTAGTGAAGGCTTAAGCTACTCCACGAAGTGAAACTTGGCTGGCCTTTGAGAAAGGTGTATCTGAAATTGGCGCATCTCCTGGGCCTCTGTGGGAGGGATTGAGGGAACTGGGCCACTGTCGGGACTCCTGTCGATCGCGAGGGAGAGAACTGGAGACAAACATCAGCAGTTTTCCTTCTGGGGGGCTTTGGGAGCCACCTTGTGGGTGATTGCAAACTACAGGGGCAAAGTCCCTAAGGCTTCTGGTCAGGCTGCCTTTGGAGCATGTTTTTTTCGTTTTTGGCCCTAGGGATTAAATCTCTGTCCTGCCACTATGCCAGGCACGCACTCCACCACAGACATCATCCACCACAGAGACACAGCATTACTGACATCCTCAGGCAGGCCTTGAACTTTCCATCCTCCTGCGTTAGTCTTTTGAGTGGCAGGGATTATAGGCCTGGCACTGAAGTAGAACCTAATGGAAAAATGGGGGAAAAAATCAAGAAAAACAGGGTCTCAGCCTCTCCCCCTCTCTCTCCTCTCCCCTCTCTCTTTCACTGTTGGCCAAGTTCAGCTGACAAGTTGCCTGACGAAACTTCCTCAATTCTGTTTGTCTCAGACAAGAACTTTTGGCAGGTTTTGTTTTTTCCTCAAGAACGAGACAAACCACTTGCTTTTTATAATTTTTTGATGTTCTCCAGCCAGTATGTAATTTGACTATGTTGTCACTCATTGCAGAATCTACAAACGTAAGGATTTTAAGGTCCAGCCTTTGAGACTTAGTCTCTTGACCAGTCTGCAGCCAAAATAAAGCCTTCATCCTGAACCTTCCCAGTGTCTTGCTGCCTCATCTTTCTTGGAACAGCATCTCTTTCAGCACCTCTTTAACATTTTTTTTTGTCCAGGTCCAGACAAACAAAACAGAACTTGAAAAGGCTTTGCTGAGGATTCATAATGAGCCTTGTTTTTTCCTTCCTTCCTTCCTTCATTCATTTATTTTTCAAGACAAGGTCTCATAGCCCAGGTTACCTTCAAATTTACTATGTAGCAGAGTCTGGCTATGAACTCTCAATTGACCTGGCCCAGGCTCTCAAGTGTTGGGATTATAGGTCTATGTCACCATCCAGGTTTTCTTTTCTTTTTCTTATTCAATTTTTCATCTTTCCTTCCACTTTTATCAGTTTAATAAAGGTTTTCTAGGTGAACAACGGATTTGTAGTCAAGACTTAAATATGATTACCTTGAACAAGCTCTTTTTCTTTTCCTTTAACATTTATTTTTTATATGTATGAATATATTGCCTACATGTGTATAAGTGTACCCATGTCATGCAGTTCCTGTGGAGGTTAGAAGAGGGTGTCAAATCCCCTGGAATGGTTATTAGCTGCCATGTGGGTGCTGGGAACTGAGCTCAGGTCCTCTTCAAGAACAGCCAGTGGTCTTAACCACTGAGCCACTCTCCAGCCCACTTTTTCTAATGTGATATTGCATCAGCTATGAATAAATGATTAAAGTAAGTTTTGGGGCCTGGTGAAATGGCTCAGTAAGGTGTTTGCTGTGCAGTTGAAAGGACCTGAGTTCAGATCCCCAACACCCACATAAAAAGCTGGCACTACAGTACTTTTCATATAATGTCAGCTCTGAGGAGGCAGAGGCAGGGAGGTCTCCTCGGTTTTGCTGGCCAGCCAGTCCAGCTGGATTGCTGAGCTTCAGGTTCAATGAAAGACCCAGTCTCAGACAATAAGGTGGAAAGAGATCGAGGAAGATGCCTGGTATTGAACTCTGGTCTTCACATGGCATGTACACTCATGAGCACATGCAAACACGCACCTGTGCACCCATGCATGTACACACAAAAGTAGGTTTCTTAATTCTGAAAGCTGTTCTGGAGCTGGGCATGTAGTTGAGTTGGTAGAGTGTTTGTCTGTCATTATGAAGCCCTGAGTTCAACTCCCTGATGCGGTGACACACACGTATAGTCCCAGCACTCAGGAAGTAGAGGCAGAAGGTTGCAATTTTTTTTTTTCTCTCTTGCTGTACTGTGGCTTGAGCTCAGGGTTTCCTGCAAGTCAGGCAAGCAGTCTTCCAACTTAACTATATCATTAACTGTCAATTTCTGTTTGTTCGATTTCAAGCAGGGTATCACTCTGTACTCAGGCCCCTGAGTACTTGGATTACAGGTATGTGCTACCATATCTGGCTGAGGATCACAAGTATAAAGGCCAGCCTAGGCACTTTATTAAAACCCAGTTGGAAAAAAATTAAAACCTGTTCTATGATGCTCTTTGCCCCCACACTGTTTCACATGCTCTAGTTTGAAGTTTTTTTTTTAATTTGAGTATTCTTAGACAAGTATATATTGTGTGGTGAAGATACTTCCCATTGTTTTTTTGTTTTTGTTTGGTTGAGGTTTTTTTGTTTGTTTGTTTTGAGAGAGGGTCTCCCTACATCCCTAGCTGGTCTGGCACTCACTGTTTAGATCAGGCTGGCCTCGATTCAGCAGGGATCTACATGCCTCTGTGTCCTGAGTGCTGAAATTAAAGGCAGGTGCCACCAACACCCAGCTTATTTCTACCTTATATTTTGAAACTGTATCTTACTGAATCTGGAGTTCTCCAATTTGGTTATATTGGCTGGCCAGCAAGCTCCAGGCATGCCTCTGTCTCTGCCTCCCCAGCACTGGAGTTAAAGGCATGCTGCTGCACCAGGTTTTATATAGGTGCTAGGAATCTGAATTCAGGTCTTGATGCTTGTGTGATGAACACTTTCTGGTGGAACCATCTCTCTAACGTCAACATGCTTTAAATGTATCCCATAGAATTTGATACATAGTTTGTTCCTGTCTCTCTCCGTCTGTCTCACTGTTTCTCTGTCTCTGTCTTTTCTCAATGTCTTGAGATAAGTTTTATTCTGTAGCCTAGGCTGGCCTCAAGTTCACAGTAATCTTCCAGCTTTAGCCTTCCAAATGTACAATTATAGGTATGGACCACCATTTCTGGGTTCATTGTCAGTATTTTTTTCTTTTTTTAGAAAACCCAACTCTTAACATTTGTTCATTTAGTGTGTACACACATGTGAATGTTCATGCTATAGCACGCATGTGGAGGTCAGAGAACATCTTGTAGGAGTCAGTTCTCTCCTTTTTAAAGTGGTTTCTGAGGATCTAACTCAAATACTTTATCTACTGAGTCATCTCCTCAGCCCTTAGGAAGATTCTTTTTGTTTTAATAGTTTACCTTTGTACTTAGCCCCTTTATAGTGTGTTTACATTTATGTTTATCTTTGTATATGAGACACAGGAATTATTGCATTTATTATTTATAATAATTTCCAAAGTGGGATAATGATAAGCAGTGGTGGGGCTGTGTGTGCTCTTCTTAGTCTTTCTTACTGAAGAACTGGTGGTGAGGTGGTGTGCAGTCTCTGGCCAGGAGAAGAACTGATGCTTACTGTCTTCATATCTGCTTTCTTTGCTCTGAGCTGCTCATCACCTTGTTCATGTGATACATGTGAAGTTCTGTGCTTAGAGTCTGGCCTCTTTATTGCAGAGGCTTTCCTGGGGAATATTCTGTTGCATTTGTAAAATCTGAATTTACATTTAGTATGGAATCTTTCTGCATAATTCGCCCATTTTATGTGTACAGTTCAATATTTTTAGTATGTTCATCTAGTTGTGTAAACATTGTCACAAATCTAATTTCAGAACAGTTTCTTCACCTAAAAAGAAACTCTTGCTGGGTGCGGTGGTGCATTCCTGCAATCCTAGAACTCAGAACTCAGGAGGATGCGGAGTTCAAGGTCATCCTCTGCTACAAGGCAGGCTTGAAGCCAGCCTGCCCAACCTGAAATCCTGTTCTAAAAAACCAGAACAAGAAAGGAAATATGCTGTACCCATTAACTATTGTTCTGCTTCTGTGGATGTGCCTATGCTAGATATTTTACATAAATGGAATAATATGATACATTTTTTTGTGAGTGGCTTCCTTCATTAACAGTGTTTTTAAGGTTCATCCCTATTGTATGTATCAATATTATTCCATTTTATGGGCAAATTTTCTGTTGTATGTGTATGGCATATTTCATTTGTTCATCTGTTAATGTACATTTGGGTTGTTTCTACCCTCTGGCTATTATGAATATGCTTCTGTGAACATTGTTTTACAAGATTTTGTATGGACATGTTTTCAGTTTTTGTGATTATATATACCTGGAGTAGAATAACAGTTGGACCATATGGTAACTCTATGTTTAGCTTTATGAGGGTCTACCAAACTTCTAAAATGGCTGGCTGTACCATTTACAATCCCACCAGCAGGGTATCAGGATTATGTTATCTTTACATCCTTGAAACATGTGTTATCCAATGTTTTAATTATTGGAACTATCCATTCTGATTTTGCTATCCATTATGATTTTGATTTACAGTCCCATGATGACTGGTGATTTTATGTGCTGATTAGTCATTTTCATACCTTCTTTGGAGAAATGTCTGTTCATCTCTTTTGTCCACTGAGCAGTCCTCAGGCAGCACTGCAGTGGCAGGTTGTGGTCTTGCAGGTCCTTGGGCTCTTAAGGTGGTTTCACCACCCAACATCCCTGATGAGTTGCTATGGCTCTGCCACACATGGTCACTGTCCCATTCCACATGGCCCCATGTCTCTCAAGGTCACCTCTGTGGATCCTCTGTGATCTACTTCAGCAACTTCTCGTAGCTTCCTTTGCTGCATGAACATTATAGTTTTGATGAAGCCTAATTTATTGTTTTTTTTTTCTTTTGTTACTTCTGTTTTTAGTGCCATATCTTAGAGAACTACTGCCTGATTAAGGTCACAAAGATTATTCTTGTTTTCTTTTAAATTGTGTACTTGGATCTACAATCCATTTTGTGTGTGTGCACACATCTACATAGGTGTTTGTGTTTGTTTACACATGTGCAGGGATGTGTACACATGCGTACGAGCAAGTTATAGAACAATCTTGGTTATTGTTCCTCAAGCACAGTCCACAATTTTTGTGTTTTTTTTCAGTATTTTCTCCTTGTATTTATTTTTACACCATAGGTAATTTTCTTCTTAATATATATTTTTATTGCTTTTTTGTGCATTTCATACAATACATCTTAATCATATTTAGACCCCCATCCCCTATCTGTACCCTCTCATAGATCCCCCCCACTGGATTTCATGCATTGTGTCATATATGTTAAGGTCTATCGAGTCAAGTTTGTGTCCCCAGATGTCTCTCAGTGTGAGTTTATCCAGTGGAGCTTGTTCGGCCTATCTAGCCATCACTCCCTTAAAGAAGATCAGGTCTCCCTCACCCAGCAGTGATCAGTTGTCTGTGGTTCCTCAGTTGAGGTTGTGGCCGGCCTCTTGCCCATTTCCCCAGTTTCATACTGGGTTTTTGTCTGGTTTGAGAAAAAATGGAGTTCCACATGGTTTTTGAGATAAGGTCTTCCACTGGCCTAGAACTCACCCAATTCAGGTAAAAGAACTAGGCCACCAGGTCTGAGAACCTGAGTTCATTCCCTAGGAACCCTGTGGGGGAGGGAGAAAATAAGCTAGTTCCTAAGAGTTGTTTCCTGGCATGCCCACACACAAACAGTTAACAAATAAATCTAAATTTTAGAACCCACTAAATAGGCTAAACCAGCTGACCAGTAAGCCCATGGATCCACCTGTCTCTGCCACCCCAGTACTGGCATTAAAAGTGTATGATGTCACTATGCCTGGCTTTCTTTACATGAGTTTTGGGGATTGAACTCATCCTCATACTTGCAAGGCAAGCATTTTACTAACTCAGTTCTTCTCCAGTCCTTCATTTTAAGTTGATTTTTATATATTGTGTAAGGTAGGCATTGCATGAGTCTTTTAGTCTTTTTATTTGTGACTATCCAGTTGTCTCAGTATTGTGTGTTCACTTAACCTCTTAATATCTCTTGTATTAGTATTCTCTCTAAATACATTTAAATCTACTTATCCATATAGCAGTGAGGCTATTTGTATTCTTCCTCTTGCACTGTTTTTCCTATTTTTTTTGAGACAGAATTTCTGTAGCCCTGGTTGGATTGGAATTACCTGTATAGACCAAGCTGGCCTCAGACTCACTGGGATCTGCCTACCTCTGCCTCCCCAGTGCTGAGATTAAAGGTGTGTGCCACCACATCCTGCTCTTGCACCTTTAAATTTTTTTAATTAATTTTTTTATGTATATGAGTACACTGCCTACATGTATGTAAGTGCACCTGTGTTGTGCAATGCCTGCAGAGGTCAGAAAAGGGCATCAGATTCCCCTGGAACTAGAGTTAGACATGGTTGTTAGCTGCCATGTGGGTGCTGAGAACCAAACCCAGGTCTCCTGCAAGAGCAGCCGGTGTTATTAACAGCTGAGCCATCTCTCCAGCCCCTCTTTGCACTTTTTTAAAAAGCTGTGTTTTTCCTATATAGCTCAAGCTGACCTTGAACTCAAGATCTACTGCCTTTTTCTTCAGAGTACTGTGTTAACAGATTTGTTTTACTACATGCAGTTGAAATCTTTCTGTTCTGTCACAAAATGCAGCAATTTTACATTCATTTTCCATCTTTGTCTTTTTTTTCAATCTTTTAAAAAACAATTCTTTTTTTCCCATGCTGTAGATTGAACACCAGGCTGTAGAGTATGTTAAGCAAATACTCTACTGTGTTCTGTCCCCAGTCCTGTTTAGTGTCTCATATGTAACAATGTGTGTGTGTGTGTGTTCTCCTGGAGATTGCATCCAGGACCTCATGTATCATATAAACATGCACTCAATGTATTTTCAAATACTATCAGCTTCTGCTGACTTTTCCCAGTCACTGGTTTGATGAAGCTTATCCTTTAGTAGATTTCTTAGGAAGAGTATTAAGTGTTGAATTTACTACATTCTTGTATGTTGGGAACTGTGTTTTTTCTTGCTATATTTGGGTTCTGTATCGACAGATAATACAGTCTTTGGTTCACACTTCCTTTCATTGAGGCTTTCAAAACACTGGCTTCACTCTTCTTTGTATTTAGGCTTTGATAATGCTAATGGTGTTCTATTTTTATTTTTCCTGCTATGCTGGGGATTAAACCCGTAACTGTGTATTTATAAGTTATTATTCTTTGCCCGGAAATCTTAATGATTTTGTCTTTAAATCATTTTTTTCCCTATGCTCTATTTCAGAATTGATTGTGGTAAATTTTTCTAGGTACCTAGTGAGCTATTAAATATATGGAATCAGGTATTTCAGCTAGTTTTATATTTAATAGAAGTTTTTTTTTTTTTTCCTTTTTAACACTATTGACAATCAACGTTCAGGACATTGTACATGCTAGGTGAGTGGTCTACCACTGAGCTATATCCCTAGCCCTTTTTTGTCTTGAATTTTAGTTTCAAATACTAGTTTAGTTCTGAGTTTTGCATTTTTTCTGATTTTCTTTCTTTTTTTTGTCATTGTGAGACATGGTTCCCTTTAACCACAGCTGGCCTAGAACTCGCTATGAAGACTAGGCTGGCCTCGATCTCACAGAGATTTGCCTCTGACTTCCAAGTGTTGGGATTAAAGGCATGCACCACTACCAAACCCAGCTCTCCTCCTCCTCCTCCTCCTTTTTCTCTTCCTTATCTTCCTCCTCCTCCTCTTCCTTTTTTTTTTTTTGAGGCAGGTTCTCCCTATAGCCCTAGCTGGCCTGGAACTTGACATGTACACCAGGCTGGTCTGTCTCTGTGTCTCTCTGTCTGTCTCTGTGCCTTCCCCAATCCGCCTGCCTCTGTCTTCCAAGTGCTGAATTTAAAGTCCTGTACCATTGCACCAGGCTTTTGTCTTTAACACCAGAGATGTAGGACCTAGCAATCTGTGTTACTCAGCCTTCCAGGTAATTTCAGTGCACACCAAAATTTGAGAATCAGTATTCCAAAGTATATTCCTGTGTGGAATTGCTGAGCTGTTTGCTATGGGCATGTTCAGTATTTTTAGGTACTTCTAAACTGCTGCCAAACAATTTCTACTTTGCTGCCAAACAATTTCTACTTCTGTATTTTCACCTAGCAGTGTATGAGGGTTTTTACCATGCCACATCTTTGCCTACTGTACAGAATTTCAACTTAAAATTTTTGACAGTCTAATGAATGTGCGATGGCTGGTTTTAATTTTCGTTTTCCAACTTCTAATTAATCTCATACTTTCATAGGTTATTTGAATTTTGGTTGTGCGATGTTAGAGACTTTTGCCTATTGGAATTAATAGTATTATATAATAAATACAATGTGTTGAAATAATTATAGAACAAATCCCGTTTTTCTCCTTAGACAAAAAGAAACTCAGAGTTAAAAAAAAATAAATTCAAGGGAAGAATCCCAAGGGAAAATGATGATCAACTTGTTCTGGAGGACAAAAAAGACAAAGAAGCAAGGGCATTGATGTCATAGGACCTCATTAGGGAAAGCAAGTAGTTTTATGTGGACTATTAACTGGTAAGTAAAGGAAAAATGGTGCCTAAGGTTAAGAGAAAGCATATATATATATATTATATATATATATATATATATAATATATATATATAATATATATATAGCACATATATAGCATATATAACTTTACATTTGTGTAATCTTTTACTAATAGTTGAACATTTGGATTAGTTTGGGTTCTGTTCTGCTTTGCTTTCTTGTTTTAATTTTTCTCTGGTCTTTTTGAGACAGGATCTCCCTATAGCTCTGGCTGGCCTGACACTCACTATATAGACCAGGCTTGCCTGGACCTCACAGAGATCTACCTGCCTCTGCCTCCTGAGAGCTGGCATTAAAGGCATGTGCCATCATGTGTGGCTCATGCTTTCTTATTTTAAATTCATTTCTTTCTGGTCATAGTGATACATACCTATAATTTCAGCACTTAAGAGGTGGCAGCTGGAAGATCAGGAGTTCAAAGTCATCTTTGGCTACTTAGTAAGTTCAATGCCAGCTTTGAGGCCCTGTATCATGAAGTAAGCAGAAATTATTTTAATATATTTAACTGGAATTGCTAAGTTAAAGGAACGAAGGTGTGATTCATTCCAAAGGTTCTTACATACCATGGTTAGTCATAATTAAGGAGTTCAAATGAAAACTATAATGAGGTAACAGATTATATCCACTAGGACTGGAACGTCCAAACTATGAGCTAAAATAAACTTTTTCTAAGTTATCTCAGGTATTTTGTTATAGTGATAGGAACCATACTAACACAGGCTGTTATGGCCATACTGGTGTTTTCTCTATGGTATTTGTTTTTTCAAAGGAAAGAAGCCAGTCAAGACACATGGACAGTTTAAAAAAGGATATATTTAGTAAAACAAACTGATGTGGGGGTGGGTAACAGCAGGAGATCTTAAACTGTAGATCTGTCTGTGGGTACATTGTCCTTGCTCTGTTTGTGGAGTAACCAAAACTGATTAGGCCAAGGGTAGGAGCTTGTTTTTTTTTTTTTTAATTTTCAATTAATTTTATTTTTATGTGTTTGAGTCTTATACCTGCGTATATGTAAATGCACCCATGTCTTTCAGTACCTGAGGAGGCCAGAAGAGGGCATCTGATTCCCTGGAACTGGAGTTAAGGATGTTTGTTAGCTGCCATGTGGGTGCTTGGGAAGTGAACACAGGTCTTCTGCAAACCAGGGTTCAAGAACAGCGAGTTTTCTTAATCACTGAACCGTTATCTCTCTAGTCCCTGGCTAAATTGTTTTTAATAGCTAGGTTCTGGTTTTATATCACTGTAGTAAGTTTTGACCTTGAGAATTTTAACAACCTTAAATCATCATCACATATACTCTTTTTAAATTTCAACCTTCATTGTTTTTTTTCTAAATATATTTATTTACTGGATGGTATATAAATTATCTCAAATCTTTGTTTTCATCAGATGTTTTATCTGTAGCAAAACCATTGGTCTCTGAGTTTGAAGTTTTACTCCATCAATAATATGATTTTCCTGTTGTAATGCTTTCTGAGGTAACTTTGGTGAAGAAGATTGAACCCAACCATAAGAGTGTGAATGCCTATCTCTCTGTCAAATGTTATAGGGCACTTTTGTGTATGGCCAAACTGGGCAAATGGAACAACATGATTTCTCAGCTCACTTGATGCTGTGGTCCAAGTAACTTTTCTGAATACAAGCAGTAGGCCATCTACCACTCATATGCAACAGTATAGCACCTCTCACTGCCAAGACAGCCATGTTTAGACTGAAAGCGGCTGTGATCCATGGTCACAACCCCAGAAAGTTTTTTTGCAACTTATTTGGATTTTCTCTGACATGATTAAGCTTTTTAATTTTGTCCTTATTTTTTTCTTTTCCATTTGGGAAAAAAATCCAGTGTGCCCCCTCCAGGACAAAATCTTATTTACTTTGCAAAATCTTTTGTCAAAAAATACTCTTTTATTTTGTATTTGCATTTGTGTGTGTGTGTTTGTTCATGTTTACGTATATCCATATGCCCATGGAAGTTCTTTGTGTGTGTGAGAGTGCGTGTTTGTATGTGTGTATGTGTGAGGGTGCTTATGGAGGCCAGAAGTTGATATTGGGATGTCTTTCTCAGTCACCTTTCTTCATTTTTGAGACAGGGTCTCTCACTTAAGATGGAGATTTGTCATTTCAGCTACAGTGGCTGACCAGCAAGCCCTTGAGATCTGTCTGTGTCCCCCAGTGCTGGGGCTAAAGACTTGAGCAGCCAGGTCCAGGCTTTACATAGGTGCTGGGGATCTGGACTCAGGTCCTTAGGCTTGCTCAGCAGGTACTTTACCTACTGAGCCACCTTCCCATCCTCATTGGTTTTTAGAATGGGTCTCTCACTGGCCTAGACCATGCCAAGTAAGCCAGAGATCTACCTGTCTCTACTTCCCTAGTACTAGAATTACAAGTGTGCACCCTCATACCCAGCTTTTTATGTGGGTGGTGGCAGTTGAACTCAGGTCCATATTGTTTGCAAGGCAAGCATTTTACTGACTGAGGTAGCTCCTCAGCCCCTCTCTATACTTTAAATGTTTTCCTGACAAAAACATATTCTCATAGTGCTCTCTCTTTTCTCTCTCTTGTTTCCCTTCCTTCCCCCCTTATTAGTTTTCTACCTTGTTTCCTTCGTAAATACAATGAAATACCCAGTAATAAATATCTAATCATGTGACAAAGCAGCATAACAAATTTGCCAGGTTATTCAAAAGGAGCTGAATCCAAGTTATATTTATGACATAATTAAACAAAGATTACTTGTCTACACATTGTTAAACCACAGGATTCTTATATGCTGCAAGTCTTAGACTTTACAGCTGCTTGAATTTTAAAAATTAAAAAGCCCTTTACACATTTTTTTCATTTAGTCTCATGTTAGTCTGAGTTATAGAATATTAATTCCAGGGAGAGCTGGCCAAATTAAAAAAATTGAAATGACCTTGAACAGCAAAACTGTCAGTACAAGTATGAAAAAGCAAAAGGAAGAGAAAATACAGAGAGCCAACAATCTTTATATGCTGACTCTGTAATTGCACTTTAAGATATAAAATTATCTCATCCCCTAAAGTACTATAGGAGATGACTGCTATTCACTGGAGGATCAGGGGCAAAGAAAGGATCCAGTGGTATAGACTAGACAGGAGAATCATTGTTTAATCTAGTGATGGTAGCCTAGACCCAGAACACTTGTCCACTTTACATTTTATTTTATCAGAGAGTGACCTGTGAATCTATGAGGATAAGAAGGAGTGTCCAGTGTACCAGCTTCTAGGTCCTCATTTCCTTACCTGTAATAGCCTAACATCCTGAATAAATCTTTCCTGGGCAGAGGGCAGAGAGTCTGAGGAAGGAATAGTTGAATAAATCTGTGGAAGGGTTTAGGGTGTACCTCCCTCAGGCTTACTTAGAGTATTTGTGGTTATGAGCCATGGTATCCCCTCTAACTCCAGTGGGCTGTCCTAAGGATGAATGGATGACATGGATAACAGTGTAGTCCAATTACAGCGATTATAGAGGTCAAGGTTGTCCCTTAAGGCTGTAAAGTTTTTGTCTGTTTGCCTAAATTGCAAGATGCAGTTGGAGGGCTGTTGTATAGACTCCTATTTTCTGGCTGTACCTTATCATCCAGCTTTTATTGTGGCCAAGCTCTGTTAGCAGAGGAAGATCAACTGTTTGGGTTTTTTTTCCCCCTTTAGGTAGCTGGAGGTCAGATTTTCACTACGCAGCTAAGGGTTGAGTTGTGAGGTGTAGATAGTTGGCTCCCCATCTAGAAGAGAAATATTGGAGGAGATTCACCATCCCTTAGTTTTCTCTGAACATAGACCTTAGAGTAAGGTATTCCTCCACAACGGGAAGCTACTAACTGTGCTGGCCCCACCACATGTTCCATTTCTAACTTGTATTATCTTTGCTGTGTCTGTTATCTGAGAGAACTAACAGACTTAGATACCCTAACCACATACTCTTTCCTATAGCTTGGATGGAGCCTTTGTGTGAGTCAGGCCTTTATGAATTGTGCTCTCTAACTTTTGTGGTCTATGGTGAGGGGCAAGGACGAGAGTATATTCCCTAGGATTAGGAATTTTGCCAGTTATATCTCCTTTTCTTCTCTCCAGCACTCTAAGATAAGTGATCTATGGAATGCAGCAGGATATGAGTGTGCCCAGCTGGAGGGGGTCAGATTAAAAACTAGGCCTTGAGAAAGCCTTTGATGCCTTCCATTGTAGAGTCTTTCCAGGTTTAGCATTGATTTTCCCCTTGATGTGGATAGTAATCAGAAAATGGGACTAGAGAGATGGCTCAGTGATTTAGATCACTTGTTGCTCTTGCAAAGGACCTGGGTTCAGTTCCAATACATACATGGTGTGGCTCACAACCATCTATAACTCCGGTTTCATGGGATCTGACTCCTTCTTATGACTTCTCTGTGTACCAGGCATGCACATGGTAAACATACATACTTGTAGGCAAACACTCATTACAAAAAATAAATAAAACTGCTTTTTTTTTTTTTTAAAAAAATGACATTAGGTATCTGACTAAAAATGTGAGGAAGGGAAGGAAAGTCTGTTTGGAGTTCTAGGCCTCGTCTAGAACTCACTTAAATCTAATCCCTGGGGCTGGAGAGATGGCTCAGCAGTTAAGAGCACAGGCTGCTCTTGCAGAGGACCTGGGTTTGTTTCCTAAAACTCAAGTGGCAGCTAATAACAATCCGAAATTCCATTCCATGAGATCCAGTGCCCTCTTCTGACCTCCGTGGGCATTGCACAATATGGGTGCATTATATGCAGGCAATATACTCATACACATAAAAAATAAAACAATAAATACAATATTTTAAAAAAATCTAATCCCCTAACAACTCTGCTTGTCCATGTAACATCCCAAGTTTTTACAAGAAGCTTTGGCAAAATGACCAAGCGCTTGGTAATTCTCAATTTGTCACCAAAGAAATGAATTGGCAATGCTGGGCAGTGGTAGAGACCAAACAAGGGATGGGCTTATAGGTAGAACACAGATGGGAAGCAGGAAGAATGGAGGTAGGAAGAAGGTTGCAAGGCAGTACCTGGGCAAGAGACTAGTTTTGATGTTTTGGATCTGAAGATATTTTAATTGAACTTTGGGGTAAAGTGCTTATTACGATGTGAGTTCATATTCGCAGCATTGCAGGAAAGCCAGGTACAGTGGTGTTTGTCTGTAACATCAGTGGTGGGGAGACAGTGCAGACAGGTGGATTGCAAGGCCTCAATGGTCAGGTTAACCAAAGTGGAAAGCTCCAGGTCAGTGAGAGATGGGAAAAGCTGTTGAAAATACTGCAGAGAAAGAATTTCAGGACCACTCAGAGTGGTGAGTGCACCCTTAAGATTTAAGCCTAAGATGTTTGTAGGGGTTAGTGGTTTTCACATCTGTAGAATGAAGCCAGGGTGCCAGATGGATGTTAAGATGTTATTGGGCTGCTGGAGTGTTTTTTCTCTCTCTCTCTCTCTCTCTGAGTGAGTGAGTGAGTGAGTGAGTGAGTGAGTGAGTGAAATCCTCAGGAACTCCCATCTATTTCCTCCAAGGAAGTGTCTCTCCTTGACCTCATCAATTAGTCTAGGCTGGCTGGCCCACAAGCCTCAGGGACTCCCTTGTTTCTAGTTTCTATCTCCATAGTACTAGTATTACAAGTTCTCACTACCACACCCAACACCCAGCATTTTTATGTAAGCTCTGGAGATAGAACTCTGGCCCTCATGCCTGTGAGGCAACTGTTTTCCCAACTAAGCCATTTCCCCAGCCCCTCCTTTGTTCTTGTGTTCTCAAAGGCTATTCCACCCTGAAAGCCCCTGATGTTGTCAAAGGAAAGAATTCAGCCAAGAGACAGACCATTTAAGCAAAATTTTATTTAGTAAAATGAAAGTATGTTCCAGAGAACTTAGGAGTGGCCTGAACCAAGTTTTGGTAATGGAGAGTGATCTTGGGTTTGTTATTTTTTTTTAAGTTTTTTATGAATATTCATGAGGTTGGTGTCATATTCTTGGAAGTAAGATGATCCATTTCCCTTTCCAAATCATAGTGGGCTGGATCTTACTTATAGGGTATTCATTCTCATGTGATCCTATTGAAAAACCCACAGGGTCAGGGACAAAGCACCTACAATGCAAATGACATTGCAAACTTTTTTACTATTACTATGTGAAATATTTATACACATTGTAATAGGAAGGTAGTAATTGTTGTGTCCAGCTAGAGGAATTGTGTGTCATTTTTCCCTCTTTTACAAATATTTATTTAGCAGATGCTATATGCTAGAAACTAACATGTTCTGTTCATGATTTAACTCTAGGATCATCAAACAGCACATTTGGTTTTGCTGTGCCTGTTTTCCTTTTGTTCTTGAGCTATAAATGTTTTGTCATTTTAAGTTAATTTATTTTATTTTGTCCATTTTGTAGGGGATTGTTTTTGAGACAATCTGCTTGCTTCTGCCTTCCAAGTGCCAGGATTAAAGACGTGTACCACCATACCCAGCATGTTTTGTTTTTTGAGACAGGAGTTCATGTATCTTAGGCTGGCCTTGAACTCCTGGTCCTCCTGCCTCTACCTCTCAAATGTAATTTTTAAACAATATACTGTATTTAACCCAATATACTAAAAATAGTTGTTTTAGTATGTAATCATGATATATACATATATATTAAATTAAATATTAAAATATATTAATGAAATGTTTTACTTTTTTATTTGGACTAAATATTTGAAATCTGATGTATGGCACATCTCAAATGGGTCTAATCATGTCTTAATAATTTTTTTGAGTCAGGATCTTGCTATGTAACACAAGCTGACCTCACATTTGGTATGTAGCCCAGGCTACCTTCAAACTCATGGTTTTCCTGCCTCAACCGCCCAAGTGCCTGGATTATAAATGTCTGCTACCATGCCTAGCTATTTATTATATTATTTTATATTTTGAGGGATTGTTTTAATAAAACAGAAAGAACAGGCTTCATTCAAGCCTTATGTGGTCTACAAAGCTTAAAATAGTTCCAGTGTTGCCCTTTACAGAAAATATTTGCTGATCCTTGATTTAATTCATTTTATCCTGACAGTAATTCTACTAGGGAAGGTGCTTTTCTTATAATCCTGATTTTGCCAATTGGAAAACTGGCACAGAGGAATTATGGAACTTTCTCTTGGCATTCACTGGTTTCAGAGCACAATGTAGGCTTTTTCTACGAACTTGCTAATTACAGATGTATTTCTTTGTAGTGTGAAAAGTGAATAGAGGCTTATATGTCAAAGGATGGCGCGATCACGGTCTAGATCTCCCAGGTGGAAACACAGGTGAGCAGTTCCTTGTTTAACAGAATAAACTTGGATTTGAGATGTGCTATCACTTTGAAATTCACCATTACTGCTAAAACTTCTATTTTAATAAGTTCATGGAACCTGGCCATTCACAGTAGGTGATTTATCATGGTAGAAGTATTACGTCTAGATTCTGGGAGCAAACAACTTTTTATTGAATTGGGACTGGCAGCTAGAATTAATTTATAATAAAAAATGCAGTAACCATAACCAGCAAGAATGAGAACTGTCTTTGAGAGGGTTTTCTAAGCTAGTGAGAAGTTTATAAATCTTTAGTGTATGTTTCATTTCATAAGAAATAAAAATTTTAAAGAAATGCAGAGTCAGTAAAGAAGATGTTTCCTATCTTGGCAGAATAGCAGTCTTTGAAGTGTTCAATTGTAGTTAGCCCTCCTTTTCTTCTGGTAGGTAGTATCAATACTATAGTACATATATACATATATAGTAATATAGTACATAATCAATCAATTTATTGTACATCAGGTACAGTCAGGTTCTGAGACTACACATGCAAATATGGCATCTTCTATGACCTCAGTAGGCACAGGGACTGGCTGGAGAGACTGCCACAGTAGGCATCTCTGATACAGCAGGGAAGGTGCCATGCTACTGGCTGGCAAAGCACTCTACATCTGTAGGAAGACAATGCTTCTGCTTTATGGGAGGGAAAGGAGGACACTAAGAAAATCTTCAAAGAAGAAATGAAAAAATGTTAAGTAGACATTTAAGATGAGTAGAATTTCTAACAGTGCAAAGAGTGAAGAAAGTATTCTAGTCAAGGCAATAGAACAGGTGCAAAGGAGTTCTTTAGTTTTCATTTTATAATTTCACAAGATCACATTGTACTGGGAAGAAGCTTCAAAAAGAACAGGGTATAAAGAAGGAAATGGCTTTAGTATGGAAGATATCACAGAGGTTGTTTTGTTTTATTCTTTTTTAGTGAGGCACTCTGGTAATGGGCACAGGAGACTGCAAAGCTTAGAGCCTGATTTTCTAATGCCTTTTCCAGGGCTCTTTGTCAAGAACTATAAAGGGTTTGACATTTTATCCTTCTTGCAAGCTAACATATTAGCTTGCCACAAGGTACTCCCAGGTCAGAGACAAAGGCCTCTGTTACCCATAGTCTAGCAAGCAGCTTGGGCTTCACGTTCCTCTCATTCCCTCTGCACTCTAAAGTCCCCTGAGGGCTGGCACTGCTGAGTGTCTGGCTGGGTAGATGATGCAAAGCAATGGGGTTATGTCACAGGCTCTGGGATTATGACACAGCTGAGGAACTAGAATCCCCTAAGAAGAGCATGTAAATTCTCCAGTCCTTTACCTTGGAGTAAGCATTAGCTTATTTTCTTGCATAGTAAACAAATAAGCCCTCTATCTCTGAGGGAGAGGCCCTATCTTCATTTCCAAGGCTGTTTGCCTGAGAACAAAACCTATCAGTGCTTCCACTCACAAGATGTTCAAAACTAGAGACTGGAGAGTTGTCTCCTAGCAGCCTAACCTCCCTGGGTTCTCAGATGCAAAACTGAACTTTATTGTGTTCTACATATATTTATGGCTGGGCAACCTAGAGTGTTTTCCATGAATATGGTGGTTTTCCTCAGTGGAAATGCAAGTCTACTTGTTGGCAATGCCAAGATACCAGAAAAGATAGATACAGAATAGACATACTGCCCTAAGAGAGCAACTACATTAAAGAATACTTTTGCCAGAGTTACAGGCTCTGTTTGAACAGCACATATTTTAGTTGATCTGTAAGGGAGGAGATTTTGTAAAACAAAGCAATTTATCTGTACCAGAAGTATTCTATGAAGGGCTAGACATGATAGTGCACACTTGTGTTCTCAGCATACAGGAGGCAAAGACAGAAGGATAGCTATTAAGTGTAAGGTCAATATAGCCAGTACCAACCAGGCTGACCTTTGTAAATAGAGTGAGACTCTGTTTCAAAAACAGAAACAACTCAAAACCATATGGAGAATTGAAGTCTTAAGATTCTCTTCTTGGGGCTGGAAAGATGACTCAGGGGTTAAGAACACTGCCTAATCTTGCAGATGACGCAGGTTCAATTCCCAGCACCCACATAGTGGCTAACAATGTCTGTAACTCCAGTTCCAGGGAAATCCAACACTCTCTTCTGAACTCTACAGGCATTGCATGACACGGGTGCACTTACCTACCTGCAGACACTACACTCATATGCACAAAATAAAAATATATTTTAAAAGAGATTTTCTTCTCTTCCATGACCATACTAGCTGTTATGTTTCTTATTCCTTGGTATAGCCTGAGGGACGAGAATAGCCAATCAGTTGGAAAAACTATGGACTCATTTCTGGGTCTGAGTTTGGGTTGCAGTGTATTGTCTTAGAATGTAATTTCAGACATCATGTTCAGTTTTCTTGGCACTCTTCTAAGTACTTACTTGTTCATATTTCACTCCTGATGGTTCTTACTTGGCTATTGAACCTGAGCTTTTGATCAGGTTTTCTTGATTGGCCCCTGAAGTTACTGCATCTACTTTTGTTAGAACTTTGCCATTGGGAATCTTTCAAAATAGATCATACTCTATTCCTGAGATGGTCCTCCTCCAGTAGGATAGGCATATTCAGCCCATTTTGAGGTACACATTGAGTATACTAATTTGGATGAAAAGAGTATGATTGCCAAGTAGTATAAAATTATCATTAGAGCCCTCTCTCCAGATACACATTTCAGTAGGAAAAGCAGTAGAATTCTAGGAAAGGCAAATATTTTAGGTAGCTCATATTAAGACAAACAGTTAATTCTTTCAAAGTGAACTAAACTTTTCTCTGCTTGTTTACGTAGGTCTTTATCACCACAACCTAGAAATCTTGAATACTATGAGGAAAGACATTCCCATGGGCATCATGGCTGTGAATATAGAAAAGATCCCAAAAGAGCCATTGCTTGGAGAGTAGTCGATGAGAAACATGGGCAGAGTAAACCAAGAATTCCCCCTCGTGGAAATATGCATTATGGATATTATGAAAATACACCACCTTCCCCAAACATAAGAAATTCTATAGAAAAATCTTACGCTTATAAGCCTCACCAATTATATTTGCCTGAAAGAGGGGATGGTAACAGAAGATCTCCATATATGCCCACATACTCAGAAGGTGCAGCTTACATAGAGCATGAGAGGAATAGTTATCTCCCCAAAATGCAAGGAAGATATATTCCTGCTGACTACAGGGTTAGAGAAAGTGGACGAGGAGGAAAGCCCCCTCAAAGGTCAATAGAAGATTCATTTAGATTTGAAGGAAAATGGCATGAAGATGAATTGAGACACCAGAGGATCCAAGAAGAAAGATACTCCCAGTCACCTAGAAGAGGCCCAGAAGACTTTGACACAAGGAGCTGCTTTCAAAAGAGGTATAGGAAAGCATTAAACCACCTGGGTAATTTGGCATAAAGACTAAACGAGGAAGTCTTTTAGTTTATGTTAAAGATGACCACCTTTTTTTGTCTGAAAACATAAATACTGTAATTTCCTTATGTCTAATGGGTAAATTCTTTTACAAGTAATTCATGTTAATGCCTAGAATACTTTTATTTATTTTTAATATCTTATTACTTTATGTGTATGAGTGCATTGCCTGCATGTATATAAGTGCACCCATGTTGTGTGGTGCCCATGGAGGTCAGACCTGGAGTTATGGATGGTTGTTAGCTGAAATGTGGGTGCTGGGATTTGAACCCAGATTCTCTAAAAGAGCAGTCAGTGCTAATCCCCCCCTTTTTTTTTCCTGGTCTTTTTGAGCTGGTCTCCTTTGTAGCCCCAACTGGCCTGGAATTTGCTGTATAGATCAGGCTGGCCTCAAACTCACAGAGATCCACCTGGCTTTGCCTCTACCACACTTGTGGCTAGAATATTTTTTAAGTTATTATTTTCCTTTTTAACATGTGTTTCTATGAGTTGGCTTGAGGTACTCTAGGTGATCTTGCCACTGCATGCTGCATTTCAAAGCCAAGTTGTCCAACATTCAATACATAGAAATTTTCATTTTCCTCTGTGTAATACAAATGTAAATTTCTTTGTCAACACAGGTATCCTGAGAATCATGATTTCAGAAAATACGGGTACACATCAAAAAGACCTACAGATGCAACAAGATATGAAAATAGAGAGCCAGCCCGGATTCCAACATGGAAGCCTGAGCATCCTCTTATTCCTTATCAAGAGAAGAAAGATCAATGGGGCTTTGGATTCCAAAGTCACCGATATACAGAGAGAGAATATCCAGAGACTGCTAGTTCAGCAACCAAAGTATCCTACGACTATCGTCACAAACATCATAAGCTTTCAGATGGCGGGCAGGACTTTACTAAGGAGAGAGCCCAGAAGTACCTGAAAGAAGAAGACAGAAAATATAGTTCTCAAAAAGGCCCTATAAATAGAGAGTCACATTGTTTTAATGTTGCAAGAGGAAGAGAGACTGAAAACGAACAAGTCAGAGAACCTTTTAAACTATCTAAGAAAGACTGTGTTGCTAAAATTAATTCAAATCGAAATGCAGCTGATATGAAGCCCTGTAATGACAAATGGAAGAAAAAAATAAATAGAGATGAAGATTGCAGAAAAGAGATCAATTTTTCTGGTTATCAGTTTAATGCAAGCCAAGAACTTTCTGATACTAAACCTTCCTCATCTGTCAATCTTCGGAAGAAATCACTTACAATTAAAGTAGATATGAGGAAAACAGAAATGTTCAGGTATTATCTTTGTGGGGTTTTAAATGTTTAATAGATGATTTCTCTACCATTATTAGCTTCAAGATGATATTTGTATTGTTGGTTAGAGTCCATTGAGTGGTGGAGGGATTTTATCTGTATTTTCCCCTCAGTTCCTATAATGAGGATAAATTCTATTAGTTGCAGGTGGTGATTTCATATCTGCTGGTTCCTACATCCTGTCTCCAGATGATTCTTGGGTACAGGGCATTTCAAAGAAATGTTCCTCTTTACAAATTCATGTTTTTATAATGCCAGTTTTTCCTATAGAGGGATAGGCTGTGTGTGATTGTATCACCTGCATGTATGTAAGTGCACCCGTGTCATGCAGTGCCTGAGGAAATCAGAAGAGGGAACTGGAGTTATAGCTGGTTGTTAGCCATTGTATGGGTGCTAGGAATTGAACCTGGGTCCTCTAGAAGAGCAGTCAGTGCTCTTAACCACTGAGCCAACTCTGCAGTCCATTTCTAAGTTATATAGCATGTAATTTAGTGCCTAAATTATGAAAAGATAAGTATCTTTTTATTTTATAGCTATCTTAATTTTTAATAAAATCTTTCATTAGCAAAATCATTTCAAATTAAAATCATTTCAAATTATTCTAGGCATACTTCTAGATATTCTGTAGAAAGACAGATGTCACAGGATTTGGTTGCTGTTGGCAGGAAAAGTAAGGACTTTCATCCAGTGTTTGAACATCTTGACTCAACTCAGACTACTGAAAACAAGCCCAAAGAAGAATTTGCTGAGGAAATTGTAACAATAATCCATCAAGTTAAAGGTTGGTATATTTTACACAAACACTAAGGATAGCACAAAAGTAATGTACTTATTTTTCACAAGATATAAATATCTGTAATCTAGTTTTAATAGTCATTAATATTCCATTTTAAGTAGGTCATGAATTAGAAAATCTGTTGGATTTCCTCAAACCTAGTTCTTTATATATATTTTCCAATAACTTTCTGCTTCAGTGGCTAGTGGTTTAGAAATCATTAGTTAGAAAGAGAGCAGTCTACTCCAAGACAGGTATGTTGAGTGCAATGAAAGCCTAACAAGGAGGTAGAAGCAACAAAAGTAGACAGGAAATCCAAACAACTCAGAAATCTAGGTTATTTTGTTACATTATCAAAAGCCTTCCTGGGGCTTGGTGCCATAAGAATGTTGCTCTGTGACCAATGGAAGATTCCATGCTTCATTGCATCAGAGAATTGCATCATTAGTTCTTTAAAGTTTTTCATTAATTTGCTTTTTACCTTTTGCTTTTGACAAGTTTACATTCACTGGAAAATTAGTGATGTAAATAAAACAGCTTTCCCAGTAATGCTGCATAAATTAGGCAGTTGTCAATATTATAAACTAGAGATTTTCAAGAATTTTAGATTTTTACTTTATACTTAGTACATAATTGCATTAATCTTTTCTACCTTCATGAAACATATTTCAAAAATGAATTATTTTCTCTGCCATCCCTTAAGCTAAAGCCTGTATTTTGTTTAAAACAAATAGTTTAGAACTGGGGCTTTGGCTCAGTATTAAAGTTCTTTTCCTAGCAAGGAAGGCCCCGAATTTGATCTGCCAAACTGCAGAAAATATAAAAAAATTAAGTATACAATTTGTCAGAAACCCTTTCAGCTCCAACCCTTATTACCCAGGAGGAGAAAGTATGGTTGTTTGCAGAAATAAAGTTAGAGTTGTAGAAAAATGCAAGCCATTGTTCCAGAACAGGACTAGTAAATTAGGAGAAAGGCTTGCTTACATAGCATTCTGACAAGTCTATTCTCCATTCTATTAAGAGCTTATAACAAAACTGATTTCAGAATGTCTTCTTCCAGTTTATGTTAAAGTGAAATGATATTGAAAGACTTATGTGAAGTTTAAACATAACATTTAGCATTTGTTCAGTGGTTATTTTGATTGACTTCTTTGTTGATTTATCTTTTTCTTCTTGTTGAACTGTAGAGCCTGCACCATCCTTACTTTCCAGATAACTTACGGTCTTTCTTGTATTGAGGAAGAAAGGTTCTCAGGTTAATAACCTCACTATTCTGGATAAGTAAGCATGTGTGGCAGATAAGAAGAAAACCCTTGGATTCATAAGTGAAGTGTTCTTTTTTTTTTAAAAAAAAAACTCTTTTCTTGGGTTTGGAAAAACCACACAAGCATTGCAAATTAATATGCAAACTAAGTTTAGGTCCCATTTATTTTCAAGAGAACAAATTGGATGTATTAGTGGTCCCTTCTTCTGCTTATATATAATCCTTTAAGTAGAATCAGTTTCACATCTAGATAAAACTGTTTCCTTCTTCAGCAAGTTGTTTTTCATCATCTGACATTACTCTACATGAGCGCTTTACAAAAGTGAATGACATACATGATACAGATGCAGATGAAATGAAATTGGATTCAGATCCAGAATTTCACAGGTAATGATTAATTACTATATTCCTATTTGACTCATGAGAATAAACCTCAGAATAGATTGGGAAAGGCACATCTTCCTGAGCTTGCTCCCCTCTATGAGGATATTTTTTGCATAGAAACAGGACCAATCCATGCAGCTGGTGGACCAGCACACATTGCTGAAATAGGTTGCATTAAAGTCAGTGACATTACTTGAATGCGTATGACTTTGAAAATATTTACTTACATAACTTAAATTCTACTATGTCACATAGTAGTGGTCTACTGAAGTAATTGGTAAAGGGATGACAGTTGTGAAGCTGTTGAAGTCACAGGTTGCTTCAAGTGGTTGCAGATGATTATGCTGCAGGATGAAAACATATCTTCTGCTGCCACTTTGTGGAGCAGAAGATGCTCTCTGTCTTGAACTGAATTGAATCAATGTTAGAATGCAATATGTCAACCAAAACAAAGTTTGCGGTTATACAGACTACTGATTGGAGAGGCACCAAAATGTTCCTATAATGTGGTTCACAGGATATGTATGTACTAGGCCTTATAGGCGAAAACCTACCCAATAGCAGGTTTCTATTGCTTTATCCAAAGCGTGTCATTTTGATTTCAAATTGCATTCTTTAGTAGTAGAATTAAGGTATCAGTGCATAACATAACAGTAAATTACTTATATTCCTTTATTATTTTAGGAGAATAGATATATCTTTGGACAATCTTCCGAGTAAACAAATTGTGACACATGAATCAACAGAGGAGGTAAGTGAATACAGTTTTTGATGAGAGATTATCTTATTGTTGGTATAAAGATGAGAAAAGAGGTATGTGATGGGGAGTCTTAAAAGGAGTTCAGAGTTCATGAATAAGCTTTGACATCCAGGAATCTGAAATTTTGAAAGTTCTCCAAGTGACTGATTATATAGTCTAGGTTAAAGGGAGAATGATAAGAAAAGACAAAAAATTTCTCTGAGAGGGACAGTCCTTAAGGATGATGGCTTTGAAAAATTGATCCCAAGGATCCACAGTGTGAAGCTTGTAGAAAATATGATCTTTACCTGTTTTTCTGAAGTTTGTGTGTGGAATATTTTTAAAGCTGTATGTGGGATAAATGCAAAGGAACTGTTCCACTTGGTAATGTTCTTCTGTTTATGATAGAATGTATAAAAGAGTTTGTGGAATATGAACTAGCAAAATAATGGAAATAGTACTGAATTCTTTATTATCAAGTGTTGTATGTGGTTCTTAGCCAACCACTCCTCTCCCCATTTCTTTAGTAATTAGAAAAACTGTCTTGACTAGCCAGGTTAGAAGAAAACTGGGTTTTGTTTTAAAAGTATGACAAATTCTAAAAGAATTGCTAATTTATACATTGAGAATAATGTTTTTTGTAGAGAGGGATTTTAATATATTTCTGATAGAATATATAAATAATGTTTCACTTGGGAAATGACTAAAGTTTTCCTTAATGTAGATAGGTCAGCTCATTGAGTGATATGTTCATAAAAATTTCTAATTATCATTGTTGTCAACTTACAGAACATTTCTAGACTTTAAAAATCATCTAAAATTCCTGCAGCCTTACATGCTGTATTTTAATACTATATAATAATGTATGTAGTTTGTGTGCTTTTTTTCTTAATCTGTAACATTCTTTTTATGTGAAAACTCTAAATTCCCCCATGACCTTTTATGATTGAATTTTTAAAGTTTTAATTAACTTCTCAGTAAATGTTTTTCCATATTGACTTCCACATAGCTTTTATTAATTTTAATGGTTGCATATTATTATTTGATCAATTTACAATAACTTGTTAAATTACCTTCTTTCCCTTTAAATTCTTTTTACATTTAAGTTGCTTCCTTCTTTGTTATTTTAAATATAGTATTTTAAATATTTGTATAAAGGCAACCTTTTCTTTGGGATTGAATCCCAGAAGTAGGATTGCTGGTTCAATGTTAAAAACTTTTCTGTCTGTATTGTCAATTATGTTTGAAACTATTTTGATCAGTTTACACTACCATTAGTAGGCTGAGTATAAAAATAACTGATTTAGGACTTTTAATTAAGGTTCTTGTTAGATACTGTCTTTATGCAAATAATAGTAATGTGAATGGTTTGTCTTCTGTCAAAATTCCTCAGACTCTGGTCAAAGTAATAGATCCAAATGACCTACGACATGACATTGAAAGAAGGAGAAAAGAACGATTACAGAATGAAGATGAGCACATTTTTCACATAGCTAGTGCTACAGAGAGGTAATCAGTAGATGAAAAACATCCTGTTAGCAGGAAGCTTTTGTTCTCAGCATTTTCTAAAGTTTTGTGTGATAAATTGAATTTTAATCTAGGGATTTGATCCTTCAAATCCATTGTATATATGTTTATTAATGTGTTTTTGGTATTCATTGATCATCACATGAAGCTTGATTTAAACAACAACTTGTGGGATAGGTGAATGTTTGAGTCCTTCATAATTCTAAAGAGTGTTTACAGCTGTTTGAATAGTAGCAGGAACCAGTACTGCCAACTTTATGGACTATTTGACTCAAGCACATTGAAACTAGTATATTTTACCTCTTAGATTCTGAATTAATTTGAACTAGTACAAACTTCTCTGAGGTCAGTACCTTCTCTCTCAGGACCCTTCATGGATATCTGTCTATGAAGTAGACAGCTATAATAGAAAATACAGAGGAAACCTTAATTTGAATCTTTAACTCTGCCCATTTACAAACTGTTTGGTGGTCAAAAAATAGACTCCTCAGAGACTCTCTGTACGATAATGATAAAACCATCATACTATGTTGGGTAGCAGTACCACTAAATACACATTAGAAGTACATATGCCAGGGGCTCGAGAGATGGCTTGGTGATTAAGAGCACTGGCTGCTCTTGCAGAGGACCCGGGTTTAATTCTCAGCACCTACATGGCAGCTAACCATCTGTAACTCCAGTTCCAGGGGATCCGACACCCTCTTCTGACCTCCGAGGGCACTGCATGACATGGGTGCACTTACATACAAGCAGGCAATCCACTCATACACATAATTTTTTTTAAGTACATATGCCATGCATGTCTAGAAAGTAGATAATCAGTATATCAGTTTTCCTTCCCAATCTCATAACTCTTTCTAGGGGCTCTTTGTCATCTAGATTGACCTCAGTCTATCTCTAGTTTTGAGAACTAGCAGGATATATGGCAGCTTCATGGCCCCAAATGATTATGAGGAATAATTGAATGAGGCAAAATTTGTAGTTTGACCAAGAGTTGTTACACAGTTTGAATCTCTCAGCAGCAGGAATATGAATGGGGCAGTGCTAATTATTTTTTATAAACCTTAGTGTCAAATTGTAGGTTTGGACAGGATTTAAAAAATCCAGTCAAATATTTTAAATGTTTTACACATGGTATCACTGTGTTTATTAATGATGAGCTGCTTGTTAGTGTTTTGTTGTGTTTTAACCCAGAAAGCTGAAGTAATAGAATTTTTCAAACTTTTGCACTGATAAACCATATAAAGGTTATAAATGCTTCATTTTCCCTTTGAGATGACTGGAACTTGAAAACAGAAGTTCCACTCAAGTTCAGTGCCCAGCTTTTAGAATCCTAGGTACGTGAATGATTCAATGTTCTCATCTGTGAAATAGGAACAAGGATTATGCTTAACTCATATTGGTGGTCAAGAGTAAGTAAAATGATGGTATAGTGTAGGTGGCTAGCATTAAGTTTGCCAATGTTTCCCTTGAGGACAGTGTTGTAGCATGTAAAAATGCTTAGTCTCTTGGGATTTGTTTGTATTGGGTAGTTGATGTGGCATGTGGACACTCGAGAGTTTTTAAAAATTGCAGTATTTTTTTTACCATAAAATTCACCCTTTGTAAGTAAACAATTCAGTTGTTTTTAGTATATTCAGTTGTATAAACATCATCTATCTCAAAATATTATCACTCCAGAAGAAAACTGTACCCAGCTGTGACACTTATTTTATCCCTCTTCCCATTCCTTACAACCTCTGCTGTACCTTCTATCTCTATAGATTATCGTATTCTTAACATTTAATATAAATGCTTTTATGCAATTTTGGCTTTTTGTGACTTATTCTTTCATATAGCGTGTATTCAGGGTTCATCCATGCTGTGGCACCAGGATTTCTTTAATGGCTGAATAATACTCCATTGTATGGATGTGCCATATATTGTTTATCCATTTATCAGTTGATGAACTTTTGGTTTGTTTCCACTTTTTTTGCTATGCAAATAAATAGTGCTTTGAACATTTTTATGCAAGCTTTGGTGTGGTCATGTCTTCATTTTTATTCAGTATGTACCTACACATAGAATTGATGAATTAGATGTTAATTGCCAGTTCTATTTTCCAGAGTGATTAGCTGCATCATTTTATACTCTGCAAAGAATGTGTGAGGGGACCAATTTCTCCATGTCTTTACCAAAACCTGATATTTTTGAGTGTTATAGGGGCTAATGAGATAGCCCAGTGGGTAAAGGCAACTGCTGCCGAGCCTGACAACCTGGGTTCAGTCTTCAGAACCCACGTGGTTGAGGGCGAGAACTGACTCCCACAAGTTGTCCTCCGAACTCTACATGTGCACCATGGCATACATGCCCATACTTATACATGCATACATACACACACACACAAATAATAAATAAAAATAAAATAACATTTTAATTGATAAAGAACTATTCATTTTTTACTCTTAGTTCAATTTCCTTATTAAAATACATTTTATTTTTATCCTTTTATTTTAGAAATTTAGTTTGTCAAAATTGATCTCATTTTTACATAATGTTTTAAAGTAATTTCAGCATATTGTTTGTAGAAAAGTTCAGATATAGCATAGTACAATCATAAATCACAGGATGTAGTGATTTCCTCCATAGAGTTTCAATTAAAGCATAAGTTGTTTGCAGGCTCTGTGTCTGTTATTTCCCCACTTATTGTATCCCCATTGCTTTGAGGCCAGCTCATATTCTTTGATTGAATGAAGACTTTACAAAAAGAAGATGGGGCGGGAGATATTCTAGTTGTAACGCAGTTCTGTCTGCATTACTATTCCCTAATGCCTTGGGTTCCCTTGCCAGCAAGCCTAATTCTTGGGGATTCCATCTAATCTCCAAGTCCTTGCTGTTCTCTGTTGGCTTCCCCTTCTGACCAGTCTCTTACTTGATGTCTCCAGGAGACACCCTGATGTTTCCTTGTGTTCTGATACACTGTATCTCCTTCTTCTAACCAGTGTTACTCAGTCCCCTTCAATATAGTTGAGATGTGCTATATAGGTATGGGCTGTGTGTGATTACATAGCTTAAAAATAGTATCAACAAACTTCAACAGGACATAAAACTGCCAAGACTTTATTATTATAAGGCAGCTTATAAGAAACCATTAATTTTTATTTGTGCCATTTTAATAATAGAATCCATACAAAACTAGAGTGAACTTCATACAGGTTTTTCATATATGCAACAAATACATCTATGTTAACTTCTTTATTCTGGGCACTGCATATGTAGTGAAAAACTACATAAAGCTCTTACCTTCTTGACACTTGGAATTTAATGATATACAACAGAGAACAAATGTCAGTGGAATGATAGGTTAAAAAATAAGGCAGAAGTGGAAATTCAGTAGGAAGAGTGATGTGTGATGTTTTAAATTTTAGTGGACAGATGAATTGATTGAAGGAGTTAACCAGCCACAGGGTTACCTGAGAGTATACTATTTCAAAGCAGGAAACAGAAAATTCAAAGATAGAAGGCAGAAGCATGGTTGTTTTAGATTAAGGACTAGAATTAAGTCTAGTGGGGTTGCAATATGGCTGAAGAGATGTCTCAGTGGGTTAGAGAACTTCCCTAACATCCTTGAAAACTTGGGTTCAAATCCCCAGGATAATCACAGAAAGCTTATGGGCCACTTTGTGAACAAGTGACCTTGTCTCAAAATGGAAGATGAAGCCCAACATTCAAGGTTGTCCTCTGACCTCCATACATATACTGTGGCACGTGGATGTCTGCAACTACATCACATAAATACACCACACACAGAGAAAGGGGGAAAATAGATGAGGCCAAATTGTGAAGGCCTTGGAAAGACATGAAAACTATCTTACACTGAGTGAAATTGGAAATATTTGAGGTTCTAACTAAAGAAAAGGCATAACCTCTTTTAAATTGTTTGTTTGAAACACCAGCTCTTAGTAGCTTGAACTGGCCTGGAACTTGCTATGTAGACCAAGCTGACCTCAGTCTTACAGAGATCCATCTGCCTTGCTTCTCAAGTGTCGGGATGAAAGGCATATACTACCATGCCCAGTCTATCTCCTTTAAGTTTTGAAAGGATCTCTATGGTTGCTGAGTAGAGAATGGCCTGTAAGCATTAACAGGAAAAGAAAAGTCACTCAGGCTTTTTCTTTGGGCATAATGCTTTTTAAACTTCATTCATGTTGTGCCATATGTTAGAGCTGAATAGTTTGTTGTCTGGATATACCACATTGTGCTTATCTGTTTTTCTGTTTATGGACATTGGTGTTGTTTCCACCTTTTACCTATTATAAATAGTGTTGATTATGAACACTGAATGTACCATCACTTCTATTACATTCGTTCTGTTCTACTGGGTATAAGATGATGTCTTATGGTGGTTTTGTTTGTTTTGGTCTTTTTGAGACAGGGTCTCCCTGTAGCCCCAGCTGGTCTGCAACTCTCTGTGTAGAACAGGGTGGCCTTGATCTCACAGGGATCCTCCGGTCTCTGCCTTCCAAGTGCTAGGATTAAAGGCATATGCCACCATGCCTGACTCATTGTGGTTTTGATTTGCATGTCCCTAAGAACTAATGATATTGAACATCTTTTCATATACTTATTGGGCATCCTTTGCCTATTTTAAAATCAAGTTAGGGTCTTTTTTTTTGAGATATAAGAATTCTTTGTATATTCTCCAGGCCAGTGAGATGGCTCAGTAAAAGCACTTGTCACCAGACCTGGTGACCTGAGTTTGATCCCTGGAACCTATGATGGAAGAAGAACTGACTCTCACAAGTTCTCTGACCTCCACATGTGTGCCCTGGTCTGTTGACGTACACATCCATACACACACACATGCATGCACACACTCATGCACGCTAAAATATAACAAAAAATTTAAGGATTCTTTATATATTCTACATACTACAGGCTGAATATTCTTTATCTAAAATGCTTAGGATAAGAAGTACAGAATATTTGCATATATACATATATATAATGAGATTATTTGGAGGCTGAGATCCAAAACTAAACATGAAATTGATTTGTTTCATTCATATCTATCTATTTTGCCTGTGTTTTGACTGTGACCTGTCACATGAGGTCAGGTGGAGGATTTTCCATTTGTAGCATCATATTGGTGCTTGGGAGATTTCAGATTTTAAGCCATTTCACATTTCATATTTCCATGTTAGGGATATTCAACCTGTATTCTCTTATCAGATACATTTTACAACGGATTTTTTTTGGAGATAGGGTTTCCCTGGTTTTCCTGTAGTCCTAGCATTCCTGAAAGTCATATATAGACCAGGCTGGCCTCTATCTCACAGCGATCTGCTTGCGTCTGCCTCCTGAGTCCTGGGATTAAAGACATGTGCCACCATATTCAGCTCTACAAAGAGGACTGCTTAAAGCACACTGTTCTGTTTTTAGAAGTAGTCATAATGTGCTAATGATAGTCATCTGGAAAAGTATAACAAAATATAAAATATAAGACTTAAAATTTTTCCAGTTAGAAATGACCACTGTAACATGTTTTCTGCCATTTTTCTTCTTCTGAGCACATATGTATGCTTTAATTTTTTTTTTACTTTTTAATTTCATGTATATGAGTGTTTTACCTATATCTATGTAAAAGCACCCATATTGTGCAATATCCATGGAAGTCAGAAGAGGACATCAGATCCCCTGGAATTGAAGTTATGGATAGTTGTTAGCTGCCATGTGAGTGCCAGGAACTGAATCTAGGTCCTCTGAAAGAGTAGTCAGTGCTCTTAACTGCTGAGCCATCTCTCCAGCCTCATATCTGTGCATTTTAAGTATTGAAATTATCCACAATATATATATAGCATTACATCCTGCTATTTTGATCTACTATCATATCACAAACAAATATTTTGAGAGGACAGGATTGTTGAACATTTCAAAGACCCTGAACTCTTGTGTCAGGTTCTGGGGTCAGAAATGGGGCCACAAATGGACCATCCACAGTGGGAATCAAAGCTTGTTCCATTAAACATGTAGGTACCCTTAGTTAGAAACATGGAGAGATAGGTGACATCCCCTATGTCTCATAGTAGGGTACCTGTTCTGCATTAGAGGCCTTTAGGAAAACCTCTGGAAGAGGTACAAATGAAACGGAACTTTGAGGTTAATTTGACCGGAAGGAAATCATCATAGAAAGAATTGTAGGTGCAGAGGTATGGAAACAGGAGAGATTGTGGTGTGTGCTGGGAACCATACATAAGTAACTATCCTTGAAGTTCAGTATGTGTACTGGGGAGACTGGAAGAAGGCAGGTGTTAAGGCAGAGCCAGGGCAAGAAGGATCTTGGATATCAAGAGGAGGAGTGTGAATTAAATCCTCATGCCAGTACAAAATGAATGAAAGGGGCTGAAGCAGGGCAATTGGTTCACTAAGGAAAAGGTCCTGCTGAAGACATAGGGTCTTAAGAGCAGTGCAGAAAGATGTGGGCTATGACAAGGAAGTGAATTTCCAAGGACTGTGGAAAGGAAACTTCCAAGATCTGCCTCCAACTCAGACATCAGAGAGCCTTTTGTGACCTCAGGGTCTCACAGTGTCAGGAGATTGAGAGTGCCCTTTTCTCCTGTAGCCTAGCAGGATCAGAGCCCTCACCTTTGCCAGTGAGGTGACCCTATTAAGTCCCATACCTGACCTCTGATAAATGGACTTGGTCATGAACCAGTGTTTCTGCCATGTGGAGTGCCAAAGACCCTAGAGCAGTGATTCTCTTCCCTGAGGAAAAAACACATTTATCAGTAGTGGCCCCTAGGAATCGTGTCCTTAGACCTCAGATTGAGAATCTTCGTACAAGGAATATTGTTTTTCCCCCTAGCACTAACCTCTGGTTTAGCTTAATAATGTTTGTTGAAAAATAAGAGCATTAATCCTAATAACTATGATTTTTAATTTAGTACTGATAGATAGTTGAAGTTTTACAGTTCTCCTGTATCTTTGAAGGTATTTTGTGTTGTTTTGTTTTCTGTATTTGCCAAAAGTAAAGTAACTAAAGATTCTTATTTTCTTTCTCTTTATTAGGAATCATCATTGTTCCAGTTTTTCAAAGATGAAGATTATTCATGCTGATGGATTCCAAAAGCCTCCACATTTTATAAAATCAAATTTTAGAAAATTTATTCAGAAACCTAACATAGTAAGATTGGAGTTTCCAGTTTTTCGTTTTAGTACATTCTCTTTAAATACATTTCAAAGTGTTTTGTAACTTCATTATGTGTTATGAGAGTGCTGAGACTTAACAGGTTTTACTACAAAAGAAAGCTCATCTCTGGTGCAGTAGAATTTTTTTGGATTTATTGCAATACTAATTTTCCTAAGATGTTTTGGTAACTTTATTAAGATATAATTTACACACTGTATAGTTAACTCATTTCAGTTGTAGCAAGATGTGTAGTCATCACTGTAATTCAGTTGTAGGACTTTTTGAAAAGACAGGATTTCACTTTGTAGTTCAGGCTCAGCTGGAACTCAGCTATACATCCCAGGTTAGCCTCAAGCTTGCAGTCTTCTTGCCTTCACCTCCCAAGTGCTGGGATTACAGGCATAGGCCATCATGCCTGAATAGGATATTTTTATTATGCAATAATTATTCCTTGTTTCCACCCTTAGCAAATCAGGAATGTTTCCTTTTTAAAAATTGGCTTATAGGACGATCATAGAATAATAGCTGACTGCTCTTTAGTAAGTGATGGCTAAAGGATGGAAACCAGAGTTAGTTTTTCACTGAATTTTAGAAGTAAATGCCCATTACTTTACTGTATTGTTATTGCAAGAAGCAAGCTTATGCAAGGTTATGCTCATACCCAAAGAGAAGGATCATTGATGGAGATTATTAAGAGCCATGTCAGCAGCTGCCTAGTACAGTGCTCCCTCTGGCCAAACTCCACAGAAAGGGATTAAATAAAGGTAATAAGACTGATAATTTTAGAAATAGGAAACTGCAGAATGGGCTCTACCTTATCTGTTTCTGCTAAAGGACTCAGGTGTTTTGTAGTTACACTTTGCTAATGTAGTTTTTTCTCTTGTTTCTGGGACTTGTCAAACCATGGCAAACACAGTTATACTCTGTGTTAGCCTAACTTGCCTCCTAATAGTATTGAGGGTTTGTGTTCTTTTTAGGGAGTAGAAACCCTTTAGCAACTCCTGCCAGTTATGGGTTTCTTTCTTTCTAAGATGCTTACATAACTAAATGCTCTAGATTTAGAGTCTGCTTTCTAAAAGTCAACTATTATACAGAGTGTTTTTTTTACACTTCTCAAAGGCATGAATGAAACTGTTCCCTCACAAACTAGCATGGGTCATGTGAAAGAAGTCTATAACCTCCACGCTGTCTGCTTTGGTTCTTAATCTCTTATCTTCAAACATAAGTCTTAAATGGTGAGACTACTTTTAAAAATAAGCCTTAAAGTATATTAACCAATATTAATACCTTTTATTCAGAATTACACTATGCAGAGACAAGATAACCTTATTCAGAAGATATTTAGAGTTGAGGAAAATCATCAGAACAGAAGAGGCTTTAAAGGACCTTTTAAGGTATTGGATGCTATTTTCCATTTATGTCTGACATTGGACTTAGAGTTTGAACATGATATTGTGTTAGTAATTTTGTAGCATTCTTTCAAACATTAACTATGATATAGTGTTTCTGGATTATATGACTTTCTAGTTAGTTTTAGCCATTTAGTAATGACTCATTTCTTCAGGATTTGACTTTTAATTTTATTTATACTAGTAGAACCCTTTTTTCAAATAGTAACGTACCTTCTTCCACAAGTTATCTTGATCAAGTTTTTAAGACTTAGTAGGGCAGTGGTAGGGTTCATCTGTGAGCCTGTAGACCACTTCTCTCTTCTGTCTTAAACTGATCTAGAGGGACACTTGGAAATGTAGGGGGCCACAGGAGTGTACGGTAGAAGCAGTGAGGAAGGGAGCTTTGTAGAACTGGTTGGGAAGGTTTGGAGAAAGTTGATTCATGTCTGACAAAACTGAAGATTCCTCCCACTCCAAGCATAAAATTACAGGAGAACAAATATTTTTAGTCCTCTTATGTCTGTTATGCTGGATGGTATGTAGGCCAGGATTTGGTCTTTGTAATTATAATTCATATAATGTATTGTCAGGATTAAAATTTGATTCTTAGATATTTTTACTTAATGTCTTAATTTCCCTTGCTGGTAATTGGTGTAGTCACTAGGAATCAGAAAAATAATTTTAGCTCATTAGAACTTTTGAAAATTGTCGTTTTCAGTACAATGAATGTCAAGAATTCATTTCAAATTCCTTAAACTTACTCTGTGTGTGTGTGTGTGTGTGTGTGTGTGTGTGTGTGTGTGTGTGCACGCATGCAGATACTAGAGCACATATGTGCTCCAGTGTGTGGAGATCAGAGGTTGCTGTCAGGTGTTCTCCTTAGTTGCTTCTATCTTATTTTTCTTTTGTTGATAAATTTTGTTCTTTGACAATTTTATACATGTATGGAATGCATTCTGGTTACTCTTGTCTGCATCCTGTCTTCTTTCACTCCCACACCTGCCAGCCACCCTCCTTACAAATCTATTTCCCATATTCATGACTTTGTTTTGTGTTCCACAGAGTTTATCTAGGCCAATCTCTGTGACCCTGGGTTTGGAACTATCTGTTTGACCCTGGAGGGTTCAATACTGACTGTTAAACTCAGTGCTATGTCTTCCCCTCTCCCATAATCTGTTTCTTGCCAGTAGTTCAACATTAAGTGATAGGGCTCTTCCCCATCCATAACTCACTATTATAAGGTGGGTTTGACTTGTTTGGACCCAGTGCCAGTAGGTGCAGGTGCTGCGAGTTCACAGTTACCCTGGTGTGTCATGCTTAGAAGAGAGCATTTCACAGCCCTTCTCCCTGTTTTCTGGTTCTTAATCCTTTTGCCCTCTCTTCCACAATGTTCCCTGAGCCTTAAGGGTGTGATACAAATGTCTTGTTAGTGCCAAGCTCTCAATTGTCCATTATTCTCAGTATCTTGTTTAGCCATAGGTCTCTGCATTTACCTCTGTTCATTGCAGAGGGAGGGTTTTCTCATTTAGGCTAAGAGAAGACTTTGTGGGTATAAACAGATATTTAGAAGGCAGTTTGATTCCATGCCAGTTTAGCTAAACCGTGGTAGTAGGTTCCCTTCTAGGACCTAAGACTGCCTTGGCCATAGGTTTTTAACCCAGTTTACAGTACTAGGCATGGATTTCTCTTTTGTAAACTGGGCCTCACATGCAATGAGGAAGCGGTTGGTTATCCCCATAACTGTCATTACACTATTTCAGCAGTAGGCACATCTTGCTTGGCTGGTTGGTGTTGTAGTTCATAGAGTTCACAGCTGGGTAAGACCCTTGATGTCTTTACTTCCCCAGCAGCCTGCATAGCACCATCCAGCACGTTTGTTATTGTTGTTGTTGTTTGGGACAGGGTTTTCCTGTAGCCTCAGCTGGCCTGGAACTTATTATGTAGACCAGTCTGGCCTTGACCTCACAGAGATCTGCCTGCCTCTGCCTCTTGAGTGCTGGGATTAAAGGCATGCATGACCACGCCAAGCATATGCAGCACCATAAAATCTAGCCAACAGGAAGAAGCTTCCAGTTCAGTTCCAGCTTGCTTTCTCTGTGTCTTGCCAACAAAGTATGTGGTGTCTATAAGAAAAGGTCTTATTAACTAGTTCTGATGGGCAACCAAGAAGAATACCAATCTCCTGTATTGTTTTGGGGAGTTTTGGGGACCTCTTTGACCAATGACTCCTATGGAGGTTCCCCCACCTGGCACTAGAATTTTTGTTTAGTGACTCCTTAATTCTATGACTGGCATTGTCTAGCCTTGCAAGGTATCTGCATTCAATTTTCCATGTTTTTTTTTTAATTTGGGTTACCAAATAGTTGATACCCAAGTGACTTTTTCATATTCTCTTTGTTTTTATTAACGTCCTCATCCCCCATCTCTTCACTGTTTGACCCTTTAGCCCCCAATATTCCTGTTCTTCACCCTCATTTTACCTACATGATACTGTCCTCCTTCTTTAAGAGAACCCTGTCCACCGTTGATTTTCTAATTTCCTTGATTCTGGAGGTACTTCAAGTTAAAGACACAAAACTGAAGAGTTGAGAGTAGGATCTGCATATGAGAGAGAACATGTAGTGTTTGTCTTTCTGGGCCTGGGTTACCTTAAATAATTTTTCCATATACATCCATTCACCTGCAAATTTCATAATTTTCATTTTTTATAGCTGAATAAAATTCCATTGTACATATGTACAATTCATCCATTCATTATCTGATGGACGTATGGGCTGATTCCATTTCTTAGCTATTGTGAATAGAGCTGCCCATGTCTCTTTCTCTAGTAGGATAGAGAATCCTTGTGTCAGGAGTGGTATGGCTGGGTCACTTGATATCTCTCTCTCTCTCTCTCTCTCTCTCTCTCTCTCTTTCTCTTTCTCTCTCTCTCTCTCTTTTGGGACAGGATCTCCCTGTAGCCCCACCTGGTCTGGAACTACACTGACTGGGTAGAACAGAGAGTTACCTTGATCTCACAGAGATCTTCCTGCCTCTGCCTTTGAGTGCAGGGGTAAAGGTGTGTACCACCATGCCCAGCTCGATAGTTATATTTCTTATCTTTTGAGGAACCTCTGAACTTCCAAATTGGCTACACTAGTTTATATTCCCTCCAGCATCAGTGTGTAAGGTTACCCATTTATCCATATCCATGCCAATGTTTGTTGCCATTTTTATCCTTGATGATGGCTATTCTGACTAGGGTGAGATGGATTCTTAAATAAGTTTTAATCTGCATTTCCCCGATGGTTGAACACTTTTTAAAGAAATTATTAATTTTTGTGAATTTTATATAATTGATCATATTTAGATCCCCTCCTGTATCTTCACCCCCTTGCCCTCCGCCAGATTTCCATATAGAATGCACACACACACACACACACACACGCACACATACACACACACATTTATTTAGGCCTGTGGAGTCAAGTTTGTGTCCCCAAATGCTCTTTGATGTGAGTTCATTCACTGGAGTCTGGTCAACCTACTGTCACTTTTTAAACTATTTCCTAGCCATTTGTATTTCCTTTTTTGAGAACTCTGCTTAGTTCTATAGCTCACTTGGGTTGTTTTGTTTCATGGAGTTTAGTTTTTTTAGTTCTGTATATATTCTGGTTAATAATCCTCTACCAGATATATAGCTGAGAAATACTTTTTTCCCCATTCTTTGGTCTGCCTCTTTGCTAAATTAACAGTTTCTCATGCTATACAGAAGCCTTTTAGCTCCAGAAGATCCTATTTGTCAGTTGCTGGTTTTATTTCCTGTGCTATTTCCTGAGTCCTGTTTAGAAAATCCTTCTCTATGCCTATGTGTGTTAAAGTATATTCTCTTTTCCTCTAGAGGTTTCAGGGTATCTGGTGTTGTGATGAGGTCTTTGACCTGCTGGAATTGGAGTTCAGTTTTGTACAGGGTGAAATATAGTAGAGCACTAAGTGCCTACATTAAAAATTTGAGAGACCTTAAATAATGATGCCTCTTAAGATCTAGGAAAAATGAGACCAAATTAGTAGACAAAAAAGTAGTATGCTAGAGGAAATAATTGAGATCAGGGCAGAAATTGAGGAATTCTAAACAAAAACTACAAAAAAATTTCAGTGAAACAGTGGTTGGTTCTTTGAACAGATGAACAAATTTGACAAATCCTTAGCCAACTTAATTAAAAGAGTGAGATCACCCAAATTAATAAAATTAGAAATGAAAAAGTGAGACATAAAAATAGATACCAATGAAATTCAGAAAACAGGAAGGACATTTCTTAAAAACCTGTATTCTAATACGTTAGAAAGTCTAGAAGAAATGGATGAATTTCTAGATGCATATGACCTGCCAAAGTTAAATCGAGATGAAATAAATAATTTAAAAAGACATACAGCCAACAGTGAGATTGAAGAGGTAATAAAAAGTCTCCTAACCAATAACAAAAAGCTCTGAACCAGAATTTTACCAGACCTTTAGAGAAAAACTTTAGCACCAATACTGTTCATATTATTCCACAAAATAGAAAAACAAGGACTGCTTCCAGATTCTTTACAAAACCGGTATTACTGATATGAAACTGGACAGAGACACACCAATAAAAATGTAATCCACCTGATGGGCATAGAGGCAAAAATTCTCAATATGTGCAAGCTGAATTTAGTATCACAGGAAAAAGATCATTCATCACAATCAGGCTGGCTTTAAAAGCATACAGGAATGGTTAAACATATGTAAATCAATAAATGTAATTCACTGCATGAATGGATTCAAAGATAGAAATTGCATGCATGATCATCTTATTAGATGCAGAAAATGCCTTTGACCAAATCCAACATTGCTTTATGATAAAAATCATGGAGAGGATAGGGATGGAGGAAACATACCTCAATATAATAAAGGCAATATGCCATAAACCTAGCCAACATAAAATTTAAAGGAAAAGAGCTCAAAGCATTTCTCCTAAGAGCAGGAACAAGGCAAAGATGTCCATTCTCTCTACTGCTATTCAATATAGTGATTGAGAGCTAGAGAGATTGCTCAGTGGTTTAAGAGCACTTCCTAGTTTTACAGAGGACCTGAGTTCAGGTCCCAGTACCCATATGGTGGTTCACAAGTATCTGTAATTCCAGTTCTAGGAGATTATGATGCCCTTTCTGGCCTCCATGGGCACTGCATACATGTTGTGCACAAATATACATGTAGGCAGACACCCATACACATAAAATAAAAGTAAGTCTTTTTAGCTGGGTGTGGTGGCACACATCTTTAATCTCAGCACTCCGGAGGCAGAGGTAGGCAGATCTCCTTGAGTTCAAGGTCAGCATGGTCTACATAGTAAGTTCCAGGTTAGCTGGGACTACAGGGAGGCCCTGTCTCAAATAAAACAAAACAAGAAGACCAAAAAAAAAAGTCTTTAAAAAAAAGCTGTCCTGAAGCCGGGCGTGGTAGTGCACACCTTTAATCCCAGCACTCTTTAGGAGGTAGAGGTAAGGGGATCTCTGTGAGTTCAAAGCCAGCCTGGTTTACAGAGTAAGTTCCAGGTCAGCTGGGGCTACAGGGAGACCCTGTCTCAAAAAGCCAAAACAAAACAGAAGAAAAATCTGTTCTATTAAACTGTAAATTGTAAGAGGGTGAGAAAATTAAAAGAATATATATTTATCTTTTTTCAATATATTTTTATTGAATTTTTGTGCATTTCATTCAATAATTTTTAATCATATTTTGACCCCCTTATCGGAATCTCCATAGCCCCCCCACTGGATTTCATTCATTCTGTCATATATATTAAGGCCTATCAAGTCAAGTTTGTGTCCCAGGATGTCCCTTGGTTTGAGTTCATCCACTGGAGCTTGGTCAGACTAACTAGGATCACTTCCTTAAAGAAGACCAACTGTCCCTCACCCACCAGTGATAAGCTGTCAAAAGTTCCTTGGCTAAGATTGGGGCTTCTTGCCCAACTCCTCAGTTCTATGCTGGGTTTTTGTTTGGTTTGAGTTTTTATGGATCTTATGCATGCTGTGACCATTGCTATACGTTCATATGAGCAAGTTCCGAGAATCCTGGAAAACTCTGTTTCCTTTTGGTCATCCACCACCGGTGGCTCTTACATTAAATTCGCACCCTTTTCCACAATGATCCCTGAGCTCTGGGTGGCAGAGATTTAACATAGGAGTCTTATGCAGGTACCTGCACTCTGAAATCTCTTCTCTACATTTTGCCAGTTGTGGCTTTCTGTGTTAATGAAATTTTGTTGCATGAAGAAGCTTTGCTGTTGAGAGACGAGAGATGTATTATACTCTCTACCCTCTGTTCTGCTGTTTTATGAGTCTTGGGTGTAAAGATTCTATTTTAGATGTGTCACTTAGAGCTAAGTACCTCACAGACACTTATTCTCTGTGTTTAACTAGTTGTGGAACTCTAATAGTCTCTGTCTATTGCAAAAAGTTTTTTGATGAGTGGTGACGGATATACTTGTCTAAAGATATAAGTGTACATATTTAGCATAAAGTAAGCAATTAGATTTGTCTAGGGATGTGACAGAGGCAGGATTTTTTCTAGGATCTATGACCACTCCAGCCACATGTATTTGGCTACATTTACAGTGCCACCCTTGAGTGTCTCTCCCATTAAGGGGACTTTAAAATTGAATAGCTAGTTTTTGATTACCCTTTAGATAAAAGTGCCACTACTGCATTGCTGTAGTTTGTTGTGCTGGTTGTTGTTGTGGATATTAGGCTTTAAAGCTGTGGTTGAACCGTTGATTGATTTTCTTCCTTGGCAACTTGCATAATACCCTGTGAAACTGTGAGAGTTAGTCTTCAGGGAGGAGGCCTCCAGGTCAGTTTCAGCTCCATTGCTCCAAGTCCTGTGTCCAAAGTTATATCCTGCCTTCAGCAGTAGGGCCTTACATTCAGCTTCTAGAAGGAAATCAAGGACTGTGGCAATAGGCCTATGTTCTTTTGGGAATATCTTGGACTACCTGACCAACAAATCAAGGGAGATTTCTCCTATCTGACACTGTGCTTCTTTTCTAGCCTTCAGCTATACAACATGCACTCATGTACAGATATTATATGTGTATTTTTCAGTTGGCTTTTGAACTAATATATTTCCCTCTGTTTTTTCACATCACAGAAGCATTCTTTATCTCTCTGCCTTCTCACGCTCCCTCCTCCCTTCCCCGTTAAAGTACTCCCAGATCCCCTTGATAATATCTGTTTCTGGCTATCCCCTCCCTCTTGAGCTCTTTCTTCCCTTTCACCCTCATGGTTTCTTGTATGTATAGCCTTCTATCCTCTGTTCCCAGCTAAATACCCCCATTTCTCCCTTGGTAGCACCTGTCTTCTACTAGCCTCCTCTTTCCGGCTCCTTCTTTCCCTTTACCTCCATGGTTTCTTTCCATTTTCCTGGCTCCTGCAGTTATATCAGGATGTAATTCACATATAAGGATTTGGTGCTAGGATCCACAAATGAGACAAAACATATGTTGCTTGTTTTTCTGAGTCTGTGTTACTTTACTTAGTATAACAATTTCTAGTTCCATCCATTTACCTGAAAACGTCAAGAGTTCATCTTTTCTTACCGCTCAGTAGAACTCCATTGTATAAATGTGCCACATTTTCATTATCCACCCATCAACTGAGGGACACTTAGTTGTTTCCATTTTAACTATTGTAAAAGGAGCAGTAACAAATATGAATGTACAAGTGTCTCTGCAGTATGATGAGTCCTCTGGGGATATGCCAACGAGTGATACAACTAGATCGTATGGTAGGCTTATTTTTAGTTTTTTAAGAGTCCTCCACACTGCTTTCCATAGTGGTTGCACAAGTTTGCAGTCCCACCAGCAGTGAATGAGTGCTCCCCTTTTCCCACATCCCACCAGCATTTGGTATCCTTGTTCTCTTGATCTTAGCTGCTCTGACTTGTGTAAGGTGAAATCTTAAAATGGTTTTGGTTTGCATTTCCCCAATTACTAAGGATATTGAACACTTTCAAGGTGTTTCTTATCCATTTTTCTTTTTATTGTTTTTTGAGGACTCTGGATCCATAACCTATCTTGTAATTGTGTCATTTGATTCTTTGTTTTTTGAATTCTTTGTACATTCTGGATGTTAATCATCTGTCAGATGTATAGCTAGTGAAGATTTTCTCCCATTCTGTGGGTTTCCTCTTCACTTCCTTGGTTGTTTCTTTTTGTGGCAGGAGTTTTTAATTTAATGAAGTACTACTTGTTGATTGCTGACCTTAATTCCTGAGGCAACTGATCTGATTTAGAGAGGTCTTTCCTGTACCTATATTTTCTATGGTACTGCCTATGTTCTACCAGTTTCAGAGTTTGAGATTTCACATTGAGGTCTTTGATCCATTGGGAGTTGACTTTTGTGCAGGGTAAGAGATAAGCATCTAATTTCAGTCAAAACTGGAGATCCAGTTTTGCTAGCACCATTTATTGAAGATGGTTTCTTTCCTCCAGTGTCTGTTTTGGCACCTTTGCCAAATATCAGGTGACTGAAATTGCTTGCACTCGTGTTTGGGTCTTCTATTTTGCTCCCTTGATCTACATGTCTACTTTAGGGCCAAACCATGCTGTTTTTTGACTATAGGTCTGTAATATAGTTTGAGATCTGGTATGCTAATTCCCCCAGAATTGTTCTTTATGCACAGGATTGCTTTGACTATCTAGAATCTTTTGTGATTTCATATGAATTTTAGGATTTATTTTTCTAATTCTGTGATGAAAGGGATTTTGATTGGCATTGCATTGAATCTGTAAATTGCTTTTAGTAGGATATTCATTTTCACAATATTAATTCTACCAATCCATGATCACGAGAGGGCTTTCCATCTCCTATGTCTTCTTCAAAATTTTCTTCAAAGATTTTAAAGTTTTTATTATAGAAATCCTTAATGCCTTTGGTTAGGTTTATTCTTAGGTATTTTATTTTTTTGAGGCTGTTGTGAATGGAAGTGTTTCCGTGATTTCTCTGATTGCTTCTTATTGGTATTCAAAAAGGCTACTGATTTTTGTAAATTGATTTTGTAACCTGCCACTTTGCTGAAAGTGTTGATAATTTCTAAAAGTTTTTTTTCTTAATATTTAATTGAGCTTTTGCACATTTCATATAGCAGTTCTTAACCAAATTTAGACCCCCTTCCCCCATCCTTGTCCCCCTACTTCCCCCACCAAATCTCACATGTTCTGCAATACATGTTAAGTCACATCTGGTAAAGCATTTGTACCCACTTGTCCTTTGGTGCAAGTTCATCCACTGGAGTCTAGTCAGTATATCTAGAAGCCTTCTGTTGAGATTTTTGGCATGTCTTACCTATAATATATCATTTGCAAATAGGGACCTAACTAGCTACATAGTAGGTGTAGACCCTGGAGCAGGAGAATATAGTTGGTCTAGGTGTGGGGGGATAGGACCTGGGTAGGGTCTCAGGTGGAAAGAGCAGGAGGGGGCCTAGACCCAAGGCAGGGATAGGAGTAGCTTGGAGAGAGAGAATGTAGCTGATCAAGACTCAGTGGGCAAGGTGTTATTTACCAGGGTAATTTGGATGTCTCAGGCAAGATGATCAGGAAGGAGGACTAGAACCAAGCTGGGGGGCATGGGGACAGTGTGGGGATGGTCTAACTAGCTAGGTGGAATAGGTGTGGACCTTGAAGCAGGAGAATAGCTAATCTGGGTGCAGGAGGAGCAATATGCAGTAGGCATGGTCTGGATTAGGAATCTAGTCTGGAGGTCTGCCAGAGAAGGCGTAGACCCAAGGCAGAAATGGGAGCAGCATGGAGATAGAGAATGTGTCTTGTCAGGGTGCAGGGGAATCAAGATGAAGTGGGTGAGGTCTGACTTACCAGGGTAGTCTGGAGGTCTCAGGCAAGATGATCAGGAAGGGGGACCTAGGGCCAAGGCAGGGGTGGGACAGCATTCAGAGGGTCTAACTAGCTAGGCTGAATAAGTATTGATCCTGAAAGAAAAGAGTCAATCTCCTTCCCTCCCTCTCCTCTCCTTCTTTCCTCCCTCCCCCCAATTACTTCTAGAGCAGTAAAATGAGAGATGGAAATAAAGTATATAAGTCAGAAAAGAAGTCAAACTATCCCTTTAAGTAAATGATATAAGCCTATATATAAGAATCTCTAAATGCTCCACAAAAAACTCTTGGGACTGATAAAACACTTTTAGCAAAATGGTACAATACAAAATTAACACACAAAAGTTAGTAGCCTTTCTCTATACCAATGACATACTGAAAAAGAAATCAGTGAGACTGTCCCATTCACAGTAGAAACACACACACACACACACACACACACACACACACACACACACACACACACACACACACGCCTGAGAATTACTAACCAAAGAAATGGAAGACTTCTACAGTGAAAATTTTAAGGTAGGAAGACACTAAAAGACCTCCCATGCCATGGGTTCAGAAAAATCAATATTGTGAAAATGGCCATCCTGCCAAAGGTAATCTACAGATTCAGAGCAATCCCACCTCAAGATTCCAGGGACATTCTTCACAGGTGTTGGAAAATAATCTTATAACGTATACGGAAGCATAAAATACCCAAGAATAGCCAAAATGATCCTAAACAAAAAGAATATTGTGGGAGGTATCCCCCCCATATTTGATTTCAGGTTATACTACAGAAACATAGTAATAAAAACAGCATGGTACTGACAAAAAAAATAAGATAGATCATTTGAATAGAAGACCCAGATATAAGTTCATGCAAGTACAGCTACCTGGGATTTTTTTTTAACAAAGACACTGAAAATGTACACTGAAGAAAAGACAGCATCTTCAACAAATGGTGCTGGGAAACCTGAACTTCAGCCTGTAGAAAAATGAAATTATTCTCATTGAACCAGGAGCTCATCAATTTGGATAGGTTGGCTAGCCCAACACTCCAGAGATCTACCTGTCACTGATTCTTCCCCCTCCCCCAACCACTCCACATGTGCTGCTACATCTGTCTTTTATGTGGGTGCTAGAGATCTGAACTCAGGTCCTCAGGCTTGTACTGCAGGCACTTTACTGACTGAGCCTATACCCATCCTCATTACTAACAGTTTTTAATATAAAATAAACTAATAGCTTTTAAAATTATTTTATGTGTATGAGTGCCTGCATGTATGTAAATGCACCTGTGTCATACACTGCCCACAGAGCACAGAGGTCAGAAGAGGGCTTTGAATCCCCTGAAACTGGAGTTACAGAGGGTTGTTAGCCACCATGTGGGTGCTGGGAACTAAACCCAGGTCCTCTGCAAGAACAGCCAGTGCTATTAACCTCTGAGCCATCTCTCTAGCACCACTGGTAACTAGTTTGAGGGAAATAATACTTTATTGCCATCATTAACACCTTTTTTGGTATCTGTGGTGCCTAGACATATGTGCATAGCAGACATTATTCTGTCCGTTACACTCATAGAGGCAATTTGGGAACTGTAGTTTTAACATTTGATTCTCTTTTTGATCCTTTACAGAAGCTTATGGTTGGCATATTCCAGCCCCATTATAAATCACACCTGGTACAGAAGAGCTTGTATATTCAGGCCAAATATCAGCGTTTACAGTTTGCTGGTCCAGGGGGCTTTATCACCAATAAATTCAGAAACAGATTCCTGAGGGGAAAAAAGGTTAGTTGGACAATGATCATTTAAAAATATTAAATGACTTTAAATCTTAGATAATTAGGTTTTTTAATCTAAGAAATAACCTAGATTTTAATAAGGTTATTATTACATGATAGTTAAATGAAAATTTCAAGAGTGATGCTAATTGATAGGATTGTGAGAATATTTAATCATAAAATGCATTTTAGATATTCTACCTGAAGCAATTCGAATCTGCCAGCTCTTTGAACTTTTATTTTAGTGTTTTTGTTGTATAGTTAATCTTTGAAATGAAAATTTAAGTAAAGGCTTTGAGCTAATATATTGCAGTCTTAGTGTAAATTATTTGAGTGCCAAAGATACTGAACTGACTTTATATAAAAAGAACATAATTGAAAATACACGCATTTGTCTTTTTCTCCAATTCATATATTATTTAAATAGTGGTGAAATATGTATAATATAAAATTTGCCATTTTTACTAAGTCAGAGATATTAATTATATTCATAGTTCTGTATAATCATTAACATATGCTTTTACTAAAACTTATTTTTAAATGATGACTTAAAATTATCTCTATGAGGTACAGTATGTTTTGAAATATGTACATCATGGACTGGCAGTCTGTACCTACTCAGTCTCTAGATTACTTATACATCTTTTTACAAACACTTAAAATACCCCATCAGCAATTTTCAGGAATATAGATACTAACTGCAGTCATCATCAGGTACAGTGAATCTCTTAAACTTTTTCTAACTGAAATTTTGTGGTTTTTGACCAACAGCTTCCTAATCTGCCTACCATGGCCCCCGCCAGCCCCTCATAGCTGCTATTCTAGACTTCTAGGAGTTCATCTTTCATAAATGAAGTATATATGAGATCTTATAGTATTTGTCTTTCTGTGCCTGGCTTATTTCAAATAATGTTTTCCAGATTCATCCACTTTGTTGCAAATGGAAGGATGTCTTTTTTAAGGGTGAATAGTATTTTATTATGTAAACATAACATATTTTTTTGTTGCATTATCCATTGTTGGATACTGAGGTTGATTTCATCATGCTAATTTAAATTTTTTTTCCAACAACAGTGGAATAAGTGACTATTCAAGTTTGCTTTCTGTTACTATAATAAGCACTATGACCAAAAGCAACTTTGGGAGGAAAGCGTTCATTTCAAAGTCTTAACAAGTTTCAGTCCATCTTTGAGGGCAGTCAGGGCAGGACCCAAGCAAGAGCAAAGGTTGAAACCATGGAGGAAAACTGCTCACTAGCTTGCTCAGAGGCTCAGTGTCAGTTACCATTCTTATAAAGCCCAGGCCCAGCTGCCTAGGGATAGTACTGCCCACACTGGGTTGGCCCTCCTACATGAGTTGGCAGTCAAGACAGTGCCTCCACAGACATTCGAACAGGCCAATCTGACTGATAGAGGAAATACTTCAGTTGAAGTTTCCTTTTCTCTGGTATGTTAAGTTGATAACCAAGCTTAGCCATCACAGTGACCTTGAACTGTTTATAATTCCGTACTTTTTCTTTCTTTGTGGTTTTATTTTTATTTTTGACATGAGATCTCATGCATCCCAGCCTAGCCTCAAACTCATTATGTAACTAAGGATGACTTGAACTTCTGATCCTCCAATGTCTACCTCCTGAGTGCTGGGATTGGGTGTGTAATTACCCCACTCAGTTTTAGGTGGTGCTAACCTAGGAATTTGTGTATGTTAAACAAGTACTCTACCAACTGAGATACATCTCTAGCCCCTTTTAAAAATTAATCTATAGGTTAGCACACAAAATAATGTGTTTTATTATGGTATCTTTCCACCATGGTAACTCAAAATATCAATAAAAAAATTCTTTACTCCATAGTTTGAATTGTGTACTCTTTCAGTTGTGGATTGATTTTATTTAAACTAGCTGTGTTAATATTTGAAGACACAGCATCAAAATGGTATGAAAATAATAGCATTACATAAGTTAAGTGAGATGTGTTTGCCAATTTTTTAAGATTCATTTTTGTTTATAATTTTAGGCCACTTTGCAGAAATGCACATATCTCTAGTTTTGCTGTCAAATAGCAAAACTATAGTTGTATAAATTTATAATCACAAATTTTTGTTTAAATATTTATATAGTCTAAATATTTTATTTATTTTTATTTTGTGTGTATGCGTGTATTGTCTGTTCATTCTGTGCTAAACTTTGAGTTCAGCTTTGTTTAACTCTACCTCTGTCTCTCAGGTGACTTTGGGCTTCTGAGTGGTTGCTTTACTTTTTAGATCTGTAGCTTCTGAGTGTTCCTTGAACCTACTTCATTTTGTTATTTTGTTTCTTTACCTCAGTTTGCTGAAATCCTGCTGACCTTTGAGTTGTTTCAGATTACATTTCTACTAACCCCATTTCTCAACAAGTAGTGGTCAAACTTCAGGCCTTTGTCCTAAGATACAGTATATAGTCTACGAAGAGCTCCAAGCTGTCATAGGTTTTTAATCTTTAGGCTTCGCCTTTTTGTATGACCTGTAATATAGTAATTGTAATTAAGAATTCAATGCAGGTCATAGGCCTACCTTCCCATTGCCTTTCATTGTTATCCCAGTACTTTAGAAGTCATCTGAACACAGTGGATTTTTAAGTCAGTGCCAAAGCCAGTCATAATGATGTTTACATATAATTGAAGCACTTGGAAGACAGAGGCAGGAGGATTAACACAGTTTTGAGACAAGCCTTGGCAACATGAGACTTTACCTCAAAAAAAAAATGACGTTTATTTCTTTTCCATTGTCCAGCACTCTTTTTCTTAGGTGTACTTTTCTAGACACTACTTTTTATTTCTTCTAAATGATTATTTAGAAGATTATTATTCCTTGACAATGTATGCAGTATACCCTGTTTACTCTCACTCTTGATCCTCTTATCTCCCTCCCACTCCTGCTGTCTCCAACTCTTCCCCAAGTTCCCCATCCCACATTCATACCTTCTTGTTTTGTTTTGTGACCTATTGTTTTTAACCAGGACCAATTGTGTCCACAGGCTTGGAACTATTCATTGGAGCTTGGTGAGCTCACCATTTGGTACACAACTGACAGCAATGACTGTCCCTTCCCCAGAATCCATCAGTTGCTAAAAGTTCAACAAGGAGTGGTAGGGTCCATGAGCCCCTCCTGGGTCCCTGATTGGCTATTGACAGACTCAGCGTTGTCCAGGCCCAGTGTAGGCAACTGCAGCTGCTGTGAGATCACTGTCATGGCTATATCATGCTCTGAAGATAGCCTTTTGCAGCCCTTCTCCCCATCTTCCAGCTCTTTCATTCTTTTCACTCTCATTTACACTGTTCTTGAGCCTTAGAGGCACTGGTATAGATCTTCTGTGTAGGACTGAGCACTCAACCATCATTTATTTTATAATGGCTTCCTTCCTGTGTCCTCAGCTGCCCATGGAATAGTAAGACTGCCAAGCAGAAATAGAAAAGTATAGAACTGAAATTCTTACTGATCACATGCTTGTCATGTTAATTCCATTCTGGAAATCCAAAGTCTTCTCTTTAAATTTGAGCTTAGTCTGAAGATGAGCAAAATATGTCCATTACCACCTGGACCAGGGTTTGTTTTTAATATGTTAGTGCTCAGAAGTGTCCCCCCTAATACCTTCTTCCTATAGAAAGTTTTTAGGAACTCTTGAGGGGAAACCCAGCATGGTGACTCAGGAGTGTAATCGCAGACCAGGACAGGAGGATCACCATGTGTTCAAGGCAAGCCTGGGATACATAGTGAGTTTTAGGACAGCCCATGGTACAGAGAGTAAGACCATATCTTGAAAAACAAACTCAAAGAAACAAATGGAAAACCTTGAGGGTCCAGTTATATATCACAGTAGAACAAAAACCTTGTAAAAATTCATGAGGTAAGAAGATCACTTCTGAAAATAATACATCAACAGTTGTGCATTTGGTCAGGAAGTCCTGTAAGTCGAATGCTTATCAGAGCTCTTGTCTGGGGCTAGAAAAGGACATAAAAACCACAGAGAATGGAAGCTAAAGACTGGGATTTGTGACTTTGGGGATTGAAAGAAAAATTGAAAGTCATGTAGCACAGAGACAGAGTGCTAGCCAAGATCAGATGAATCAGCAGTAGTTCACCAAATGCCTGCTATGCCTGAGTTGGAGCCTGTCAGCTGACAAAGGAAGTGTTGTCTCGGGGCATCATCACCTCTGAGCATCTGTGATATGGATGTGGAGCTTCACTACCCACTAATCTGACTTTTCTGGCTTATTTAGTGGTTTCTTTTCCTTCATATATATACTTTTTAAATATATATTTTTAAAAATTTTATGTGTATGTGTATTGTATGTAAATGCACCTCTGTCAGGGAATGCCCACAGAGGTCAGAAGAGAGCTTTGGATCCCCTGGAGTTACAGATGGTTATTAGTCTCCATGTGGGTGCTCGGAACTGAACCTAGGTCCTCTGTAAGAGCAGTCAGTGCTCTTAACTACTAGGCCATCTCACCAGCCCTTACTTTTTTATTTTTGAGGCAGAATTTCACCATATAGCTGACTTTGAACTCTTGATCTTTCTGCCTCAGATTCCCAAGTACTGGGAAGTACAGGCATATTCTATTGTTTCTTTCATACATTCTTTAAGAAGGTAAGCAGTTCCAACAGCTATGATGATAGACATCTGCATTTCTAGCACTTGGGAGGAGTGTCTAGCACTGAAATAGGAAACTTGTGGGTCTGAAGTCTGCCTGAACTATGCAGTTTCAGGCCAGCCTGGGCTACATAATGCCACACAATTTTAAGAAACATAAGCATTTTCTAGTGTATTATTTATTCTCTTTTCTTATTTCTCCTACTTGACCTTCATTGCCTTCTCTTTTTCCCAAAATTTCATCATCACTTCCATTGATGTCTTTGATCCTGATTATTCCCCAGACTCCAGATGATCAGCTTCCTCCCACATAGTCTCATACAGATGTCCTAAAGCATCTCAAATGCAGCATGTTCAAAGTCAGACTTGTACTGAAACATGGTACAGTATGGATAAACTTTAAAAATATGATGCTAAGTGATAGAAGACAGACACAAAAGACTATTGTGTGCTTTCATTTATCTGAATGGAAAGGCAACCTTAGAGACAGAAGGTTTAGATTAGTGGTTTCTAGGGGATGGCAATTCAGGAAAAAACTGGGGAGAAGAAGTAACAGGATTATTGCTAATGGGTATATAGTTTCTTTAGAGTGAGAAAACTATTCTAAAATGGATTGTTGGTTGGTTGCAGTTTCTGTAAATATATTTAAAAGGCACTGAATTGTACACTTTAAAACAAGTGAACTGTAATGGAATGGGAGTTATATGTCAGGAAAGCTGTTAAAAATACCGGACTTGCTCTTGTTTATTTCTTTCTCCTTCTGGTCTGTAGCTGTTATGAGTAACTAGCCAACTGAAGAACTTGTCTGAATAGTCCTCCTTCCAATTTACCATTCCAAGTCTTTTTTCTGTCACTCATATCTTCATCCAATTCATTCATTTTAATGAATGCATGTTATTATACCATATAGATACATTATTTATTTCAGTGTTTTTGCTCAAATACTCAAGTTTTGTAAAATTACCTACCCACTTGTATATGTTCATGTTCTTTTCAGCCTAAGTTATTGTAAAAGATATAACCTTTGGCATTTTACAGACACTGACAATTTTAAATAAAACTGCTATATCCTTTTAAATCCTTTTAATAGAACCTATATACCATAAAAATCAGATAACTAATTTTCAGTTTAAAAATATACAAGTTAGCTCTTCTAACACTAAGAAAATTTATATCCTTCCTTTATTACCTTAAATTTGTATTTCACTGTGCTTGTTCCATAGAACTTATTTTTAGAATTATTTTATTGACCACCATTTCTAATTTGATATATAATACTATTAGATTTCTGTGACTGTTGGGTATTAAATAGTTCCTCTGGACTGAATTAAGATAATAATCAAAGTATAAACATATTAGAAATTTTATGAAGTATTGACTAAACAAAACAAGTTTTACTAGAAATGGGTTTCTTTTTTCCATGCATCCATAGATAAATATTATTGGTAGTAGAATAATAGTGTTCAAGTATCCATTCTATTTGTAATTTTTCTTTTTATAGCTCTAAGTACTGAGGGAGCTTGTATGGTTATGTAGGCGGAATTAGAAAGACTTCTATAATTAAGTAGTGCCACTTGGTTCTTTGGACTCACTCTAAATTATAGGCCAAAATAATCACTTACAGATCTGTCATCACCAAGAAGTATTTTGAGGATTCCCTCTTACAGCTTAATTTTTTTGTCCTGTCTTTCAATTTTTGTTAAGCAAAGTTCAAGAATTAGAAACTATATGACTTAGAGTATAAAAGTATACCATTTACTGCTAGTTGTTAATGGTGGTTCACTCTCTTGACACCATCCCCAATATTTCAAAGTGCCCCTTTAGGGGCTTCCCAGGTAATTCAAAATTAGATTCAAGGGGACTGAGGAGATGGTTCAGCGGGTAAAGTGTCAGCTGTATAACCATTAGTACCCGAGTTCCAGTCCCCAGAACCTACATAAACGAGACAAGGCCTTGCTCCTATATAACCCCAGCTCTCCTACAGTTACATGGAAGGTAGAGAGAGACATGAGACTCCCAGGAAGCTTGTAGGCAAGGTTCTAAGCAGAGGTGACTAACAGGAGGCCCTGTCTCAGTGAGTAGCATGATTGAGTGGTCTAAGGCACTGGATTAAGAGAGCCTGTCTCAAACATGTACACTTGCACCCACCTAGGCACACATGAGCATGTATACACATAAAGAGAAAAAACATTAAAAAAATAGACTCAAGATGGTAAGGCATGTCTTGCTTGTACAAGGTAAAAGGGAGGGAACCAGTCTTACGAAATTTTGTAGGCAGTAGAATTGTAGAAAATGAACGTTAGGAATTTAAAGATATGGTACATAATTCCCCCAAACTATCTGTACCTACACTACTACTTGGGGAAAGTCATTGTATATTCCTGAGGATGCATATGTGTAACCCAACAGTCTCTGATTTACTTATCTAATCCTCTGTTGATGATTTCAGGGTTAGACTATAGGTCTTTTTTTTCCAGTATCATCCCTGAAGCACATTGACATCTCTTGGCAATCTTGCCCCTTTTACTCACCTATACCAACACACCTGGAGGACTTGAAAGGGTCTACTTACCTATGCCTTAGTCAGTATTGTACATTAACAGTTTTATGTCTGATAGCAACAAGCGATTCTTACTTGCTTTTGTTTGATTATTACTGGTGTGTCTTACTAATGTATCATATGACCATTTGTATATCTTCCTTCAGCTTCTCTTTTTCATATTTTGCAGTGTTTCTGATGGGGGCGGTACTTTCTCTTACTGATTTGTCAGAGTTCTTGATTCAAGCTTTACCCTATCATATATTTTGCTGATGTTTATGTTTGGCCACTGTTTGTGCTGGCTTTATACCTTATAGAACTTTTAGGTTGTCATGAATCTGTCTGAATTCTGCAAAATTGCTTCTGGGTTTCATACCATACTTGTGCTTATAAGAATTATGTTTCCTTTAAGTGATTTTATAGTTAGTTTTTAACAATATTTAATCTATTATATTTTGTACTTATGATATAATATGAAATCAGGGTTATATTTTCCCCCAGTAGATAGTTTTATAACATTATTTATTGAATAGCTTATCTTTGCTGATAATGCCGCCTTTGTTTGATGCTAGGTCCTTAGATATGCCTAGTCTGTATTTGTAAGCTTTGGTGCCATTTTGTTTCTTGCTCCTGTGATTGGCTTATTCATTCTCTTTACTACAGTTACTCTCCTGGAACACAGATTGTATCATGTCACTCTGACACAAACACTTTCCAAATGTTTTATTGTACAGAAAAAGTGGCCAAACTTGTTATCCAAGTCTAGCCCTAAACTACTTTCTAGGTGCATTTCCCTATTGTCTTTTGCATATTGAAGCACATGTGTTTTCACGTATTTCTACCTTTGTTCCTAATGTTCTCTTAGCTACAATAGCTTCTGTGTTGCCCCTCCTCCCCCTTTTTGGAGACAGGATCTTACTGTTCAGTCTAGGTCGGTCTCAAACTCTCAATCCCACTTTCACCTCTGAAGTGCTGAGATTTCAGGCATGCGCCACCACACCTGGCTTCCATTCTTTTCTTATAAAACCCTCCTTTTCTTTTCAGAGCCGCTGTAAAGCCTCTGTGAGTCCCCCTCTTTAGTTCTTTCATTTGGTCTCTAATTAGTATTCTGTTTTTCTAGTTTGCAAAATAGATCATCAACTTCTTTAGGGCAGAGCAGGCCTCATCAGTCTATCTTCTTCTTTTGCCTTTTATCTAATCAGTCTTTAGAAAATGTTTGTTGTATGAAATTGTATCTGGATCACACATACCCATGCATACATACGTATGCTCCAAAAAGTTAGTGAGCAAGAAACAGTGGATGAGAGTTCTCTTGCTTGATGATCTCTGCTCAGAGGGCTCCAAGGACTCAGAATCTAATTGTATTGGTATGAGGCTGATTTGTTAGAGGGGAAACACAACAAAATCAGCTAAGGAAAAAGCACATGGGGCAAAATCTGGAGGAAATTAAGTGCACGTCTGCAAGGGTCCTCTTGCAGGAGAGTCACTCAGGATGTGTGTAATTCCTCCAGCAGTTAGTTATCAGAACACATGTGAAATGTTGCCCAGGGTTTTTGCTAGGAGCTTATTATGAAGACTCCCCCTAGTGGACACAGACTCAAATTCTAGACTCTCAGAAAGAAAGCAGATAGTGTTCTGTATAAGCCATATTATTTAGTTTCAACACTCACCAGTTAATGGTAGAAAGCCTCCTGAAATCTGAGTTTCTAAATGCCAGCCTTGGAAGCAGGCACTTCCAAGAATAGCAGTCAGTTCTGTTGTGCCAACTTTTCTGAACAGCCATATTTTTGAAGAGCTTAAGGGAAAAGATATATGTGGTCAGTATGATCAGGAGATGTATGCTAAGTACTTTCACTGATACTTGCTTTCCAGGGTAGGTAGCTTGGAAGCTGAGGCATGAACAGCTAGGCATAGAAAGAGCTAAAGCCAAAGAGCCATGCTTGGCAATAGGATATGGGATTAGGGAGAAATGGAAGTATGCAAGACAGGGCCTCAAAATGTGGGTAAAATATTTAGTATTTGATACAGTAGCAGTAGGACCTCTTCTGGAGTAAGAAGGAAAAAAATATTTAGGATAGTCATTTGGATAGCAGTAGGTAGCAGAGTCCTAGAAAAAAATGAGTAAGACCAATAAGGGATCATTTGCAGTGATCCTGTGTTGCTATAAAAGCCTAGACAAGAAGGGGACTCAGACCTACTTTAACATTATGCTTTTAACAACTTGCAAGTCATTTGACAATTGGGAAATCAATTTGAGAGATGTATAGAAGAAACTATGACAAGGACTGAAAGTAGTTCAAAATAATTGCACACTTTTATAAATAAGATTTTCAGTTGAAATTTTTTTTAGAATTATTCTAGTTAGAATTTCTTTTTAAAGTTGTTAATCAGTGACATGAAGATAATTTATGAGTTTTATATTGTATAATTGGTAAAGAAGAAAGTTCAGTGATATCTACCTTTGGTTAAATGAATAACATTGAGAAAAATATATGTGCATATATTTTGAACATTTCATTTACCAAAATAAAAAGAATAATAAGAATTTTCTACCAGTATTGTTTTTATTTGGAATTAAGCATTTTCATTCTGATATAAATGCCAAAGTAAACAAACTTTTACATTTCTTTCAGTTTTAATGTAAGAACCTAGTTAAAAGGTAAGGAGATATATTTATTTTTTAATAAGTTTTTGTTTAAAATGTCCATGAAGTATACATGTCATTCTACCAATTTTAGTTTTATTTATGGCATGGTCTTATATCAAATTTGTGATTGATAATTTAGTATTTTACATCAGATCACAATATAAAATCCACAGTCATTATCCCTTTATCATAGTCTTAACTGTTCCTGTGAGTTCTTTTACCTATATTTATTGAAACTTTATGTCTTTATGTTAACCATTTGAAAGCAAGAAAACTTTCCCCCAATAACTGCCTTTGTAGTTATCAATCATTACAAGAATCCATATAGTTTTAGAATAAATAGGATGAAAACTATAAAATCCTAGTTTGAGCTTGTACTTTCTATTGTGTCAGGCTTGGGACTGTTGAGATTAAGGTTTAAGAATCTTGCATTTATGCCAGAGTGTTCTCACTGAAACTCACCTAAGGAATAGAGGGCCGTTTTCTCAGTTTACTAATACCAGTGTTACCTAGTGTCATAGGATATTTTTTGTCCTACTGACTTACCATTTGGTTCCTGCTTTGATGTATTCTGTTGTTACATTGCATCTTGAGGAGTCCACATAACCTTTATAGGAACTGTAAGTGCAGGTAACCCCATAGAAATATATAAAACTATTTTGAAAATTGTACTGTAAACCAAACTCTAGCTCAGATGTTATAACTGACTTTCCCTCTGAAGCCATATTTCTCTTGTTTTCTTTCTCTAGGAATATAGAAACATTGCCACAAAAAAGTAACCTGGAATTGTTACAAATGGAAACAGCACTAGGAGGACGAACTGCAGCATCTCTTTTTGTCTGGAATTAAAATTGACATCAAGATGCTAATACTGTAACTTTCTTGATAAAATATCTTTATTTTTCACTAGTGGAATGCTGCAACTTTTTTACTCTTAACAGTTGCTGTTAATCACAGTATTCAATTAAAATGTATTTAACATAATTTCTTTTGCGAAAAGTCTCAATAGATTCACTTGAAGGGCATTATTTGTTGATGCATTTTTCTCTCGGCATGATTTCATCAAGAGATATGTTGAAAACTTTATGTTATAAAAGGAAGTATCAGAATTATATAATGTCTGGAAGAACTTTAAAAGTGGCCTTACAGTAGCAAATTTTATACTGGTTTTTCTTTTACTGATGACATTTTGGCTTATAACTTGAAGTTTCTTAAGTTTCTGAAGATCGAGGCCTATATGATTCATACACTTCATAATATAAGAAGGCTAGAGAAAAGGTGCTTCAACTTTCCCATCAGGTAGTAGTGAGTGCACTGAATTTTTAGTAATATCTTCATTTGGTTTTTTTCCACAACTATTTGATCTTTTCCTGTTTCAAATGCTATTATGGAAAATATGTAAAGATTTTGTAATCTATATCCCATCTTTTCCCTCAGGGCAAGCTTGTGCATATCATATTTTTAGAGGCTTTTAAAATCTGACAAACAAAATCTCCTGTTTGAAACTGTACTTTACTACTCCAGCATTACACATTTTGCAAACACATCTTACAGAGTACGTATTTTCAGCTCAGTTGATATGCATTACATACCTACTGTGTGTAAGATAGAATCAATGAAATTTTAAATGCAATGTGTAAGTATCAGAACGTTATTCCCTTTCTGTGTGTGGCGTATGGTTTTTTTGTTTTGTTGGGGATTTGGGGGGGTTGGTTTTTGTTTTTTGAGACAGGGTCTTTCTGTAGCCCCAGCTGACCTGGAACTCACTGTGCAGACTAGGCTAGCCTCCATCTCACAGAGATCCGCCTGCCTCTGCCTCCCTGAGTGCTGGAATTAAAAGCATTTGCCACTACACTTGGCCCTGTTTTCTGTGTTCTGTTTAACAGCAAACAATACATATACATTCCCTGTCATTATTTTGTGAAATGCTTATTTGTAAGAAAATAAAAATATTGTTGCTTTTTCTGCTTAAAGATGTTACCCACCAGTTTGTGAGAACATTCTTTTAGTTTTCCGTGAGAGTTAACAATTTTGGGTAAAATCTGTTGATGTTTAATACTGTTCAGAACATAATGAAAACAAAACTTTCTAAATCCAAACATTCATAACTTGATTTTTGTAACTAGATTATGAAAAAAAATGACTACAAAATTTAATTTTGGGTCTAGAGAAATGGCTCAGGGGTTAAGAACACTGGCTGCTCTTACAGAGGACCTGGATTTGATTCCCAGCACCCACATAATGGCTAACAACCATCTATAACTCCAGTTCCCGGGGAATCCATCACCTTCTTCTGACCTCTGTGGGGTATTGCATGACAGGGGTTCATCTACACACACACACACACACACACACACACACACACACACACACACACACAATACATAAATAATGAATAAAATATTTTTAAAACAATTTTATATATTTTGGAAGGATAGGTCAGTCTCTTCTTAAATGAGTCAGTGAAGCAATAGCCTTGACTCACTGCTAAGTAATGCATTTAGGTGGATGGACTGTATATCTAAATGCTTGTGTGGCAAGTATATTTACCACTTTTGAGCCCAAAAGTTTTTTCTGATGAGTCCCATACCATTGCCTTTTCTCCTTTCCTCCTGTGTGCTAGACTTTCCATTGGTAGTAGGATGATAATGGTAAGATCCACCCCTGCTCTGAAGATTCTCAAACTATTGGAGGAGAAGATTCACAAAGATAAAGAATTGCAAAGTAGTCAGCCTTTAATCCCAACCAACACTAGGGTAGCTGAGACAGAGGTCTCTGTGAGTTTGAGGCCAACCTGGTCCACATAGTCAGACCTTGACTCAAAGAAAGAATTGCAAAATAATGCATTAAATACTGTTATATACAGAAGTGCAAAGTAAGTTGGGAAAAAGATTAGCATTCCCGGTTAAGGATCTGCCAGATTTCCTTCCTGTTGATTTTACAAAACCTCAGATGAAACTGTTCTGTTCTGTTAGTATATTTGCTCGTTTGAAAAATTGCTGTTAGAGGGAAATGGGTAAAATGCACCCAGGATCTGTCTGTATTATTTCTTTGGGTTTTTTTTGTTGTTGTTTGTTTTTTGAGGCAGAGTCTCATTACATAATCCAGACTGGCCTTGAACTAATGGTCTTCTTGCTTTAACCCCCCCAGGTGGCAGAGTGGCACCATGCCTGACCCTATTATTTCTAGCTGCATGTTCTTTTATAAGTCTCCCAGTATAAATTTTGATTTAAAAATACCCAAAGTCAAATCAGAGAAAAAACTGTCAAATATTTTGGAGGACACATCCACCACCACCACCACCCCCATTGAAAAATATATTTACATCAGGGGGCTGGAGAGATGGCTCAGCAGTTAAGGGCACTGACTGCTCTTGCAGAGGACCTGGGTTTGATTCCCAGCACACTCATGTCAGCTAACAACTGTCTATAACCTGACTTCCAGAGGAATCCAACGCCCTCTTCTAACCTCCCTGGGCATTACACAGTAGGGGTGCACTTACATATACACATAAAAATAAAATCAATAAATAGTTTTAAAAGAAAACTTTACATCAAAACAATTTAAATAGATGCATAACAACTACTGCATTTTACTTAGTGAACTTCATTTTGTTTTTGCTTTGCTTGCCTGATGCTGCCAGGGACAGCACCCGGGGATTGTGACATGCTAAGCAAATGCTTTACCACAGAATTAAGTACATCCTCAGCCCTTGAATGACTTTAGAAAAACGTGGGGCTATTTCAAGACAGAAGCAAGAGAAGTAAAGCTAGGCCACTGCTATTTTATTTTTACTTTTCTCTGATAATTAAAAAAAAATTGTTAGAGTTTTTACATGTTGCGACATACAAACCTAAGCTGTTTATCTTGTAACATCTGACCTTTCAAGAACTCAGGAAAGATGAGAGCCAAACTCCATTAAACTCCATTAAGCCAACACAGTTTCACTTGGATCTGTAAAAAAAACCTTGAAATGACTATCACCTTTGTTCCTTGTACTTATTTTCTTCATAGGGGTGCCTTTCTGATTTGGGAGTGGGTGATTTTGGGGAGGGGATAATTTTTCGAGACAAGGGCTTCATGTGTCCTAGACTAGTCTGGAACTTGCTGTGGAGCCAAGACTGGCCTTGAACTTCTGATGCATCTGCCTCCACCTCCCAAGTCCTGGGATTACAGTTGTGGACCAGCAGGAAAGCCTTTCTGTTTTGTTGATTGTATACTGCCTGGTTCAGGAATTGCGAATAAAAGTTCATAAAATCTTCAGAATTTCAGTTTTTTGTTCTTTGACAAAGTACATAGAATGGTCTGTAAAAAGTAGAAAAATTGTAAATCTGCTCAAATATTTGCTGTAACATCTTAGTGTTTCTCAGTAGTTTCTTCTGGCCTTTTTTAGTAGTAGAGATTGTATTTCATATATATTTAGTCTTTGCAGATAGACATGATTAAAACATGTTTTGAGTTAGTATGACATTTACTTGCATCTGTTGTATAGGACAGGGGATAGAATCCCAGTCCCAGAAGGCTAACCATGTTTTAGGAAATCTTGATTTATAATGTTAAAATTTAGGAGGTTATTTTTGCTATATACATTTTTGAAATCTTAAAAAGCATATTAAGGCTGGGTGTGGTTGTGAACACCTTTAATTCCATAATTCCAGCACTTGGGAGGCAGAGTCAGGGAATCTCTGTGAGTTGGAAGATGACCAGGGATATAGTGAGACCCTGTCTCAAAAAAAGGGCAGAATAAACTTTATCCGTAGCTTCCTCCCTCCCTCCCTCCCTCCCTGTTTGGAATTTGATGTGTAGTCAGGCTGGCCATGAACCTGCAGTGATGCTTCTGCCTCTGCCTCTGCCTCCGGAGTACTGTGGAATCACAGGCTTGACCCACCAAGCCTGGCTCAACACAGGGTTTTCTAAAGGGAGTTCCTTTCTCAGTTGTGGGTCCCTTGTAATGATATATTTAGTAAAAAGGAAAGTGACTTCAGTGTTGAAGTGATTTCAGTGCCGATGACGATTTGTGCAGCATATTGCAGGAAACATGAGGAATGGTCTGTTAATAATTGGGGTTGCCAAGATTTTCCCAAACATTAAGCATAGAGTTGCCGTATGGCCCAGCAGTTCCTCTCCTGGTACATAACTAAAAAGAATGAAAATGGAATTCAGATATTTGTGCGCCAATTTGCAACGTGAAAGAGCTGAAATGTACAAGCCAAGTGCTATCGGTAGATGAATTACTAAAGAAAATGTGGTATATCTGTATAATGGAGTTTCAGCCATAAAAAGAATGATGTTTCAATTCATGCTACACCATATATTAGCCTTGAAAAGTGAGGTAAATCAAAGACAACTGCATTTTCCTGGAGTGATGACGTTGAGCATTCTTTCATGTGCTTATTTCCCTGCACTCTTATCTGCTCAGCTACCCTCATCAGGATGTCAAATCCCTTCAAGTGTGCCATACCCTTGCTTTTTTAGTCTTTTGTCATTCTTGTGCGTGCGTGCGTGCGTGTGTGTGTGTGTGTGTGCATGTGGAGGCTCCAGGTCGATGTCAGGAATCATCCTCAGTTACCCTTCCGCCTTATTCTTTGAGACAGGGTTTGTCAGTCAAACCTGGAGCTCTCCCATCTGATTAGTACTCGTTAGCCAGCTTGCTTTGGGGGTTCACTGTCTCCACTTTCTGAGGCAGCAGCCATAAACACTGCATTTTACATGGGTTTCTGGCGATCTGAGCTCCAGTCCTCGCAAGCACTTTTAACAAGTGAGCCATTACCCCAGCCCATTCTCTTGCTTTCGTATCCTTACAGGTTGTCCAGTCCTCATCATTTCAGATGTCCTTTCCCCACATTTGCCTTATCAGGTGCCTCATACCTGCCCCACTGGCTTCACTGGATCAGCTGTCTCAGTATACCTAAACTGTCCTCTGCTTAAGACCCAACCCAGTAAGAATTGCAGTCTATGTCATCTCTTCACTTAACTCCTGCTTGCAGGAGTAGCTCAAAAATTACTTAGCAAATGATGAAAAGTCTCCAGTTTTGCCAAAATCTTGTAGTAGCGTCCTGGTACCAGCAGAACATAAGTTCAAGTTCTTGCAGCTGGCTTATGAACTACTTGGAGAGAAAGGCAGGAGGGGCAACTGCTCTTCGGGTTTCCTACTCACCCAAGTGGGTCTCCCACAGATTCAAGAGATGCTTTGTGGCCTCCTGGAGATGGAATGAAGCATGGAGCCTCCCCTGCAAACTTGGCAGGTATTCTGTGCAAAGTGGTGCATGAGAATTTATCTCGCCAATCACTCCCAGTGAGCTTCCTCTTGACACCCCAAGCCTCGCCTTATTAATAATTCTCCCCAGCATCTTCCCTGCTTACTACTGGACCAAGTCCTGTGTTTTCGCAGGTAAGCATTTATGGTTTGGAAATACGGATCAATTATTTTTCTTTCATAAATATTTAAGGTAAAAATACATATTTGAATACATACATTAATTTGGAAATAGTTTCAAATGTACAGAAAAGGTGCAAAATAGTACAAAAGACATCCATATAAGAGCTGGAGAGATGGTTCAGCAGTTAAGAGTACTGGTTATTCAGAGGACATAGGTTTGGTTCCCAGCACCCATATGGTGGCTCACAAACCTTAGAACTTCCAGTTCTAGCAGACCTGACACCTCTTCAGGCCTCTGTGGCCATTGTATGATGTACATGTACTTATATGCTTGCAGGCAAAGCAGTCATACACATAAAAATAAGTCTTAGAAAATAATATCCATATAACATTTACCAGATTCAGCTATTAGTATTTTCCCCATGTGTTCTCCCTCTTCTCTTTCTCCTATTTTTCTCCTCTTCCCTCTCTCTCCCCTGCTTAAGATATTTCTGCCTTTAGGTCTATAGGTCTTTTACACAGCCATACCTAGGAAATACACATGCATAAGCATATATGCATGTGTATATATTAGAAATTATGAATTCGCATGAATACTGTCAATCCATCACAGGGTTCGTTCTGGGCTTTCTGTTTATATGTGTATGTCTTTTCCAGAGTGAGAGGCTAAATTCCCAACAGTATCAAATCACTTCTTCAGTTAATCATGAAATATATGTAATATATCTGTTAGCTTTTTTGTCACTATAACAAAATACCTAAGATAATAAACTTTTAACAAGAAAATGTTTTACCAGGCATGATGGCTCATGCCTGTAACCTCAGCACTTGGGAGACTGAGGTAAGAGGATCAAAGCAAGTTGAAGGACAGCCTTGCCTAACAGCAAAACCTGGTCTCGAAATATAGAGAAAAGATTTTTTTTTTTTTTGGCTCCAGACTATTCCAGTCTTTTCTGTTAGGCCTGTTGCTTTGGAGTCTGTGGTCAGGCAGCAGGTCATGAGAGAAGCATGTGGTGCTATAAAACTGTTTATACAGAGAGACAAAGGACAGAGAGCAAAGGGCCAGGGCCCTGCAAGCCCCTTCAAGGTCGCACTCCCAGTCATCTTGAAGACCTCTCACTAAGCCCCACCAGTTAAAGATTCCACTGCCTTCCAGTAGCACTCCCTGACCACAAAGCCTCCTACACATTGACCTTTGAGGGCATTCAAAATACAAACTACAGAGTCATCTAGAATGGCTTCAGAACCATTTCTAACTTTACTGTTTTGTTGGAAACAGAAGTTCTAGATAAATACTGTATTCATCAATTATTTGGATCAGTTGCCAGCCCTCCAGCCACTGCCCCCCACAATGTGGTTATTACTCATTTTTCAGTTTGCTTCAGGTTTAGCTCCCTTCTGCTTCTTGTTGATTTTTTTGAGCATGTAGAACTTGAACATATTTACACAAATCAAAACTACACAAAGAGTTATACTCAGTGTTCAGCCTGCATGTCTGTAAGTGCATCACATTCATACAGTGCCCTCAGAACAGAAGGGGGGGATAGGATCCCCTGAAACTGGGGTTTACAGATGGTTGTGAGTGGCCATTTGGATGCTGGGAACTGAACTCAGGTCCTCTGCAAGAACAGCCAGTGTTCTTATCCACTGAGCCATCTCTCTAGCCCCCAAGTGTCTGTTCTAATTTCACCCTTTCCTTGCACAAGACAGCAGCCTCTGTATCCTCTTTTGAAGTTTGCCCATGTTCACCTGAAATATACTGGAAACAGTTTTACATGTTTGTGAGATTGTCCTCATTCCTTATGGGTTCATAAGACCTCATTGGATAGATGTGTTATAGCTTACTCAAACATACTCATATGTGAACATTTAGATAGTTTTTGGTATTTTGTGATTACAAATAATGCTGTGACAACCTTATGTCTGTTTATTTTCATATTATCAGCAGTGAATCTTCAGAGGAAACTCCAAGAAATGAGATTGTTGAGGTGAAGGGTAAAAAAGTATGGAGACCAGATGTGGTGGTACACATCTGTAACCCAGCACTCAGGAGTCTGAAGCAGGAGTAGCACGTGTTCAAGGCTAGCCTGGGCTACATAGTGAGATCCTATTTAAAAAGTGAAAGTATATGGAATAGTAGTGTCAGCCCTTTTCCATAAGATTTTTACCAGTATTAATTCCCGCAGTGAACTATGAGGGAGCTCATTTCTCCACAACTTGGTCAGCAAAGTGTGTTAACAGGCTTTGAAGGTTTTGCCAATCTGGTCCATGAAAAGTTATTCCTCAGTGTAGTTTTAATTTGCATTTCGATTGTGTGTGTGTGTACATGCATGCCCATGTAGAGGCAGAGGTCGACAATGGGTGACTTCTATAATGTCACCATATTTTTTTGAAGCAATGTCTCTCACTGAATATGGAGCTTGCTGTGTTGGCTAGACTAGACTGACTGTCCAGCTAGCCCCGGAGTTCCCAATTTCTGCCTCCCCAAGAGACACATGCCACTGCACCCAGATTTTTTACATGGGTGCTGGGGATCGGAACTCGGGTCCTCATGCTTGCACAATGAGCAATTCACCAACTGAGCCATCTCTCCACCTCTCAACTGGAGAAATTTTAATATAAAAATGTTAGAAAAGTGCCCTGGTTGCAGGTGAAATTGTAAAGTATTGAGACACACTTTAGTCTCACCTTAGATTTCCTCTGGAAAACTTGGAGAACAGTTTTTATCCTAGAAAGACTTTTACCATAAATGGCACCAAGTGGATTGGGCTGACTTCTGAGCCTTCTACTCTGCTGTATCAACAAGCGGATTGTTTTCTGGTCGCATTTTGTTTGGCTGGTAGGGACTCTTCTAAAGCTTTCTTGCCCCACCTAATGGGCAAGAAAGGGAACTGAGCTTCCTTTTCAAAGACTACCTAGCAACTAGAGGATGGACACCATTCAAGGTGGAATTACCTCCTAGACCTCAGGATAAAGTAAGAACTGAAGAGAACAAGATCTGTAGGTTTGTGGAAATGGCAGCAATGTACCTCTAAATCATGTACAGCTAAGTCACGTTTTAGAGCATGTGAATTACTCGGAAGCATTACAGAGGGAGGTGACAAAATTTCTTGGCTGTGCTCACTGCCACACATGTAATCTTTGGTGTCAGCTGCTGCAGTTAGTCTATAGGCTTTCAGATGCTCATTTTTTGCATGTTATACATCCTGGAAATGAGCTTTTTTTGGCTATGTAGGTCATATATCTTTGATGGAAAAAGTTCCTAGACAGCATGTGAAGTATAAGAACAGTAAAATTGCTTTTATTCCTACAGCTTCCTGCTACTCGGTGGTAATAACATTTAGCAATTTGGTCTCAATCTTTGTTGGCTTTTCCATGTATATGCCAACTTTGTACACACACACCACACCTTTCATTTCTTGTTGAATTTTTGTAATTTACATACGATATAATTTGATGGTATTTAGATCCCTTCTCCTATCCACACTTCCCTTATTACCCCCATCCAATTTAATGTAGTCTATTATATATGTATATACATATAAATGTATATCTGCTATAGAGTCTAATTTGTGTCCCCAAATCCTTCAGTCTGGGTCTATCCACCAGAACTTAGTTAATCTACCAAGAGTCCCATCCTTGAAAGAGACTGTCTCTGCCCCTCTCGGCAGCCATCAATTGCCACAATTTCCTTATGTTGGGTTGGGATTTCTTACCTATTTCCCCATGTCTATGTTGAGATTTTGTCTGGCTTGAGCTTGCATGGGACTTGTGTATGCTGTCAGCATTGCTGTGAGTTCCCCTGAGTAACTGACTAGCTGTCTGGAAGACTGTTTCCTTGTGGTCGTCCACCACCTCTGGCTCTTACAGTCTTTCTGCCCCCTTTACTTCAATGATTTCTGAGCCTTGGCAGGGGGCAGGAGTTTGATATAGGTGTCCTATTTAGACATAAGCAGTCTGCAGTCTCTTATTCACTGCAGATTGGCCAGTTGTGGTTTTCTGTATTAATCACCATCTATTCCATAAGGAAACTTCTCTGGTGACAGTCACGAGATGTGTTAATCTATGGGTATAACAATAAGTCATTAGGTGTCAGTTTAATATAACTATTTAGTAGAAAACCAATATTAAGTTTTCCCCTTTGTCCTGTGACCTGTCTAGCCTCAGGTATTTCTTTCATTTTTTTAACCACATATAAATTGTACCAGTGAATGGGATATGTCCATACATGCATGCGCCATGAACTGATCCCCGATCATACTGATCTTTCTATTGTCACCACCCTTCCCATTCCTTGGTACTTTTCTACTTTCAGATTGACTTCCTTTGTTTTTACTTTGAATTGTCACACATAAGAGAACATGTGGCACATGTCTTTCTGTGTCTGGATGGTTTTACTTAATATGGTGTCTTCTAGTCCCTTCCATTTTGTTTCACATGACAATATTTCATTCTACTTTATGGCTATAATGCTCTATTGTGCATGTATTCCATATTTTCTTTATCCATCTGTTGACAGGCATTAAATCTACTTCTTAGCTATTGTGAATATAGACACAATAAACATTGGCACCTAAGTGTCACTTTGGTTTGCTGATTTCATTTCCTTTGTATATATACAAAAGGTAGTAGATCATACGGTAGTTTTCAGTGTTTTGAGGTAGCCGCCATACTGTTTTCCATAGTGGCTGGACTAAGTTACATTACCGTCAATGGTACCATTTTCTCCAAGTACTCTCTAAAATGTTTTTAATTTTTGTTTGGGAATTGTGTTATTTTTTGAAGTTTTATTTTAAATAATAGTCATGGGTTGGTTGGAGAGATAGATACACAGAGACACTTTCTTACATATTACACACACATTTTAAAATAAAATTGAATAGTTGTTGACATACTATTTTATAATTTGCTTTTGTGGCAATGTACAGTGAATATGGTTTCCTATTCGTCATTAGTGAACCTGGGTGTGGTGGTCCACTGCTGTAATCCTAGCACGCAGGAATCTGAGAATGATCATGAGTTTGATGGCGGCCTAAGCTACATAACAAGAGTATGTCTTTTTTTAAAGTGTTTTTTGGGGCTAGAGCGATAGCTTAGAGGCTAAAAGTCCTGGCTGCTCTTACAGAGGACCTAGGTTCAGTTCCCAGCACCCACATGGCAACTCACAAGTGTCTGTAACTGAAGCTCCAAGGGATCTGACACCATCTTCTGCCCTCTGTGGGCACTGCACAACACAGGTGCACTTACATATATGCAGGCAATACACACATACACATAAAAATAATAATAAAAGGTTAAAAAATTCTTTTCTTTCCAGAATTCCTGCCCCAATGCAGTAGCCCACATTTCAGAGACGTGTAACTTCCTTTTTCTCTTCCTACCTCTTCTCTAAGCCTGTTTTCCCATCCATTTGGACTTTACTCCTTGTCTAAAGCCCCCCCACTGGCACGTGGCTGTACTTGCTGTGGGGCTGACTCCATGCTGGAGTAATTCAGGGCTTTCTCTCTTTCTCTGCTCCATCTTCCTCCTCCCTGCAGCTGCAGAGATGTACAACTTGCTTACCTTGGGGTTTTTCTTTAACTGCTAATAAAATTGTCTTAGAGCTTCAGAAAATCTAGTGTTCAGTAGTGTAACCCCAGTTACTTGGGAAGCTGAGTGAGGAGGATTGTTTGAACCAGGCACTCAAGACTAGCCTACACAACATAGTAAGATTGTGTGACAAAATCAATAAAAGAAAAAGAGAGCTAAGAAAGACGGGAAGAAAGGAGGGAAGGAAGAAGGGGGAAAGAGGAAGGGAGAGAGGGATGGAGAGAAGGAGGGAAAGATGACTGCTATGCAGTAACGTTTTTGTGAGTGTCCCTTCCATGATTTCTCGTGAACATGTAGTAGTTTGTACTTATCCAGCTTCATAAACATTGTCTATGAACATGGATTTTTATTGACATGACTATTCGTTTAGAATTAATTTCTAGAGGTACAGTTATTGGGTCAAGAATACATATTAAAAATGAAAAGCCAGATATGTGGAACACGCCTGTAATTTCAACACTTGGGAGTTAGAGGAAGGAAGATTCAGAGTTCAAGGATGGACTCAGCTATAGTAAATTGAAGGCTAACTTGGGCTACATGAGACCCTGCCTCCTCCTCCAAACCCCAAAGGATTAAATAATATGGATACTTTGGGGTAAATAGAATAATGCCCCTCTTCCAGATGTCTAGATTCTAATCCCTGGACCCTTGCACGGTAAAAGGGCTCTTACAGATGTGATAAACTAAGGATCACAAGGTAGGGAGGTTAACCTGGGCTATCTGGGTGGGTTCATTGCCCTCCCAAGAAGCTTTATAGAGGACATGCAGAGACAGGAGATGATGAAGATGGAGACAGAGTTTGGAGTGATGGGTCTCCTGTCTGGATAAAGGTCGTGGGCCCAGGAAGGTGGGAAGTGTCTATTTGTAGAAGCTGGGGAATGCCAGAAAAAGGATTATTTTCTAGACACTACAGAGGATTCAGGCCTGGTGTTAAATTTTATTTCAGCTCCATGAGGCTTATTTCAGACTTTTTGTTCCTAGATCTTTAGAGTGAAAGCCTGCACTCTGGCAGCCCCAACAGGTCAGGCTTGACCACCCATTCCCAATATGCTTATGAATGAGACCATCAATGGTGAAAAGTAGCGAAAGGGGATTTATTTGATGTGGCCACATTGGGAAGAGGGACAGATAAAAGGGTCTAGGGAATCCCAAGTCGGTCTTTGAGATATGGACAGGAGCTTTAGGTGTAAGTAAAGAAAGAACTGGGCCAGAGAGGCAGGAAGTATGCATAATTAAGCAGTCACTGTCAAGGTGTAGTCTGGCTGATCCCTGTCTGGGTTCTGGTTCTGCAAGGATGGTCTGGAGAAGTCTTTACAGCTGTCATTACTTGAGAGATCAGTCTGGTTCCTATGAGATGATCACATCTCCGGAGCCTTCCTCTAGACTAGGGGGAATGGTTGTCCTGTTGCGTTCTGGTGTTCTGGGAATCCAAGGTCACTCAAGAGGGACAGTCAAGGACAATGATTTAACTGTGCTCTCAGCCAAAGCAATGGAGGCAAAAAGACAGGATGAAGGCAGGCAGGGGAACCAGGCTTTCATGCTGCTTTTAGTTACCTGCGGGCCCACATGAGGACTCAAAGCTTTTAGCAAAAGCAGCTTCTAAGGACTTCCTTAGTTCTGACTTCCGGAACTGTATGTAGTAAATTTGTGTTACTTTTAACCACTGTTTGTACTAATTTATTCCAGCAACAATAGGAGACTGATACACACAAAATATAAAAAATCCCCCCTTTTTTGTGACAGGAACTCATGTTGCCACAGACTGGCCTCAAACTTACTATGTAGCTAAGGATAACCTTGGACTTCTGATCCTTCATCTCCCACCTCTCAAGTGCTGGGGTTACAGGTATGCGCTACCATACTCAACCCTAATTGTCTTTTAAAAAAGATTTTATTTATTATGTTATTTTCTGTATATGAGTGTATTGCCTGAATGTATTTAAGTGCACCCATGTCATGCAATGCCCATGGAGGTCAGAAGAGGGCGTCGGATCCCGTGTAACTGGAGTTATGGACTGTTGTTAGCTGCCACGTGGGTGCTGGGAATTGAACCCAGGTCCTCTGCAAAGGCAGTCAGTGCTCTTAACTGCTGAGACATCTTTCCAGCCCCACATAATTGTCTTTTTATTTTATTTTCTTTCTTGTGATGCTGAGTATGGAAACTAACCTTATTGACATATAATTTACAAGCTATAAATTTTACTTCTTTTGTGGTGATGAGCATCTAACCCACGGACTGGTACATGCAAGACAAGCAATCTACTAACTGAGCTACAGCCCTGATACTCTAATTTATTACTATAATTTGGTTCATTAATACATTTTTTAGACAGGGTCTCCCTGTAGCCACAGCTGGCCTGGAACTTGTTATGTAGACTAGCCTGGCCTCAATCTCACAGAGAGATAGGGATTAAAGCCAATCTATTGCCACCACACTGGAGCTCTTAGCACATTTTTTTGAGATAAGATCTTGCTATATAGCTTGATCTGGCCTAGAACTTGCTATGTAACCCAGATGGGCTTTAAATCCCAGTTCTGTCACAGCTTCCCAAGGACTAGGATTACAGGTATGAGCCTCCATGACTAGCACTTAATCAATGAATCGATGTACATTATTCATCTTCTTATATTTTATCTATACATTTTGCTGAGTAGATTTTTTTCTCCTTTACAATTTGCTGCTTTTCCTGGTGTTAATAAATGCTTTGAATTTCTTTTACTTGCTCAGTTTTATATAGCACTCCCTTCCTCTGTATTAGATTCCTGTTGTTATTATAACATAGCCAGGAGTTCAAAGTGGATCTTACTGGGCTAAAATCAGAGCTTCTTTCCTTCTGGAGTCACTAGAGGAGAATGCATTTCCTGTGTCTATGCAGCTTTGAGAAACTGCCTGCATTCCCTGACTTATGGTCCCTTCTATTTTCAAAGGCGTTAATGAACCTTTGAGTCTTTCTCATGCTATGTCATTGCCCTAACGCTCTTCTTTCCTGTTCTATATTTAGAACAGACCCTTGTAATTATATTCAGCTAATCTGTGTAATTCAGAATGATCTTCCCATCCCAAGGAGATTGAATTCACAACCATATTTCCATCTGCAACCTTAATTCCCCTCTCCATGTAAGCTAATAAAAGAAAAGGAGGTGTACAGTCTCCTATCAACCCTGGAAAACACTGGGTACATCCTTCTAGATTTCAGAGTCTTGGCATCTACTTAATTTTAACCTTAACTATATATTTCCTTTTAGATACATTGATGCCAATAGAGTAATGAGTACTTTGGAGAAGGCTTTGTGACTCCTTATTGCAGTTCTTGTCTGGAAGGTGTAACATAAACGAATAAAGATTAATCGGCGTCCTATACTATTCTTGTCAACTAATGCAAGAGCAATAATCTGTTTGCTCTAATGGCCTCTTTGTATCTATAGAACCGGATAACCTCAGGCACCATTTGACAAACGTTCTAGGTATGGATCAGAGTCCAGAAGGATGAATTTCCAGGTTCCTGAGTCCCAGAACAAAGGATTGGACCAGGGATACATGGACAGTGGTAGAAATAGAGACAGTTTATTAAGAGTACTTTTAAAGATGAAAGTGGACCAGAGAGCTAGAAAAAGTTAGAAGCTCAAAGGCTCTGTGCTAGGAGCACCCTGACCATTTGGGGGCCACTACATAGCACCTACCTTCTTGGGCATTTGTAGATTGTGACTTTTCCTGCACATTCTTTGTCCTTTACATGTAGCCTTGCGTTAGGGGTTCCCCGTCTTTTTTTTTCTGTCATTGGTTTCTTTCACATGTTAATCATCTTAAAATGTATTTATTTGGTGTGTGTATGTATGTGTTTTCATGTGTGAGTGTGCACTTGCCACAGCCTGCATGTGGAGGTCACAGGACAACTTTCAGGAGCAGTTTTTCTCCTTCTATCTAGTTGAGGCAGGCTCTCTCCCTCTCTCTCTTGCTTTTTCTGTTGCTGTGCTGTGTCCTCCAGGCTAACTGGTCCATGAACTTCTGCACAATTCTTCTGTCTCTGTCTACCATCTCCTTATAGGAGTGCTAGGATTACAGATGTGTGCCACCTTTTTATGTGGGGTCCAGGGATTGAACTCAGTTCTTCAGGCTCGTGTAGCAAGTGCTTTTACCTGCTAAGCCATCTTCCTGGACCATTGTTTTATTGTGAATAAACTCTTCGTTCATGTACCTCAACTTGCCTTTTAGGTATACAGTAGCATATCAGAAGTTTCCATGGATTAGGTGGGCATCTTTGGGGGCACAATTTCTTCAGCAGATTTGCTAAAGCCTGTTAATAGCATCTCCATCTAAATACTCAATTAAATTTGACCTTCCTCTCAGAGCTTTTCATTTTGTTCAAGCCAAACAATAGTCCCTGGACCTGCCATTCTCTTGTGGGTCCCTTGTGTCCTGGGTCTATCGTCTTTGGCTTTCTTGGTGTGTGCCTTTCTTTTAGTGGAGTGCATTCTTCTGGCATTTTCTTAAAAGAATGTATAGGCTGCTATGTATGTGGAGTCTTTCTACTTCTGAAAATGTCGTTCTATCTTCATAGATTGAGGGTTTGGTTGAATATAGGATTAGAGGTGGAAGATAATTTACTTTGAGAATTTTGAAGCTATCTCTCTATTAACTCCTTACTTAATTCAAGAGGCATACTTGAGAAAACCGATACCATTGTGATCGCCAATCCTTTCTTATGAAACTTGCTTTTTCTGGCTTGAAGTTGTTAGTATTTATCACTGGTGTTCTAAATGTTATTGTAATATGCTTTTATTATGATGCAGTTTAATATCCTTTTATTATAATATACTTTGCCTGCCACCCACTACTTCATTCATCATCCTGGACTCTTCTCAAGTGGGAGCTACTTGGCCTTCAATTGAAGGATATTTTCTTGTGTGATTTATTTCCAATTCTTTACTTTTTGGGGGGCTGCCTTTGATGTGGATATAGGATCTTCTGGCATAGCCCTCTATATTTCCTATCCTTTCTGTCCTATTTTCCATTTAATTGCCTTATTAATTGAATTTCTGCCAATTTCATACAATAAATTTTGATCATATATGACCCCTTCCTGTTGAGTCTTAACATATATGAGAGAGTGCATGAAATCAGGTGGAGGGCTGTAAGAGAGTTGCATTTGCATATAGGGGAGGAGGTCTAAATATGATCAAAATATATTGTCTTTTTATTTTACCTCTTGGAAATTTCTTTGACTATATATAATTTTATTAATTCTTTGAGAATTTCATACATACAGTAAAATATGACCATAATTTTGTTCCATTAAGATTTTTTTAGCTATTCAAATTTCGGAGATCTGGCACTTAAGATGTCTTCTCTCTCATCTCTTTTCATTCCTCGCACCCTTTCTCTCATTGTCATTCATAGTCCATCTTTATTTGATGGACACAGTCTCTTAATATTCTGAAAATCAGTATTTTGATTGTTGATGTTAGTCTTCTTTAGATCCCCAGGTGCCTGTGTTCATTTTTTTCTGAATTCTTTTTAAAATATTTTATTTATTTTTACTTTATGTATATGAGTGTATTATCTGCATGTGTATAAGTGCACCCATGTCGTGTAATGCCTGCGGAGGTCTGAAAAGGGTGTTGGATCCCCTGGAACTGGAGTTAGAACAGTTGTTAGCTACCATGTGGATACTGGGATTCGAGCCTGGGTCTTCTGCAAGAGCAGCCAGTGCTCTTAACCACTGAGCCACAGGCCCTTTTCTGAGTTTTTTATTCCGTTTTTTGTCTTCTGCCTTGACACTAGAAATATTCCTCAACTACCCAGTCATTTCTGTTGATATTGAGTACTAAGGAATCTAAAAGTCTTTGTCTACCTTCTAAGCTGGAGCAGAGACTGATAAGGAGTGCTGGAGCCATATATGAGTCAGAACCTGATAGGAAATAGATGCTACCCATCAACTGGGTCCTTGAGAGAAGTATCTTAAGGGCCATCTTTTGAAGATGTGGGCAGTTGTTAGGGGGAAAACAGAATAAGTCAATATCCACAGGTAGCAGTCATAGAAATCTGTTAAAGGTTCAAGCACAGGGGTAAGGAGCAGTGTTTGGAATTCTGCTAGAGTCTCCATGTGGAGAAGGGCATCTGATCAGAGCCATGGTCTTCAGAGAAAGGGTGTGGCCAGTCTGTGTTTCATCAGGAAGGGAGCACAGGATATTAGGTCCTGATTTCTCACTCCGCCCTCCATCCATCGCTGACTGAGTTTGACATAAAGTTTGACATAAAGTCTCCCAGCACTGCGAGAAGACTGATTGAGGATCAAGAATGGGAACAGAGGCTTCTGGTACAGGTTGTATCCTGCAAGACTGAGTCAGGAAAACAGAAGCCACTCTAGGTATTTTGGGTATAAAAAGTTGAACATCGAATTAGAGATTTATATGAGTTGGATGATCTGGGGGTGGTAAAGGTCAGGACCACTATCAGAAAGGCCGGAGGAGTTGACTCTGGAGACCTGAATAGAAAGCTTGTGTACTGGCACAGAATTTGCAGCAGCAGTTCTCAAGAATCTCTGAGAAGTCCCTACCAGCAATCCCAGTTTGTAGAGACAGTGCATTCCTCTAAAAGCCTAATGGGAAGCCACTGCCATCTCTTGTGTCCGTGTTTGCTTCTGCTCCTCCACGGAACCAGCATGAGGTTGGAGCTCCCATACCTACATCTGGGGCTGTTTTCTCTGGGTCTCCTTGGTTTTTCTGGAGAAGGTGCCTCTTGTTTCCTTTTTGTGTCAGGGAGGACAGGCAGAGAAGATGAATAAGTCTTGCCCATTAATATACAAGGCACTGGATCCTGGAGTTAAACGCCTGTGTGGAACAGGGCTCTTATTTCCTACCTCAAGTGTTCTGCTGGTTGGGTAGTGTCAGGGGAGGACTTGACGATCCAGTCACTTAGTATACAAATGGCCACAACCATCTTCCTGATCTCAGCCTTGAGACACACTTGGGTGTTGTTGCTCAAGGACTTCCTTCCAGATTCTGCTACAAGCTCTAGTTTTGTGGTTTCCTGCTAAGCTGCTATCTCTCCCAGCTTCTGTTTAAACCCTCCCTTGACATATCCTGCTCTTTGATGTTTCCTTTCCTGTTCTTGTCACTGGCGTCAATCTCATTGATTCCTTTACTATCTTTTTTTCCAGTTTTCAAGGGGGACAGATGACAAACACAAGTAGTCAGTGTGCTAGGATTGATCAGAAGTGTATTTTTAAAACATTGCTGCAAATCCAGATTAATTACTTTCAATTTCAAATTAGCACTTTTAATGTTTATTCAACCAGAACTGTGAGTTATTCTAAAATATGCAATTAAGGAAACACATAATATAGTGAAGATATGCCAATCTTTTTGTGTGTTTGTTTGAGACAGGTCTCATGTAACCCAGGATAGCCCCAAACTCTCTATGTAGTCCAGGATGACCTTGAACTTCTGATCCTCCTGTGCCCATCTCTCAAGTGAGATGATTATAGGCATGTACTACCACACCCCATTTTATTTGGTGCTGGGAATTAAACCTAGGTCTTTCCATTCTAGGCAAGCACTCTACCAGCTGAGTTACATCCCAAACCCAAGATAAGACAATTTTTAAAAGCAATCTTTTTCCTTTATTAAAATTATGGTCATTAAGGAAAAACTAAAATGATGCCAGATTCTATCCTAAACACTTCATGAACATTACTCAATGACACCTGCATGATGGCCTTATGAGCTAGGCACTAGTCTCTCCATTTTACAGATGAGGAGAACCTGATTACAGAGAGAAACCTTCAAAGTTATGTGCCCAGGTCACTGGCTGTACCTCATGCCCTTCTGGCTCAAGAAATAGAAAGGAGGGTTGAGAGGATCGCTCAGTGGGTGACAGCACTTGCTTTGAAGTCTGGTGACCTGAGTTCAGATCCTCAGAACCCACAAAAAAGCCAGACGCAGTAGCATAAGCATCTCTAACCCTAGCATGACAGTACAAGGATCTGGGAGGTGCCGCCAGGAGAACCACCAGATGTACATGGGCTAGATAGCCTGGATAGCATTGTTGTGTAGACACCGTGTCTCAAGCAAGATAAGACTAACAGTCGAATTGTCCTTTGACCTATTCTCAGAGAGAGAGAGAGAGAGAGAGAGAGAGAGAGAGAGAGAGAAGAGCAGTAATCCCTAGAACCACTTGGCTGTAAGATGGCATTTTATCTTTAGGAAAGTTTGTCTTCTCTAGGTTAAAAGGCGATTGTATGTGCCAGGGATATGTAGGTGTGCAGCCTGTGTCTTGCCACTTAAAGAGTTGTGCCATTAGCATTTGATATGTGTCCACATCTCGTGCCAAGCAAAATATCCAGGAGGATCCACTGAGATTTTGTGTTAAGCCCATCAAATGGGAACTCTAAACCATGACAAAACAAACAGGTTGCTTTGTCCCAGTCAGACAATTCCATCATTTCTAATCCAATAAGACACAATTAACTTTATCTTCCTAGGCCTGATGCCTTCTGGGAAGGGACGTTGATGGAACATGACATTTAGCTTCTTTGAACTCCAGTCTCCTCACTTGTTAAAATGGAGATAATAACACTGAACTTACAATGATGTGAGAATTTAAAAGAGGTAAAAGGCATGTCACAGACCCCTACTCCTTCATAGATGAGAGTGATTATCTTAAAATACCTTTGATGCCCAAAGACACAGAAACACTGTGCCACTAACCCAGTGTCTGCTCCAAAGATGCAACACTGTGATTTTATGTCATGTAGAACCTTTCCACTTCTTTATTTAGGTGACTAGAAGAGGTCTAGTACCTATTTGTGTTGTTTCTGGTTATGAAAGACAGAGGCATATATGAAATTCAAAAATTCATTCTTTAAAAATTTATTTTTGTATGAGTAAGTTGTCTCTGCGTATACATATTTGTGTATGTATATTCACCTGTGTGCATGTGTGGAGGCCAGAGATCCGCATGCATGTCTTCCTTAATCATTCTCCAGCTTCTTTTATTATGAGGCAGGGTTTCACTATAGCTTCAGCTGGCCTGGAACTCACTGTGTACACCAGGCTGACTTCAAATTCACTGAGATCTGCCTGCTTCTGCCTCCCAAATGCTGGGATTAAAGGCATGAACCACTATACCTAGCCCCCACCTTATTTTTTGAGACAAGGTCTCTCACTGAACTTGGAAGTCGCTCATTTGGCTAGACTAGCCGACCATCAAACTGCAGGAATCTACTCATCTCCCCCGACACCCCACCCACCACCCCAGTGCCGAGGTCATAAACATGTGCTGCTTTTACCGAGGTGCTGGAGATCCAAACTCAAGTACTCATGCTTTCAAGGCAAACACTTTACCCACTGGACCATCTCTGTAGCCCCTAAAACTTAATTCTGAACATGACAAAGTTTCATTTCAGGATTTTTGGGGTCTGGAGTGGTGCTGCATGCCTGTAATCCCAACTCTGGGGAGACTGAGGCAAGAGGAATTCAAGGACATCCTCAGCTGGAGGTCAGCCTGATCTACACGAGACCATCTCAGAAACAAAGCAAAATAAAGATTCTCTCTTGCTTGGGGCATTTCTGAGAAAGCAAATGGTTGGATAATCATAGTCAGACTGGACACAAGAAGAAAGAATGTCTAACTAAACATCTGTAAGAGTGGTGGTACATGTCTATAATCTCAGCACTTGAGAGGCTGAGGCAGGAGAAATGTGAATTTGAGGCCAGTCTGGTCTTGTCACAAAAAGATTTTTAAAAATATCACTAGTTTTCTGACTAGGTCAACTGAGAGTGTGGACAGGCTGAGGGGGAGCAGTCTCCTTGAAAAAGTCTTAATCTGATTTAAGAGTTCCAGAGAATTGCTTAAGAATCTTTTACACAGAAATTTTAATTCCATCTTAGAACTAAGTTATGAAATACTTTCTCAAAAATCTATTTCTAGCTGAGTGTGGTGGCGAACACTTTTAATCCCAGTACTCGGGAGACAGAGGCAGGGGGAATCTCTGTGAGACAGCAGCCAGCCTGGTCTGCATAGTGAGTTCTAGACCAGCTGGGGATACAGGGAAACCCTATTTCAAAAAACCAAAAATAAATAAATAAATAAAAAATAAAAAGCTATTCCTGACAGAGTTAATGTTTCACAGTTGAATTTATGTGAAAAAGAAGATGTGATGCTTAATCTTCACTGTCCTCTTGACTGGATTTAGAGTCATCTGGGAGACAGATATCAGGGTATCTGTGAGGGTGTTTCTAGAGAGGACACAGAGGGGAGAACTTCCCTGAATGCAGGTGGCCCCATCCCATGGGCCTCGGTTGCAGACTGTAGACAAAGGAGAAAGCATGGCCAGCAGTGTTCAGCCCTCTGCCTCCTGACTCCGGAGGCACCGTGACCAGCTACCCCGCGCTCCTGCTGCCCTGCGTTCCCGCTCCCATGCTTTCGCCAGGATAGCTTTGAACCTCAAACTAAATAGCCCCTTCCTCCTCTCCTAAGCTTGCCTTTTGTCAAGTATTTGGGGAAACAAGAAGTAGCTAACACAGGTGACTTGAGAATCCTATAAGGAAGAGAGTGCCCCCTCTCCAAGAGCCTCTGTTTTCACTATTAGAACAATAGAAAGGACTTTCAGCTCAAAAATTACAATGATAATACGTGGAGGAATTTCTGGGGGAATATTCCATCAAGAGCTAACAGTGATGCACAATTAACTCTGCAAAGCTTGGTAAGTGTTATTATAGAAGAGTTTTGATTTTATACTGTGCATCTTTAATGTTTTAGTTTTTTAAATACTTAGAAAGTATTCTGTAATGATCATGGTTATAAACAATTTTTTAAAGCATCAAGTGAGTTTTGGCAGATCAGGGGTTTGTGTTCTTAGTACCTTCCTTGAGCCCATTTTCTTTAAAAAATTTGAAAATTACATTTTATTTATTTATTTACTTATGTGTGTGTGTGTGTGTGTACATGTATCATAGCGCATATGTGGAGGCTAGAGGACAACATGCATTCTCTTCTTCCACTATGTGGCCGGTGAGAATTGAACCCTCAGATCATCAGGCTTGGTCACAAGCACCTTTACAACTGGTAAGCCATCTCACCTGCCCCTTTGAGCCATTTTCATTGCTAAGTACCAACCAGTTTGTCAGGTGACCCAGGCATTCATCTTGGCTCTGAGGAGCAGACTGTATAGCAGTGGTTTTCCTATTTTAGCTGCATGACAATCTCCCAGACAGTTGGTTCAAACGTGAGCCAGCGTGTTTCCAATTTGGCAGGTCTGGGATGGGGTCTACAATGTGCACTGTTAGTCAGTTCCCACACACTGCTACTTACTGATCACCACACCTGATGAGTCCTGTGGCATGAGGAACAAACCTTCAGCAGCGGAATAGAAGTCTAAGCTCAGGGCTGGCAAGTAAACTGGGGCACAAACTTCACTGACTCTACATTCTTGCCTCTGGCTGTCCTGTAGTTATTTTGGAGTGAATAAATTTGATTTAACTGACTCTATTTAATAAGAAGTTGTGCTAGATAAGGGTTGTGCCGTATCTTATTAGGTAAGTGCTAGGTACAGAGACTTTTCAATTAACTCCCATGGCCTCTGGGCTGGAGAACCCATCTGAGGTTGACTGTCTGCTCGCAGAGTTTCTCAACCTGGGGATGCCTGTGATGCCTCACCCTCAGCTCAGACCACTGAGCATGGGTTCTCTGAGCCTTGGGGTGGTGATGTTGAGGGTAATGGGGATGTAATGACTGCAGTATCTATTTCCTGTCTGAAAGCTGCATGGAATTATTACTGGAGGAGGCAAAGCATAGGGGAAACTATTCCCACCCCCCTACCCCCCACAATCCGTCAATCACAAATGTGTTCTTTTTCTGATGGTACCGAATGGCCTTCTAATCATTTTAGTGAATCTACAGTTCAGTGGAATTAAGTACACTCAGAGTACTGCAACCATCACCATAATCCTACTTCAGAAGATTTTATGATCCTGCCATACTGAAACTTTATAATGATTATTGCATATGTATCTGTTTTTATTGAATTGTAAGTTACACATTGCACAAATTTCCCATTTAAAGTATATAGTTCGGGGCTGGAGAGATGGCTCAGTGGTTAAGAGGACTGGATGCTCTTGCAGAGGACCCAGGTTTGAATCTCAGTACCCACATGGCAGCCAACAACCACAATTCCAGTTCCATGGGATCTGATGCCCTCTTCTGACCTCTGTGGGTATTGCACAACTCAGGTGCGCTTACATACATGGGGACAATACACTCATACACATAAAATTAAAAAAATAAATAAAATAAAGTGTGCAATTCAACTGTTTTTAGTATATTCACAGTTGTCCAGCCATCCATACAATAAACTCTAGAGTCTTTTGTTGTCACTCCAAAAAGAAATTCTATATGCATTAACTATCTCTATCTGATTCCACCAGCAATAGGAGATCACTAACCTACTTTCTTTCTTTACGGATATGCCTGTTGTGGACTTTCATAAAATGTAATCATACAATAAATGGCCTTTTGTGACCGGCATCTGTTAGTTGGCATCATATTCTCAACAGTGATTCATGTTACAGTGTGAACCAATATTCCATTCTGTTTTGTATCCTCTTTAAACAAGATTCAAATCTGAACTTACTATATCCTCCACATCATCAGCCAGAAACTTCCTTCTCCACTTGGTTAAGCAATCCATCCAGCCAGCTTCCAAGTCAGCCTAAAAGATGTTTCATTGAATCCTCCATCTTGGTTCCTTACCAATGCAAATCATCTGTATCAACAGATTCTAATTTTTCTTCAATGTTAATTATATTACTAGGCTTATTTTACACATATGATCTTAATGTGTTGTGCTTCCAGAAAGTGTTGGATTATACTGTTATTTGTGTCTTTTATTTTTTATTTTATTTTATGTATATGAGTATATTGCCTGCATGTATGTAAGTGTACCCATGTCAAACAATGCCCAAGGAGGTCAGAAGAAGGCATTGGATCCCTTGGAACTGGAATTAGGATGATTGTTAGCTGCCACATGGGTGTTGAGAACAGAACCTGGGTCCTCTGCCAGGGCAGTCAGTGCTCTTAACCGCTTAGCAATCTCTCCAGCTCCTTTATCCACAACTTAATTGTGAAAATATTCTTCCATATATAAGAGTTCCTTATAATTTTCTTGATGGGTAGTAGCAGCAGTAGAAACTATAGAAAGCATACTTGCTATTCTCCTATGACTGTTCTCCCAATTTAGTATTTTCTTAGACAAAGCAGTGCAATAGAAAAGAATGGGGAAATTTTAACAAGTCATCCTATATACTTGTCCTCTTTTGTGCATGTTCTCTCTCTCTCTCTCTGTCTCTCTGTCTCTCTCTCTTTCTCTGTACAAGTGTAGGCAATGTGGGCATGCATGTGGAACCCAGAGGACAACCATGGGTGTTCCTCAAGAACCATCTACCTTGTTTTTTGAGAGATCTCTCAGTAGGACCTGAAGCCTTCTGATTAGCCTAGACTGCCTGGTCATCAATCATCGGGGATGTGCCTATCTCCATCTGGCCTGATGTTTGGATTACAAGCATGTACCACTGTGCTCCGTTCTCTATGTGGGTACTGGAGATCCAACATAGATACTTATGCTTAAGTAGCAAGCACTTTATCAATGGTGCCATCACCCCAGCCCCTTCTTTGGTGCATTCTACATACAAGTTGCTGTAATTCATTACTTTGGAAGTTGATTCCTGGGACATTCTTTAGAATTTTTATTATTTATTTTTGTGTGTGTGCATGAACACCACAGGACACATGTTGAGATCAGAAGACAATTTATAGTAGTTGGTTCTCTCCTTCTCCCAGTGGGTCCTAGGGATCAAACACAGGTCATCACACTTGGTGGCAAGCACCTTTACCCACTAAGTCATCTCACTGTCTCCCATTCTTCCTCTTTTTAAACAGGAATGGCCTCTTACAGTGTTACAGCAGTGGAAAAGAGCACATCTCCCCGTCTAGTTGCTTCCTTTATGTTTTCTTTTGCAAAGAAAATTTCTGAAGGGAGTCACGGTTTAGCTGTTTTATGTATTATCTGCTCTGATTTGCTGGTTTCTGCTACACAGCAGGTAAACCCAGTTCTCTTGAATTTGTTGGGAAGGATTCACTAAAATGAAAAAGGAAAAGAGAGTGGGTCATTCCAAGGTTCGCATCAGCTCTGGCCTACATAATACAGCAAGATACTAGTTCTGTGGCATTTGATCTTGATATAAATTATCTTTAACCCAGTGCACACACACAATGCCAAGGAAGAAGAGAAAAGACTGTCTCAAGACTATGGACACCAAACTTTGCTCACTTGCTGAAAATGCTATCCACTCGCATTTTCTTCTACAGTTACTATTTTCCCGATTGTAAGTATGAAGTCATTCACAGACGGACAAATATCTTGAGGCTAGGCAAATACCCTGCCTCTGTTTAAACTGTCACTTACTATTTTAGGAATTTTCGTCATATTGTGCTTGCACCAACTATTACTATGGTGTTTTTTTAAAAAATGTGTGTGAGAGCCTGCAGTAAGGATATGTGAACCATATGCATGAAGGAGCTGGACAACGACAGAGGAGAACGTCAGATCATCTGAAGCTGGAGTTAGTGATGATTGTGAGACGCCACATGTGCACCTGTGTCATGCAATGCCCGAGCAGGTCAGAAAAGATCATTGAGTTCCCCTGGAACTGGAGTTACGGATGTTTTTTAGCCACCATGTGTGTGCTGGGAATTGAACCCAGGTCCTCTGCAAGAGCAGTCAGTGCTCATAACTGCTGAGCCATCTCTCCAGCCCCTGATTTATTTTCTTATCTGTGGCTAGATTTGTTCCAGCTTTGGCCTTTGGGACCCTGCATCTTTTTGGTGTGCCCCGTCATTTTTGTTGAATACATCTTTACTTTCTGGCACTGTAAGATTTTTGCTCCATAAAGCTTATGAGAAGAACTGTATAATGACTGTCTTTTGTGAAGCCCTCAGCATGCAATTTATATTAATGTAAAGATGATATTAAAGGTTATTAAAGCAAAGTATCATTCATTACATGTAAATTACAGATGTCAAGTTCAAGTACATGGAGAGAGCCAGTGTGGCAGGCTGTAAGTGCTGGAGAAGCAGAAGCTCAAGTGCCTTCAATTTTTATCCCCAATATTACTACCACTGAGCAATAGAGTGGTGCCTTTTAAATCATGGGAGACCATTTTAAATGTGACAACTCAGATCCTTTGCATTTTCCAAATGCATTATCTACGCTTGTAGAAATGGGAGTGTAGTGGGACAAAGATGTAGTCTTAAATATAATTGTATTTCTCTAGAAATATTCACGAAATGAATTCACATGCTTTGAAATACTGCATTAACTATTCTGTTAATAGATACACTTGGAAGGAGGAGGCAGGATGCGGAATTACACTTGTATTCATGTCAGCAGCTGGATTAGAATCTTGATGTTAACTTCTCTTGTGCTGGTCAGCAAAAGTTTCTCAAAGGAAAATGAAAGGACAATAGGAACGATTCAGAAGAACTAAACAATAAGCGAAAAGAAAGGAATGTTCATTCATAATTTAGAGAAACTGAAGATGAAAAATCTAGTGTTTTGAATAGAATGGACCCTTGGTTAGTTAAGGCATTACAATCAGAGCATAACTCAAGAACTTAAAAAATAAGTCTTGCTATCAGTCTTTTATGATAAATGATAATTGTCTTTGCAGGAAGCACACTCAGATCAAGGAGTAGGGCTAAAGTATGTTGTAACAAAGAAGAAAAGGTAGGGCTGGAGAGATGACTTACTGGTTAAGAGCCCTGGCTGTGTTTGCAGAGGACCCAGATTCAGGTCCTAGAACCCACATGGCAGCTAACAACCATCTGTAACTCCAGTTCCAGGGGATCCAGTGCCCTCTTATGGCCTCTGAGGGCATTGCATGACATGGGTGTACTTACATGCATGCAGGCAAAGAAATATTAACACATATAAAGTAAAAGTAAGTAAATAAATAAATAAGGAAAAAGTAGGGATGGGGCACAGTAGTAGTCTATTTGCCTACTTACTAGGTTCAAGTTCCAGCATCACAAAAATAAGCATTCCTTCAGACAGCCTGTACATTATATTGGTAAATTGTCCTGTGCTTTTGAGTGCTCTGAGAAGCTGGCTCCGGAATCACAGATTCCCCTACCCCCATTTCAGATCCAGGCATATTTATCTCAAAGTGTCCTCCAAGACCCCTAGTCTGGAGATGGGCTGGTCCCCATAACTCTGTGACAGAGAGGAGAATACAGCAAAGCAGTCCAAGAGTAAAAGCACTGTGCCTTTGAGAACAGTTAAAAGGTAGACACTTTCTGATGGGTATTATTATTGTTTATCCCATGATACAGAAATGACTGTAGTGGGAAAGAGAAGACGGAAGTTCAGCCTTGGGATTCTATCCATGAAGAGAAAGTTCAACCAGGAACTTTGGCTGACTGCTTCAACTTCTCCATTTGGTTTTTGCTGGATGATGTAAGCACCTGATTTGAGGGTGTTTTGCTCTCTCTCCATCTCTTTCTCGCTCTCTCTTCATTCTTTTCTCTGTCTTGCTATATACTTAATAAACTCATCTAAAACAGAAAGGATGGCTATTGTAGATCATTCTCCAGACTGCACAAACAGACTAAAACTCGAAACTTCAAGTAGTCTACCTTCATCCACGTGGGGCTGGCCAAACAATTCAATGAGAAGGCTAAGATTAAGACTCAGACTAAGCAGTGTGTAAAACAAGCTTTTGATTGTATTCGCCCTCTACAGAGTTCCATTGCTAGTTGCTGGTTTAGACGTATTGGCCTCTGTGATGTTTAGGTAAGCCCAACTGTGGTAGGTTTCATCAACAGAATTCAATGACTTTTGACTCATCACTAAGAATGCACACTGTCAGTTACCCACCAATTGCCAGCACCCCAGATGCCAGGCAATCACAACTGTAGCTCAGTGTTTCTCCATGTTGAAACATACCCAGCCACTTTTAGGGGTCTGAATATCTTTGAGAAAGTATTAGGATGGTCCAGTGACTCTAGGCTTAGCCAAGGGAACCTCTTCTGTAATTGGACAGATCCCAGACCAGTTCTCGGTGAGTTAAGGGTGAAAGTTCTAGAAACAGTGGGTTAAGCCAGGCTCTGAGTCTTCAGTGTTTGCCAAGTGCAAGATCTTATTATAAGACATTGTTGCCTTAAGTAGCTGGTGGCTATGCCAAAACATGTAATGAGTGAGGTGGCTGTGGGCATGAGACTTCTGTCTCTTGATTAGTCTATTTAGATTGCTGTGACACACGCGAACAGTATCTAGGAAGGCAGAGGTAATATTCTCTTGTTTCTAACGTCCTGACTTTAAATATCTCCTCTTCGCCTCTCTTCCTCTCCCCTAACGTCTTACTATATAGCCCTGGTGGGCCTTGAACTCAGAACTCATGGTCCTTCTTGACTCAGCCTCACTGCTGAGGTCCCGGATCAGCCACCCCTATCTCCCCACCCCATGAATGAAAGAGCTATTGCTAAGGACAGTTTTCTATAGAAATCCTGGGACAGAACCAGTTGCTAAGCCATGACCTATTATTACAGCCAGCTTTCCATTGGGTATGGGGTCAGCTTTTATTTGTCGCTTTGGGATTGAGTAGTCCTCACAGCCTCCATTTGCAGGGCAGATGATCTCATTTCTTTCTTGTCTCACTTTCTTGTTTGTTTTGTTTCCTGATTTTTTCACTATCTCTTCCTACCACCAGATGGTGGAAAGTGAAAAGGAAATAGCAGGCTAGTAAATGAATGTGGTTGCAGGCAGGTGTCTACGGCTGAAAGGTGTGGTGGAGAACGGACCCAAAAAGGAGCTTGTGAGTTGCCCAGGAATTCCTACGGATTCCTATTTTCCTTTTAGCGTTCACCCGACTGTTGGCCGTCCAGGTGTGAGGGTCAGTGTGACACAATGATGCTGGTTGGGGAAGGAACCAGTCTTTGTCTCTGGACCTGGGCAGCAGAATCCCCACCTGGCACACGGACCGCCTGGTCTGGGGTTAGGAGGGTCCCTTTGAGGAGAGGTGGTACTGAGTGGTGCGCCTGCCAGCTGGTGAGCTTCGCTGCATCCTTCTCTTCGTTCCTCTAGATCACCACCTCCTACGCTCCTAACTCGCACCTGGCCTGCCTGCGTTCCCACGCGGCACCGAAAAGCCCCTTTCTCTTCCTTTTCCCAGCACCTCCTGGCATGCAGCCTTATTCCCAACTGCCTCGATCGATCCCCCCCTGGGGTCACCTGTTAGGGACCCAGCAGGTGTCTGGCTCTCCATCTGCAGGCGGCTTCCCCTCCCCTAGCCCGTCCTCCACGTCTCCTACTCATTGAGGGATCCGCCTCCCTGCTCCTCCTTTTCCACGTGCCCCTCAACTCCGACGTCCCCTCCCCCACGGACCCCCCAAATCTCCTCTGGTCTCGAGGAGTCTCGCGGCATTTCCCGGGGCGTGAGCCGAGCCGCGGCGGATAGGGGGCGGCCGTCTTAGGGCTTGGGCCCCCGGTAGAGCGGGCATGGAGCAGGGCAGCTGAGCCCCGCCGCCGCCGCACGGACGCACCCCAGAGCCAGGCCAGACGAGGCTCGGGCCCCGCCCCTCCGGCCCCGCCCCCGCCCGGCGGCAGCGCGTCCCCTGCGGGCGGAGCCGGGGAGCATCGCCGCGGCGTTGGCGAGGAGGAGGGGAGAACAGGCGGCCGCGGCTGCCGGGCGCTGTGCTGGGCGGCGCTTTTCTTTTCTTTTCTTTTTTTTTTTCTTTTTTTTTTTCTCGCAACTTCCCCACCCGGAGAGCAGGAACCCCGGAGCAGCCGGGCGCAGCGGGGCCGCGATGCAGCAGCAGCGGCAGCAGGAGTCGCCCCAGGGCAGCAGCGGCAGCGGCAGCAGAGGCAGCAGCGGGCGGCGCTGAGCCGCCACCACCGCCACTGAAGGAAAAGCCGGCCCAGCCGCAGCCGCGTCCGGACGCCCGCGCCCCCGATCCCCGCGCCGCGATCTTGGCGCTCCGAACCCCACGCCCGGTTCCTCCAACTTTCACGCTGCCTCGGCGGCTCAGACCGGCTCGGCGCCAATGGGTGAGTGCTAGGGTCCCCCGAACCCTGGAGCCCATCTCTGCCTAGGGTCGGCGCGTCCATCCCGGGACCACAGACCGGGTGAGAGCGGCCCTGAGCGGGGCCCGGGAGGGTGACATCGCGCTGGGTACCCTCAGCCTCCTAGCGCGCCCGGATTCACTCCCACTTGCTTTCGTGCTCCTGCGGAGCCCGTGTGTGGCGCGGACTGGAACCCAAGGGGGCCTGGGCAGAGGATCGTGGGTTTCAGTCCCTGGGCTGCTTGGGTTGAGGGATGCAGGGGGTGTGGTTGGCTTTTTTGGGTGGGCGGGGAGAGTTTTGTCTTTGCCATCTTCTCATCCAAGCGCATCCTCCTAAGCGCTGCGGACGCAGGTATCTGGACCTGGTGGGCTTCAACCCTATGCCGGGCTCTTGGGGCTCGCGGTGCCTGTCTGGTCCAGCCTGGAAAGAACCTAGAATCTTGTGATCTCCTGGGGAGGGTTAGATTGCCCTTATTGCCTGCTGATGGAGGTGGTAGGATGAGGAAACGCCCCAGTACCGGGCCTGGCGGGCTGTCCCAGGGTCATGAGCTCTTGTTCGCCGCCCCCCCCCCATACTTGTGTTTCCAGCTCTGCCTCTGCCTCTGCCTCTCTTTCCCCAGTCTGACCCTCTCTCCACTCTGGTGATCAAAAGCTGCTACTTTCCACTGTCTCCTCTAAGTCTAAAGGACCAACGAACTGGAAATGGTGATCCAGTCCAAGATTTACCTACCAAACATCATTTCCATGTAGGCAGATCTCCTGGGTCCCATTTGGGGCCATAGACTGGCTAGTGTGGGAACTACCTCGCTGCCCAGAGGAGCTGGCACTTTATTGGGCAAAGGATTTGTGATTATCTATCAAACGTTTTGTTTACCCAGGTAACATTCTTCTGACAGCCAGCCTCTGTTTTTCACTCTTTAGCTCATTATTTTTGGGTGTTTCTAGGCCAAGCATAGACAGAGTACACAGTATAATATATCATCATAAAGTGAGACCTTTCTGTATTCAGATAATACGATCTGGGTCCCCCAGTTAGATAGTGATAGGCAAGCAGTTACCCGATGCTTGGGAATACAGAAGCAGTCCTGGAGAGTAGTTAACCCAGTCAGTTGTTGATCAGCAAAGTTCAAATCCTATTTATGATCATTTGCCAAAATGGTTTCCTTTGCCAAAGCGGTTGTGATCTGGTGGCCTTTCAACTGTGTCACTTGTTTTTTCACAGTGCCCTTCTCTGATGATCACACGACTACCAGCCTAAATCAGTTCCTTTCTCATATGACTCTTTTTTGCATAGCGGTATTCCATATTATCATGTGGTTAATATTTGTCTCCCCTACTGGAGGCTCAGTGAACATGGGGGCAGCATTGTGTTGTGCGGTGCTGCTTGGGACTATTTTCTTTGATGCCTGAACAGAGCAGGCTTTGAATCAACATTGAATAAATGAATGAATGAATGAACAGTGGCATGAGATGCTTCTACTCCATGAAAAGCAATACACTTAACTCACATTTTTGTTTTGTTTTTGCCTATGGTATGATACTTTAGTTTATTGACAAAAGTACAGACTTTTTAAACCGTACAGGTCACTTTAGAAATGTGTTGCTTTTTCCAGAGGTAACAGGAAATGTTGTCAGGACCACCTTTCATTTGTGTGGCTTACAGAGAGACTAACATACAAAAAGTACGGTTGAAATGTCTTTGCTCATGGCCAGGCTGTGCTTTGTAGACCTCACCAGGAGGAGGGATATAGAGTCTCCTTTAAGAAGAAGCAGACCTGTTTATCATTGAGATCTAAACTGTTTTCATTTTTTAGACTCTCTTAAGAACATGAGAGAGGGTTTCTGCAATTTATAGCCTCTTTCAGTATCATTTTTAAATTGTAATCATTATGGAAGTAGGGGCAGACATCAATTATGAGATTATTTCAGGAGTTAGTAATATATAGAGGCGCTAAGATCAAAATGAATGTCATTTAATTCATTATAATGGGTATAAATGGGATTTAAGGTGCTTGTAGTAGTTCATGGGTAAAGATCACCTGCTGTTCCCTAAGGCATCCTCAGTAGTATATTTACAACTAAATACAGATATTTAATTGTTGATTCTATATGTTTGCCCATCAAAAGACATAGTGGTGCTAGGGTTGAGTGGACACACACCAGCACAGCCCCTTCCCCGAGTCTCTCTGGTTTTCATGACATGTATCCAGTCTACCAGTTTGCCATACTTGTAGTCTTGCTTGACCCGATGATGATTTTTCTGCTAATGGAGAGCACAGTGAACTACATCATCTTTCATATGAACACCAACTGAAAGTCACGAAATCTCTAACCCTGAAATGAAGTTGCTTGGTTGTGAAGTGGTCTCTTATACAGTGCTGTGAACCTGTTGCCAGACACAGGGGAAACCTCTTATAATCACAGCAGTGCACATACTATGACCGAAATCTTAGAGTCTTGATGGGTTTGAAAGTGAAGCAAATGACTTCTGGGGAAGACTTTCCAGGATAGCAACAGTTTGGGCAGTTTGGGATAATGTTCTCTCAGTGGTAGATGATGCCAATCTAAAGCTAAAGTGAATCCAATGTGATGGCTTCCATAAACAAGCCTTGAGTTAAAAAATGGAAGAAAGTGTTCCACCTTAATTATATATGACCTGTGCCCCTTCTATCCAGCATGGCCTGAGCAAATTCTTGCTGGTTGCACAGACCTTCGTTGTTCGCTGTTTTGCTCCTTTCACTCCTTTTGGATTATTGATATTCTTTCATCAGGATTGGTGCTTGTAATTTTTTTAAGTATGTTGCATACAGTGATCAGTAATTTACCCATCCATCTATCCATCCATCCAATATTTATTGACCTTTTGCTTTGTGCAGGAACAGGTGCATGACACGCACAGACCTGCCAACATGGACTTCTCAAACTAGTAGAGGATTTGAATGCAGTGGTTATGGCAGTGTGTAACTAAAAGCTATACAGTTGGTCTCATGAAAGGAGTGAAGGGGAATCTGGTGTGGGCTGGAGCATGCTGAGGATGATGTCTTTGAGGACACTGTGAGTCATCACTGTCCTCCAATCACCCGCCCTCCCCCGGAACACACCTGGAGTTCAACACGCTGAGTTTTCTTCCTGTTGCAGGCAGAACACACACCATGGGGACCTTGAAGTAACGGGGCAAAAGGGCGTGAGAGAGGCTGACTTAAGGGATTTGCAACTGTGTCAGGTGGTTTGGGGAGCATTTAAGGGAGCCAGGCGTTGCTCTGGGTTGGATGCTGCCAGGGCTGCTTCTGTAATTATTACAGCAGTTGTTCTCTAGAAGTGGGGAAAATTGAAGCCAGGTGAAAGGGCTGGTAGAAAAGCAGCAGGCACTCACATTAGTAAGATAGGGTTATCTGGTCATTTCTGTGGTTTGAACACCGCTCTTGTTTTGTCTTTGTTCAAACATGTTTATGGGGTGGCTTTGTTTGTGTCTTGTCCTGTTCTGGTCACAGGGGTGGTCTTCCTTGATGCTGGTTCTCTGGGGAACATTGTTCCTCTTCAACAGCACACCCAGGCCTGGCTGTGAGCATCCAGCCAGCTTCCAGACAGGAAGATCTCTTTTCTGTTTCTTGGAGTTAACTCAGACGAGAAGGCACAGTGAACAAGAGGGCGTGGGTGAGGAAGAGACTTTTTCGGGTATGTTCCGTGGCTACTTCTCTAATGTCAGCCATCTCTGGTCTTAGACTTTTCTTCAACATTAACCAGAATGAGCAGCTGAAAAGTTATACCAGGGGAAGACATAGAGTAACACAGAACAAGCTGCTGAGAACAAAGAAATCAAGCTCTGCATGGGAAAGATGCAGCACAGGGAAAATATCAGAAACCTACAGTGTCAGAGAAGAGCTATTAATACAGTTTTTTTTTCCAGAGTGTGGTACCTGGGGTCTCTTGAGAGACAGAAATTCTTTGGTACTATAAGGAAACCTACTGGATCAGGAATTCTGAGGGTGATGTCCAGCAATCAGCATTATAAGCTCTCCAGCATTATAAAAAGCCCTTCTATTAATTTTTAGATGTTATCTATCTGTCTACCAGTCTGCCTGTATGACATGGAATACTTGTGGAGGTTAGAGGACAGCTTGTGGGAGCTGGTTGCCTCCTTCCACCATCTTGTGGGTCCTGGAGTGGAACTCAGTCAGTCATGCTTGGGAACCAGTACTTTTACTTGCTTAGCCAGCATGCAGGCCCTAGTACTTATACATGGTCAAGTGTGCAAACCGCTTGCCTTTCAGAGGCGTGCTCCTGGCTCACTGGAGTACACAAGGAACTGTGTTCATAACAAGATGTTCTGGGCATTAAGATGTGGACATCCGGGCTGTGAGGAGGCAACATTCTTCTTCCTGCCACACTTATCTTAAGTGGATTTGGCTTTTCCTGGTTTCTCCTGGGTAATTGAACATTCATAATTAATCACCTTCTTCCTCCTTGAAGATTCTGTCTTTGGTTTTAAACCTAAGAGTTTTAAAGGCTTATTAATAAAGCCATCTGCTATAATTTTAATATGTCCCCTAAAAGTTCATGTATTAAAAACAACCCCTAAATTAATGTTAATGTGTTTGGGAGTGGAGCTTTTAGGAGGCAAGTTGGAGTTGATGAGGTTATGATGGTAAGACTCCATGATGGAATTAGTGACTTTTTAAGAACAGGAAGAAATCCTTGTTAGCATACTTGCTCTGTCACTGCCTGCGATGCATGATATGAATCAGCAAGGCAGCCCTCATTAGGCTCCATGCAGGTGCCAGTGCCATGCTCTTGAACTTACCAGTCTTTCGAAAAGTGAGCCAAGTAAACTTGTATTCTTTATAAGTTACCCATTCCCGGCTATTTGGTTACAACAACAGAAAACGGAATGAGACACCACCTTAAAGTTAGACTTTGCATAGGTTGTTCTCCTCTTTGCTCGTCAGCGTTGCTCTTTGAGACAGCTTCTCTTTGCTCCTCCACATTCACCATGGAGCCTGCTCTGTTCTTCACAGGACCACTGGTGTCTAGCAAGGCCCTGATGAGGTTCTAGAATCTTTTCATGCCAACCTGACTCTCGAACAGTCAGTCTTCTGTTGGCAAAACTCATACTCTCAGACAGGCCTGAGTATCTTGAGTTAACTGGCTTTTGAGACCGAAGACTGGAACTCATTTTCTTGACTTTTGAGATATCCAGTTTCCTCTCCTCCTCCTTCCTCTGCTGCTGCTACTTCTCCACCCACCTCCTGAACACTGGTAATCCAGGTCCTCTTCATGTGTAAAGTGTGCTCTTGAGTGATCGTAATCTCCTACCCCAATCTTGTTGTCCCTAGTTCAAGATCTACCTACCTGTGAGTGCCACAAGGAAACTTCATCTGTTTGGACAGTGTGTTCTTGTGCCTGGCACATGGCAAGCCTAAAATCAATACTGGCTTTGTCAGTTCCCATTCTTACCCTTCAGGATGGGTTTACCTACGTGTGTCTTAGAACTTCAAACTGAGCTTGTTGCAAACTGAGTTTAGCATTTCTCTTCCATAATTCCTGCTATACCTTAATAAGCAAAGCAAAGCAAACAAAACAAAACACACACAAAAAACCTTCCATTGGGGCTGGAGACAGGACTCAGTGGTTAAGAGCACTGGCTACTCTTCCAGAGAATCGGGTTTCTGTTCCCAGCACCCGCATGCAACTCCAGTTCTGGGGAATCTGACGCCCGCTTCTGATCTCTACAGGCACTGCATGCATGTGGTACTCTTACATACATGCAGGCAAACGCTCATACACATAAAACAAAATAGTATATAAAAATTTTATTAAAAACTCCTTCCAGGTTATTAAAGGTATTATAGCCTTTCCTGTCACTTCCATAAGCACTCTGTTATTTGCCTTGCCTCTTTTTTTTATTATCAACTGTGTATGTATAGCTTATGTGCATGTAGACACACATGCCCATAGCACATGTGTAGCAGTCAAAGCACAACTTGGAGGAGTCAGTTTTCTCTTTCTACCATGTGGGTTTTAGAGATTGAATTCAGCTTGTCAGGCTTGGCAGCAAGCACCTTTACCTACCAAGCTGTCTTGACAGCCCAGTCTTACCTCTGTCTGTATACACGCATGTGTGTAGAGGTGGGAGGACAATCTCAGTTGTCATTCCTCAGGTTCCTTTTTTTGTTTAAGATAAAGTCTCTCATTGGCTCGGAACTTTGTGAGGTAGGCTGGGCTAGATGGCCAGCAAGCCTCAGGGATCTGCCTGTCTTCATGTCTCTTACTGGGATCACAAGCACGAACTACCATGCCCAATCTTTGATGTGAATTCTGGGAACCTGAACCCAGGCTCGTATGCTTGTAAGGCAAATACTTTACCGACTGAGCCATTTCCCTAACCCTTGCTTTGTTTCTCGTTCCTTTCCCTACCCCTCTCAATCTCTTCCAATCTCTAGTCAAGCTCTAAGTATCTCTGGAATGGGGCCCATGTGTGTACCCTCCAGCAAATGCTTTAGAGCCAGAATGCCTTAGCCTTCTGAGCCCAGGTGCCACTCCCTGCCTTCCCTTTCCGTATTCTTTTCCACATGTGTTCCGTCTTTTGAGCTTCTGCCCACAAAGCTCGCTCCCTCCATGGGAAATAAATATCACCCTTGTGTGCTTTGTAGTTGTTCCCCATCAGTTTCCTATTGCTGCTGTAACAAATTACTACAAAACTAGTGGTTTAAAATTGCAGGCCCAAAGTTTAAAATGGGTTTTATAGGGTCAATATCAAAATGTGGGAAGGGCTGCATTCTTTCTGGAAGATTCTATTTTCTAGCCTTGTCCAGCTTTCATTGGGTCCTGCATTGCTTTGTTTCATAACGACATCTCTCCAGCCTCCTTCGCATTTGTTGCCCTCACATCTCCTCTCTTACTCTGGTCCTCCTGCCTTCCCATAATAAGGAGTGCTGTATTTTGTTGAATCCACCTGATAGTGCCCTTCTCATAGCCTTAACTTCATCACTCACATGTTCTGGGGATTAGGATGTGGACATTTTTGAGGGGGCCATTATGTAGCCTGCATACCCCTCATTCAGCTTGTGAAACCTGCTTCAAAGATTACTGCACAACATTTCATCCTGTATGAAGTCTGCCATCTATGACTGGGTCTTCTCATCTCCACTGCCCTGGCTCATTGCCTGGCGTCCAGTAAGTGCCATATGCTAATGAATGAATGAGTAACCCTTTCACCCAGTTGTGGTTACTACTTGCAATTCCTGAGACTGTGAACTGCCAGCAGAGAGAGAGAGACAGAGAGAGAGAGAGAGAGAGAGAGAGAGAGAGAGAGAGAGAGAGAGAGAAGAGAGATTTTTTATAGAGTACCCTGGGCAGAACACATTGTCAAGGTCTGTTTGTGACAGCTCGTGGTGACCTGAAGAGTAACATCTCATGTGTCACATGGCTTCAATAAAGAGCTACAAGTTTCAAGACAAAAAATTCTCCCTGCCTCTGGTTCTCAACTAGAGTTGATTCTCCCCAGACATTGTCAATGTGGAGAACATTTGACAATGTCTGGGGACACTTATACCTGGAGAGGGGGAGGAGGGTGCATGATCTGTCTACTGGTATCTAGTGGACAGAAGCTACGGACACTGCAAAACATCTTACAGTGTGCACAGTCTTCACAGTAAAGAATTCTTTGACTGAAAAATGTCAGCCATGCTGAGTGGAAGGAAGCCTTCTCTGAGGCCACCTTAGAGGTTCTTTAACAGATGTTCAAAGGCCTGTTGCCTTGCTTTATCATCTGACTAAATTCTGGATCCCAAGAATGTCTTCTGTAGCCAGAGTCTTTATTTTCTGAATGAGCCTAGAAGTTACTGGGGAGCAGGTCTTTGGTACTCTCTTTCACCATTTTGTTTTTTGAGTACAGTATGTAGTATAATTGTGGTCGCCTCTTTATTCAGTACCTATGCCATTAGTTTGGGGAGAGTGAGTGAGGGCTTCCAGAATTCATTGTGTAACTGAGATTTGATTTGAACGCTTTCTCTACTTCCCGGGTGCTGGAATTACAGGGGTGTACCACTATACCTGGTTTTTAGTAAGTTTATAAAGACAGATTTATTGAGATATAATTCATGTACCATGCAGTTCACTGGGGTTGGGAATACTACATTATTAATTTTTAAAATTGTGGTAAATGTATGTAACAAAATTTTCTACTGAACCACTTTTAGTTTTCAATTCAGTGATATAAAATATATTCGCAATGTCCTACAATCAACAATCATCATCAAAGTCTAACTCTAAAACTGTTTTTTGAGACAGGGTCTCATTATGTAGCACTGGCTAGCCTGAAACTTGCTATATAGACAAGGCTAGCCTCAGAGATCTGCCTGCCTTTGCCTCCTGAGTACATTGCCAAGAGTGTGTGCCACCGTGCCCAGCCAATCTAAAAGTTTTAAGACATACTTCTAAATAAGTTTTAAGCAAGATTTGAGTGCAATCGTTTATCAGATAGAGAGCATCAATAAAGAGATTATTAAAATGATCTAGGGGCTAGAGAAATGGCCATTGGTTAAGAGTACTGACTGCTCTTGCAGAAGACCTGGGTAGTCTTTTAGTGAATAGAAAAATATCCCATGCCCATTTCTACCTTAAAAGTTTCCCTCCCTCCCCTCCCTCCTTCCTTCCCTTCCTCCTCCTTTCCCTCCTTCCCATCCTCCCCAATAATAGCCCTGACTAACTGGCCTGGAACTCACTATGTAGACCAGGCTAGTCCCAAATTTGTAGATATCTGCCTGCCTTTGCCTCTGGAGAGCTGGAACTAAGGGTGTGCATTACAACCCGGCATCCCTTGTAATTTTATAATGTGAAGATCAGAGTCCTTGTGTCTTAGGGATTCCTGGATCTGCCACCTACTTTGGAGAAAACTTGGAAGCCCAGGGCACCCAATTGAGACTCCAAGGGAATACAGAAAAAAGAAAACATGATTTTGCTGTTTTGAAAATGTCTTGGCCCCTGTCTCCCCTGCTTATCTTCTAGGTACCTTCTGTAGTTATGTCCATCTCATTCTGGAGTGGAAGTTTGAATTTACTTTCATATCCTGAAGCAGTTGGTGTGTTGCTCGCTTGGGCAGCTTTCTTAGGGATTCACTGAGAATGTTTGAATCATGGGAGAAAACACTGCAGTGAAGAACTGATCCCTGGACTTCAAACGTCCAGGGTAGCTGGCGGTCCATCTTTCTTCCCTTGAATTCTTTCAGCTGGCAAAGGTTCACTGGCCACCTGGTTGATGGTCAGCACTTGTTTTCCAACTCGATCCTTATTTTATGTGGATACATATCTTGCAAGCAGGTCTGTAGTTTTCATCAGGGGACCCTTCAGCTAGGCAGATTTGTAGTTAGTGGAGCTTGCCTCAGTGATAAATTGAACTTATATTAAGCCTTAGGAGGAAAAAAATAGCAGTCATAATAAAAATCATGTAATATTTGTCTTAACTGAACAGTATTCAGTTGACAAGGAAAGGACTTTGCTTGTTTCTTTCCAGTAGCCAGAGAAATGGTGAGGCTACACCAGGAGGCTTAATCTGTCCCCAGGTGTAGGGACAGAGTGGTGAGATGAAGTGTAATTCCTCTTGCTACATTTTTCTTGTCTTGAATCAAATACTATAAGTATTTTGATGCCGGTTAATTATTCATTGCGCATAACAAGGCACCATAGAACAGTATGTATAGGCAATTTAAATTACTGTCTACTTAAGCTTCAATTTCTTACTGGTAGCTAGCAAACACCAACTCTTGTGCTTTTGCTGGATTTTTTTTTTGGTCTGTTCTAGCTTTGGAAGAGTTGGAGTGATGTTCCAGGGCTGATCCTTTGGGGTTTCCCCAGCTTTATCCATCACCCGCCACCTCCCTGTGCACTGCCAGTTAGCTTAGTGTCCTGTCTAGCTCTTATTCTCCTGTCTGGAGCTAAACCAGATGCTTAACCTTGTTTTGGACAAGAACTGGAAAGGCTTCCCTTGCTTTGCTCTCCCTTCTCCTTGGCCAGCTTCTTTATAGATAGGTTTTCTTGACCAAATACTTTTGGAAGCTGCCCTGCCCCATGCCCGAGCATTTTACAAGCCCATTCTTGAATGAAATTCATTTGACTTGAAAGGATTCAGAAGCGTACTTTACATTTCTCCTACTTTGGTCATTAAGACAAGATAAAACAAAACCTCCTCTTTAAACTTGATAAAAATGGTGAACTTTTTTTGCGTGTGTAGTCAGTCTCATTATGTTGCCCAGGCTGCCCTTGGAGCTCTTGGACTCAAGGGATTCTCCTGCCTCAGCTCTCTTGTGCTTAGACTACAGGTGTTGTACTGGCTTCAAGAAACTATTTGATGGAAAACATGTGTCAACCGTGATATAGTCTGTCAATGAACTCATCTAAGATATCTGATGCATGTTGGACAGAGTGTTTTATTAACTGATACAGAATTTTAGCTTAATTGTTCCCTTTGACCATCAGAAAGCAAATGGAGAAAAATCATAGGTCTTTGGAGGCTCCTTGGGAGTTCGGTTTCGAGGGTGGGAATTGTCATCAGTTGCTTGTATGGGTTTTGTTTTTTTGAGACAGACTCAGGCTGGCTTTGAACTCACTATGTAGTTGAGGATCACTTTAAACTTCTAATCCTTCTATTTCTACTACCTGACTGTTGAGGTGACAAGCATGCACCACTACACCCTGCTTAAAATTATGTTTAAGGCTAGTTTGGATGGAGGAGGGGGAGGGATGGAGAGATGTGTGGGGAGAGAGAGCTCTTCCCCGTGCATGTTCTCTAGCTATGCCATGTCCCTCTTCATACTGTTCGAAGTTTGTTTCTGGAGTTGTCTTTCATGGGATTTCATGCATATAGAAGTCTCTCTGTTACTTTTTTTATGACAGTATTGAATCGGTAAATTCTATCTCATTTGTGAAATTTATTTATTTGTTTATTGCTGTGATAGGGTTGGAGCCCAGGGCATTGAATAGAAGACAAAAGCACTCCGTCAGGAAGCTACACACACAGGTTCCCTATCCTATTTGTCAGAGGGATGGGTGTCTTTTGGAAAAGTTCTCTGAGAGAATGCTGTGTAGTCTGACTCAGGTCTTACCTGATAGAAAAATTCATCCTGATTTGTAGCTGGTCTAGGGCTAGGTTTTTAACTGAGCTAGGAACTGTCTTTCTGCTTTGATTGAAAGTGTTCTAGTGTGTGTGTGTGTGTGTGTGTGTGTGTGTGTGTGTGTGTGTCTGTGCATGCACATGCGTGCGTGTGTGTGTGTGTGTGTGTGTGTGTAGGCATGTGCACAGCCCACTAACCTGAAAAACGGAATGTTTATTCCCAGTTACAGGGACCTTTCATGAAATCCAAGGGCAGCTGCTGAAGGAGCTGGACCTTCAAGGAAATCCTGGAACAAGGGACAGGGCAGTGGTACACAGTGTGACCTCTGTCTCTCCTTCTTGTCTTCATTCTCTCTGTGCAGCTTGTTCACAGCACATACCAGTTTCTGCGTACACACTGGATTTGGTCTTTGTTCCCAATTTCTACTTATTAACTCTGAACCCACTGGAGTCTGAATCCATGCCTGCCCCTCGGTGCCTACTCCTCATCCACATGGAGATGGAGAGGGAGGCACCGAGCTGGAGTAATCAAGTGAATGTTTAAGGAGGCCTGCTCAGGAGTGGACATGTACTAGGTACTGGGGCACATGGATGACCCAGAAGCCTTGCTTTAGAGAGTAGTACCGAGTGTAGTGGGGTCCTGTGGAGACACCCTTGGGACAGGGATGGGAAGAATGCTTACAAGCTCTATGCCAGAGTATCTGGCAGTGCCATGTGTCCATTTGTCCTGATTTTTTCTTGACAAATGAGCGAGTAAAGGGAAGACAGTGTGGCCTTTCCTGTTCTGTGGCTATCGAGGCCCTTCCATGAGGTTACTCTGAGGAAAGTCACAGTTTTGAGTCATGGATTTTTTGTGCTGTTTTCTTTTCCCTTTTGAGAGGCTGTGTTGTGTGAGTGAGTTTGATTTCTTATTTTGAGTTCGTAGTATTTATAAAAAGTAGTCGGGGGCACTTGGATGGGTTGGTGAGAGCATGCCACTGAGGAGTGGGGGTAGGGTCCAGTTGTGACATTGTCTGGCTCATTTAGGGAACTTGTGGGTTTTTCAATGGAGGAAGAGATGAAGATGTTGTGAAAACCAGCCACCGCCCGCTGGCTTAACCCCCGAGGCCAGATGAGCTCAGAGAAGGGAGCTAAGGGGCTCTCCCTGTCCACGTTCTCTCGGGCTGTCTGCCCTCCCTCCTGTCGCGTTACCTCATTTTCCTGTCCTTCCCAACTTCCTTTCCCTGAGTGCTCCCTTGCCTGAGCTTCCTTCAGCCTTCACTGCCCTCACATCCTCTCTCCATACGTAGTCCCCTCAGCTTCTCTCACCTACATCCTGTAGGCTCATCCTTTCCCAACCCTCTGTGTCCTTGCACCCCTCACTGCCCCTCTATGAGCTCTCACTCTGTCCATTGCATATGCGCTCCCTCCCTCCTCTGCATTCTCCTTCTCGATCTTTCTTTTTGGTTCTCTTTCTCTCCCCTCCCGCTTGATCTATATCCCTTTTCCACATCCCTTCTCCATATTTCCATTTCTCTTTTTGAACATGTTCTCTGTAGCCCAGGCTGACTTCAAACTTGCTATCCTCCTGCGTCAGCCTCCTAAGTGCTGGGATTATAGGTGTGAGTCACAGTAGACTTAGCCATTAGCTTCCTCTAGAATTCCTGTCCTCTTCTTACAAAGCACCCTTTTCCTCTTCTCTCCCCTTTCTCGCTCTTCTGTCTCCCCAACTTTTATTTTCCCCCTCTCTCCCATCCTCTTACCTCTCACCCCCCACTATTTTTTTTCTCTCCCCTCTCCTGTCTTCCTCATCATCGTTTCTTTTGGAGACAGGATCTCACTTTTTATCTCAGACTGCCGTGGAACGCACAGTCTTCCTGCCTCAGTCTCCGAGTGCTGGGATTATAGATATGTGCCATCATGCCCAGCTTTCTACTTCCTTTTCTTCCTCTAATCCAACTCTGCCCTTTGAAACCCTCTCTTTTCCCATTTCTCCCAAACTTTTTGTCTCCTATAACCCCCATCTCACACTTGGTGTTTTTTTTTTCTTCAAACCTTACTCTCCCTCAGAGTACTGACATGTGCCTCCGAGTCTCAACTGATATCTTTATCTGTTTTGCTCAAATACCATTTGTTCTGTGTGGGCTAAAGTCAAACTGGCCACGTGAGGAGAGGTTCCTTCCAGTGAGGAAGATGAAGCTTGGGGAGCCATCCTTTGTCCCCACAGGCAGGGCTTCTCCTGTCCTGAGGAGCAGGAAGCGTGGACTGTCATGAGGAGGCTCTTCCCGGCTAGGAGCCCTAGGGGAGCAGTACCAGCCAGGCACTGGGCCTCAAAGCCTGCTCAGGAGGATTTAGAGGATTTCCATCTCTGACTGAGTGCCCGGGCAGAGTGTAGGACATTTTTTTTTTAAAATTCTGGCTTCTGTGCTCTCTAAATCTAAGCAATATTTGTTTGTAATACATAGTGTCTCTATTATAGAATTTAGAAAATAGGATGCAGGAGAACTTAAATTGATCATCTATACAGTTTCTTTTGGTGTGTTTCTTTTTAAAATATTTTTTGTCTATGTGTGTGTAGTGTGTGCACATGCACAATTGTGATACCACGTACTCTCTGTCTCTGTCTCTTGTTCTGTGTGTGTAGGTCAGAGGCAAGCTTGGGTGTCAGTTCTTACCCTTTACCTTGTTTCTGAGGCAGGGTTTCTCTTGCTGCTGTGTCGCATACTCCAGACTAGCTGGTGTGTGAGCTTCTGGGGGATTCTCCTGTCTCCACTTATCTTGCCACAGGAGTGTTGGGATTATAGACATGTGCCACTAAGTCTGGCTTTTATATGGGTTCTGGAGATCTAAATGCAGGTTGTCAGGCTTACCCAGCAAGGACTTCTAGCCACCGAGATATCTCCTCAACCCAGTCAGTATGTTTCTTTTGGGGCTTTGTGTTATATAATTATGGATATTTGTGCATGATATGTGTACATTTTTTCACTCAATCTCATAGTCATATTTAAAACTGGCATTTTTAGTACCTGAATATTTGAGCTCATGTGTCTTAATTTATGTACCCATTTCCTATCATCTAGAATTTAGGTTGTTTCCATGATCTTTGTATTATAAATAAGGATACAATGAGCATGTTTTTCTTTCTTAAAAAGATTTGTTTTTAGGTTTTAATTATGTGTATGTGTGTGTGTGTGTGTGTGCACATTAGTGTATGTGTCTGAGAAGGCCAGAAGAGAGCATTACTTTCCCTGGAGCTGGAGTTAGAGGTGATTGTGAGCTACCTGATCTGGGTGCTGGGAACCAAACTCAGGTCCTCTGCAAGAGCAGCAAGCACTCGTAACCACTCAGCCATCTCTCCATCCCCTTTAAGTTCCCTTTTTACCCATAAGGAAATGAAGTGGTAGGCAGTGTAGCATTTAGTATCCATCCTTTTTTTTTTGTTCAATATTCAAGGATTCCTCAACAATTGGGAGAGTCTGTGTGGAGGAGAGTTAGAATTGCTTCATTCAGCTCAGCGGGGTTATTACCTGTGGCTTGCCAGGAGACCTGCCCTCCTGTGTTTGCTTCCAGTTTTACTATAAGAATATATGTGGTCATATGACTTAGTGGGGGGAGGGGAGAAAGTCAATCCTTGTGCATCTCTAAGGAAGCTGTGAAGGAGGCTTTCCTGTCCCCACAGCAACACATCATTTGCAGTGATTAACCCTTGCTTTGGCACAGCGAAGACTGAACCCTCTGGGGGTTTGGTTTCCTTCCCTTCCCTTCTCTTTCTCCTTCCCTTCTTCTGACTTTCACCACCTGACTGGTTGGTATTTGCGGCAACTTCGTTTCCCAGAACCATAGAGAGAAGTGCTTCTTATTTGACTGAGATGTGGGTCCTAGTTCATCCCAGCAAAGGAAAGGTCATGGCTGCAACAATCACCAGGTGGTTTCTAGGTTGGCTTTGTATCGTTGTCGTCGTCATCATCATCACCACTGTCATCATCAATATCAATCTCCTCAAAAAAATTTATGCTTAGAAGCAGGGTGTGGTGGTGTGTGTAATCTCACACTCAGGGGACAGAATCAGGAGGATTATGAAGTCCATGCCAGCCTGCCATGAATAGTAAGACACCCCTGCCGCTCTTCAAAAGAGTTCAGCTATGAGTGTGCTGATGTGCAACCTGCATTCCAAACCCTGGGAGATGGAGATAGGATTTCTGAGAGTTTTGAGACTAGCTTCAGCTACATAATGAGTTCCAGGCCAGCCTGGTCTACAAAGTGAGACTCTGTCACAAAAACTTAAAAAAATAAAGCTTTAAGCTTCAAAGAGCAAGGAGGAGTGGCTAAAATTTCTAGGAGCGGACTGGGGAATCATCTCAAAGGCTTGCACTTTCATTTTACATTTTCTTCATGGACAGCCTCATGCAAAATATTTCTTCCTTAGCCAAGTATATACTAAATGTCAGCTTGTGTACTCGGTAAAAACATTAGTTGAATATTTATGATGGCCTCTCAGGGCATGTTTCTGTGAATGCTCTAAACTTCATAATAGATGTTAGAAAGCATTGGTAGCTAATGTGTGCTATATTTTCTCTCCTTCTGTCACAGTGTCAAATTCTAACTATAACTTTATGTGAACTTGAAGGGTGAACAGTACAGTTAGCTTGATAATTGTTGTATATTGGGATTCAATTACCGTTTACAAGTGTTTATTGAGTGCTTGTTAGGCCTAAGATCTGATAACGAGAGGGACTTGAAGATACCTAAAATTTCACCCACTGAAACATTTTGCTTAACTTTCATTTCCGTAATTGGGAGGAGATTGTGATGTGGTCATTTCAAGAACCACACAGTGAAACAGCAGTTAAACCAGGGGACCTCTGAGCAAATTCTGTTGATCAAGCAAGAAGGAAAGGTGTCAATTTCAGGAAAGCTCATCAAATTAGAAGACAGCTTTCTGAGCTCTAATCATCTTCTAGACAGCCTTTGAAATTCCCACCTGGTTGGTATTTTAGAGAGAAACCAGATAGGTTTGTGCAAATTACTAATGTTGAAGTTCCCTGCACAAGGAAAACATTTCCCAAGATTCCCCATTTTCCCCTAAACTTTTGAAGTTTATTAGCTTTTGTTTATTTAATTTTGAGATGGGGTCTCCCTATAGTCCCAGCTGGCCTGGAACTTACTGTATAGACCAGGCTGACCTTGATCTCACAGAGGTCTGCCTGCTTCTGCTTCCCAAGTGCTGGGATTAAAGACATATGCCATCATGTCTGGCGTATTTATTTTTTAACTGTGGTAAGAAATACACAATATAAATTTATTATTTTGGGTGCTGGGGAGATGGCTTATAGGGTAAGAGCCTTAGCTACCAAACCCTGATGACCCAAATTCAATCCCAGGGACCCACATAAAAAAATCTGGGGGGCTGGAGAGATGACTCAGTGATTAAGAGCACTGACTGCTCTTGCAGAGGACCTGCGTTTGATTACCAGCACCCACATAGTGGCTAACAACTATCCATAACTCTAGTTTTAGGGGAATTCGACCCTCTCTTCTGACCTCCTTGGGCATTGCATGACCCAAGCAATACCCTCATGAACATAAAAAATAAATAAATAAAATATTAAATAAAATCTGGATGTGATGACCTGACTCCTGAGAAAGTTCTCCCTTGACTTCTATACATGTTCTGTGGCATATGTGAACCTACGTACACACACACAAGACAAATATTTTTAGAAGAAAATTATCATTTTGAGTGGTGTTAAGGACATTCACATTGTGGTTGCAACTATCAATGCCATTTAGCTCCAGAACTTTTCATCTTCCCTAAGTGGAACTCTTACTGTTTCCTGGCAACTATCATTTTACTTCTGGTCTCCCTGAATTTAAATTCTAGGTACTGCAGTATAGATAGACTCACATTGTGAATTTCCTTGTCCTTTTGTGACTGGCTTATTTTACTGAACATAATGTCTCCATGGTTCATCCGTCTAAGTAGCACATGTCAGAATTTCCTTTTTAATTGCTTTAAACTATATAATAATAATGCTACTTGAAACTGCAGGGACTTAACTAGATATAAACTGCTTTTGCTTTTAGCTCATTTACAAGTATAAACCTGAAATGCATTCACAAATTAAGTATAAATTAAGCTGCTGAAGTTCAAATCAACACTGATAGAGGCTTGATGGCATGTTTCAGAAATAAAGTAGTCGCTCAGCTCTGTGGCAGGTGCTCAGCAGTCTTATGTGTATACTTGCTTCTCCTATTTTTTTCCTGTTTTCAAATCTCTGTGAGAATCTTTCCTTCATACACTTCTTTCAGAGGCCTTTTCACATGGTGCTAGGTATTTAAAAAATGATTCTGGGGAATGGAGAGATGGCTCAGCAGTTAAGAACACTGACTGCTCTTGCAGAGGACCTGGGTTCAGTTTGCAACACCCACATGATGGCTAAAAACTGCCTGTAACTTCAGTTCCACGGGATCCACACCCTCTTATAACCTCCTTGGGCACTGCATAACCTGGGTGCATTTACACACGTGCAGGCAATACACTCACATAAAATTAAAAAAAATAGATTTAAAAAAGACTCTGAGCCAGGCATGGTGACACACACCTTTAATTCCAGCACTTGGGAGGCAGAGGCAGTTGGCTCTCTGTGAGATTGAGGCCAGTTTGTTCTACATAGTGAGTTCCAAGCCAGCTGGGGTACAGGAAGACCCTGTCTCAATAAACCAACCAAACATCCAACCGGCCAAACAAACCACAAATCAAAACCAAAAACAAAAAATGTTCTCAAAGCAGATGGTCTATTCGAATTTATGTGGACTGCATCACACATCATTGTGTAGTGTGTAGTTGTGAACCTGTTCTTCATTGTAAGAACTTAATCAGTGCATGCATGTGTTTGGTCTCTGACCTCCTTTTCTTTCTGCCCTGGAGGAACCATCTCCCAGGCGTCTTCTTAAAAATCATCTTTCCATTTTATTGAGAAACACATTGTCTGGCTTTGCTTAGTTTTATAAAACTGGGCCTGAAACTGCAGAGACTCGTGACTTGCTTGTGTCTAATTTTGCAGTTTATTTATTTATTTTTCTGGTATGGGATTCCATTATCTGGATATGCCACTATATATCTGTCCTTTCTGTAGCTGATGGATTTTCACATTGCTTTCCAGTGTCCTCTGTGGACAGACATCTGATCATTATTCTTACAAATGTCTCTGGCACACGTGTAAAATATATATACATATTTAAAGGTGGAAAGCAAGGAGCGATTTTGCTGGGATTCAAGTTGCCGGATATCCAAAGTGTGTGTAGAGAGCATATGTTCTAAAGGAATAAATGAGCTAACCAATGAATGAAGATAACATATTCGTGGAAGGAAAAAAGCTATGAATATTCAGCTTTAGAAGACAATGCCTACTCTTCAAAATGTGGTTCTGTTTCTGCTGCTCCCATTCCCAACAATATTTCATACCTCAGATGTGTTGAGGTATAGTCAAAGCTGCCATTTCATACCTCAGATGTGTTGAGGTATAGTCAAAGCTGCCATCACAGAAACCCCCAAGACCGTATAGTTGTATACTTCTCTCTCGAGCTGCTGCTAGTTGATCACGAGACTGTTTAGGGTCGCCAAATTGCTGTGCTCTTCAAGGTCACTAGAACCAGGTTCCTTCTCTGTTACTGGCACAGTTGATGTGTCTCTCCAGTACCATGCCCACCATCCAGCCCATGGCAGTATATCTTTGTTAAGAAGATTGCTTACATCACTTGCTGTTCTTCCAGAGGACCCAAGTTTGGTTCCCAGTACCCACATCCAATGGCTCATACCATCTGTAACTACAGCTCTAGGGTATCTGATTCACTCTTCTGGCCTCCACCTGCACATGTGTACATGCACATACATATACAGAAGAAAAAAACAGAAAAAGAAAAGTATGGGGCTGGAGAGATGGCTCAGTGGTAAAGATCACTTGCTGCTCCTGGAGAGGACCTGAGTTTGCTTCCCAGCACCCACATGGTGGTCAACAACCATCTATAATTACAGTTCCTGGGAATCCCAGTGCCCTCTTCTAGCCTTTGAGGACTGCATGCACCTGGTGCACATACATACATTTGGGCACACACACATTAAACTAAAATAAATCAGCTGGGTATGTTGGTACACATCTTTTATTTCAGTACTCAGGAAGCAGAGGCAGGGGGGTCTCTGAGTTCAAGGACAGCCTGGTCTACATAGTGAGTTTCAGGACTGCCAGGGCTACATACTGAGATCCTGTCTCCAAAAATATCCTTAAAGAAAAAGAAAAAGAAAAAGTAATCACCAGCTGGGAAGCCATGTGCCCAAAAAACCTGAGGATTGGAGAGTACATGTTTCCAACTGTTACCCAAACAAATTATCACAAACTCAGGGGCTCAGCAACACAGCATTATCTTACAGTTTTGGGGGGCGCTAAGTGACTTCTGGGACTCTAGAGGATAAGCCTCTTTCTTAGCATTTCTAGCTTCTAGGAACCCTCTGCATTCTCTTAGCACCACTCTGACCTCTGCTTCTCTCATCACATCTCCTTTTCTGGGCCTTCTGCCTCCCTTCTTTATCTTAAAAAAACCTGTGTGATTGCATAGAGCCCACTCAGCTAATCCACAGCCTCATCTCAAGAACTGAAATGTACCCATGTCTGCAGTCTCTTTTTGCCTTGTTAAGTGCACATTCCCAGGTTCGAGGAATTCAGACATGGACACATAGGAGGATGTGAGTCATTGTTCTGTCCACCATGGAGGAGTAAAGTGCTCTAGTTCTAAAATGAGGTATGGGAAAATGGGGACTGGAGATAATTATCAGCCTCTTCCATGTCATGTGACTGCATTTTTGTGAGTATTATGGCTGTGGATATATGTTAAAAGTATTAAGTTGTCAGAGCTTGTGAACAGAGCTTGCTCAAGATAGGGTTTTGTTTTCCACTATTTTGTGATTTCCAGGGTTGAAGTATCCAAACGTTTCCAAAAGCAGACCATGTTTTGGGGGTTCACATCCCTTCTCACTAGTGACAATAATAGCTACCTGTTTTGTTTCTTCACATTCCACTTATGAAGGGCTTTTCCAGGTACTGTTCAACTCATGGTTTTCTTGATCGCTAAGGAGCCGCCAGTATCACTCTGATTAAATATGTGGTGTGTATTAAGTTCCTGGAACATAGTCGGGGATGAAATATGTGAAAAATAAACAAAAACCGGATGGGGAGATGGCTCGATAGGTAATGTACTTGCCATGCAAGCATGAGGATCTGGGTTTTGATTTCTAGAACCCACATAAAGCCAGGTGCAGTAGTGTGCCACTATAATTCCAGTGCTCCTATGGAGAGAGGGAAGGTGGGGATAGGTGAATAAGCTCATGGGCCAGCTGGCCTGGCAGTGAACAGGACACCGTATGTCAAACAAGGTAGAAGGCGATAACCAGCCCCTAAGGTTATCCTCTGACCTCCACATGCACACTGTGGCATGCGTGCCTGCACTCACACACACAAATTCACACACTCACACACAGCCCGCCCGTATTATCACAGAGGCCAGAGCCTCATCAGACATCTTGTGCACACAGTAGGTAGAATTATGTAGACTAAACAAACTCCTTTTTGCCCTCCTGTTTGTGTGCTCAGCTGTTTTCTCTCTCTCTGTCTCTCTGTCTCTGTCTCTGTCGCTCTCTCTCTTTCTGGCTTCATGTGAGGGGGGCAGGCAGACGTGCTTGGGAGGGGGATTTTTGGCATGTGGGATGGACCAATTGTGCATCCCCAGATACATTCATAAATTGAGGTCCTAACCCCTAATGTGGTCCTATTTGGAGATGGCGCCTTTGGGAGTTATTTACAGGTTCTTCCACACTCTTTGAGGCAGCTTGATTTAGAAATCTTTACTTTTTTTGTATTGGCATTAATTGCTTCCTTCTGGTACAAGGAGCCAAGTCAGTAATTTGTCACAGTCACATGTACCCATTTATATATATGTTAGGACAAACTGTGGTGATGACTTAGGAGTCCCTAGTAGCCAGCAAGACTCATCTGTCCTTTGTTGTCTCCAGCAGCACCTTCCCACAGCTTCCCTGGGCCCTGCTATCTTTGCCCGATTGCTTTTCTCCTCGCTGTCCTAGGCCCTGTCTTGGGAAATCTTGGCTCTCAGCCTGGAGCTGACAAATTCTTGCTTGGGAGGTGGAAGAGAATAGCACGCTTGACTAAAATAATTCATGCATGCTGCAGTTGCAATTTCACATTCCTGGGGTTTAATAGTTATGAACAGGAAGAAATCACCAATTGGGGAAGAGTTATCTATTTCTGAGGAGGGCTCCTGAGGCATCTTATTTATCTTTGCTTTCCTTGGACTGCCGGAAAAATGGAAGGATCTGATTAGTTTGTAGTCAGACACCATTCCCTCCATTTCTTCCCACTTAGATGCACCCAGAAGCACACAAGACAGATCCCTGCCTAAGGAGAAGACATGTGTTAGTCCAGGAAGCCTCACCAGGGACTTCAAGGATCCCACCAATAATGCTCTGTGAACATTAGTTCTCCCCAGTTGTCAGGGAATAATGACAGCCTTCAAATTCACGTGGGTGTACCTGCATCTGTTGAGTGTCACCTATAGTGGACAGCAAAATGAAAATATTTGCTGGATGAGAGGAAACACCATGAGCTTAAAGCAAGAGTATCATTTCCCTAAAGTAGGGCAGAAATTGGCATAGGACATGTGGTCACCACGGCTCAGTCTTTCCTGCTGCTGGCCCTGTCATATTGTAAGACATATTTACATGCTCGTAAGTCATTTTCTTTCAAAAGACATAAAGAAATGGGCAAAGTGATTAGTGACATATTCCTCCATAGGAGAATTTTGATGTCATGATGGAATTTGTGTTCAGACCACTTGCCCTGTATGTATGGGAATGTTCCCACGGCCCTTGATCAGCCAGTTTCTTTTGTATTGAACTTGCCAAGGAGAGACCCGTCCCTGATTGGCCTCTTGTAGAATGTGTGCCTTGTCATTAGGGCAGCTGGCAGGCTCCCCTGCTTCGTTGTCTCCTCCTAAGTTTCCCTGCCATGGCTCTGCCGCAGAAGAAATCTTCTACTTTATCTTTTTTAGCTGTGGTCAGCTTTCAGGCTTGCCACACTTCCTGCTGCGTCCGTAATGAAGCACATTGGTGTGCCCTGGCCTGTGCAGAGCCGATCTGAGATACAGGAGCCCATGTGCTTATTTCTACAAGACTCTCATCCTGCATTTTAGGGAAGTGCTGCTGACTGCACTCCCCGAAATGAAAGATGTTTTTCTTCTTTCCTCCTCTTCCTGTACTAGAACTTTATCCTGAACCAGTCCCTGCTATTTACACGGAGATTGGCTTCATCTCACTAGGGAGTAATTGCCTAGAAAATGCTCATCTGTCAAAAACATGAAGTTTCCCACATTCAGAATTGGCAGTGGAAACCCCTCTGTCAGCTGGCCGCATACTCAAATGCTCTCTTAACGGCTTAGATTGCAGTGTGATGGTGGGTCTCTTTGGAAGTCTTTTGGATCATCTTGGATGCTGGCTGTCTGTTTTAGTTTATGTCCACTCACTTGGGGATCATCTCACGAATAACAGGCAGCTCAACCTTTGGATGTTCTTATGTTTTGGAGAATGCTAGGAGCCCTGTACTGTTTCACAGGTAACTGAGACTTGCTTAGAGCTTAAGTGGCCCCACTGTCCTGGCATTGGAAATTGTTGCTCTCTATTTTTAGGTCGTCCTTTGTTATCCTTAACTCCTTTGAAGTCCAGGCAGTGGGAATCTGTGAGCGAGACCTTCATCAGGTGGGCATTGTTAAGAGTTTGAGCTTGCCCTCCCAGCTTGTTGGAACAAGAACATACATTTATTGAAGCAGGAGTGCTGGCCTCCATGTGTCCTCCCCTCTAGCCCCACCGTCTATTTAAGGAGGGTTTGTCTCACTGTGGATTTAGGGTCCTCACCCCAAGGAAAGTATGTTGAAAAGAGTTAATTTTAGCTCTTTGTGCGTTTGTGACACCAGCTAACCCAAAGCCAGAACAGTTTGCATAAAAAAACAAAATAAACAAAAAAAACCCCACACAACTTTGAGGCGATCGAAGAGCAACAGTAACACTTGGAACCAGACACTGTGAGCTTCAGTGGGTCTCAAAAGGATGTTGGTGTCATCATCCTTAGTTGCAAAGTGATGTGTTAAACAATAAGAGAGAAGAGGCTTGCCTTCCATTGCTCATTTCATAAGTAATAATCTCATTTTACTATCCCCGTTCTTGCCCACCTTCGGTTACAGAAATAACTCTGAGTGGGTTTTCTTTTTAAAGATCTGTGTCAGGCACATACCTCATAAAAATGGTACAAGCAAAGTGTTCTATTTAGAATCTGCCCTGTGACATAAAACCACGTGTTTTCAGTCATTGGACACTAGTTCTTTGGACTTGACTGCTAAGGGAACGGAGATCAACTGATAACAGCAACTAGCATGGAGCTGAGGCTTCAGGCAACACAACACAAAAGTTCTGTGGACTTTGTATAGATAGATTTACTTAAGACTCGCTTATTCATCAGACTTCAAACAAGCAGCTACAGTATTTAATAACCAGGTGTACGTATTTCCTGTTGCTGCCCTAACAAATTACCACAGAATCAGTGGGTTAAAACAATGCAAGTGTACTGTCTCCCAGTTCTGTAGAAGTCTGAGGTGGCTTTCATGCGGTTAGAAGCAAAATACCAACCCAGCTGTATTCCTCACTGGAAACTAGTGAAAGAAATCTTCCCTTGTTTATTTTCCCCAGTTTCTAGAGGCTGCCTATCTTCCTTGGCTCATACTCCCTTTTTAAGTCTTCCAAGCAGGCAACTTTTGTAACATCTCACCACTCTGACCTCTTTCAGTGGCTACTGTGTCCATCTGGAGAGTCCAGACTAGTAGCCCCGTTTGAATGTCAGCTGGTTAGCAACCTTAGTTCCAGTCTGTCAGATATTCACAGATCCCTGGAATTTGGGTGTGGGCATTGTTGTGGGTGCACTATTCTGTCTGCTGTAGCAGGGACTTTGTTTTTCTAGATGGTCATATAAGGTAGGGCCAAAAGGGTGGTGGTTGGTACCAGTCTGCATGGAGGATAGCTTCTCTGTCTGCTGCCTTTCATGAAATCCAGGAGGTTTTTTTGACTATTGGCCCGTGAGGTTGAGCAGACATCTTGGTTTTCTGAAGGGCCATCCTGGAGTTCTGCTGACCCCAGCTAGGACTTGCACGCCTCCTGCTGCTGCCTGGTGGTGGGATGATGTTGAACGGGAGCACTGGAGGCAGGCTGACGGGTCACAGCTGGGCTGGCCAGCCAGCGGGGAAGGAAGAAGCAGGAGGATGAGGACAGGAAATAGCAGACAAGTCTGCCCCTTGGGAGAAAGAAAATAGAAGATAGGGTTGACTACATCTGACCTAAAGAAAATCAAAGGGAGGGTCTTTTTGTTTCATGCTTCGGGATTGGTTCCTCTGTTGAGGCAAAGTAGAGACTCTAGGCTGAAGAAATTTGGTCGCTTTTTGGGTATCTGTTGTACATTTGTCACTAAAAGCCTGGGCTTGTGTCCTGCAGTGGGGGAGGGTAAGGAGGTTGGGGAGAGCAGCAGCCCAGCTGGTAACCATGTCCCAGGAGGGCTCCGCTCTGGGGAATGCAAACAGATCCCACATAGGCTCACAGAGCCTTAGCCCTGTTCTCTGAATCCTAAGACCTAATCTGCTGTGAACTGACCTAGCCGATTTGCTGGTTTGGCTTTTGAAGAATGTCACCTTCTTTTGAGATATAGTGGATGGGAACTTTGTGGGTCATTTCCCACAGTCCTATAAGGTGAGGGCATTCCTTCCAGTCCTGACAGGTGTTAGCCAGCAGGCACAGGGAGAGCCCTGTAGCCTGTTCTGGAAGCTCAGTCCCCTGTTGCAGAGACTTTCAAGTCAGGTGTGGCATTACTCATGAACTCTGACACAATCCTCGGCCTGTTTTCTGAAGGGGACAGTCTGCTCATCTTTCTAGATTCCTCTCTCTGGTTCTTGTACACCTAGAGTAGGGGATGCAGCTTGTATTTTCACCAGTCCATGGATAACAGAGTCATTACTCATGTTGATCGTGGCAATTCATCAGTTCTGGGGCAAATGGACTCTGATGAGTCTTTCACATGCTGACCCAGCATTCCTGGGGGTATTTGTTTCTGAGTTGAGTACTTCAAGTGTGAACTGACCATCTTCAGGATAAGAATGAAAGATAATTAACAGATTATTGTATATTACAATGCCTGTTTTTTAAAGCATGAATTGATTTTTAAAACTTTGAAAGATTTTATTTTGAACAAACTTGGGACTTACAGAAAAGATGCAGAAGTGATGTTAAAGAGTTGTCACAAGTCTCTCACCAGTTTCCGCTAATGTTAACTAACGTCTTGCATAGTGATGATACTATTATTAGAACTAGGAAACCAACATTGGCATAATACTATTTACTATATTGAAAGGATTATGTAGCATCATCAGTTTTTCCACTAAGGTCGTTGAAAAATTGTTGTTCCAGGATCCTGTCCAGCATCTCGTGTCTCATTTTGCAGTTATTCCACTCTGGGTTCCCTCTGTCTGTGACAGTTCCTCCATCTTTCTCTTCTCTCTCTCTCTCTCTCTCTCTCTCTCTCTCTCTAACTTTTGAAGAGTTTTGATCTGTTGTTTTGTTGAGTGTTCTTCTAATTGGGTTTTCTCATGATTGGACTCAGGTGATACTTTTTAAATAAAAACTTATGGTAAAATCTATATAACATAAAACTTATTACAATAACCTTAGCTATTTTGAAATGAACAGTTTGATGGCATCAAGTACATTCACAAGATATGCCATAACTATTCCCAGAACTATTTTATCACCCCAAGCAGAAGCCCTGGATTCATTAAGCAGTTATTGTCCATATAGCCGTATCGTTTGGCCTGTGGTCACTGTCATTCTACTTTCTGATCTATGACTTTAGTCTAGTGTGGGTTCTTCATGTAGGTAGAATCAGACCATGTGGTTCTGTGTCTGGCTTCTTTCACTTAGCTTTCAAGGGTCAACCATTTTGTAATGTTGCAGGACTTAGTTCCTGATTCTTGGTACCGTGGATTGAACTCAGAGCCTCATACATGTGCTCTACCCCTGAACTACATCCCCCAGCCTTTTGTTTTCCCCTGAGACAAAGACTTGCTAAGATGCTCAAGCTGTTATTGAACTTCTGATCCTCCTGCCTCAGCCTCTGGAGCTGCTGGATTACAGCATGTGCCACCAGTGCCCTGGGACTTACTTTTATTTTTCCAAGCTGAATAATGGCCCATTAGACAGTTAGATGCCATTTTGTTTATCTGTTTCTTGACAAGGAGGAATTTCGTTGTTTCCTCTTTTTGACTGTTATCAATAGTGCTGCACTGAACAGAATATATATGTCATTGGGTCACATTTTCAAAAGGAACTTGGAGAAGCTGCACAGGATTTAGTTTGGAAAGGCAGGAAAAGGAAGTATCCCGTTTTCCTGTCCCTGACTGAGCCTTCCAAGAGAAGACAAAGAGATTGTACTAGATGGAGAAGGAGGATTCAGAGCCAGGTGTTTGGCTGCCGAGGGGCAGGAGTAGAGAGGAAGCCCACCCTGTCGGGCTTGTTCCAACCACTGCCTCTTGAGGAAGGCCCAAAAGGGGCAAAACAACTCCCCTGTCAGAGCCAGGGAACCACCAGGAGAACATTCAAGACCACAGTCCACTGCAGCAAAGGCAGCCATTCAGTCACGCCCTTGCCCAGGCAGGAGAGAACAGGCATCTGTTGGGTTGGAAATCAAGATACTTAGCGTCTTCTCCTAGTGTTTCACATATCCTTGTGACTATGTTCTGAGCCTGGTGTGTTGGTGCACACCTTTTATCCCAGCACTCTGGAGGTGGAGGCAGTGGATCCAGACTAGCCTGATCTACATTTCAATTTCCAGGCCAGATGGGCCTACATAGGGAGAACTTGTCTCAAAAAAAGTGTATATTATACATTGTGTGTCCCCTGTATCTCAGCATTTACAAAGTAGAGGCATGAGAATTGTAAGTTAAGTGTCATTCTGGACTACATAGTGAGACCATCTGAAAGAACAAAACAAACAACAGCAACAAAAAGCCAGCCTACACGTATTTTACACGCTACCCAGATAAACACACACACACACACACACACACACACACACACACACACTCACATCTTTAGTTATACTTGAAATATTTATTTTACCACAGACATTTGAGGCACTCTGATATTGTCTATTCAGTTCTATTCCATTAGAAAAAAAATGCCTCTTGTGACCTTGCTTGCCCTCAGCCTGAAAACATTGTTCTGCACAAAGCCTTGTGTGCGAAGTTCTTTCTGCTCATTATTTTTCTTTCTGTCTTGAGTTTTCATTCTTCTCCTTGTAAAAAAAAATATAAACCATGTCATGAATACATTTCCTCTTCTGTTTTGACTGTCAGGAAACCAAAACCAGGTTGGCATAGTCAAGTTGTGGGTCTCTATGTAATGCCCATACATTGTATAAATGGTTACCTTAACGTTCCCTAACTCTTGATTTTCTTGCTTTATTTTCCTAGTGCTAATTACTTGTATGCTTTTGTTTGCTGCAGGAGGTTTTGGGAGCTGCCACAAATCTATGTGGAATGCAATGATTAAGTATAGAAGAAATCTTTGAGAACTTTTCATTGAGATTGAGATAAATTATGAAGTCAAGTTTACATGCATACCAAAATACATTTGATCTTTTTGGAGGCAAGGTCTAGACTGTGATTTTCCCTGAGATCTATGATCCTGTGATTTCAATTTTGCTTTTGGCTTTTTTTTTTCTTGTTGTTGTTTTGTTTGAGATAGGGTCTGTAGATCTTTGTACACTGGCCTAGAATTCACTGTGCAGCCCAAGCTGGTCTCAGACTGTGGTGCTGTTCCTATCTCAGCCTCCCAAATGCCAGGATCACAGGCATGTACTACAATTCCTAGCTGTTCTGATTTTGTTTTGCCGATCTTTGTTTTGGATTATTTAGAAAATACCCCTTTACAAAAAGAAACTTGCCATCGTTACAAAGGTAGAGTTTGAGAAACTTGGAATTAGTGTAGACTGGAGATGTCATTTTATCATTAAATAAGGCTATTTCCCCTTGCATTTGCAATTCCTAGAATTTCATTGTTGATGCAGACTTTTTTGGAGACAGGGTCTCATGTAGCCCAGGCTTGCCTCAAGTTGCTGTGTATCAGGAATTGACCTTGAATTTCCAATCTTCCTGCTTCTACTTCCTAAAAGTCTTGCTATGTAGCGCAGGCTGACCTTGAACTTGACATCTTCTTGCTTCTGCCTTCCATGTAGCTGGGATTATAGGCAAGTTTCACTGTACTCAGCTTTATGTAGACATTTTATTTTAATTTTCTTACTAGCATATTCCAATTATATAATGCATAATAAGTTTCATTATGGCATTTCCACACATATATAATGTATTTTTATCATAATCACTTCTCATTACCTTTCCTGTCCTCCCTCTTGCTCCAGCTGATGCCCCTTTTCTTCCCACATAGTCTCTTTACTCTTTTCCAGTATGTATTTATTTATTTACTTTTGATGACCCAGTGAGTTTTATTAGGGTTTCCTACAGGGACCAGAAGCATGGGCTCCTTAGCACTGGCTACACCACTGTAGAAAATGTCTCTTCTCTCAGCAATTATGAACATCCTAGAGATATTCAGGAAGGAGTGGGGCCTCAAGTGCTCTTCTCCATAGTTACCATTATCTGCCTGTAGGTCCTCAGAGATGTTCTGCCTCATGGGCCTTGTGTCCCCACATGACTGGTTGTTAAGAGGCCCAATCTTGCACAGATCTTGTGCTGATAATCACAACTGCTGCAAGATCAAGAGTGCAGTGGTGATGTCATATTCCAAAGACAGTGTCTGTCTACCTTACTGCTCTCTGTCCGCCTACTCTTATATTCTTTCCACTCTGTCTTCACTAAAGTTCCCTGAGTCTTGGAGGGGGTGGTATTGAAGTCTGTTCTGTGGCTGAGCATTCAATAGCTCCTTGTTCTCAGTACTTTCACCAGTTATGAGTCTGTAGTTACTGTTGCCTATTGCAAAAAAGAGATTCTCTGATTATAGCTGGTAGTAGTACTAATCTATGGGTATAAGTCTTAACATAATTATTTGGAGTGTATGTAATTTTATGGGCATATAATATCCACTCAGGAAAAAAAATAGCAGTGACTTCTCCACTAGGGCTTATGAGCTCCATAGTCACAGGGTTTTGATGAGATTTACAGTGGCATGGGCCTCGCAGCCAATCAGACAGCAGTTGGTTTCCTCTGCTACTGACTTGCCACTTTATGCAGACACTTTATTTTTTTATTTATTTTTATTTATATTTATTATTTTATTTTATGTGTATGACTGTATTGTTTACTTGTATGTGAGTGCACTTGTGTTATGCAATGACTGAAGAGGTCGGAAGAGGGTGTGAGATACCCTGGGACTGAAGTTACAAATGGTTGTTAGCCGCAGTGTGGGTGCTGGAAAGCGAACCTGGGTCCTCTGCAAGAGCAGCCAGTGCTCCTCACCACTGAGCCATCTCTCCAGCCCTCATGTGGACCTTTTAACTCATCCCAGGGATTGATTGTCCCCCTACCTTGAACACACGTGTGTGTGTGTGTGTGTGTGTGTGTGTGTTTCTGTCTATGTACATGTATGCTAGGGGTAGAATACAGGGCCTCTAGCATATTATATACATGTTCTACTACTGAGCTACAACCCTGCCCCCAGGAATGTTCATTCACCAAGCACCCTGCTCCTTTTCCTCTGCCTCAGTTCAAGTGGCCTTCCTTGTACTTGGTTCACTGCATTTGCTATTTTATTTTTTTATTTTTTTAATTCTACTTCCTTCAGTCTCTGCCCTGAGTCCTTCTGCCATAGGCATTTTCAGAGAACACTCATTCCTGATTGTATTTCCCTTCGGCTCCCAAACCCACAGTCACTCCTCAGGCTGCTCAACAATGTATTCTCTTGAGTTAGCATCAAGGCTAGAGCCCACCTTGCCTATCATTTAGGGCACCCGGGCTTCCACTGTACCTCCTACAGATTAGACGGCTGTAAGGGAGAATGAAATGGAAATGCCATCTGAAGCAGGAGAGCCTTTAAAAAACTTTAAATTACATGTATTTATTTAGTTTTGTGTACGTATGAATGTATGTATGTATTTATATGTGTGTGTGTGCACGCACAGCTATGTGCCATTGTGTGCATACAGAGGTCAGAGGACAACTTGTAGGAGTTGGTTCTCTTCTTCCACTATGTGAGTTCTGGGGATTAAATTCAGGTCCTCATGTTTGGTGGCAAGCACCTTTACCCAGTGAGCCATCTTAGCAACCCAGGAGAGTCTTCAAAAATTTTTAAAGATTTTCTTTTATTTAAAATTTTTACAATTAATTTAAAAATTTTATGTGTACAAGTGTTTTGCCTGCATGCATGTAGGTATACCACGTGTGTGCAATACCTGTAGAGGCCAGAAGAGGGCAATAGATCCCCTGGCACTGGAGTTACTGATGGTTGTTAGCCACCATGTGGCTCCTGGATTCTCTGCAAGAACAGTGCTCTGCTGAGCCATCTCTCTAGCCCTATCTTTAATTTTTAAATTATGTGTGTATGTATGTGTCTGTGTGTGGGTTTGGGCACATGAGTGCAATGCCCTAGAAGGTCAGAAGGCATTGGATCTTCCAGCACTGGAGTTACAGGTGGTTGTGAGCCAATATTGGTGCTGGGAATTGAACTCTGGTCCTCTGTGAGAGCAGCACACACTCTTAGCTGTCCACCCTCCTAGGAGAGCCTTTTGAGAATTGATTTAGATAAGGGAATATGAGTTTAGAATTATAATACTTTTTAACCAAGCAAAGAAACAGCAACAGCAAAAAATTAACGCTGAGGGAAAAGAAATCTGCAACAGAAAGAAGCATACTCCTATTTTACAATGTGGCTAGGTCTTCATTTAGGTTTATGCAGTCATTATGGTATCGAAACACTTGTATTACATTCTGAGGACATCTAGAGATAAGTACCACCACAGATTGGGTGGCTTAAACAACAGAAGTTTGTTGTTTCTCAGTTCTGTAGGTTCGAAGTTCAAGGGGGCAAAGTCTTGGTTGAAGTGCTTCCTTCTGGGATCTGTGAGGAAGGTTCTGTTGCAGGCCTTTATTCTTGGTGGATAGCTGTCTTGGTGCATTGTTTTCCCTATATATTTGCTTCTAAGTGTAGATTTTTCTTTTGTTTGTTTGTATGTCGTATATGTATGTGTTTGATGTGTTTGTGCACTTGTGCATGTGGGTGCGAATGTGTGGAGGCCAGAGGTCAATATCAAGTATCTTCATCAGTCACACTCCATTTTATTTTTTGGTACAGAGTCTCTTGCTGGTCTAGGAGATCATCGATTTTGTTAAGCTGGCTATCCAATAAACTTCAGGGGTCCACCTGTCTCTACCTACTGAGCTCTGGGATTACAGATGTGTGCTGCCATGCCTGGCTCTTATGTGGTTGCTAGGTATCCAGATTCAGATCCCACGCTTATTTGGCAAGACTCAGCTGCCTTCCCGGCCTCAACTTTCCTTCCTTCCTCTCCCCCCCCACTCTCTCGCTCTCTGTCTCTCTCTCTCTCTCTCTTTCTTCTTTTTTAAAAGACCTGTTGTATAAGATGAGGGCCTGCCATAAGACCTCATTTTAACTAACTGTACTTGCAGCAACCCTGTTTCCCAGTATGGCCACATTCTGAGTTACTAGGGGTTAAGGCACATGAATTTGTGGAGGCAATTCAGTCCATAATAACATCTAATACTTATCTGACCAAAACTATGACAGAACCATACTGGGGGAATAGGAATGGATGGGTAGTGAGCAAGGATGTGTAGAGTTTGGGGGAGGAGCAGACTTCATCTTCCATGTGGGCAAAGTAGGAAAAATGCTGGAGAACGATATGAAGGTTACATAATGTTTGTACCTTTGTAGAGACAACATGGCATCAGATACCAAATAGTTCAATGAAAGAGATTTAGGCAGATTGCTCAGGGAAGGAACAGTTGGGAGAGTGGAAGAATGCTCTTTCCCTTGATAGACCTTCACAGCTAGTTGATAGTGTAAGTGGCTGGCAGGGGACTTGGGTGACATGGACCCACATTGTCTGCCCTGCTTGCATGGAGCCACTTTTGCCTTCATTTGAGGTGAGACAAGGAAGTGGGGACTTCTCTTGCTATTAAAAGCCTCTACAGACAGGAAGCAAAGCCTTGGGCTTTCTGGGACCTATGAGTGTTTCACTCTGTGAAGGAACCTAATAGTTACTTTATATCTCCTTCTACTGGATCTACTTTAGCACAGTAAGATTTTTTTTGTGTGTGGGAAATGGTGACAGTGTAGTTTATTACGTTTTTGAAATTCTTCAAATTCTTGCCTGTGTTATAGTTATTGATTTAGAAGCATATAAGAACTGTTACTAATCCACTCTGAAGTTGATTTCATTTTGGTTACAGGTCATTGCTTCATGTCTGCTTCTGTGAGGAGCAGTGGCCATAGATTTTTCTCTCCTTTTTCCCTTCTTTCTGTGTAAGCCCCCCTCTCCCTCTGTGTTCCTGGGATGTGGTGGGGGGAAACGCTGCCTGTCAGCATGGGGGAAAACACTGCCTGTCAGCAGTGGGTGCTTCTGTCTGCAGAAAGCTTGGATTCTTCATTCTGATGGTAATCACTTGTGGAATGTGTCCATCTTGTTAACTAGCTGGTGAAATGAATGTATTAGTCAGTGTATGGAAATAATTGGGAGAAAAATATCTGGCAAAAAAGTAGACCAGGTTGGGCTGGCAAGATGGCTCAGTGGTTAAGAACACTGACTGTTCTTGCAGAAGACTTGAATTTGATTCCCAGCACCCTCATGGCAGCTAACAACCATCTGTAACTCTGATTCCAGGGGAATTCGACACCCTCTTTTGATCTCTGCGGTCATTGCAGGACTCACATGCTCTTAAATACATGCAGACAATATACTCATATACAGAAAATAAATAAATACATAAAATGAAAAAATTAAGAGCAGACCAGGAAAAGTGACTTATGGCACACAGTCCAATTAAATTAGTAGTGGTTAGTAGATGGGAATGTCTGCACCATCAGTGTGCATACTAAAATGCCAAAAAGGAGTTCAGTTGCAAGATATGGCATAGCATTCAACATTTACACAAATGTTTATTCTCTTTGTTTATAGTCTCTATATACATGTATGTGGATATATATGTATGTTTTCCTTTTGTGACCACCACTATACTAGTAGGTAGTAAAAGGTAATGGAAATGTATGATACTTGGTTCCCCCTTTTGTTTGAAAAAAAAGTAATTCAAATAGGATTTTTAATAGTATATACAGAGACTATAAGCAGTAATAAAAGAGTTACTGGTCTAAGTTGGGGCTTGCGGAATTTAGCCTAAAGGCCAAATCTGACCTGCTGATTATTTTTGTAAATAAAGTTTTATTGGAGCACAGCATGCTCATTTGTTTATGTTTATTGTCTGTGGCCACCTATTGCTGTAATAACAGTTGAATGGTGCATTAGAACATAGGGCCCACAAAACCTAAACTATTTTCTATTTGGCTTTTTAGGAAAAAAATGCCAACTTAGACCAACTCCTTGTCTAATATGATGATTCTTAAGTTTCACAAGGCATTGTATGATATGTAGAGGTGATTGAGTTAATCTCTAGTTAGTAAATCAGAGACTGGAATGATGGGTGACCTAAGAAGGGCTTTGACTTTGAATGTGAGGATAGAGGGCATTTTACAATATAAGGACTAAGGAACCAGATTTATTGGATGGGACAGTAGGGCACAGGGACCATTACACAGACTACTGTCCGCTGCTAGCCTCCCATGCCTTCCACTTACCTTTTACCTCTCACCTACTCTTTTTTTTCTTTTTTAAAGGAACACACACATATACATACACACACACACACACACACACACACACACACACACACACACGGAATATGCAAAAGGAAATTCTATAGTACATTTGTCCTAAGCTTATTCCAAACACTTTTCTCCAGAGCCTTCTTTTACTCTCTTGTCACACTTAACTCTCTGATCAGTTGACCTTGATTCCTATGCAAGAGAAGTGCATAGGAATGTGTGGTTTCCCTCATCTTCATGCTTTTTTATCACTGTTATAACAGTGAGCTCTTGTTACTCGGTGTCAGAAGAGGAGCTATCTTTCCTTCTGTCTCAGACCTTTTCTGACTTGTCCTCAGTGATGCTCCCCAACTCATATTCCTGTTGTCCAGAGTGATGTCCTGCCCCTGAGACTCTTAATACATATCCTCATTGGATCAAACTACCACTATGTTTAAGAAAACATCAGCCAACAATATATAAGGATGTCAGACTTGCTTTGGCCTGGTTTCATATTGGGACCACTACATATATTCTTATGTGCACTTTGGTATCTTTTTGGGGTTTTTTGTTTGTTTGTTTTTTGAGACAGAGTCTCGCTATGTAACCCTGGCTGGCTTGAAATTTGCTGTGTAGGTCAGGCTGGCCTTGAACTACACAGATCACCATGCCTCTGCCTCGCAAATGCTGGGATTAAAGGCATGCACCACCACACATGGCTATCTTTGTGTTTTTATCTATGTGGCCACAAGTATTGGGAACACATGTCTCAGAAAATCTTTATTAACTGCAAAGTATATGAGTAGAATGTCACGGAAGAAGACAGGCTTTGAATCAATCTCTCTCTCTCTCTCTCTCTCTCTCTCTCTCTCTCTCTCTCAGTATCTTGCAAGTTAATAAAATCTCATCTTTGATCCAGATATGCTGGAATGTGCCTATAATCCTAGTACTCAGGGTTAAGCTAGGATGATTGTGAGTTTGAGGCCAGCCTGGGCTACATAGTGAATTTGAGGCCAGATTTGGGATATATAATGAGATCCCCATCTCAAAACGCCCAAACTACCAACCAGTCAGCCAACCAACCAACCAACCAAAAAACAAACCAAATCAAACAAAACCCCCTAATTCCACAACAGTGTCTTTCTTTTTAGGTGTACACAGCATGGCTGCCCAAATCACTTGTGAAATAGTGATTATATCAGCTAGAGTTATGCAAGCTTTAAGATTTTTCATCTGTTAAGGTCAGTGGAGAACACTACTCTTCTCCATGAATATTTAGAATATTTTAACAACTTGAAATACTTCACCATGTGTTTTGTAAAGATAAAGACTTTTCAAAACCATAGTCAGTAATCATAGTAGTATTTTATAGCCACAACAGCTACCAACATTTATTTATTATCAGGCAACCAGTTCAGAAATTCAGTCATACATATAGTTAAAAATATGTAGGAAGGGATTTGTTTGAAACTGGCATTGGAAGGGCTATGTCTTGCAGTTGCTTGGTTGTCATACTACACCACAGCACCCATTACATGGGTGATCACAGTGTGAACTCAGGCCCTCATGTTTGCATAGCGAGCACTTTACCTACCAAATCCTTTTCTTAGTCCCTCTTTGATGTCTTTCCTGTTGTATTGGCATGACAGCATGGTCCAGGTTTACTGTCTTTATTGCTCCTGACCTGAAATCAGTCATTCTGACTGCCAGGCTTCCTTTTAGTGAGAAACAGTCTTTAGAAATTTAAATTGTAAATTCTCTGGAAAAAAAAATGTACACGTTACTCTTCTTAGATCATCTTTCTAGAAATCTTTGATGTGGTACACTGATCTTTTATCTAGTTTTATTAGCCTGTGCTTCAGTTTTGGAAATGGTTTAAAAATGTTAAACTCCAGTCTGCTTTCTTTAAATCTTACTCTATTTGTATAACTTTAAATGACAACATATAATGAAAAGAACAATGTTGGGTTTTGACCTCATTTCTGTTTTGTGCTATTCGGGGTCCATGCATACTTATTAAGTGATTTTCTGACACATTGATTTAAATCTTTACAATGGAGTCATTTAAGAAGACATGTATGATGTGGCTGGAGTTATGACTAAGTAGTTAGGAGCACTGACTGCTCTTACAAAGGACCCAGATTAGATTCCCAGCATCCACATGGCAGAAACAACCATTTGTAACTTCAGTTCCCATACTTCATACCCTCTTCTGGCCTCCATGGGTCTTTTATGACATGGGTGCACTCAAAACACTCCTTGCAGGCAGAACACTCCTACACATAAAAAACTAAAAAGAAAGACATACTTGAAATAGATACTTGAATACCAATTTTTAGTTCAAATTCTTATTCAAATATTAAAACCGTTAATCAGAATTACTTCCAAACTGGAAGTAGTCACTATGATAATAAACTCACAATTACTACGCAGCATCATTGTTGAAACTTATCATGAACTATCCATCGTATCCTTCCTTGGAACTGTCCCATGATAGTGTTGTGAACATGCTATATGTTATCTTTGAATAAGATGTTGGGGAGCTCAGAGTAGCTATGCTTATGACAGTTTGCATTTCTAGGCCGCTTTGAGGAGCCACTGTTTTACAATTATCATCTGCTTTTGCCTTGGCTCAGATTTCATTTTCTTAGATTCGCAGCTTTTTATCAAATTCATCCTTGGCGTTTCTCTTCACTCAACAGAAAGCATTTCGTCAGTGCCTAATGAGACCAAGCACGTTGCTTTGGCTTTGGGAGGCCCACACGATTCAAATTTTGGGTGTGCATGTGTGTGTGTGTGTGTGTGTGTGTGTGTGTGTGTGTGTGTATGTGTAGACCAGAGAATAGCCTTGGGTGTCATTCATCAGGTGCCATTCAACTGTGTCCCCCCCACTTTTTTGAGACAGTTCACTGGCATGGAACTTACCAAGCAGGCTAGCTGACTGGCCAGCAGCCCCGGGTCCACTTGTCTTCACCTTTCCAGTGCTGAGATTACAAGCACACAGCACCGTCTTGGCTTTTGTATGTGGGTTCTGGGGCTGAAACCAGAGCCTCATGCTTCACTCACTGAGCTATCTTCCCAGTCTCCACAAACTTTAGTCTTACATGCCTTTTCTGCTTTCCTGAAGTCCTGTGAGCAGAATTCCACAACTGTAACAGAACTCTTCCAATTAGGGTGGGGATGTAAATGAAACCTGGAAAGTTTCATTAAATCTGCTAGAGGAAGGCGAAGAAGGCTCACTGCGTTTTCCTCTCACCTTACTGTCTACTTTCTCTGACTAGACAGTTCATTTTTGTTGACACAGGCCATTCAGTGACTCAACTCTTGCCCCCATTTCCAGTGCCCCTGTCAAACACGGTTGGCTGTTGAATTGCTCTTAACATCTTTCCTTTTGACCTGGACTTTGCCTCTTGCCGCCAATTCAGCTTTACTACCCAGAAGCTTGCATGTCCACATATAAAGCTACTTTCCCATCCTCTTTGCACTGTCTTCCAGAAAAGCAAGAGTCACATTCTGTTGTTACATCCTTACAGAATAAGTTCACTGTTAGGCTCTATAAATTTATTTGGAATCAAATAGTTAAAGCAACCCTTTTAGATATATTAACTACAGGCAAATACATTTCAATCACCTTTAATATCTGTTGAATAAAATAATATAGTTTCATGAAACTATAGGATGTTGAGGTGGAGGAAGCAGTGTTTTCTCTTTTTTGCATAATCTATAATTAAATTTATATAATATAGTCACTTGGCTCTTCCTATGTTCTAAAGTTTTTCATACTCCAGTTGGTCCCAAACCTTTAGGCTCTTTTTACTGGAAAAGATAACATCACTTCCTAATCAGGCACCTGTCTTTGGCTCTCCGTGGAGCATGGGAATCAGGGTGTCAGTATAAAATTTGGAAAATCAATGTCCCTCGAACTCATTTTATTACTTAAAACAATTGAACACTTATATAAAACAACGTTCCTGTGCATTCTTTCTTCTACTTGAGTAAAAAGACCATGTCTTCTTTAAAAGTCTAAACTGTTTTGACTAAACCAACTTTTTATTAAATTGGTTTTCTAAGAGGCTATTTATTTACCCCTCCATGACTTTTTTAGAGAACATTTTCTATATCAGCTTACCTAGAATAAATTGTCTTTATTCTGTGTTATCATTTTAATCTGCAAACTCATCTGCACCCATTTTCTGTGCTTTCTTTTTCACTTAAAAAGGAGTTTTCTGGCCAAGTTACTTTTACCAAGTCTATCTAATGCATCTCTAGAAAGAACAGTAGTGCTAGGTTTCCAAGGGTTACTTTGAGCTGTGAATGGTTGGTAACACATTTTTTTTCCTGTGTCCCATTGGGTGTGTTGGGGAGCCTCTAGCCCCAGAATACAGGCTGAAAAATACCGGAATATCAGCTACAAGATAGCAGAGGCCTCCAGGCTTGTGAGCTCTTTCTTGTCCACACCCTGCCTTGCAACATATGCTGATCTTTGATTAGACACACCTGTGCTGTTGGGGGCACTAGTCAAGGTAGAGGTGGGTTGGAATTGAAGCTGCTTGCAGTATCACTTGACAGGCTTGGGCTAGTCTGTCATACATATTTTGTGGTCAACTTTCTCTTGTCTTCAAGTCAAGTAATAGCTTACATTTGTAACAACATCTCTTCATGCTGAATGAGAAGGTATGGTTTGGAATTCATGCTCTCAGGACACTCCTGGTGTTGAGAAGTTGGACTCGAACAGCAACATTTACTGAGTACTTGCTATGGGCAAGGAGGGGGTCATGCTCCTATCTTGTAAGGGCTGTCAATGGGTAGGCAGTGGGGGCACGGCATGTGCAGAGAAACCCTCACAGCTGTCATTATTGGACCAGCATTTGTATACAGGAGTTGTCAGGTGTCACCCATTATCCTTGGCCCAGACCCTCTTTCATCTTAAACACAAAGAAAGTGGACTCAAACAAGGTGCCTTGCCTCACGCCACACACATTACATATTTGCTAATATGCAAACTGGGCTTCACTTTCAGGCCTACCATGTCATACACCTCATGTCTTCTGCAAAGATGCTTAGAGGTGACAAAGAGGGGAGAGATGGCTTGGAGGCCAGGGTTCCTTGGGCAGGCCTTCAACCAGTGAGTGACAAGAGTGTGTAAGTCAGATGGTGGTGGGCCTTTCTTTCCTCTAATAGTTGAGTTTGTCTTTTCTCTTGTCTGATCTCTTCTCCCTTTCTCTACTGATATGCAGTTAGTCCTTTTGAGTTGCTTCTCGGTCCACAGCAGATCTTGCTGCACCCTGCAGGAAGCTAGCCCAACCAATGCTCTGTTCCTCTTGCTTAGGGAGAGCTCACCCCCAGAGAGCTCTTTGTCATTGGTCCGTTTTCTGAGCCTGTCTTTCTAGAGAAATTGCTTTTCATTTTCTATCAGTCACACCTTGAAGATTATGCCTTTAATGGTTTGGTGTCCCTTACTGGTGTGCTTGTGAAGACAGTAACAGGAAAACGTGGCTGAAGTGCAGATCAGCTTTGTTGTGCGTGGAGATTCCCACAGGTCCCTTGAGCAGGTTCCCAAAGTCCTAATGCAGACACTGATGAGAAAGCCCTGTTTGGTGAGAACTTGGACTTCCACAGGGAGGAGTACCATTCTTAAAAAGTTGATGCATGAGTCTGAGACCAATTTTCTCTTAACTGAAGAAGGAAACTTATTTATGGGAAGGCTTTGGAGTGGTTTATTGAGTAGAAGGAGAATCTGGATCATTATGTCTGGGAAAAATGGCAACAGGGCAGCCCTGAGGATCTCTGCTGCTTCCAGAAGCTCTGGTTTGGGATCTGCTCCAGACAATGCTAATTATTGTGACATTACTCATGGTCAGTTGGATTCTGTACCCATTCATGGGCTGGCAGAGCATTGACTGTGTTGACTGGCATTCTCATCAGATTATATCTCCAAATGGCTTTCCTCCGTGTATGGGGAATGGTCACTCCCTGGGGCACAAACACTGTCAACCACCTTGATGAGAAAATCTCTATAGTTACACGTTTCTAAAATAGGTCACATAGTGTTTCCATGTTTATCTTTCAAAGATAAATTGAGGTCTAAAATTTCACATATGTAAATGTATACTGTAATGAGTACTTAGTAAATTTATAGCATTGTGCAACTCTTAACCATAGTTTAATATTAAGATATTTCCATCACCCAGGAAGATCTTGCATACTCATTTGTAAATACTTCACCCCCGTGGCCCCAGACAAGCTCTCATCTATTTTCTGTCTCTTTAGATTTGAGCATGTTTTATATGTTCCCGACTGATGTAACTTCTGGAAGCTCTGCTCTGTGGGGGAGGACAAGGAAGAAACCCTTTTAGTGGTGTCCAAGTCTGTATCCTGCTGGTCTCAATCATTTCTGCTGTTTGGCTGAGATCTTCCCTTCTGTCCTGAGAACTGTCATTTGTGAGCTTGGCGTCCTAGCATTGACACCACCATTATTTATTGCTCACTCACTTTTATTTATTGGTAAGCCTCAGTTATGGAAGCCTCAGTTCTTCACCTATAAAATTAGGAAAATGATTGACAAGATAATATCTAATGTTATCCACAATCAGCAATTGTGACCTTTTTCTCATGAAATCTTTTCTGGTGAAAAATTATTTCTTCATTTTTCTATGCTATCTTCAGACAGAGGACTGAACACATTAAAATTAAAGAATGGAGTCATCAGAATTCACATGATGAAAAGCCGCGTGTGACATTTCTACTTCTAAAATGATTAAAGCTTAAAGCTACAATGAGACTTTGTAACATCATGAGTATGTGTATAGAACAGAGGAAATTAATTGGAAACTTCCATCCTCCTTCATGCTCTCTGATTTATTCAAATATTTATTGAGTCAGATAGGGTGCTAGGTGGGAGAGACAGCATCCTGGGAAAGATAAGGGCTTTCCCCAGATGGAGCTTTCAGGCTGGTTGGGGTAAGGCAACATGAAATAGCAACTCTGTGTGAGCTAGGCTAAGAGAAAGGAAGTAAGTACAGGGCGCAAAGCCAGGCCCCCCACAGCCTGCCACCCCCAGCGGGGCCTCTGTGTTGCCACTCTAAGAAGTCAGCTTTGAGTAGCTAGCAGCTTGGCCTCTGACTTAGCCAACCCAACAGTTCAAAAACCACCCATTTCATCTTTTGGGGGAAGACATTCACCAAGTTTGAAGGCAGATAGGGAAGGTTGAAATGTTTGCGTTTCTAAGCAGATCTCTTATCTCCTGGGGCTCCAGCTTTTCATTTTAACTGTAGCTTTGGTTTTTGCAGACAGTAGCTACAGCAAACTTGTGGAGGCTGGCTTTTGGCACAGCAGGCAGCTGGAGGGTGGTATTTTTTTCAGATGGGGAGACATTCTTAAGTTTTGTAATTTATGGTGTCTTTAAATATGGGATCTTGTTTACTTTTGTCCTAATTATACCTCTGATATATTTTACTTAGCTTACTGCTTTAATTTTGTGCTCATACTCAGAGGTTTCGCAAAGGGTACCATTAAAAAAAGTTAGGTAATGTTTGATCTTCACTATAGGTACCTGTAGCGCCTGAAGGCAAGGAAATGGGTTTGGGGGCACAGACTTTCTCGTGGGCTCTTGTAACTGTTTTGGCCATGCTTGCACAATCTGAGGTCTTTGTTGCCTGTTTGTTAAGCACTGTAAACCATTGCTGTGCAAGAGACATGTCATATCACCCCTACATAGAATTTAAAATATTCTAGCAGCCACATTAATAAAGCTAAAAAAGCTGAAATTAATTTGAAAAGAGTATTTACCCCAACAAATTCAAAATATCATTTCACCATGTAATCAATGTAAAAAACATTTAGCTGTTTTATATTCTTTGTTATTGACATTTTAGGGGCAAGAGTTCCATATCTAGTGGCTCCAAAAGTCTCAGCTCAGCCACTCATCCCAACTACCCCAAGTCAAGAGATGAAAAATGGTGCCTTGCAAAGAAAAGAGATCAACGTGGCACATTGAGAGAAGGGACAAATAGAGTGATCCAGTGATCCCAAGCTTATCTTTAGGGTACTGGCATGGAACTTTGGGTTTAGGTAGCGGAAGAATTGTGTCAGCATAATTAATAGTTCTGGTCAGCATGTGATCTGATTGAGCATTGTCTCAGTTCTGGTTCTACTAGGTGGCCTGAAGAAGTCCTTATTGCTTGAGGGGGACGGCTAGTTTTCAGGAGATGATAATTCCTACTTCATAGTAAAGTACTACCATTACAGATAGCTGTCCTCATCTGGGGTTGAGTGGGGTTGGATCTGGAAGGCCATGTTGTTTCTGGAATCCAAGATAACTGCAGGTTTAGGACATTGACTGGAAATCTTTAGATGCCTTTGGGGGGAATCTGGAACATTATAAGAGGCTGGCAGTCTGATTCCTTAGTTACTCTTATCTTGATGCCTTCAGCCTTGAAGGGGAATGGGATTTGTCATGGGTTTCTAAATGACACTTCTGGAGTGACTGGCATTCCTACATGCAGAGGTAGACTGGTGACCCAGAGGAAAGGAGAAAGATGCAAAATGAAGGCAGAGACAGCAGACTTTTTGCTTTTAGTTTACCTTGTGGGCTCAAATGAACAGTGGTTACTTTTCAACAGAAGCAGTTTCTAGTGCATGTTGGAGGAACTGGCAATATGGTTCAGTGGGTAGAGGCACTTACCCCAAGCCTGATGAGTTTGATTTGTTCCCACATGGTGGAAGCAGAGAACCAACTCCTGAAATTTGGCATCTGACCTCCACATATATGCTGAGTTGGTAGATGCATATACTCACACACAGGTAGAGACACAGACACAGACACAGACACACACACACACAGAGACACACACAAATAAACAAACAAATATATAAATAAATGTAATATGCCCTTTATACTTCTGAGGTGCATCTCAATTCAGATGTATCATGTACTCAGTACCCACATGCAGCTAGTACCGTTGGAAAGAAAAGTCCTGAACCTTTGAAAGGGAGTAAGAGTTACATATCTCATGACTTAGGAGCTCTTAACAAGGCCACACACAACTTTCCTACCCTTAAGAGAAATTTGATATATAAAAAATTCATCTTGACAGGAAAGGTAAAGCAGGAAGTGATTATTCATGTTACAAAAGAATCAACCACAGGATCTTTTTTAAATAGCAAACTCTCTCAGCGCACTGAATAATATGACTCAATTTGCAAAAATGTGATTGACACTTGACATTTTAGTGGCACCTTTGTTGGGCAGAGAACTGTCTGTCAGTATAAGATGCAAGCTCAGTGGTTGGGTTATCAAGTCTGAATTGAGCACCTACTGCATGCCCTGGATGTTCACAGGGGGCCACTGTGGAGTGAACTAAAGGTGACCCACACCCAGAAGGCCTTTTACAGACTGACTGGGAAGCTCCATCACAGCACAGGATGGCCTCAGTGGCAGGGACAGGGAGACCTGGGGACTGGAGGAGCTGGGGAGGTGATATGGAGGCCCTAGTCAGGCACCAGCTGGGGCTAAAAGGCAGGGAGAGTACATGTGATTTCATAAGCTTCAGGAGAAGGTTAAATTTTGTTTAATCTGGGAGCAGTTTTCTTTAAACTGGGAGTTTAATGAAAGGGTAAGTTAGAAAGCACCAGCTCGATAGGCTGTTGTGAATATTTTGAGCCAGATCTCATGCTGTTATACTCTACCTTAAAGTTCTTCATCCCTGATTGCCAGCCGTAATATAGCAGGCTTCTACTAAGGCATACCCTTGGGCTCATGGACAAAGAGGTTGAGGAGAAACCAGGATGCATTTCTCTCTGATCCATCAGACCAGGCAACCGCTGTTTACTTCTTAGTAGTAACTATCTATGTGAAGTGAACTCTGTTCTCTTCCCGCTTCACCTCGCTAAAGGTCAGATGGAGAACAGAAGAATGTAACTTTCTGGCTAGGAAGGAAGAAGCAGGGCTGTGATCCACAGTTTGGTTAGGTTCTGAGTTCCTGGAAGTTCACAAGGTTTAGGTTCACCTTTCACTCCATGCCTCTTCAGAAGTCTTCCCTGTTCTCCCTCTCCTGCAGGCTTCTCCCAGGTCCCCTCACCAGCTTTTCATATTCCCTGTTGGAAAAACTGAGAACTTGCCTTTTTAAGTCTAATGGGATCCATCTTAGGGAGGCTAGGTTCATGTTCCAAGTTTTGTGTGTGTGTGTGTGGTGCTGAAAATGGAACTTCGGGTCTTCTGCATGCTAAGCAAGCGTTTTACCACTGAGCTGTATTCTCAAACTTTGTTTCCTTTAAAAAAAAATAAAGGGGCTGGAAAGATGGCTCAGTGGTTAAAATCACTGGCTGCTTTTGAACAGGACCTGGGTTTGATTCCCAGCACCCACATGGCAGCTGACAACCATCTATGACTCCACTTCCAGGGGATCCCAACACTCTCTTCCGATCTCTGGCGGGCACCACATGACATGAGTGTACTTACATACATGCAGACAATATACTCATACACATAAAAATAAAACTAATAAAAATATTCTAAAAATTTTAATTCATTTACTTTATTTTATGTGTTGAATGTTTTGCTTGTAGGAATGTCAGTGCACCCATACGTACAGTGTCCATGGAGGGCAGAAGAGGACATTGGATCCCCTGGAACTCGCGTTAGGGATGGTTGTTAGCTGCCATGTGGGTTCTGGGAACTAAACCTGGGTCCTCTGTAAGAGCAGCCAGTGTTCTTAATTGCTGAGCTACCTTTCCAGCTTATTTCTTTTAAAAAATTATTATTTTTATTTTATGTGTATTGCCTGCATGTATGTAAGTGCACCTGTGTCATGTGATGCCCATGGAGATCAGATGAGGGCGTCGGATACCCTGAAACTGGAGTTATGGATGGTTGTTAGCTGCCATGTGGATGCTGAGAATCAGACCCCTGACTTCTGCAAGACCAGCAAGTACTCTTAACTGCTGAGCCATCTTTCCAGTCCCACTCTTTCTTTCTTCCTTTTTTTTTAAAGAATGCTAGTTGAGTATTTAAAAACTGTATCAGGGATACATTCTTTTGAAATGTATTGTTCAGAGTTTTCTTCATTGTGGGAATATCAGAATGTGATTACACCAAGATGACTATGACATCATGGATAATATAACCTTATTATACTTCCAACATACATGGCATCTATTGACCAAAATGTTATGTGACAGATGACTGTAATATTACCATATTAATTTCAGGTTGAAGAAACTCCAGAGAATCTCCAGAAGTAAAACTTCATTAGGAACAATGAGCTTGGAGTTAGAGAGAGATGGCTCAGTGGTTAAGAGTACTAGTTGCTCTTGCAGAGGACTCAGATTCAGTTCCCAGTATCTACGTGGCAGCTAACAACTGTCCATAACTCCAGTTCCAGGGGATCTGATGCCTTCTGTGGACATTGCATACATTCAGTGTGCTTACATACATGCAGACAGAACACTCAAATAAAATAAAAATAATTAAAAATTAAAAAAAAATGAACTGAGCTTTCAGAAAACAAACAAATACCAAACATCAGGGGCTGGAGAAATTGCTTAGTGGTTAAGCTCTGATTGCTCTTGCAGAGGACCTGGATTCAATCCCCAGAACCCACATGTTGTTAACAACCATTCATAACTCCAGTTCCAGAGGATTCCAACACTCTCTTCTGATCTCCATGGGCATTGCATGATACAGACACATTTACATACATGTAGGCAGTGTACTCATATACACAGAATAAAAATAATGAATCAAATATTTTTTAAAACCTAAAAAAATCAAACAATAACAAAATGAGTTTTGTATAGCTATACACAATAGGAGAAAACCAAAGATAATTTCTTCAAGGCTCAAGTATGTAGTTTTAAAATGTTGCTAATCTCTGGATAGCTCAATATTTCTGCCTATATTGAGGGTGGGTGTAAGACTATATTGCAGTTGCCTTGCTACTTGAAAATTGTTTGGTCATTTCTCTGTAACGTGTGATTGGCCTATACTAGTATTCATCTTCAAACATGACTGCCAAAGAGCTCTCAGCAAGGGCTGAAGTGGTAGCTGTCATTTTCTTGTTTATGTGGCCTTGAGTTGAGTATTGTCTACAGCTTCTATAGTCTTCACACAAATCTCAAGCTGCTATTCTATTTGGTTAGGATGCTTTTAGTTAGAAGGGGTGAGAGCAATAAAGAGGCTTTAGCAGTAGATGTCACAGAGAGGCAGTGCACTGGGTGCTACTGGACCTGGTGTTTGCTCTAGTAGAGCTTGCTGGCCTGTGCTCCTTGCCCAACTCTCTTAGGTTCTGCTGTCTCTCAGACTACCTTCTGCCCCTTAAAGGACTCCTAGAACTCTAACTGTTAGAAAGAGACCAGACAAAGAAAGATCGAGGACTGTATCTTTTAAAAACATTACAATGAATATACATTTTAACTTTTCCTTCCAATCATCTCAGCAGATCCTTGAGGTAGGTGTGTCCCACTTTGGAGAACAGCAGTTTAGAAAATTGATCTTAACTTCCTTGCTGAGCTTCGGGTTCTTTAATAGGGAAGATGGGCATCTGACTATATAATTGAGAAATGAGGTAATTAGGGTCTTCTATGTGAACAGGGCTAACTATAATCTCAGTTTCAGTAGATCAATCTCTGTAAGATTTAGAGAAAGTTTTGTTTAAAAAATTGAGAAGAGGGTCTCATAATATTGTGCAGGTTGCCTGAAATGTTGGGCTCCAGTGATGTCTGGCCTCTGCCTCATGAGTAGCTAGTGAAGACGGGCAATACCACTGTACCTGGCTGCAAACTGTTTTGAATTTTTTATTTGTGAGACAGAGTCTCACTAAATTGATCAATCTAGTCTTGAACTTACTCTTTAGTTTAGACAGGCTTTGAACTTGGCAGTCCTCCTGCCCCATCGTCCTGAATAGCTGGCATGATACATCCGTGCCATCAGGCCCAGATGAAAGGTGTTCTTTAAACCAATCTGTCTGTCTGTCTGTCTGTCTGTCTCTCTCTGTGAAGTACCATAGCACATGTGTGGAGGTCAGAGGACAACCTTGGCTGTCAGTCCTCACTTTCCACCTTGCGTTGAGACAGGGTCTCCTTTGTCAGGAAGCAGGACAAGCAGAAGGTGTTGCCTTGTTTTCTGTTCTTCCCTCTTCCTTTCCATTGATAAGTGATGATGGTAGGTTGCAACTTTATCCTGGGCAGCTGATTTGGGAGTGAAATAAAAATGACCTAGGAAATGGCAGTTGCACTCTGAGTTGCTCGTTCAGCTGTCCTTGGGAGGGCCAGTCTGAGGGACAGGCTATTTATTTCAGCGCATAGTTCTATGGGAACCTAGCCTCTAATGGAAATGCAAAGCCCATGTGATGGGGACCCACTCGCCTACTGGCTGGATTTACTAGAAAAGTGACCCTCAAGGTATTGATCTTGTTTTTTAATCATCTGTGCCTTTTAGTCTCCTATTTAAGCAATCTTTGCCCAAACCAAGGTCATTAAGTTTTTTTGTTGTGCTTTCTTAGACTCCCCAACATAGGAGCCAAAAGGCTCCAAACAGAAATGACAAGGAAAGAGAAGTACTAATTACACTGATTTGATAAGTGCAGAATGTGTGCATATGCTGAAATATCACATTGTACCCCATTAATGTGTATGATTATTGCATGTTAATAAAAATGATACCAAGCCAAAAAATAGTTTAAATAATGACATTTAAGTTTGCCATGCATTTTGTGTATGCACTCATTTTTAATGTGTATGAGTGAATTGCTTGTATATATGTAAGTGCATCAGTGTCCATGGAGATCTGAAGAGGGTATTAGATCCCCTGGAGCTGGAGTTATGGATGGTTGTTAGCCTCCATGTGGGTGCTGGGAATCGAACTCAGGTTCTCTGCAAGAGCAGCCAGTGCTCTTAACTGCAGAGCCATCTCTCCAGCCCTAGAGTACGAATTCTTTAACTCATTACACTTCCTTTTCTGTTATTTTATCATTTCTTAAGTTGCTAATCTGCCACTTGAGGATTTCATCTAATTTTCACTGTCCTCATGTATTTATTTATCTATTTACTTATTCATTCATTCATTCAAAGCTGCAAATATAAAGTGGACAACTTTTGATGATGATTTATGTTGATGTGGGCACAAAGAATGCCCCAGAGTCTAAAGGAACCATGTAATTGTTCTATGGATATGCTAATCTGTAGATTGGTTAGCTGTGCAAAACTACATTGGTATTTTGTCAACAAAAGATCTATCTTCCTCATCTGTTGCCTCTGCCTATACCAAGTTTGAGGGGTAATTTCTTTGCCATAGATTCAAGAGATTGTGTAACATGGTACAACTGTCTATAAACTCATCTGTTGGGGAGGCAGTGGTTCTGATGTGGCCAGTCTGAGATGTTGGTTCAACCAGTGGAGCTTTTGTGTCAACTCTTTCACATACGATTGTCATGAGAGATGGCTATTATCTTTGTAGCATGGGAACTATGGTCCATATTTTGCACAGCTGATGCCCAAGGAGGTTAACACCATGTAGTTAGCACTGACCGAAGGAGGGGAGACCCAAAGACCAAATTCATTGTCTGCTGTCTGTGGTCTATGGTCTCTGCACTTGGAGAAATGATGCCACACTCCCCATGTGTTGGGTAGATATTGTTAGGCCACTGTCGGTGTGTGGTTTCCCCTCTAAAGCCCCTGTTGGCCCTGAGATAGAATTATAGGCCATCCTCCTATGTCTGACCACGACCAGCACTTTGTGGCTTCTGTGCTATTCAGACTTTAGGTTAACCAAAGTCAGGTTGCTGTGTGTTGCTCTGTTATCATACACATTTCTAAAGGGGAAGTCCCTTTAATATGACTTTATTTGTATTGCAGGGATTCTGGAGCTCTGACTTCTGCTAATTCTGACTTGAGTTGCTTTTCTCTCTCCTTTCCAGTGGAGGCCATAGTGGAGTTTGATTACCAGGCCCAGCACGACGATGAGCTGACAATCAGTGTGGGTGAGGTCATCACCAACATCAGGAAGGAGGATGGAGGCTGGTGGGAGGGACAAATCAACGGCAGGAGAGGTTTGTTCCCTGACAACTTTGTAAGAGTGAGTATAAAACCAAATCCTTTTCCTGTCTCCTCTGTGGGTTTGATGACTAACAGCTGTGGGGGTATGAGGATGAACTGCATGGGACTGTCTCTTAAGGCCTTTGCAGATCTCCTAGGGGTACCAAGGACAACATGTATACAATTGTCCTGACTATCTATTTCAAAATGGCTTCCTGAGACCCAGAATGATCTCTTCCCAAATCTTCTTAGAAAAGGCTGGAAAAATCTAAAGCTTGTTAAATTGTTTGGTCTATGTACTTGTTTATTTGCTTTGTTATTAGTTTCAGTTCTATGCAAAATGGAATTGAAACTCAGTTTTGACCACTTGCTTCAAGTAGAAATCAAGCTAAATGCAGAATCTAAATTACGCTGTTTCTGTCTTTCTCCTCATGTAGTTGCCTTTTGTAGGTGCAGTATTATTTTTCTTTTCATTTATTCCCTTATGTCCATGAATCATTGAATAAAAACCGATTTCTTCAGTAAGGTTTTGAAAATTAGGCCATTTGTAAAACTCATTTAGGGCTTAATTACAAGATTTTTCTCATGTCTGTTAATAATTTACACATCTCAATGGTTATAAACAATAGTTTGAATTGTTGGGCTAAAAAGAGGTCACTTGGAGGCTGTTCCTCAAGGGAAATACCAGTGACGTTTAAAAGACACAGTACCATAAACTTTTTGTCAGGTGTCAGAGAAGAATGGATGGTCCTTAGTTCATAAGAGCATCATGTAGAATCCCCAGACCCACAACCGAATTCTCTGTGGTACCAGACCATATTTCTGAGTGTGTTTTGGCTGTGAGGAACAGGTAGTTTGGGAAGTCTTGGATCCAGAAAGGAGGTGTCACTCTCAGAGAAGACTCAAGGGCTGGATGAGAAGGTTTTATAACAAGGGGATACTGATGAAAAAAAAAAAGCTGCGTGAAATGTGGGCTTCTAGTCCTTGAACCCTCTACCTCTCCTATATGGGACTCTAAAAGGAATCGGAACCAAATTCAGTTTTTCTTCAGGCTCTTGCCTATAGGTGATCCTACTAAGCAATTTATTTATTCTCTTCTTTTTGGTGTACAGAAAGCTGGGGAAGAGGCTTGGCTGGTAACATATTGATAAACATTGTTTTGCTTTCTGTGGTAGGAATGTAGACCCCGCCCAGCCGCTGCCCCGGCTTGAGTCCAGAGTTTTTAAGAGTAGGAAAGCAGAACATCTGGGCTACCACTGATTAGCTCTGTTGATATGTAAGTGAGAGGTAATTCTTTTGCCTTTCCAAACAGAACCTTCAATTTTGGAAAAGGATTGTTTTTGAAAGAACTCTAATGTGAAAGGAGAGGTTTTCAAATAAAGGGGCAATGGATGGAGTGAATACAGTAGAGGAAGGAACAAGAGAAGAAGATGGCGGCAAAGAGACAAGAGGATCCTGGTACGGTGGGAGGGCCGTGGGAAAGAGAGGAGGAGCGTGGGAAAGAGGAGGAGCATGAGAGAAGAGGTGAGGCATGGGAAGAGAGGAGTCCCGGGAAAGAGGAGGGGCCCAGGAAGGACTGCTTCAGTTTTGAGATCAGGCCCTTCTGAAAGCTTTTCATGTGCCCTGTCGGCTTGGTGCCCTGTCATTTCAAACCACGCATTCACAGAGCTGAGTAGGAAGGCACTGATTTGACCTATGGAATTTGTTTGAGCTCACTTCTGGTGTGCCACAAGGGGCTGTGGAAGGCAGACAGGAGCCAGTCCAGAGTCTGTTCAGTGACCCTCCTCATTTTGGCAGTGGTATTGGTCCAGAGAACAGATGTGTTTCGTGTGACGTGGGAGGTGATATGGGCTTTCTGGAGGTCTTCTAGTGTCCTATCTGTGCAACCTTGGTTTAGACTGGGGAACCCTGGGCTGTAGACCACTGCGTGCCATGGACTTTGGCTCCAGGGGAACCTTGAAATGAGACAGCAGGAAGGGATAGCACAGAGACCAGAGGTTACCTCTTCAGCTCCTGATTGTGGGCTGACCCTGGGCTGCCTGTGTCGCTCACTAGAGAAGTCGTTCGATTCAGTCTACATTTCTCCATGCCCTTCTTCCCTCGTCAAGTATGGGGCTCTTGTCTTTAACCCTTTGCTATTGTCTTGGAGTTTCTTTATTACCTCATCTGCTTTAAAAAACTCATTATTAATATGGCCTTAGATTACCTTGATCTGAGCATGCTATTTCCTTTTGGGAGCCCAACATCCTTACTGTCTGTTCTGGAAATTAAATGATACAGCATTGGCAATCATTGAGGCCACTGGCAGCCACCCAATGAGTGTGCCTTTGGTCCTTCACTAGGTGAAGGAGTGGCAACCCTCTTCCTGTTTTTCGTTATCAGTTGTCATCTAACCTGGGCTTCAGCTTGTCTGGTGAGAGGGAGTTCCATCCCTGGGATATCCTTGTTCCACCTAGCATGGTTGTAGCAGGAATGGCTAGGGCTGTGTTATTTGTAGAAGTCACCATCCAAAGAAACTTTGATTCTTTCAGAGAACTGATTCTATTTCAAGTCTTCACCCTTAGGCCTGTTATTGAAAACTTGGTAGGAGGATACAGGGAGTCTTTGAACAATAACAATCATATTGGCATACACCTTCAGTTTTGAATATTTAATTTAGCATAAGAATGATTTGTCCAAGGGGTTGGAGAGATGGCTCAATGGTTAAGAGCACTGGCTACTCTTGGAATTTGTTTGAGCTCAGCTCTGGTGTGCCACAAGTTGTTGCAGAAGGCAGACAGGAACCAGGGCAGAAATGGTCAAGAGTCTAGTCAGGACCTAGTAGTGGACCTGGTTTTGATTCCCAGCACACGCATGGCAGCTAACAACCATTTGTAATTCCAGTTCTAGAGGATATACAACACTCTCTTCTCACCTCCATGGGCATTGTATGACATAGGTGCTCTTACATGCATGCAGGCAATGTACTCATACACACAAAATAAAATAATATTTAAAACAAGAATAGTTTGTCCCAAATTGAATTAAGTAAGTTTGTGGAATCCCATCATTCGATTGTACACCTTTATGGTGATGTTATCACTGTCAGAGAGCTGCCTTAAGTATTTTCTCACTTCATTTATTAGATTCTTAATGCCCCATTTGAGCACTCTCTCCTCAAGTGACAGCATCCAGTGCCCAACTTCAACTCTTTCCTATCGCTGTCTCTCAAAACAGGAATACCTGCCATCTTTCTGGTGTGTTGTATACCCTCCCATCACATTATGAAGAAAAGAGACCTGTTAGGTCAGGCGTGGTGGCTCACACTCTTAAGCTCAGCACTTGCGAGGCAGAGGTTGTAGATAGATCTCTGCGAGTTCGAGACCAGTCTGGTCTGCATAATGAGTTTCACGCCAGTCAGGGCTACACAGTGAGACCCTCTCTCAAAGAGACCTGTCCTTTGCCAGCTTTCAGGTTTTATTTGGAGTTTGTCCCACTTTTATTTAGTTGGTTCTTATTCATTCACATTAAATATGTCAGAAGAGTCTTAAAATTCATCTTTTCTTTTCCCATCTCTTTCCCCAATCCTTTCAGAATATATTATCTATTCTTTCTTTAAATTTTTTAATTCACCTTAAGGAAAATTTGTATAGAATCGAATGCACAAATCACTGGTATGAATGATGATTTTTGCTTTTACTTAAGACTGTACCTCTGTAACCACTGTCCAGATCAGTACTATTTCTGTTCCCCCAGAAAGTTCTCTCTTGCTTTTTTCTATACATTCCTTTCTTCCTGGGTCATGAATTGTAATAGTGTTACCTGTACTTGAATTCTCATATAAATGGAGTTGTATAATATGTGCTGTTTTACATTTATCTTTTGTGTTGCAAAATTATTGCATGTGCTTAGTTCTTGCTATATAGTGTTGCATGGTAATGACTATACCATAATGTGTTGATCCATTCTTTTTTTCTTTTTTGTTAAAATATATTTTTATTGAATTTTTGTGTATTTCATACATAACATCTTGGTCCTCTTTATCTCCCCTTCCCCTAACACCCTCCCATAGACCCCCCCCCGTTGGATTTCATGCATTCTGTCTTCTATGTTAAGGTCTATTGAGTCATGTTAGTAGCCCTCACATCTCTCAGTACAGGTTCATCCACTGGGGTCTAGTCAGCGTATCTAGAGTCATTCCCTTAAAGAAGATCAGCTCTTCCTCACCCAGCAGTAATCAGCTGCCCAATAGTTCTCTGCCTAAGATTGGGGCCTGCTGCCCATTTCCACAGTTCAGTGTTATATTTTTGTTTGCTTGAGTTTGCATGGGCCTTGTGCATGCTGTTACCATTGCTGTAAGTTCATATGAGCAAGGTCCCTGGAGCCTGCATGACTTTATTTCCATATGGTCATGCACCTCCTCCCATGGCTCTTATAGTCTCTCCACTCCCTCGTCTGCAGTAGTCAGAGGCCCTGGGTTCATTGCCCTTTATTGCACAAGGGAGCTTTGTTGATGAGAGGTGAGAGATGCATCAGTGCTCTCTCTAACCCTTGTCCCACTATGTTCCATGATTCTTAGGTATAGAGGTTCCATTGTAGACGTGTCACTTAGTGTTGGGCATTTCACAGACAATCTGTGTGTGTGACCAGTTGTGGAACTGTAAATAGTCTCCATCTATTGCAAAAGAAACTTCTTTGATGAGTGGTAACTGGCATACTTGTTTATAAATATAAGGATCCATATTTAGCACATAGTAAGTAATTACATTTTTTTAGGGATGTGACAGTCTTGGGATTTCCTCTAAGATCTGTGACCTCTCAAGCCATGTGTATTTGGGTATGTCTATAGTACCACACAGGAGTTTCCTCCCATTGAGTGAGCTTTAGATCCAATTAGTAGTTGTTGATTACCCTCAAGATGAAAGTACCACTACTGCCCCAGTATAGTTTGCTGTGCCAGTCATTGTTGTGGTTATTAAGCCTTAAAGCTGGGGTTGGACCTTCAATCAATGTTCTCCCTTAGCAGCTTGTGTAGTGCTCTCCAAAACTATAGAACTAGCCTTCAGGGAGGTGGCTTCCAGGTCAGTTCCAGCTCTGTTGCTCCAAGTCCCGTGTCCAAAGTATGTCTGTCTTTAGCAATAGGGTCTTACTTTCATGTTGTGGGAGGCAATCGAGGGCTGGAGCAATACCCTCTGTAATTTTGGGAGTGTCTTGGACTCTGCTGGCACTGTTTCTTTGTTGATCCATTCTCGAGTTGATGGATATTTTGGGTTGTTTCATTTGGGGATTTTTGTGACATTTGTGTGTGTCATCTGTGAACACAAGTACTCATTTCTCATGAATATAATGTACTTGTAGAAGTGAAAATGCCACCCTTGATTTCAACCAGTAGGCTTTTCTGTGTGTAAAGAAAAAAAGAAAGCTGTGGGATCTATAGTGGGAAGTTGTCATTCTTATGCCTTGGACCTCTTGTGTGCCACATAAACTGATGGAATGAAACACCCTGAATCTTGGTGACTTCTTGTAGTTGCACCCCCTGAGTCTGACTGGTAAGGAGACTTGAAGCACAAAACTCAAGTCTTTTGGGGCTGATTTCACTGGTGGGGCCAGAAATTATCGAAGACCAATTCTTCCATTATTAAAAATATGCAAATAGAGACCATGCATGTAACCTTTGTTGGACTCATTTAGTGAGGGAACTAGTGGAATGATAAAAATGAGTTAGTGGGGATATGAGGAACGGATTAAAAAGTCAGGAGAAACCAGGTGTGGACACACCTTTAATCCCAGCGCTCAGGAGGCAGAGGCAGATGGATCTTTGTGAGATGAAGCCAGCCTGGTCTATATAGCCAGTTTCAGGCCAACTGGGGCTACAGGGAGACCATGTTTTAAAAAATAAAACAAAACAATAAAACAAAAAGTCAGTGGAGAAAGTAAAGTTCAAATAAGATTGTAATGTTTGATTCAATACTGGTTCATGTCTTAGAGAACAATAAAATCTTAACCTTTTGAGTTATCATCTCTACCAGAAAAGAAGAAGAAGAAAAAAAAGAATAAGAAAGCCACATACCTTGCTATTTTTCTGAGTTATTCTCTGACTTTGGTTGGATGGTAAAATGTCCTAATAAAATGTTAGTCAAATTTATATTTCTGAGAGGTAGATGACCCTCCTGGGGGGCTTCCTAAGAAAATACATTAGTTTAACATTAAAAGGTTTCATGATCATAATCATCTTTTTTTTTCTTAAATTCCAGAGTTTTTTTTCCCTTGAATTGACCATAATTATGTGTACAATATTAGGAAAATCTGGGGTAAATCCTCAAAGATATTTAATAAAAGGAAATGTGTGCCCTTCTGGGACCTCAAACTGCCACACAAAACAGAAGGCAGTTGTCTATTATAGGCCAATGTGGGCCCTTTCTTTGGATTTCATTACTGGTGTTTTCCTTTTCAAACCTTACCCTGAGATGCAGACAGCAGTGTGTTTTAGTGATACAAAAGATTAGTAAACAGACTTTTTCTGGGTTTTCCTGACATGGCCTTACAGATAGCATATGGTAAAGTATCGCAGGATCCAGGCCGGTGACATTTTGTAACTTACATGTAGAAGGCAGGAAGCTGCGGTAGGGGTTAAAAGAATATGGTTGTTGCTCTTTAAACTGATCTGATACTGTCTGTGAGGAAGTGAGCTGTTTTCTCGGCCTGGTTCTGTGTGTGTTTGGTAGAAGTTCACTTTACATGCTGCCCAGCTACATTGTTGAAGTATGTTTATAGTTTGCATTGTATGTCTGCTAAGTAATCATTTTCAGCTCTCTTTCTCAGTGCTTCAGGTCTTACATGCTGGGGTGTTTTAGATCTGTCCTTGGCCTCTTCAGAGCCATCCTTCTTGTATTTATGTAAAGTATTTGATGAATACAGTTAATAAATGGTGCAAAAGGCCAAGTATTTTAAATAGTTGCATCACTTGGAGACAAAGCTCATAGTTGCATTGCTGCTCTCGATTTATAGAAGAAAGAGAAGACTTTTTCAACAAGTGATATAAAGTCGAGATTTCTATATTGTCATTCTTTATTCAAAATCATAGCTTGGATTTCTTTTTACAAAATTTCACCTTTCTTTACATGTTCAACCCAAATACTATTTATTAATTTTGTGAATTATAGCAATGCTTATTTTCAAGAGCCTTTTCAGATGGCAGCAGGCAATTTTGCCTCTGTTTTATGTGCAGAACCTCTTCTTTCTTTATATTTTCATCACTGAGGATGGAATCCAGAGTTTCACAGATGCTGGGCAAGTGTTCTTCCATTGAGCTGTATCCCGAGGCTGCAGTCTTTTTTTGGCTTGTTTTTAATGGTGAAGTTCTTGGGCATAAGGGGACTACTGTCCTCAGGGAGTAAACATTTGCCGAGTATCTTCTGTGTGGTAGGCACCAAAGGATATAACCATAATGGAGACACATTGAACAGAGCGTTACACTGTCACACATATAATTTCTCCCACCGAAAAATGTATACTGCTTATGACCTGGTCTTGGAGAGCACATGTTACACATTGTTCTGCAAAGATGATTGACAAAGGTGTTTCTAATTAAAATGCCACTTGAGAAATTTCTGAGTTGATTCATCAGGCAACTCTTTGAACATGCTAAATGAACCCATTTTGGGCCCTGATCGTTAGGTTACTTTATAGAATTATAATGGCTGCATTCTATTCAGGGCTTACTGGCTGCCTGGCATTGTGTGTATAATCTGAATACAATGATCTGAATTTATTAAGCACTTATTGTCTGCCAGGCAAGGAGGAGACCAAGCCCTTTGTGTGCATTATCTCAGGAAATTGTTTTGCCATCCTATGACATAGGTACTATTTTGCTAAAAGCACTTTTCAGAAAAGGTGACAGAGGTGCGTCAACATTAAGGGACTTATGCAGAGCCTCAGGGTTGAAGAGGACCCAGAGAGCCTCCAGTCAAGCAGCATTTTCAGGGTGTCTGGATTGTCCTGAGGGCATTCCACTCCGTGCTGTTACTGCCTACTGCATTATGTCTCCTCAAGGAGTCTTATGGTGTGGAATCAAGGTATTAACTCCTAGAGAGCATTCTTCACAAGTTGATTACTTCCCCATGGAAAGGCAGTCTTTACCTAGGTTGGTGCACTTGTGCTGGTTTCCTACAGATTCCAAAAGTAAGGCAATTAGGGGAAAATACTTCATTTCTATTAATTTGTCAGCAAACTTGTCATTTTGCAGTGCTCAGGATATGCCCTCCAGGAGGAGTGGGACTGTTATTTCCCATCTCTAGTGCCCTTGACAGCAACTATTTCCTGCCCAAATTATCTTTTCAACATTAAACGCATAGTTTATTTTCAGAAAAAGTCCTAAAACTAACAAGTCAAAGTGTTGGAGAAACATTTCTCACAATGGTATCCAAATAGGGACTGGAGTAATTAAGGACATGTGTGTGACCTGTGAGGGCCCACATAATTTGGCGGATTCTTTAGGTTTTGTAACTGTAACAGTGCAGGAAATGGGAGGGGGGCAACTTGTGACTCAGGGGGAGCCATGACCTCAGTGAATTGTAGTCCTCTGACAGAGCTGATTGTGGTGATTATGTATAATGGAATCTTATTTTCTTAATGACAAGATTATCAAGTCCTAGCTTAGAAAGGGACTTTGAGATCATGTGTTTTAACACTCGGCTTTCTAGCAGATCACAATCTAAAGCATCTACGATGTTGCTGTGATCATATTATTCAAACTAGTAAAATGCCAGGTTCCCACTGAGAACTCTAGCCACTGGGTCTCTAACTTGTCTGTGCTCCAGGTGTCGTGCATTGTCAAAATATGGGGACAGCCAGTGAGATGGAGCTGTGGTTCCCAACTGTGAGTCATGGTTCCACATTCCTCCAATGGTGGGCTGAGGGTGAAGCATATTGGATGACAGAGGATTTCCCTATGTTGGGCAGCAGTTTCAGCCTTCTCTGAGTGACGACGCTCCCCACAGCCCTCTCCCCTGAGGTCCCAGGTTATGTATGGCAGTGGTTTTGCCTCTGTGTTGCACTTAATGCTGGGAACAGGAGAGGTTTCCGTCATTTGCAGTTTCTAGTGTTGGGCAGATTGATTCTCCAGAATGGACCTCCCTTGATGGCCAGCTATGGTCTTGACTCCACACATGGTCCTTTCCCATTCTTAGGCACCAAGAGGTTTTCCATCATTTTTCTATTACTCTTCTACATCCCCAGTGTACCTGTGCCCTACAGAAAATGCAAATCATCCAATTGAAAGTCTAGAGATAAAAATCACAGTCTGAGCGGTTAAAAACGTTGTGGGGGAGGGTAGGAGAAGAAGTTGGGATAAAGTTCATGCCGGGTATGGTGCTTCATATCTGTACTTTCAGCGCTCATGAGGTGGAGGCAGGAGGATCAGAAATTCAGGGTCATCTTTCCCTAGATAGTGAGTTAGTTTCAAGGCCCCCTGGGGCTATTTGAGATCTGTCTGAAAACAAAACAGTACAGATTACTCTGTTGCTTAATAAAGGTTGGACATTCATCTCATATTGTGGCACTGTTAGGGCAGCACCTTCATTTGCATATAATACCTTTTCTCAGGAACATGGAGTGGTAGTCAGTGACTTAGATTTGAAAATATAATGCTGTTTCTAAAGTACTCACATTATATATAGTATATATTATAAGGTAGCTTTATGAATCAATAGCATAATGATACTGGATATTGTAAAAGAAAATGTCTACGTAAAGAACATAGTAATATGTAAACCCTACTCATTTTAAATTCAGTAAAGTGAATTCAATCTAATAGCAGAATCTCTGGACCTAATAATGAATTCTCTCCTTCTCCTTAGCCATGGGTAGTGAGGTAAGCAGAATGTCTGGGAATGGTCCTCAAGGCTACACCCGAAATCTCCACAACTGTGATTGTGTTTCATTGTATGGCATTTCTGACTTTTAAAGGGAGGTTTTCCAGCTGGTCCTAATTGATTATATGAGCCCCTAGGAGCAAAGAACATTCTCTGCAGAGTGATATAGTGACACATGTAGGCCAATAACATAAAGTCTAATATATTTGTCATCAGATTTCAGAAGAATAAATTATGGGATGAGTAATTCCAATAAATAATGATCCCAGACTCCCCAACTTTGGCAAAAGGTATGAACTTTCAATATCAAGAACTATAAAATCTGAACAGGATAAACTCAAAGAAATGTTTGTCAAGGAATTTCCCACTCAAACTTGTAAAAATTAAAGGCAAGGGAAAAAACAGCAAAAGAGAAGTAGCATTAACTCTAAGGAAAGTGATAGTGCATTTGTCATAAAAAAACAGAGTTCAGGCGCCTGGGGAGATGACTCAGTGGGTGAGTGCTTGCTGTGCAAACATGAGTTCCCGAGTTTAGATGTCCAGTACTCTTGTAAGAGCCAGGATTGACAGCATGCATCTGTAACATGAGTGCTGGCTGTCTGTTGTAAGGTACGACAGGCAGATCCAGGGGACCTGCATGTTGGCCAGTCTAACTAAAATGGAGAGCTTCAGGTTCAGTGAGAAACCTTGTCTTAACAAAGAATATGGAGAAGGACCAAAAAAGGCACTCATTATCCTCTGGCCTCTACATATGCACAGGTTGGTGTGAACACACATGTACGCACACACACACACACACACATAAAACATACCCATAGATCTCAAAAAGAAGTGTTAAATATGTTTAAGCACTCAGAGAAGAGAATGGTCTTCAAATTCTACATCAGGTGAATGAAATGAATGAAGAATGAAAAGCCAGGCATAGTGACTCGCACCTATAATTCCAGCACTTCGGAGGCTGAAGCTGGAGGATCACCATGATTTTGAGGTCAGCCTGGGCTATAGAGGGTAGCAGACCAGCATGGGCTGTAGACTATGAGCCTGTCTTAAAAGACAAAAACCAACAAAAGGAATGAAAATGAAATTAAAAAATTCTCAAATGCGGAACAAGCAAGAAAACTTACCAGTAGCAGGCCTATTCTTAAATAATACCCAGAGAAAACGCTCCCAGGGGAAAGGAAATGGTAACAGTAGGCTTGGAAGCTCAGGAAGGAAGCAGTGCATAGGTGAAAATAGGAGTGCATACAATGGGACATTTTCTCATGGCTTTTTAAGACTTGTGTTTGAGGGTTCAGGCAAAATGACAATATCACTCAGTATGTTGTTCAGAACATAGAAGAGTATAGGAAAACTACAGCTGGGTATGGTGATATATACCTTCATTCTAGCTACTTGGGAGGCTAAAGAGGCTAAAACTGGAGGACCATGAGGTTGAGCCCAAGTTAGGTACCAAAACAATTACATGTAAGAAGTAGGAAAGGGACGGTGATGGAGGTTAGTGGTCGAGCACTTACCTAGTATGCACAAGGCCCTGGTCTCAGTCGTCAGCACCACTGATGTGGGGATGTATATAAGAACTTGAACAGAAGACAGAAGTAAGAAGTAAGGTTTTGTTAAGCCAGTTATATCGGTCAGTCCTGTATTCCCAACACTTGGGATGCTGAGACAGGAGGATTACCACGAGTTCGAGGTCAGTGTGGGATTCTAGGCCAGCCACGGTTATAAAGTGAGACTCTTATGTAGAAACAAGAAGTCAGGTTTTGTTTTGCTTTGTTTGGACAGGGTCTCACTTTGTAGCATAGGCCAGCCTCAGACCTGTGGTAATCCTTCTGCCTTAATCTCCAAAGTTCTAGGATTCCAGGCAGAGGCCAGCAAGCCTAGCTGGAAGGACAGTTTGTACATCACACTTGAAATGAGAACCTGTTGATAGCAGTAGTCTGCAGTGTTACGTGTATAATAACTAAGAACAACTAAACAGCTTAAAAAGATGATAGAACCAAAATAGAATTCTAAAAAGTGTACAATAACCCACAGAAAGACAAGAAAAAGTAAAGAACAACAGAGTCAACAAACAGTAATCCATAGGAAGGCAAGCTTAATCCTTAGTACCTCAATAGTTATGTCAAATGTAAATGGTAGAAACATGCCATTTAAGAGACAGGGATAACACATTAAAAAAACAGATTCATGTATTTGTTTCCCACAAGAAACTCAATTTAATGTATTTGTATAGGTACATTAAAAGTGCAAAAAAGATAGACCATGTACTCATTAATTGAAAAAATAAAGCAGGAGCAGCTGTATGTAATATCACAAAAAATAGATTGAAGGGTCAAAGGGATGTGAACAATCATAAAAAGTTGGTTCCTCCAAGAAGATGCAGCGATCCCACATGTGTATGCTTCAGAAAGCAGCTTTGAATTCAGTGGGAGGGGAAGGACGTCAGAGGATAATGCAGAGAATATGATCATGCACACGTACACAGTGAATTTTGAAGGAATAAAATTTTAAAATGTTGCTTCAGAATGCAAAGGACTCCTGATTTGTGGTAGTTTAACTTAATGTTTTTTTACAATGATGCAAAAGAGTTAGGGATTCAGCTGAAATTGTATTTCAAATGTTGAATTTTGATCTCTCCCTGGGTGACATGCAATTGAATCCTGTCATGAGGTTGGGCAGCTGCCGCAGGGAGCCACAGCTCCTAGTCACCCTCATGATCACAGGGAAGAACAATTCCTACTCTGTGGTATACTGTGTTACTGGCCAAGGATGTTTTGTAAATCAAGTACATTAAATGAACTTTCGACTTATAATAATTTCAGTGTATGAGGTGTTTATTAGGGAATAAATCAACGAGCAAAATCAGACAGAATTAAATGAGAGACAGACAAATCTACAATTAATTTGGGAACTTTAGCATCACTTTTCTTACCACTTGACAGAACTACTACAGAAAACCATTAAAGATCCAAAGAACTAAACAACACGATCAACCAAAAGGTTTTAATGGATGTTTATAGACTACTACTACTCTACCCATGAGTAATACAGAGCACATTCTTTATAACTATCCTTGAAACATGCAGCAATTTAGACCATACCCTGGGGCATGAAGAAGTAACCCCAACCTATTTAGAGGACTTGAAATCATACAGTATGTTCTCTGGCCATAATATAATCGAACTAGATGTCAGTGACAGCAAGATATCAGGAAAATCTCTGAACACTTAGAAATCAAATAACACACTTCCAGATAATTTGTACCTCAGACTGGGATGGCTACTTAAAATAGTGTTTGGTTCACATTAATCAGTTAACAAACTTTTGCCACTGATATAAATATTAAGCTACTCGGAGATACTGGGAAAGTTCTTGGTGTCTGTCAGCTGGGCACTCTTAGGTCTAGATGCTGCAGTGGAGTTATGAATATCAAGTTTACTTGCAGGCCTGGAGGGTACACCCATGAACTATAAAAGGGCAGAATAATGAGGTAATCAGAGTTGTGATGCCCATCAGTTCCAGACTGCCTACTAAGGCACGCCTGAGCAAAGACTGTCTTGAAGAGAAGGGGAGATGTGGGTCAATGGGTACAAAACAAATTCTAGAGATCTAATGTATGGCTACAATAATTCATTGTATAGTACTTGAAATTTGCTAAGTGGATAGACTTAAGTTATTTTCACAACAAAACAAGGCAACTATGGGAGATTGTAGAATTGCCAATTAGCTTGATGCCAATAAACATTTCATAATGCATACATATATCAACTCATCACATTGTACCTCCTTCTATAAATAGTTTCCATTTGTCAATCACATGTCAATAAAACTGGAAAAAGAATAGGCAGAAATAGTCCAGTCTTAGTACCACCCCCCATTATTAGTTAACTGTGCTAGAAGGGCAGCTAGAGCAGAGCCGCAGCTAAAATGAGCGCCTAAGACCATGCTGGAGGTTCAAGTTTTCCCTGAAGGACGCATAGGCATTATGGCGCTGGGGCTACCCATAGACGTTTGGTTTTACTGTAGTTTCTTAAGTCACAGGGGATTTGAAATAACAGATGTCCCTCATTACCCCCAAGCCTAGGAATAAAAGTCATCATCTTTGTGTTACCAAGGAAGATGAGATGAAGTTCTGGAAGAGCGCAGCTGGAGATGTGACTGTCTTTCTTGGGCACTAAGGATAAAGCTAGTGTTTTGGTCTGAGCACCCCGTTTTTCTTGTCTGGAAGGAATGGACATTCCTTTTCATTTCTTTTATTGTCTTACTTCCTAGGGGACAACCAGGTTTTCTCTAGGGGAGAGAGAGGGGGGAGGGGACGAGAGAGAGAGAGTGTGAGTGTTTCTGAGAGTCTGAACACAGAAAACAAATGGGCTTGCCTGAGTTTTTAAGCCAAGAAGTTGTTCAAGCCAAACCACATCCTGCTCTAGGGTTCAGGAGGCAGGTGGTCCCAGAGGGAGACTCAGCCCAGACAGCTCTGTGAACCCCACGCCTCAAAGCTCCAGGGTTGTGCTCAGTATGTGGGGGTGCTCTTTGTCACTATGTCCCCTTAACAGTGAGCTTCTCTTCTATGGAGGCTGAGTGAATCACTAGTCACCAATATGGGCTGTCATGCTGGCTGTGCTGCAGATCAGTTGTGCCACAGGTGGCCTTGCTGCAGCTCTTGGAGAAGTATTTTTCTGGCTGGAAAACAAGTCCACAGTCAAGGTTTGAGATGGCAAGTGCAGGTTGCTGCTATCAGTACAGTAAGGGCCTGCTGAAATCCCAAGACAGATTGTTTTTACATATTATGGAAGAAAATTAATTAAAAATGATTTTTAATGATTATTAGATGTAATGATTATAATAGTCCTGACTACATTAAACTATAATTGGGATTGACCAAGTATTAAGTGTGAGCATATTCTTTGCTGGACTGTGTGTGTGTTTGGATAATATTTCATTGTCTGCAGTGTCATGAGGTATAATTTCTGACCAGATACATTTCATAGTAAAGAAATGACATCCTAAATCAACATGGACAGATGATGGCAAAAGCTACATTACAGCTGTTTAAAACCATAAACATTATCAACTGATAGCTGCTAAACTTACAGTCATACTGATCGTGTTGGGACTTTCACGGCCACACTGGGAAAGGAATCAGGTTTATTGCTGCCACTCTGTAATTGCTGTCGAATAGCCTGGCTCATATTCACAATTGAGTCTTTAACAGTTTCCTTCAGCTGCCAAGTCATAAGTGTGTGCCCAGATTTTTTCTCACCAATATTTTCTGTTATTTAAATTTTTGGCAGTGCCATGGCTGGATCCCTGGGCCTGGCACATAGTAGGTAAGTGCTAATCAGCTTTGCTCCACCTCCAGTCCCTCTTCCTCCATCTTGAAATTACAACAGTTGCCAGTTTGCCTGTAAGAAATACATTGGCGGGTATGAAATCAGTTTCTGCTACAATGTTTTAAATGGTGATTACATTAGGCTCTCGTGGCAGGTAGTGTGAATTCTTGAGAAAAAAAATTTGAATATGGAGGGACATCAGATTCAGGTGGTTTCAAATGTCAAGGAATCGTTTTCTGCACTATTGATGTTTCTTCCAGGGACTGCTCTGTTACTTGGTTCAGAATGTCACATGACAGCCAATCTCTTTGGTGCATACAATCCAGGAAATTATAGTGTGAGTTTCTGCTGTCAGTGGTAGGTAAAAATCCACATATCTCGCTCTTTTTTTAGCCTCTGAGGTTGCTTTTTTTTTCTTTTATTCAATTTAACTTATCCTTTTATTTTAAAACTTGAATTTGAATGGGTTCCATTAGCAGATATTTTGAAGGTGACAGTCAAGTCTAGGGTACTGCCAACTTAAAGCTGAACACAATCCAAAGCCCTCAAGCTAGATAGGAAATCAAATTTCAGGCCGTTTGCAATGCAGAGATACAGCCCGCTTATAAACAGCACTCGTATCAACGTATTACAGTTGACAAGCCACAGTTCTCCATCAGGGCATAGTGCATTTTCTTGCTATCTAAATGGCAACCTTAATTGCAATTCCACCTGGGGTGCATCTTATATGGCTGCACAGGCTAATTACAGCCACAGATTCATTATTGGTAGATTCACCCAATTTTATTCTCATTACAGACAAACTTAGGCCTGCCTTCATTTATTATACTGAAAGCCAAATGAGGATTCACTTTACCAAAAACTATTTTTTCCCTTTTAGTTGAAGTTCACAAGTGAGTATGAAAGCATAAACATAGAACAGTCATTCTTCTTTCAATGAAGCTTACCGTAGGACTGTGCTTGGCCTGTGGCACATACTTGCAGTCCTAGAATTGCATTGTCACTGAGGTTTTCCTTGTTCCTGTAATCTCTTACTTGTCTGTCCTCATGGCAGAGATTGGTAGGTGACTCACGTCATCCCATTACTTCCCAGAGTGCCTAGAATGGTCTTGCACTCATAGAATGAGAATGTTAAATGTTCATTTGGTTTAATTGAATTTAATGTACAGTCCTTAAGACTAATCTGAAGTTCTGGAGTTATTAAATGGTACACTTTTAATAGCATATAATTTACTTGCTATTGCCTGAACTAGTGAATTATTTAAGTATAAGGGAAATTCTTTCCTTGAGGTGGATCTTCCCAAGCTGGTGTGGCTTTCATTTCCACTTGATTACTGATTATAGTAAATGGAGGTTGTGGGAAGGAGGACTGCAGTGATCCAAAGGTTTAAGATATCAGGCTACTAGGTATTTTGTAATATATTTCAGTCTGGTTCTGGTTCTTGCTGGTTGGCCCAGGATCTGCCTACATGTGCATTTAAAAAAAAACTTTTAAAAATGGAGTCACTGTGGATTTGATACAGAACATCTCAATCAATCTTAATCATCTTTATACCCCCTTCCGCACCGGCACCCCGATAGCCCCCCAGCTGGAATCCACACATTCTTTCACGTGTGTTAAGGTCTATTGTTGTTAAAGTTTGTGTCCCCCCAGTGCAGGTTCATTCACTAAGGTCTAGTCAGCCTACCTGGAGTCCCTCGCTTTAGGAAGACTAGCTTATCCTCATCCAACAGCAATCAATTGCCAATATTTCTTAAGCAAAGGTTGGGGTTTGTTACCCATTTCTCCAGTTCCATGTTGAGTTTTTGTCTGCTTGAGTTTGCATGGGTCTTGAGCATGCTGAAATGATTGCTATAGATTCATATGAGCAGGGTCCCAGGAACCTGTAGAATTTTTTAACGTTTTTTTTTCGTCTTTTTTTTATTTTTGAGAATTTTATGCATGAGTACTGTCTTTGGATTATTTCCATCCCTCCCAGTTCCCAACCAACTCTTCCCATGTCCCCCAACTCCAGCTTCCTCTCAATTTCTCGTACTCTTCTTGGATTTTATATGTAATATACATTTTATATATATGTATATATAATGCACAGAGTCCATTTATTGGCGCTCATGTGTACCTGTGTTTAGGGCTGCCCACTTGAGATTAAATAACCTTCCTCAGGGAACTGGAGTCCCTGTAGAAAACTGATTTTTCCCTCCTACATTTTTAACTTTCAACTTTTATGAAGATTGACAGAGATGGTTGGCTATTAGTTTAAAGAAGAATGAATGAATTTGCACGTAATATTTTCATATTATTGTTTTATAAACATACACATTTAAAAATAAATTTGTGCTCTTTGAAATGTTAATTTTTAAATTTCAACTTTCTTTTTTGACACTGAAATTTAATGATATATTGGAACAATGTATGTTTTCCAGAAAAAGTTCTGATGTCTTGCCAAAAGGGCGGGTTCCTTTTTGAAGACCTGGGATGATCTTTGTCAATTGTTGAACACAGCCCAAGTATTGTATGCATTTTCAGTCTACCATGACCACACACACCTTAATTTCATGATATGAAATGTTATTGGACTACTAAAATATACAACAGTATATTCATTTAACCATTCATCACTTAGTTTTATTAAATGCTATACCATTTTGACATCTGATCCTTTTAAAAATAAGTAGACTTGCCAGGCGTGGTGGCTTACTCCCTTGATCCAGCACTTGAGAGGCAGAGGTAGAGGCAGGTGAATCTCTGTGAGTTCAAGACCATCATGGTCTGTATAACAAGTTCCAGGCCACCTGGGGCTGCAGGGAGACCCTGTCTCAAAAAGACAGAAGATAAAACAGAGAGAGAAACAAAAGTAGATTTATAGTTTCAGCTCAGAGATGTAGAGAACTGCAAACCTGTCATTACCACAGTTGCAAGCGGGGAAAAGCAGGCTAGAAATTAGCAAAAGAGCTGAGTTCACAGAGCAAATGGCCATTTTGAAATCTGGAGAGAGAGAGAGAGAGAGCGAGAGAGAGAGAGAGAGAATATGAGAGAGAGAGAGAAAGATATTGAGATTGTTTTTTGAGATACAAGACAGAACTTGAGCATTTGCTGCCAGGGCAGAAGCCACTGGACGAAGTCGTTAGGAAGAGTAAGCTAGATGATGTGATATATGGCTGGAGCCTGAGTGTGAGCTGGCCCAGAGTGTGAAGCTGGTGTGTGTGTGTGTGTGTGTGTGCGCCCGCATCAGCAGTTGGGAAGCGGTTCTATCCGTTTGCAGACTTTCCTCCGGGAGCCTCACATAGCTGTCATAGGGAGGGCTGGGGAAAGCCAGAGAAAGCTCATGGTGCTAGCTCGGGAAGCACTGAGAAATCCACTCAGACCTTGCTCCTTTAATGAGCAAGTGGCTGCTTTCTGCAGAGGAAGGGCACCACACAAGAGCTCTAGTGAAATGCCACTGCAGCTGCTTGGAGGGAGCTCCCCCATCCCCCATCCCTTCTTCTCACACCCTGTGTCACCTAACGAAAAGTTTTACTCTGCAGGGAGAAGAGCTTCAAGCCGAAGACAGGCTGAACACTGGGGAGAAACGCTGCAGCTGGGGGATGCGGGTGGGGTGCTGGAGCCCAGAAGGAAGAATAAAAACACCTGCGGAAGCTACACAGGCCCACCGCATTTAGCAGATACAGAGACCTAGAGTATTTGAGAACCGCCCTCTTCATCCCACAAATATGTCCTGAGGCTCCAGGAACAACAGTGAAGTTACAGTAAGAAGAGCTGCAAGAAGCAGGCTCACTGTGGCGACCAGCTAAAAAAGGAAGGTCCCAGGCTGAAGAGAAGGCTCAGCAGTTAAGAACACTTAACCTGCTGTTTTTCCCGAGAACCTGGGTTTGATTCCCAGCACCCACATGACAGCTAACAGCCATCTATAAAGTCCAGTTTCAGGGGATCCAACAGCCTTTTGGTCTCTGCAGGGCATTGCGTGCATGTAGTGCACTTATATACATGCAGACAAAACACTCATACACATAAAAAAGAATAAACTATTAAAAAATGGAAGCCTCAATGCCAAGAGAGGAGGTAACAAAAGATTACCAGAGGAATTTGAAGTTTCTGATGTCCATAGGAAAAAAAATACCCTCGACACTGCCCAACTGTAACTATTTAGATCAATACATATCCCCACACCAAAGGTCCATTTATCTCAACATTTGCTGCCCTGTACAAAATGTCCAGGTTTCAACTCCAGGTTACAAGGTATGTCAAAAGGCATGAAAAAGCAATCTGAAAGCTGAAAGCAATTATGTATTAGGACCAGATGCAGATACGACATAGTTCTGTCCTCTGAGAACCCTTCAGGTACCAGGACCTGCTTGGAATGCCAGTTTTGGAATAGGCTGAGCTCTTAGAGAGCTTAAAGGCAAACGGAGGGGGCAGATGCATCACTACAGATGAGCTTAAAGTTAATTATAGCCAGCGAAACATGCAATGAAGTAATATAAGAGGGAAAAGCACAGAGTGGCTGCTGGAGTATGTGGGCTCCTTCAGTTGGCATCAGTGGGGAAGACCTCTTGGGGGAGATGATACTGGAGCTTACATGTGAATGATGAAGCGGGACCTGCCATTGATAAGAACCATCCAAGGACAAGCAGCCAGTGTCGAGGTGGTGAGGAATGGACAAGGTTTGATGCCCCGTTACGTTATGAATGCTTTTAAAGGTTCAAGTACTATGGGCACAGTGCTGGCAAGAGTAACCTTGCATTCCTGTCACTGTCCTCGCTAGCCTGGGGGAGGAAGCTGGTGTGTTTTCTCTTGTTTACATAAATCTCTTCTTCAAATGCTTGGAGGAATTACTCTTCTCTGCCCCCATTTTGGGGGAGGAGGAGAATGTATTAGAGCTTCTTTGTAATCACTGCAAGATCTGGCACAGTGAAAAGGAATGTGATCTCACACTTCTGAGTAGAAACTTCTTTTATCCAATAAAAGGGCGTTTCCCTTTTTCATGATTGGGAAGAAGCTGCTTTGGCTCAGCTGCTACTTACTTTCTCTCGCCTGCCCCAGGTAATGGCCATTCCTACGTGACGGGTGGGAAAACTCTGAAGCCTGAGAGGTTACCTGACTTGGCTGAGATTGAAAATCTGTTCCAAGTCCAGGTCCACCTTAGAATCTGTTAGCCTTACTTCCCAGAACTGTACTGTAAGAACTATGTAGCAGGATCTCCCCCGACCCCTTCCAGGCTCATGCACTGTAGGCTGGCTTCAAACCCATTATGTAGCCGAGGCTACCTTTGAGCTCCTGATTGATCCTCTTGTCTCCACCTCCCAACTGCTGGGATTACAGGTGTGCACAAACATGTCTGGCAAAAGGATGAGTATTCTTAAAAATGAAGGCCTTGGTAGGAAAAATAACTGAAAACTAAGTATATTAATTGCATTTTTATCGTTAGCCTTTGTTAACACATTGACTGCAAAAACTGAGGAAGATAGATTTAATAAGAAGTGTACTTGCTCATTTTTCCTAAAATCTTGAAAATAGGTGAAAATGGATGACTTAAATAGTTGAAACATCCCAATTCCCTCTGCTGGCTTACTACCATGAATGTTACTATATAATACTAGTACTGTTACTATATAATATTAATACTGTGATGATAATGTTGCCTAACGCTTCCCTACCCAGACATTCTGGAAATCAGTTTTTGTGAATTCAGTATTTGTTAAGTAATTGATTCCAGTCTACTGTTTTATGGATGGCATTATTTTACTTGCTTAGATACATGTCATACTTTTCTCTAATTAACGGTTATTCCTTGAGAAGGAATGAGATATATGTTAAATAACCATATTAAGGACACAATTGGAGAAGGAGACCATTATGTTGGATGAAGAGGGTGATTACTGGCCAGGAATATAGCTCAGTGACAGAGCATATGCTTAGCATGTGTGAGGCAGTGGTTTTTACCTCTGCTGATACAAAGAAAGAAAAGGAAGAAAGGAAGGAAAGAAGGAGGGAAAGAAATTTTCTCATAGGCATCTTTCTTTATATACCAAAGGCTGCTATTTGGCGATCAGATTCATTGAAGAAAATACTTTGGTGGGGTGTTTTCCAGTGCGCCGTAATTACTGAACATCTAGATAACTGTCCCTAGATCAGTTATTTGTTTGGCTCATGGGATTGCATGAGAGGAGAGGAAAAGCAGCAAATCTTTATCCTGTGCTTTCTGTGGACCAGAGAGTGAGGTAACTTGCCCAGGGAACACAGATTCTAAGTGTTAGATCTGGATTTGAGCCTGGGGGTAGTTCGACTCCACCCTGTGCTCTCTTGCCCCTAGTTGTACCATGCTAGAACATTGTCTGGGTGGCCTCAGCTATGCTTTTTTAAAAAGCCAAAGCAGATGGTAATTAATTAACAAGAGGGATACCTGAAGTTGTGAGGTTCTAAGAACCTACTGGGGAATCTTGGCTGAGCTCTGTGATAGGTTCTCTGAACTTTTTTCCCCTTAAACATTCAGCCACATCTCAATTGAAACCACAACTTCCTGTGAATGCCTTATGATGTTATTTGAAGAAGAGAAATAAGCATGTGAATTTTTAAAAAGTTTCTTCAAGTATATTGATTTTTACAAATGGATTCAATTACTAATTCTCCTTAGTTCCAAGAAGTATTTATCCTGGTGTGCCCTGGTTCCACATAATGCTCCTTAATGCTGACAGATTTTGCAGGTTCTGCTGTCTTGCCTGTTGAGGATTTGAATGTGACTGATAGCTTTACACATGCATAGTAATGCAAGTGTTGATGCTGCCAGCATAAAAGGAAAAATATCCATTTAATTTAAAAAACAGGCTCTCTCTAGTTTTTGACTCTCTTTACATTTAACCTGACTAGTCATATTTTCTTGGAGGACAGGAAGGGAGAGAAGAGGATTGGGCCCTGCTGTTTGGTGACAAGATTCCAGTGGGCTCAGGGTATAGCTCAGAGTGGTAGAGCCCTTGTCTAGCATATGAGTGGCCTTGGCTTCCATCCCCAGCACTGCACACACAAAAAACTCCCAGAAAAAAACTGCCATGTGCCTTTGCAAAAAAGTTTTAATTATTTTTGTTTTATGTCTATGAATGTTTTGCCTACATGTGTGTAAGTGCACCTGTTGATGTGCAGTGCCTACAGAGGCCAGAAGAGGGCGTTGGATCTCCTGGAACTGGAGTTACAGATGGTTATTAGCTGCCATGTGGGTGCTGGGAAGCAATCCTGAGTCCTGTGGAAGAGCAGCCAGTGTTTTTAAGCACTGAACCTTCTTTCCAGCTCCTGCAGCATGCCTTTTGATGATGTCCTGCTGCTTGTAAAGGAGAAAGCAACAACCCCACCCCCCACAGGATTTTAAAGCCAGATGGTGGTGTAGTGTAATTGGCCTAGCCTCTTAATGTGCTTCTTCCTTGATGGGGGTCTGGGCTTGAGTGGTTGTTGGGTGTGGGGAAGGTGAGATGCCACAGTTCTGACACACTCCCTAAAAGGATTACTGACCTTCTAGATCCCACCATGTATCCCAGTCTTGGGGATCACTGGAATCACCTGGGGGAGTTTAAAAAGCAGTTTCCCAGGGCTGTGCCAGACCTATTGAATTAGAGACTGTGGGGGAGCAAGATCAGCAGGTACTTGTGTGGGGGAAGCAGCTAAGCAATTTGGCAATAAAGATGTCAGCTTTATTTATGGGGGGTAAGGAGTGTAATGACAGCTCAGAAAAATTCTCTGTAGGAACCAGATTGAGATGTTTAAAGACAAGCTTTCTGGCATCTGAAGAACTTCCGTTTTGACCAGAACTACATGAGAAATCATACAAGCCACCCCTTGAGAAGGAAATTGAGGAGTTTTTTATGATTATGTCCAGACTGGCTTAAATCAGAAAGCATGGAGAGGAAACAACAACAACAACAAAACACTTAATGGTAAGCTTGATGACCAGCCTAGCATTAGCTAATGTCTGTGAAACCTCACAGAGTGCTTCTAGGGAAGCCAGGGCCCTAATACGAAAAGGAGAGGTCATGGTTATGAGGGAGGAGTTGAAATTATGGTCAGGAATATTGAAGATGTCATCTCAGCTTTGTCTTCTGGTCTGGGTCTGGGGATTGTATTTGGGTGATATGTGGAGAGCCTGGAGCAGCTGGGAAGGAGGACTTGGTGCTTTCTTTGCTGTAATTAGATGCTGATTCCGTAGTGGATGCTTTGGGGGTCATTCCTCTCATAGGATGACCTTTCTTTTTTGATAACTGAGTCTCCCTAGCAAGTGGCTCTTCATCATTTTCCTAAACTTTACGATTAATCTTTTCCCGATGTCAAGTTGGAAGATAAGACTGGAATTCATCTTCTCAATTTTTGAGCTTTCCTGGAACTATTATGTCCTTAATTTGCAGTCTTTTTTGGAAGTCAAGTGTTTGTCATTGTTTTATTTGTTGAGCGTCTTGTTCTAACCTCAGGTCCTTACCTTTTCTAAGGTTAAAATGTAGGGGAGACTATACTCAGAGAAAAAGTTGAAACCTCCTTTTTCTAATTTTCTGACACTTATACAGTCTAAGACAGGATGCTTATTGTCTCTGACTCAGAGAGAGTATGAACAGAGAAGCAGGGGTTCTAAGGATGATCAGCATGACGGTCTTCTGCCAGGCTCCTACTTACACATTGTGGACTCCATGGGATCAAGCTGTGTGCTGAGCCTATAGTCACTGCAGTTCAAGCCAGTCCCCTAGGACACCTGGTACCTGCCTCTGACTCACACACCTCTAACCTCAAAGACACAAATGACCTATAAAACAAACTGGAGGGAGCCCTTTTGCAGAGATAACGATGAAAGTAGTCCAGCGGGCTTCTGTGGAGTGTGTACTGTGTCCTAATGCTGTTCTAGGCCCTCAAAGGCAAGCCTGGAGGAAGGGCACTTACAAACCTGCCTTTTCCCACTAGTTGTAATGCAGGACCAGTAGGCTATGGGAGCCTAAATCGGGAAGATCTAAGAGCTTGGGGCAGGCCCGCAGGAATGCCACCAGATGAAGAGGATGAACTAGAGCCAATAGGGAAGAGCACTGAATGTAGCCTAAGCTTAGAGGCGTGGAGGGGGTTGGAACAGTTTGATGAGTACCTAGAAATCAGCCTTGCCAGTAAGATGGGGAATGGAGAAATGAGGTCAGGAGATGAAAGGGAGCTTGCAGTGTCTTTGTAAGGAACTTGGACACTAAGGAATAAGGAACACATCGGAGGAAGGAATTAAGCGGGTGTGAGCCATGGTCTGAGGGCCTGGAGGAAAATTTCCTTCAACTTGTGGTCTCTCTTGCTGTATACTGGCATTCCCAATAGCTTTTAAAACAGTGCTATGAGATCTGATTTACACACCATAAAATGGACTCACTTGAAGTGTCTCAATCACAAGTTTTTAAAGTTGTGTCACGATCATCACAATCTAATTCTTAAACATTTCCATCACCCCAAAGGACACCTTGAGCCCGTTTACAGTAACTCCCCATTTTCCATGCCCATCTCTATCTAGGCGATAAGTTTTCTCTGTAATCTCTCTTTCTTTAATGTTAAGGGGGATGCTTTCAATGAGCGTATTATTTAATTTAAGGAATCTCTTGGTCAAATTATAAACTCCTGCTCTTGGTTCTGCAGCTGTTACTCAGGTCATCCCCAGTAGCAGGCTTCAGATTCACATAACAGAAACCTGTCTGGGGCTGTCTTAAACACATGTTTGCTGTCTTACATAATTGGGAGGCTAGAGGAGGGTGGACCCCTGGGGTAGTGTGATCAGTTGCTTGATGTGGCATCAGAAACCCCTGCTTTGGGGCCATCAAGATGGCTCAGCAGTAAAGTGCTTGCCTTGCAAGCCTGACTACATGAATTTGACCCCTCCCTGAAATTCATGCAGAGGTGAAAGGAGAGAACTGACTCCACAGAGTTGTCATGTTACTACCACATGAGCCCTGTGGTGATTCTTCCCATCAGACATACACAGAAAGAATATAAATAAATACATAAATAAGTAAATAAATAAAAAAGAAACCCTTGTTTACCATCAGTCACTCCTCCATGACATTTTCTGGTAGTAGCTGGCTTCCTTTGCCATCAAATGGTTAGAGGGTGGCAGTCAATGGTGATATGGCCCTTTGATTTCTTGTTCATGGCCTGTGTGGAGAGGTAGTTGCTGCTGCTGCTGCTGTTTTATTTTTTTTTTTCCTGCAGGTGTATTGGATGAGCTTAGCTCCTCTTGTCCCTCCAGACTAGTGATTGGCTTAGAATCGATTTGGCTGCCCTTCCATAACTGGGAATAGGGTCTACAGGGATGGGGCTCAATGGTGGTCTCTGGAAGGATAGGAAGAACTGGATCTGCTGGCATAGGTGACTAACAGTGCTCACTGAGTTTTGTGGAGCAACAACATTGGATTCTTTGGCCCTCATTTCCTTTTACCTGGAACCTTTTCCATGTTGAACACAGTCATGGTAGTAATCTGACTTTAAATTTGTTATGCATGAACAGGTAGACTCAACCCTAGTTGCTCATGGGTCACACATGGGCCATGATCAGTGATCAAAGTAGGCTGAAGAATAGTAATACTATGTGAGCATTTTCTAAAATGTTTATTTATTTTTGATTTTTAAAGAATTTATCTTTAGGGTTAGGCATGGTAGCATGTGACTTTAGTCCCAGCACTCGGGAGGCAGAGGCAGGTGGATCTCTGTGAGATTGAGGTCATCCTGGTCTACATATTGAATTCCAGGCCAGCTGTGGCTACAGGGAGACCATGGCTCAAAAAGATCCCCCCCACAAAAAAGACTTATGTGTATGCATGTTTTGCCCGCATGTTTGTAAGTGCACCCATGATGCGCAGTGCCCGTGGAGGTCAGAAGAGGGTGTCAGATCCCCGGGAACTGGAATTTCAGATGGTTGTTAGCCACCATGGGGGTACTGAGAAACAAACCCAGATCCTCTGCAAGAGCAATCAGTGTTCTTAGCCACAGGACCATCTTTCCAGTCCCCCAAATATTTATTTGATTTTTAGATTATATAGGCATGTGTGTCTATGTGTAGGTATGTGCAGGCAAATGCAAGTAACCTGTAGAGACCAGAAGCATTGGATCTCTCTGGGGCTGGAGTTACAGATGGTTGTTATCCACCCATTGTAAGTGCTGGGAACTGAACACAGTTCCTCTGGAAGAGCAGTCTGAGTCTTAAGCTCCTTCTGTGAGCCTGTTTGAAGTCAGTCCTAGACTTATGTGTCTGAACATCATCAGTACAGATCTCATCCATTCAGGAGTTTCTAGTGATGGTCAGAGAGTGTACTGAGGTTTACTTTTGTACAGTTTAACAGCATCCACAATATCAAGGAGGGTGTGAACAGTAACACACGTAGGAAAATAATCTCAGTCACATTGGAAAAAACACTGCAGGGACTGGCGAGATTGTTCAGTAGTTAAGAGCACTGGCTGCTTTTGCAGACGACCTGGGATCAGTTCCCAGCATCTGCATGGCAACTAACAATGTCAGTAATTTCAATTCCAGGGGATCCAACACCCTCTTCTGGCCTCCATGGGCATTGCATGACATGGGTACACTTACATACATGCAGGCAAAATATTCACACATGTAAAATAAAAATTAAAAAATAAAAAGAAAGGAAAAAACAGTATGCTGTAGGATAGAACTAGTTAAATAGTAGGAAATCACTTATTTCTAGTTATTGAAATTTATCCTTGGGAAAAATAAAATCCCTTCTCTGAGTATATCAGTATTCTAGTTATGATATGAACTTGAAATTACCCCAAATTGACTTTCTTTCAAGTATAGTTCACACTTCACCAGGCCAAATAGACATTCTGCCAGTTTATTAGGACTTTATTAAATTCCGCTTTATACTTAAAAAAAAATCAAGAGAGGCCTTACATTGCAAAGTTGTTTATTTGATCATGAGCTGTGTAGTTCCGAGTCAATTTCAGGGTGAGCCATGTCCACATGTAAGTAATGAACATTCACTGCTGCAGCTCTTAATGGTGAGAACGGATGTTGAAGAAAGCAAACACCATATGCCCTTTGTTTCCCGTGCATGTCTCCTGCTGGAGGCCTGGGTGGAGTGTCTCAGCTGTCTCAAATAATCTCCATTTTGCTGTTACTGCAGACTGTGGTTCTTCAACTCTCTTCTTTTCTGATGTTAATTATAACTTCTTTCTAATTAGGTGGCTCCTCCTCCTCTTTGGTTGTGAAGGTTTCACTCTTTCAAGTGCCAGAGATTGGATTAATTTTGAAAAATGAGTTTCACTTGATTTGTGACAGAAATAAGTGCAGAGAATTAAAAAAAAAGCCACCAGTGTGAATGTGTAGTGGGAGGGGCAGGCGGGTTGGGTGCAGGACAGGATGCTTAGAATAATTTTGCTGCCAAGTGAATCAGAGAGGCTTGCAGTTCTCAGAGAGCAAGGAACTCACTCCTGCCCAGAGTGCCGACAGTCAGCCAGAAATCACCATTTCCTACTCCACAGAATGGAGCTTTCAACAGCCAAAGCCCCGAGCACCGCAGACTTGTCTGAGAGTGTAAGTAGACTGTACGTCTGCTTTGATTGTTGTTATGTCTGCATCTTTGTAGACCAGGAGGGAGATAGAGGGTATGTGGGGGAGAGAATCTGGTCCTGATTCAGTTCTTCCATGTGGACCTAGGTCTTAGTTTTCTTGTTTGTGATGAAAAGGATTTTTTCCCCACTAAGTCTTCCCAGCGACCGAAGTGACTTATTTTGACTGAGTCTTGTTTGTGGCAGCACTTGTAAGGGTTTTAAACTGCCTTAGAGAGTTTGCTCTCTTCTCCTTCTCTGGCTGCAATCCGTGGCCAGCAGATGTGTTTTCCCTGAGGGACACTGGACACAGACTGGCCCTATCTAGGAAGTCCCTGCAGGCATCCCTTGGGTTGGGAGCAGGTAACATTTCTGAGGCAGCTGATAGATTTGGGAGTCTGTGATGAAGCCAGATGTGGAATCGGACTTTCCTGTGGGGGTGAAAGCTAACGAGGGGTTGGGGAGGACAGTGAAATGGGAAGCAGGACAGAAAGTCAGTTTGTAGTCTGCCAAGATGACTGTTGCTAGATGCCAGTTGAGGTATCAGGCTGTCCTCAAATCCTTCCTCAGCTAGCTGTGTAGCCTTGGGCCATTAAGAAAACAAGTCCTGCAAGTCTTCCTCTTTTCATCTAAAAATCTCCATCATCATAATTCTTGACAGGACTGCGGGAGTACTTGAAGTAATAAACACCTGGCGCATGCTTATCTGACTTATGGCACCATTCTCATAAGTGCAGGCAAAGCACAGGGTCCTGTGGGAATGCCACAGATGCTGCTAGCTGGTTTGTTTCTAGGTAGCCTTGGAAGCCTTCAAGGTCTCTTGGTCAACATCCTAGGTTTGATTTTGGAGTTGGCCACTTGACTTTGTGTATGCACATAGCTGTTGCTTTCTTGATCATGATCAGGTGACCCTTCCCCCTTAAAAGAACAAAACAAAATACCCAAGGTCCTGGGGAGACAGTGTCAGTGGATCACAGTGCTCATAGGGTCTAGGGACTGGAGTCTGGAGGTCATGCCACAACTTCTGGTGAGAATGCTAACTGAGAAATCTTTCTGGTTCAGCTTTGAGTTTTGAAACTACCCACTACCTATATTCATTCACAAAAAAACAAAATAAAAACCTTGACGAGCACTACTTAGCAATTCATCTGATTTCTGATTCAGAAGTACATTGTTACGGTGCCTTTCCATTGGGCTGCTTCAGTCATCCTCTTCATGATTTTAGGCAACTGCTTGATCAGTCCCCAACTGCCTTTCAACCTAGGGAGGTGTCCATTTCCTAAAGCCTTGTTAATTAACCTCACTCCATGTTTTCTGTTGGTTAACTGTGAGTTAATTGCTAATGATAGTGTTCCCTTGCCAGTCACAAGTTTTCCCAACTCTTTCCGTCTTTAAATCCCTTGTATTTCATCTCATATTTAAGCTTGAAATCCTTTCCCTTCAGCCAGCCAAGCTCCTCAAGTTATTGCATCAGTGAGCTGTAACAGAGCTAACTTTTATCCTTGATTTGGGAACCATCACCTGGCCACTTGGTTTACTGTGATGAATTAAGAGGATCTTTTATCTTAGCATCAAAGTCTCTTTCATTGCAGTCCACATCCTTTTCTATGACTGCTTTTTGCCTGCTTTTACAGCCTTATCACAGTCACCTTCCTGCTTGGATATCACCTTCCACTGGAGTGACTTCCCACCGTTCCTAGCCCCGACTGTGTTGCTTCCTGCCTTTAGGCCCAGTCACTTGGTGGTTTTCCACGTCAGGGAATACCCTTTCTTTGGTCCCCTACTTGGCTGGGCTTTTCTCTCTGATGCCACTCTGAGGAGCTCTCCTGGGCCATCTTCTCGGAAGGTGCTGCCTCCATCTTGTGCTTCCTTCTCCGTTCCTATCACGTCACCATACTTATTTCTTAGAGAGTCCTTGTAGCACAGCCTATAAAGATTTTGTTCCCTTGTTGAATCACTCAGCCCTTGCCATCTTCCCTGACGAGAATTTCAGCTCTGATAAGGCGGACGATCCAACTGTATACTCAACCCCTAACTCAGTTCTGGATGCATAGTAAATGAATGGAAAACAGTTATTTGTTGCATAATAGTTGCTTTGGATAATTTAGTGAACAAGTTTTAATCTGTGATTGTAAGCTGATCAAGACAGTTCTGTCCTTTCTGTGCCAGACCCACCCCCACTCCTCAACCCCAATCTGCATACATCAGAGTTTGGGCACTTTGGGAGCATTCCAGAGTCCAGGGCTCTGGTTCCCTCCCTGTAAGCCCTTAGTGGGTATCTCCACTCACTCTCTGTTTTCAACATCATTTTTTTTTGTTCTCAAAATGAAAACCACCTGTCTTCAGAGTGATTTGCTTAAAATAAATGCTTTATTTCTTTACCAAGGCCTTTCCCCCTTCTGCCTTTCTCTATCTCTTGCCAAGAATAATGGGGAAAACCCTATTATCTTGGAAAGTGGTTTTCCCTCTGGTTAGAATCCAAAGCTGGATGATTTATCACCACGTGTGCAGGGGCAGTGGCTTTCCCCTGCCTCACTGTCTGCTCACGAATGCTAGTGATTTGTTCTTCCTGAGACTTCAAGTGGTCATATGGCAGTCCAGCCTTGGTGCTGCCTTTCTCTATATATTTCCTTGAAGTTTCTTTCCTACCAGTAAAGAACCTAGTTCAGAGTACCACCTAAATGGCAGCAAGGCTGGATTCACTATCCAAGAGCATTTTGTGCCAGACTGTACATCAGCTTACTGAGACTTCACACAAGTTCCAGGGAGTAGATAACAGTACTTCTACTTTCGAGTTGCCAAAATGGAGGCTCAGTGAAATTAGGTGACTGGTTTCCAGGCACACTGGTTGAATGAAGTGAACCAGGATTAGAACTAGCTCAGTTTGGCTTTCCAATCTATTATCTGTTGGCATTGTTAGTGTTTCTTTTTCTTTTTCTTTCTTTCTTTCTTTCTTTTTTTTTTTTTTTTTGTCTTTTTGAGACAGGGTTACCTTATATTCCCAGCTGGTCTGGAACTCAATATGTAGATCAGGCTGGCCTTGAACTCACAGAGATCCACCTGCCTCTGCCTCTGCCTCTCCCTGTGCCTCCCAAGTGTGCCACCACGCCGAGATCACTTAGTGTTTCTTAGGTGTGTGTGTGTATGTAGGTATATGGGTATGTGTTTGCATGTGCGTGTAGAGGCCAGAGGACAATCTTGGGTGTGATTTCTCAAGTACTATCCACCTCCTTGTCTGTTTAGACTGAATCCTTTGAGCTCACCAAGTAAGTTAGGCTGACTAGCCCACCTGCAAGCCCCAGATATTTGCCTGTCTCTACTTCCCATGTGTGGGGATTACAAGCATGTACCACTGTGCCCAACTTTTTTTAGGGCTTTTTTGACCAGGTTCTGCAATTTAAAGAAACTTCTTGTTGGTGATTCAGTCCACATGTCTGCATATGTGCACACATGTAACTGAAATAAACTAATTGTGATCAGGGTCTTCTAAACCAATTTTGTGGCCCTCTGATTGGTGGTGATTCAGTTTGAAAACAGTTTGAAAAACCCTACTGTAGGTGATGTGTAAATTGTGCTTGCTTTATCTCAAGGCTTACATGTGGCAAGCTACTTTAAAACAATTTTACAGCAATACAACACATATAAAATGCACATAGGTGTATAGCTTGTTGAATTTCCATACACTGAGCATGCCTACGTAGTCAGCACCACATTAAAACATGCCACCGATTCCAGCTTCTTTGAATCAAGATAGAGGAGCAGACTACGAGAGAAATGGAGAGTCTGTTAGTTTCTTCTGACTTATGCACACACAGCTTATTTTCTGGATCCTCTCTTTGTGGAGGTCTGTGTTTTATGTTTCCAGTGATGGTGCTTGACTGAAGTTGTAGATCTCATAGTTGCTAAAGGAGCAGCATGCAGCCTCCCTAACAGCCATCAAAAACTGACACCAAAGGAGGGATGGGCTGAGAATGTGCCTAATAAAATGTTGAGTATGGAAATATGTGGGTGTGAGAATGTATGGTCACAGTACTGGATGGAAACTGGCTTTACTGAATTGGAGATAGGGGAGGGGGAAACGAGAGAGGACTTGTGATTAAGAGTCTCAAGTCGCTAGAGATTAATGAGCATCTGGGTAAAATAAGGAACATCCACCTTTTCTAGAGAGTATTGACTTTTAATGAAAACTATTCTGGAATGCTAAATACAACTACTGATTCCTTGTCAAAAGCCATAGATGCATCTCAGTCTAAAAACAAATCAGAGAAAGTTTTGCTTTCAAAATGTATGGGGCTCTGTAAGGTGGTCTTGGGGGACACTCACTGTACAAAATTCATTGTAATGGAATGTATGTGGAAATGAAGGGGAGTGTGCTTTTAAACACTGAGAATTAAGTTATAATATGTTGTTAATTAGTGTTCTCTGTGAGACCCAGATCATACAGCTAAATTTTAGTCAAACAGAAATAGCCCTCCTGAATCAGGGGCTTTGGAATATTACTAAATCCTTTTATCTTTGCTGATTAGATAAGTTCTAATTCATTCTTGCACAATGGCCTTTTAACTCTTACACGTTTGGTGTGAGTTTCCTGGGTATTCTCAACCTCTACTGTTAGCTTGTGGCTTTATGTTTAATTCTGCATGTCCTGACTCTATAGGTGTAAGAAAAACCTTGAGAATTAAACAAAAAGTTCCCAGAACAAAGTGAAGAACTCTACCATAGACAGGAAATGGCAGGTTCTGACTTACCTTTATTTTCTGCACACCCAGAGTCATGCTTGGCCAGAGGGACTCGCTGAATGTGAGGATGAAAGTACTGTAATCATACCTGATATTTACCGAGACTGCACTGTGTTCTTTGCCTTGTTTATTAGATTTAATCATCACAGCAAGCCTGAGAGGTGGATATTGGTGATTATTATTTTCTTTAGAGTGACCTTATGTCTGCTTCTTGCTTGAGACAGTTCTGGTATATAGCTGCTGTTCTAGCATTAAAATTGACAGTGGTCCTTGCACTCTCAAGCGACCTGATTCCTGTAGGTTCTGATTTGCCTAAACAGTTGAGAAAATGTGGCACACAGAAACTAAGCTGCATCCCTTAGTATGGTCACTTAGCTAATGAGAGGTAGAAATGGGGCTCTTTCCTACGAGTCTGATTCCGCATCTTACCATTTAATTAATAAATTCTGCTGCCCCATAGTTTGAGCCAATGAAGACATATTAAAATACTCTGTATGGTTTTCAGTCTTGGTATTAAATAAAAGTTACTGTCAAGTTGGCATCCAAAGTAGGGGATGTGATCCAGGGAAGAGGGAAGGTGCTAGGCAAAGACCGATTAAAACCTTCCATGAGTTTTCATTGGTAGGCCTCGACAGGTAGGATCCTGGAATGATAATGCTATTTATATCATTACATGATGCTTTACAGTTTAGAAAACTCCTTTTATTGTGTTGAAGTTTCGTATACCCACTGTGTAATGGGTGACATGATTCCCAACTCAAAGGAAAGTAGGTAGGAAATCAGTAATGTGGCATGGTCTCCTGTGTGTGGTTATATAACAAGAAAAATGGGGTGGCAGATCCAGATTCAACTCTGGTGTTCTACCTCTGTGCTTGGTGGTAGATGTGCTTCTTGTCCAGATGTTCTCAGATAGCCAATGAGGTGTGCTGTTTATAGAGGTTTAGAGATTCAAGAGTCATCTGAAGACTCATTAGCCTGATGCAGAATTTCTCAGCTACTGTTGACCTCTTGGACCAGTTAAATCTTGTTCTTTTGGGGAGAGTGACCTTTGTCTTGAAGGATGGTTAGCAACCTGCTGGTCTCTACATGCTAAGTGCTGATAACGCAAACTGTGAAAACAAAAAGTTTCTGTAGACATTGCCGAATATCCCTGGGGGTGCACAGTTGCCTCAGATCAGTAACCACTAACTGAACGTAATAACGGCTTTTAAAAGAGTAGAGACAGCCTTGAAAATATTACGTCCATCTCCTTCCTCCAGATAGGTATATGTGTGTGTGGGGGGGTGTGGAGAGAGAGAGACAGAAACAGAGAGAGAGAGAGAGAGGTTGAACCATTTTTAAACTTAAAAAGTACTCTGTCTCAAAAAACCAAACAACAACAGCAAAAAAACCAAAGCGCACAGTTAAGAATGTTAGATATCAGCCCAAGCATATACATTACAAAATCTTCTGTAATTCTACTGATTAGAAATACCCGTAGTTCACATCTTATGTCCTTCTTACCTTTTTAGATATTCATGTTTAAATGTATGCTTATGGATATCATTTTTCAAATAATTCCCTGTTTAAAATGCTATAATAATCAGCTTTTAAGCTTTAATATATCACAGATGTCTTTCTATATCTATAATATAGAACGACAGAATTTACAATGACTCAATATATTTCATTATATAATTCTATATAGTTTATTCACTCAGTCTCCTCTTGTGTACATTTGATAAATTTCCAGTTCTCTTTTTACTAGTTCAAACAAAAATTTGAGTATCTGCATATGTACTTAGGTCCTTCAGAACTTATTTTTTTCCTTACAGAAATTAGAATTTTTAGGATCCATTTAGAAAGGTATCCAGTTCCACATGTTCTGGATTATATTTTAATTATATTATGTATCTTTGCCCCCTAAATTATGAAAAAAGCATTGATAAGATTTTGATTGTGCACAAGGCTTGCAGAATGGATTGTGGAAAGTTCTTTGGTTTTCTAATTAAAGTATGACTAATAAGAAAGCATTTAGGTTTCATGCCTTGTTCATGAAACCCACTGTGTTGTGCTACTTCCTGAGGAGCAATCAGCCCAGCAAAGGGTGTCAGTCTTTCTTTAAGAATGCACACTAGAGGCTAGACACGTGGCTCAGCAGTTAAGAGCCTTTGCTGCTCTTGCAAAGGACCAGAGTTGAGTTCCCAGCAACTGTGTTAGGTGACTCATAACTACCTGTAACCCCAGCTTCAGAAGACCCTCTTCTGGACTCTGTAGTCATCAGCTTTAACACATACACACACCATGCCCACAATAAAAAATAAAATAATTTAAAAAGAATTTATATTACTGAGAGAAATTTAAGGCTATATCCTCATTGCTCAAGAAATATATATTTTTTTGAGATAGAGTCTCCTTGTAGGCACAGCTGGCCTAGTATTCACTATGTAGACCAGGCTGGCCTCATTGTCACGTAGATACATTAGCTTCTGCCTCCCGAGTGCTGGGATTAAAGGTGTACACCACCATGCCTGGCTTTAGAATTTTTCTTATATTTGTTTTAAATTATAAAATTACAAATTTGTGGTAAAAATGCCAAATAGTGTAGACAAACGTAAAGCTTTCTCCTTTTCCACCCCTTGATTTTTCCTTCTCTAGAATTTTCCTATATATCCAAAATGTTTCTAAAATCCATGAACTGAGCAGCAATATGCTAGGTGTGAGCCAACTGAGGATTTTTTTTTTACTTAATGTCTTTTCCTGCTTCCACACTTTGTTCTGTTTAGTTGGTGGCCTAGCTGAGCACATTAAAGCTCTCCTGCAACAAATTACTCTTTTATTTGAATTTATCCAAGGGATAAGTATATATCAATAGAGTTGGTGGGTTAAGAACCCATGTCTTTGATAATTGTGTTTGGTAGTAATAAATTGTCCTTCCACCAACAGTAAGTATCTTGACTTGTTTCCATGGGATATTTTTTTCAGGCTGGTATAAACTATTGATTAATAAATTAGCAAATTAAGAAAGTTTAGTAAATTTTCCACAAAGGTTGAAAATCATTTATATTATTGGTTAGGAGGGAAGACCGTGTTTTCCCTAGTGACCTTTATACAGATTGGTTTTCAGCATTTTCTGTGTCCAGGAGGATGTTCCTGGTTTTCTTCTCAAATTGGTCTGAAACTAGATTTTACTTTGTTTGGCTATTAAGGAAGAATCATATGTATAAAGTTTGGGGAAAGTGGCCAGAGAGTCAATTTTCTGTTACTATTTGGTAATATGTCTCAATTGGAATAAAAACAGTTAGAAATGGACTGTCATAACTAAAGAGGTTGCATGGTCATCTCAGTGGGCATTATGCATTGTCATTCTGTGGTATTGGATACTGTACCAAATAAAAAATGTAAGTGTGAATGTAAGTATAACCATGCCTGCTTCTGTTAGCTTTTCCTGAAGTCTTTCTGTTATTTCTCTGTTCTTACTTTCTCATTTTCCCACTCCATGTTGACATCTTTCACGCCGTCCTTTAAAAAAAAAAATTGTAGTTGCTGCCGCATTTAAAGTCTTTTATTTTACCTAAAAAAATTTAGAGAATTTCCCTCTAGCTCTAAACTGACCTGGAATTTACTAGGTACTCCAGGCTGGCCTGTGCCTCTGGAGTGCTGGGATTAAAGACTTGCACTACCACCATAATTCACTTATTTTACTTTTGATCAGATTTTCACTCTTAATCAAAAATTTAAAATTATGTTTTTATTTATTTATTTGTGTATGTATGTGTGTGCATGTGTGCATGCATGCCTGTGCCATGGTTCAGGTGGTGTTAGAAGACAGCTTACAGCAGTCAGTTCTGTCTTTCTATCATGTGGGTCCCAGGGATAGGACTCAGATCATCAGGTCTGGCAGGAAATCCCTTTATCCACTGAGTCACCCTGCTCCACCCCTCAAGTAACTAACATTTGGTTTCTAGTCTTTATTACCATGGCACATAGGGTTTAGCACATGAGTATTTTGATTGGTTGTCAATGCCAGAAGCTTCCTTATTTTGGGGGGTGGTTGTGATAAGTAAAGTAAGATTCTCCTAGAGAGCCTTCTTTACTTCCCAGAATGGTACTCATAAAGGTCTCTGTCACTTCACTCTTCAGTGTATTGGTTTCCTGTTCAGGGTAGGGCTCAGCAATGTGCCATCTTTTATTGATTTGGTATTTGAAGTGGTCAAGAATGGTGCATATTTGAACATGGTTCCTTGAGGATGGCAGCTACCACAGCCCCCACTAACACTGTGATTGGCCCATATTTTCTGAGAAATCCAAAGGGTCTGTGCTGGATTGTACAAGTGCTTGCTGTATTCTTGGCCTAAAGTTCTTGGGGAGAGCCTGGGAAGAGCCACCCTGAGACTTAGATACAGAGGAAACAGGTCTCAGAGGATCTGTCATGCTACTGTGCTGAAACTGGGCTGACTCTTTTCCAATACTATAGCCAATGATAGAAGGGAGTTCTTTTCTCTCCCTACTAGCCTTCTGAGGGTTTACATTTGAGACCTGCTGACACAACTCCCTGAGGAGCTTCCTAAGCGATAGCTCAAGACCTTAAGATAAGCTCTTTAAAAATAAAATAAAAAGCTGTTCTTTTTCCTTACTGCTGAAGTAAGGGGATTTTCATAACTAGCAAATGAAAGAGGCAGAAGTATGATCTAAGAAAAATGGCCTTTGGAGTTAAATAGTTCTGGGGTGGTATGTGTGATCTGTGACTTTTTCCTCAAAGAGATGTTGTAGGCTAGATTATGTCTCTGTAAATTTATATGGAGATCCTGACTACTGACTACCAGTATCTCAAAATGTGACTGCATTTGGAGATAAGATTTTAAAAGAAGGGACTGAGTTAAAATAAGCTTGTTGGGTGGACCTGATGTAACTTATAAGGGGAGATTCCATTCTGACACAAAGGACAACTGGAGTCTGCATACACCAAGGGCTGACTGTATGAGAACACAGCAAGAAGCAGGCAGCCATCTATAATTCCAGGACAGAGAATCTAGGAGAAACCAAGCCTACAAGCATTTGATCTGGGAGTTTTCAGCCTCCAGAACTGTGAGGTGACGTATTTCTGTCCTGACTGTGTTGTTACTTATGGCAGTTGGAGTAGACCAATACATGGGCTTTTAGCATGTTAGCTCCTCTGATTTTGTTTTGCTAAAGAGGAAGCAACTGCTCTTTAGAGTTGATGTGGAGAACCCTCATAGTGACCAGCTGCTCTAGTAGGCATGATGGTGAATCTTCACTGTCAACTTGGATTTAGAATCATCCTGGAAACACAACTCTGCATGTGTCTGTGAAGGTGCTTCCAGAAAGGTTTAACTAAGCAGGGAAGACTTCAGTAGGTGGTATCATCCCATCCCATGGCCTGTGGTCCTGGACTAAATAAAAAGTCGAGCTGAGCCTGAGTGTTCATTTTCTCTCTGCTTCCATAATGTGATCAGCTGCCTCCTGCTTCTTCAAACAAGCCTTCCCCAATGTGGATGTACCATCTCCCCTTAAACTAAACCCTTTCTCTTTCAAATTGCTGCTTGTTAGGTATTTGATCGCAGCAATGAGTAAAGTAAGTAATATATCGATATTCACAGTCTTCATTAATCACTTAGTACCATGCTGCAGTCATTGGCCCTTTTCCTCATCTAGCTTTTCTGGCTCCAGCCTGATTTGAGGGCTTTTTTTCTCTCCTTCACTTTTCTCTTAAGTTCTTTTCAAACAGGGATACAAAGAACTCATGGGATCAGAGAAGGTAGATATTTTATGGGTTTAGCAAGCAGTGAAATACTTTCTTTTCAGTCACCCTTTTTATCCTTTCCATCTGTTAACACACTGTAGGTGCTCTAGATAAAATTTTATCTGGGACAAAGATTCTGTTGCTAAAATTGATTGGAAGTGACTTTTGGTGTGGTGTGAATAATTATTGTGCATAATGTCCTTTGTATTATGGTATTATGTTTCACATCACTGTGATAAAATACCTGACAGAAACAACTTAGAGGAGGAAGATTTATTTTGGCTCATGGTTTTAGAGGGTTGACAGCCATCATGGTGGGGAAGACATGACGAAATTGCTCTGTCCATGGCAGAGGACGTATATGGTGACCATGAAGCACAGAGTGCCAGAACTAGGGTTTGGGTTAATGACCTACAAAAGCCCAACTCTAGAGACCATCTGCCAACCAGACTCTTGAGTCTCCCACAACAGCCCTCCGACATGTTGAACAAACACTCAAAGCATGAGCCTGTGGGGGCACATTTCATTTTGAAATTGTGGCAGTTAGCTTGCTGTAATAAGCAGCACCGACTAGAACTTTGAGATCAAGATGTGTCAGCAGAATTGCTTCTTTCTGTTTTTTTTTTTGGGGGGGTGGTTTGTTGAGACAGGGTCTTACTATGTAGCCCAGTCTAGCTCCAGACTCAGTATGTAGACTAGGCTGGCCTTGAACTCACAGAGATCCACCTGCCTCTGCTTTCCAAGTGCTGAGATTAAATATGTGAGCCACCGTGCTTACTACTAGAATTGCTCTTTCTGAGGTTTGTGAGGGATGAAGACTGTTCGTGCCTCTCCCCTAGTTTCTGATTGTTTTCTGCTGTTCTCTAGCTTGTAGATACATCAGCTTGATTTCTGCCTTCATCTTCTGTGGCATTCTCTCCATTGCCACTATCCATGTTATCTCCTTTCCCCTGTGTTTTCTTTTTTTGAGTAAGGCCTCATGCTGTAGCCCACGTTTGCCTGAAACTCACTCTGTGGTTCAGAATGGCTTTCCTGCTTCAGCTTCCTGAGTGCTAAGCCTCAAAATTTCCCTCCTTTTTTTTTAAAATGGATGTTGTAAATCATATCAGCTATTAGGGCCCACACCAGTGAATTTATCTTAACCTGATTATCTGTAAGTAACCCTATTTCCAAATAAGGTCACATTCCCACATACTGGGAATGAAGACTTGATCATCTTTTAGGAGAATACAATTCAATTGATGATAGAAGTTATAGTGGAACCTGATTTGCCATCTGTGCACCTCTGCCTGTGCCTGGAAGCTTTTTACCTGGACTGCCATTGCTGCTTGTTATGCAGGATTCAGCCCAAACATCAACCTCAATATAGATAGATTGAATGAATGAAATAGATTGCAGAGTAAAATGAAACTGTGATTGAAAATTATGCTGAACATAATCTATCCTTAAAAGACTGAGAGAACTCTTCTCCACCCCACATCAGTGTTACTTGTAACTTTCTTATATATATTGGCTGTGTCCCCACCACAGATGCTATTTAAATATCATTTTGTGCCTGTGAATTGGGATGTCGGGCACCTTCCGAATGTCATGATGTTTCCTGTTCTGTGTACAGAGCATGCCAAGAGGATTTAATTTGTTGGATTTTGATTTTCTTGGCATTGACTCACAATTTGGTTCTGATTTTATGATAATTCAAAGGGCAAAACTGGGTAGAACTTTCTCTGAAGGACATGTGGGTCTAAAAAAAAAAACACTCTGATTCGTGAGCAAGGGAGGCATTCACTAAGGCTAGATAATTAGCATTTATTGAGCTTGTTCTCATTACAACTGCTATGCGCGCTGTGCAAAATGCAGAAGTAGAATAGCCAATAGCTGTGGCCTCCAGCACGGTGCAGTTCACACCAGGCAGTTGAGAACTAGGCAAACAGTACACACACAGTTGTATGAAAAATATGTAGTGTAAAAATGAGGAAGTGGTGCTTGTTGGGGATCAGAATGATCCAGAAAGGCTTTAGGAGAGAGCATGTCTTAGTTGGGATTGTACTTTATGAAGCAGAGATCCCAGAAGAGAAAGGAGAATACCAGTCCAAGGTCATATTGACACGCTATCACTAAGCTGTGGTATATAGTGAGCTATTTTGATTTTTTGTTCATTTTGGTTTTGTTGTTTGGGTTTTTTGATTTTTTTTGAGGTAGGGTCTCATGTAGCCCAGGTTGGTTGGCTTTGAATTAGTTGTGTAGTCAAAATTAATGCTGAACTTCTGGTCCTTCTGTCTCTGCCTTCCAAATGCAGAGACTGTAGGCATGAGCCACTATACCCAGCTATCTTGTTTTTTTTTTAAGTTGATTTTGTTCACAAGGTACATGGTGATATGAATTGTGATAGGAAAATATTGGAAACATTTCACATGTGCATCAACTTAGGATATATAAATTATAGTATATCTCTACAATGTAGTCTTTAGTACATCCATACAATATAGTCTGTAGTCACAGAAACGAATGAGGGGGCCTTGGGAGATGGTCCTGTGGTTAACAGTGTTTGCTGCATAAATATGAGGACCTGAGATCAAATCTTCAGCACCCACATAAAAAGCTGGGTATGGCTGTGTGTGCCTTTAACCCCGGCACTGTGGGAAGTGGAGACATTAGGATCACTGGGGCTTGCTGGCCACCAGCCCAGCTCCAAATTCAGTGAAAAACCCGATCTCAAAGGAATAAGGTGGAGAATGATGGAGCAGTACAGCCACCATATGTCCTCCTCTGGCTTGTGTGTGCACAGGTGTGTGTGTGTGTGTGCACATCTACATCCACATGTGCACATATATCACATGCACTCACACACCAATAAACAATAAAAACAATAAGAACAAGGATACTATTTACCAATACGAAAAGACTGCTCAAACATATTAAGCAAGAAAAGGAAGGTGCAGGGCACTGTGAATGATAAGTTAGTGTATAGGGTCTGCTTGAAGAAATGAGACGAGCCCCAAGAAACCAGTAACCTGGGACTGATAGTAGTAATTTCCTGAGAGTGCTAGACTAGGAACATGAGAGTTAGACTCTCCCCCCCCCTCTGTGTCTCTCTCTGTCTCTGTCTCTCTGTGTGTCAGTCTGTCTCTCTGTCGTCTTTCTATCTCCCTCTCTATCTCTCTCTCTGTTTCTCTCTCTCTTGGTCTGTCTTTCTGTTTCTGTGTCTCTCTCCGTGTATCTGTGTCTATCAGTGTTTATGTGTTTGTGATTGAATATGTAAATGTATTCTATCCAGAAAGTAAAAAAAGGAAGTTATGATAATAAGATTTGGTTGTATTATTGCTACCCTTAAGTTGACTTGAGTCTCTGATTCTCTGCATTGCTGGGATGTATTGAATGAGAAAAACCAGCTATGCTAGATATCCCAGAGAAAGTGCTTCATTTGCCTAGAATGCGAAATTTCCTTCACCAGCTTTTTGTTTTTATTGGTTATCACTAGAAATATTTCCAATGCACACTAAATAAAGAAACCTGTCAACTGAATCCCTCTGTGCCTATGACCCACCTTCAGTAATTGTCCTTATCCTTATTATTCTGGTCTCTGCTGATCTTGATTATTTGGAAGGCCAAATGCCTTTCTGGTTATATTAAAAGTGGAACTTCCTTAATCTTAAAATCTGAACTATATAATTATTAAAAATCTACAGCTTTTTAAGTACCAGAATGATGCCACAAGTGGAAAATTCATTTCAGATAAGGGACACATGTTTCGATTTGGAATTGCTACTCTGGTCTCCAAAGTCTCACCCCAGTCCCAGGCACACAAGGAGGTTGATGCCTGAAGTAGTAAAAGCTTCTTCCCCTCTTTTTAATGGAATGTGGCTTATTTCATTAAGCTCATTTAATGTGACTTAAAATTAAAATTTGTAATAAATTATACGTAACATAAAAATTACCAAGAATTGTTGTGCCCTCAATATCCAGAACTTTCTCATCCTGTAAAGCTGTAGCTCTGTATCCACCAGACAACTCCCTGTTGCCCACCTCAGCCCTTGGCAGTCATGCTTGTACTTCCTATGAATTTGAATGCTCTGGTTACCTCCTACCAATGAGATCATAATAGTGTTTGTCTTTTTGTGACCCTCTTACTTTATTTAATGTAACATCCTCCAGGTTCATCTGTGTGGTAGCTTATGACAGGATGTGTTTTGTTTTTAAAGATGAGTAAATATATCATTATTATTTAAACATTTATTTTTCTTTTATGTGTATGAGTATATTATCTGCATATGTGTAAGTGCACCCATGTGGTGCAATGCTCTAACAGGTCAGAAGAGTATGTTGGATCCCCTGGAACTGGAGTTATGGACAGTTGTTAGCTGCCATATGGGTGCTGGGAATCGAACCTGGGTCTTCTTAACCACTGAGCCATCTCTCCAGTTTCATACAATATATTATTGTATGGACAGACCATGTCTTGTTTATTCATTTATCAGCTGATGGACACTTTGACCAACTTTACCATTTGTCTCCTCTTAAAATACAGGGCTTTATAAAGGTTCAGATAATCCATGCCATTCCAGTCAGAGTGCATTATCACGATATGATTCCTCCAGTGACAACAATGACAAAGCTGTTTGCGAAACATTTTTTTGAGGCATGATGTCATTCAGGATGGCCTGAAACTCCCTTTTCAGCCCAGGCTGGCCTCAAACTCATGGTAGTCTTCTTGCTTTAGCCTCCAAACTACTGGAATTAGAGGTGTATGCCATTGTGCCTTGCTACACAGAGACCAGAAAGCCTTCATTTTTTGCCCTTGTGACCAAAAATACTTTTTTGTCTCATAGCTCTTATATTGACTTTTGTTTTTCACGACATGAGATTGTGGATCGAGAGAGATGGAGAGAAGGGGTGAGCTATTGTTTTCCTTTGCCTGGTACCTGGTACTGTGCTTGATACAAAATAAAGACTCAGTACATACTTATTATAGGGGCATGGTTACATTAGGCAAGGTATTTAAGTGTGTCTGTGAAATTAAGGAGTTGAACCAGATGAATGTTTGGGTTCCCTTTGATTCCTGTACTGTGTGGGTCCATTATGAGGTCTGATAAGGAAAATTTCAGACTCTTAAAGGCTGGCAAGTGGAAGGATGAGGAACAGATATTTGAGTAGACATCTTTTCAGTGTGCCTCAGCTTATACCACAGAGGTGGTCATTCCCAAATAGAACCATTTCAGAGTACAGTATTTCTTAAAGTAATATTTTGGAGTGAGAACTTCCTCTTTGTGCAGTGGTAACATTCTTTGTATAGCATAAAAGATGCCATTTAACAAGCTATTTTAAGTTTAGCTTAATTATGTGCCACGTTCCTTAAAGACACAGGGATGGAAAACAAACCTTGTTTGTTTGTTTGTTTTGAGACAGGATCTCCCTGTAACCCCAGTTAGGCTGGAACTCACTGTATAGATAGACTAGGCTGGCCTTGCTCCCACAGAGATCTGCCTGCCTCCCAAGTGCTGGGATCAAAAGCATGCACCACCACTCAGTGCAAAACAAATGTACTCTTGACATCGTCATCTTTACAAAGACACTTACTGAAAGTCTTACCACCATGAGGAGTTGTGGTAAACAGTAAAATGCTGAGAAAAGTGAAGGTTCTGGAATTAGAGATTAAAATGATGGTAAGAAAGTGTAGAAGGAGATGTGATTGAGTTTTGAGTCTCGCTGATTTGCTGAACTTTGTGCCAGTTTGTGCATTTTTATTTTAAGCCTGGTTTCCAAGAGTCTCCCGTTAGCAACCAGATGGTCGTCAGATCATTGATCTGGGTTCATTTTAAACCCATTTGGGGAACATAGTGGCCTGGATTTTCCAGTAGAAGGATTTATTAATCCTGCTGTTCTTTGAATGCCAAGACTTTTAGAAATTGCATTCCCTAATGTCTTGGAAGTAACCCCTGGAAAATTGGAAACAGTGAATTGATTGCATGATATACTTGGAATAGGAATTTAAAGCCATAGATACAGTTTATTTCAGCTACAAATGCCCAGCCTTAGAAGTAGTTAAATTTGCAAAATTAGAGGACACTGTTTTTGCTTTGTTTTTAGCATATGACGTTTCTATCCCATCTGTTTTCTGAGGTGAGTTAATGCATACAAATAGATATTTAAAATACCTTAATCTGATTTCACTCCCCATTTTCATAGAGTAGTTAAAAACTTTGGGGTTTAACATGCTATGGTGTCATTAAGTGCATTTCAAAGAAAAAAATTCTTTTAAAATACAAAATTTGCAATGAAGAAAAGCTTTGGGAGTTGCCTCCAGGCTCAGTGAACCACAGTGCTCTCTTTCTGGACTGGAGAAATCTGCACTGTCTGAGGGTTCTGGCAGCTGGCATGCTGTGCTGTTGAAAACAATTAGGAAGACAGCTGAGATCTGTGTGAGCGAGCCTCATGTGGTAGTGCGGCTCCCTTGACAGTGTGACTGCTAGAATGGTGACAACACAGTGGCGAAGAACAGCTGTGCTACGGAGAGGCATTCTTTTAATGCCCTTGCAGAATGTCTGTAGGTGTCTGCAGAAAGATCTTATTTTGAAAAATGTTCTGTGGCCTATTTATTTTCTTATGTGTATACTCATGGATGTGGAGACCAGAGGAGAGTCTCTGGGGGTCACTGCTCAGGCATTGCCCATCTTGTTTCTTTTTTAGTATATTTTATTTATTTATTTATTTATTTATTTGCATATATTGCCTGGATGTATGTAAGTGCACCTGTGTTGTACAATGCCCAAGGAGGTCAGTAGAGGGCATTGTATTGCTCAGGAACTGGAGTTATGAGTTGTTAGCTGCCATGGGAGTGCTGGAAATAGAACCCAGTTCCTCTGCAAGAACAACCAGTGCTTTTAACCATCTAGCCATCTCTCCAGTCCCCACTCCCCCATCTTGTTTCTTGAGACCATGTCTCTCATTGGTCTGGAACTCATCAAGCAGGCTAGGCTGGTTGACCAGAGAACCTCAGAGATCTGCTTGTCTGTCTCTGCCTTCCCAGCCCTGGGATTACAAGCGTGTGCCACCATGCCTGGCTTTTGATTTAAAGGGTTCTGGAGATCCAACTTAGATGCTCATGATTATGCAGCAAATAGTTTACCAACTGTGCTATCTCCCGAACCCTGGTGTTTTGTTTTGTTAAGAAGACCCAGTCTTAACTGTGCTGTTCAGACTGGTCTTACAGCCCTGGGTTCTAGTCACCCTTCTGCTTCTGCTTCTACCTCCTCAGAAGCTGTGTGTACAGGACGTGTACCACTAGGCCCAGGGGTGAAGCTTTCTAGTTGATGCATTTACATGGGTTTCTGGGGGTCCAAATTATGGTCCTCATGCTTGTGTGGCAAGTGCTTTAAACATGGAACCAACTTCCCAGCTGCCCTATGAATTCTCCTATCACAGTGAGGCCAGGTGTTCAGCCCCACCCCACCCCCAGGTTTGAACCGATTGAGTGAATGGAGAATGCTCTCCAGTTGGAGAAACCAGTTTACTCTGGGTTACTTACAAAGGAATCATCCCCATGGAGAGACTGGCACACACACCCAAGCTGGAGACCCACAGTGCCCTGGCCCGCTCCTGCCCAGCTTTTTCTATTTTCCCGATGGACCCTCCCCCCTAAATCACTGGTTGGTTGGAAAGTAGTTGACTCTATTGGTTTCATCTGTGTCAGTTACATTCTTGGGCCCATATTCCTCGAGGCAGAGAGAAACTCTGTAAATCTACCCCAACACCAACCCTCATTCTAACCATTTTTAAGTGAACAGATCTGTGGCATGATGTATATTTATATTGTTGCATAATCATCATTATCACCCTTCTCTAACATTTCGATCTCCTCAGACTGATACTCTACCCCCTAAACACTAACTCCCCATTTACTTTAGCTCAAATTATTGTTTTAGAATTTTTCAAAATTAAAAAAAGCATTTATTATTTTTATTTTATGTGTATGAGTGTATTGCCTGTATGTGTATAAGTGCACCCATGTCATTCAATGTCCACAGAGGTCAGAAGTGGGCATTGGGTCCCCTGGAACTGGAGTTACAGACAGTTGTTAGCCACCATGTAGGTGCTGGAAATCAAACCTGCATCCTCTGTAAGAGCAGCCAGTGCTTTTAACCACTGGTCGGTCCATCTCTCCAGCCCCAAATTCTTCAAAATTCTAAGAAGTGTGATCATTTAAAAAGTCTTCCTGGTCATTAGAAATATCTTTTCAAAAACAACCTTTTAAAAGCATATTTAAATATTGCATAATTAATTCACTTGAAGTAATTTTATTTATTTTAATAATTTATCTCCCTACATAATCATTACCATGAAATGCCTTAGAATATTTTTATTCACCCCATAAGATCTTTCATGCCCATAAATTTTCATTCCTCTCTCCAGCCATATTGCCTATTGTATGTGTCTGTAGATCTGCCTTTTGGTGGGGAGGGTTCCTGTAATTTTATTTAAAAGTTTCTTGTACCTTTCTGATTGCAAAACATAGAGAGATATAATCCTGTCACTTAGACTCTGTTGGAAACAGGATATCTAGCCAGGTCCTAGACCTACCAAGTCATATTTTTAAAACTTTCCCAAGGAATTTCTGTGTATATTTGATGTATGGGTGCACTGATATACTGTATCTATTATCTTGATCCTTTTTGTCCACTTGATATAAGAATTCCCCAAATTAAGAAATTTCTTCTGAGAGCATTTGCAATGTTATTTATTTATTTTTATTTTACGTATATGAGTGTTTTGCTTCAGTGTATGTAAGTGCACCATGTACATGCTGTGCCTGCTGAGGCCAGAAGAGGGCATCACATTGCCTGGAACTGTATTTATGAACAGTTGTTAGCTGCCATGTGTATGCTGGGAACAAAACTTGGATCCTCAACAAGAACAGCCATTCCCCTTAGCACTGAGCCATCTCTTCAGCCCCTTTTTCTTTTCTTAAAAAAAGAAATTATTCCCCTCGGGCTGGAGAGAGGGCTCAGCACTTAAGAGCACCAGCTGTTCTTGGAGAAGACCTGGGTTCAAATCCTAGTACCCACATGGTAGCTAACAACTGTCTATGACTCCAGTTCCAGGGGATCTGACACCCTCTTCTGTCCTCTGTGGGCACTGCATGATCCGGGTGTACTTATGCACCTGCAGGTTCTCATACACATTAAAAAAAATCAATATTTTTTCTGAGAACATTTTAAATCCCAGTGTATGACTATATCACACTGTATTTAAGCAACACTTCATGGCAGGCATTGGATTTCCCATCTTTTTGCCCTTGAAAATAAAATTATGGCAATCATCTTCATATGTAAATATCTATGTATTGCTTGATATCTATGGTGATATTGATTCCACTTCTAGGAGTTGGAAAAGCCATAATTCTAGATAGACTGCTGAGATTTAGAAAGTACAGGTAATTGCTGTTCAGTGTACTTAGTCATTTAAAGCACCATTTTCCTAGGAACTGGACCCAAAGCTGAGCTGATTATGGGAAATCTTGGTCCCCAACAAATAATGTTAAGAGCATCTAGCTTATTCTCATCCCATTCCCTTGAGTATTAGTTTCATTGTTTGGTGAAATGAATAGATGAATGAAAATGGCACCAAAAAGGGAGGTACAGGTTTGTTTGAGATAAGGTCTCATTATCTTGCCCAGACAAGTCTCAAAACTCTAGACTCAGAGGAGCCTCTACCTTAGGCCCAAGTGAAAATGAAAGGGGCAAAAAACTAGATCTGTAGATAATAACTTTCTCATCTGTTCTGTCTTCCCTAAACTTCCACTAGTTAGTTCTGCCCTTGCAAGCGGCCCTGTATGTCACCCCAGAAGGTCTGCTGCTTAAACAGTCTCCTCTTAGGTGTGTACTCACGATTATGAGAGCAGTGGTACCTTTCTCAAAGCACACAAATGAGATTTCCGTTCAGCTTTCCCACTTCTCATAAGAATCAGAGTTTCTTAAATATTTAATGATCTCCCTAGGCCCTGGGTCCTTGGGGAATATGAATATGTGATATTGAGACTTGTGCATCCTTCTCCCATCGGCTCAGTTGCCAGGCTCATTAGGTCAAGGAGGAATTGTATGTGTCAAAGGGTTTGAACCCGAATTTTCTCATTCCATTTTCTGTATTACTATGTCCTCTGAACTTTCTTCTCCTATAATATTTTCTGAAAATACCCAGCTCTTCTTTCTTTCTGGGGAAGGCAGCAGATAAGGATGAGAAGGTTATGGAAGAATCTATGGCTCTGCTGCAGTACTCATCCCTAAGGGTTCGGATCTAGTAGCTTTCCAGGGCTCTGGGACCTCCTGTAACTGCTCTGTGTGAACAGCCATTTTTGTTTCTCTAGATAGTGGTTCCTCATACCACAGAGATGATCAGACCTGAGAAGTCTTGTGAAAATATGCTGCTCCCTAGCCTATTGACTTCTGGTTCAGTAGGCTTGGGTTAGGACCAGAGAATCTGCTTTTCTAGAAATTTCTTTTGTTCTGCTATTCTTTGGAACTTCATTTTTTAATTGCTCTTTTTAGTTAGCATACAATACTGGGCTTTATTATACAAATCCAGTTGTGCTTTGTTCCCGTTCACTTCCCTCTTGTCCCCTGTACCTGTCTTGTTGCCTCCCTTCATTCCGCTAATGGTCCCTCTTTTGCTTCCATGTCACAGGCACATACTTCAATCTAGAGAAAACATGCAGTAGTTGTTTTTCCCTTACTGCCTTGCTGTTCCCCATTCTCCCTCCCTTTAGGCCTTTTTACCACCCCCCGAAGTTCCCCTTCTATTTTCATGCCATGTGTGTAGGGATCTCTCCCTCCTTCCTCATTCTGCGTATGAGGGAGAACATGCAATATTTGTCTTCCTGTGTCTGCTTTACTTTTCTTAACGTGATAATCTCCTGCAAATTATATAATTTTATTCTTTATGACCAAATAAAATTCCAGTGTGCATGTGTGCGTGCATGTGTGTGTGTGTGTGTGTGTGTGTGTGTGTGTGTATGTGTCACATTTTTTTTTCCCATTTTCTAGTGATAGATACCTTGGCTAGTTGCATATCTTGGCTACTGTGAACAGTAGTACATCAATAAACATGGATATTCAAATATGATAACTAAGATTCCTTTTATCTATACCCAAGAGTGCTATAGCTGGGTCATATGATAGTGCTATTTGCAGTCTTGAGGAATCTCCATACTGATCTCCATAGAGGCCGAACTAGTTTACATTCCCACTAGCAGTGATAAGGTAAACCTCCCCTTTAAGAGCTACTCTAGACTGTCCCACATTGCTTCTCTCCCCCTGCGGTAGCTTCCAAGTAGGTGAAACATGCTGGAGGATTGGTGCATGTGAGGCTTTTGGGTCCAGGGATCCTTTCCAGACCCCTGAATGTACTGCTTCGTGTGTGGGTGGTGGTGGGGTGCTTGTTCTGTCTCCTGCCTGCTACATTGTGAAGGAGGCTTCAGCTTGGCCCTAGAGTTAGAAAGAACAGCAGCTCATTCAAATTACACTATCCCCATCTGCAATTTTATTCACCCATGGTCAACTATAGTCTGAAAACATTAAATGGAAATTTCCAGAAATAAACAATTCACAAATTTAAAATTACATGCCATTCTGAGTTGTGGTGATGAAATCTCACACCATCCTACTCCATCCTGCTCCATTCTGCCAGGGATATGAATCATCCCTTTGTCCAGCTTATTCTCACTGTATACGCTGCTTCCTACCCATTAGCCACTTTGGTATTGATTATCAGATTGCCTGTCATGGCATCACAGTACTTATATTCAAGGAACTATGATTTTACTGAATAATGTCCCCTGAACACCAAACTTTACTTCAGTCTATTATAAGTATGCTATTTTATGTTATTGTCACTAATCTCTTTCTGAACCTAAATTAGAAATTGAACTCTCATAGGTACACATGAGAGTTAACCATAGGATATGTAGGGTGTGGTGCTCTTCATGGTTTTAAGTATCCACTGGAGACTTAGCTGGAGACCCCTCTCTGTCAAAGGGGGAGGGGCTACTGTTCATATAGAATTGAGGATGAGGTTATTGAGTCATTTAGGAAAACAGAGGACTCAGGGAGAACAGAGACTCAGATCCTTAGGGCTTAGAGGGCACTCTAGAAAGTAAGCACCCTGGGCTGGCTGCATGCCCTTGTATTTTGGTTCACATCGGGTTGCCTTGAACATTATAACCTTTAAACTCTGGCTCTGTGTATTGACTTCTTCTCTTCCCCTCTGGTTAGGGCAGAGGGCAGCTTTCCCAGAAGGATCCCACAGGCCCCTTACCGTGTCCCAGACCTTCACATTTGGTATCAGAGTCTCAGATAGTTGCTAGTGGAATCTGCAGTCTTTAGTGAAATGGGCGGGGGTGTGGTTCTTCAAATTGTGTTTCTGAGGACTTATCTTTTGTTTTCACTCTCCAAAGACTTAAATACAATTGGTGGTAGCTGCAGAATGTTGGGGACACAGTGAGAGTCTTGATTCAACTCTGTCTTGCCTCTTGGTGAGTCTTTCCAGTCATGGTGGTGCCTGTGTGCAGTTTTCAGTACAGATTTTGGTAGTAGGTGGTTGGTGGTTTGGTATAGATTAGGGATGTTAAAATAAGCAGAATAGCAAGGCTGCCTGTGAAAAGTAACTGGTGGAGTGGCTTAGCAAGCTAGATTTACATTTAATTCTCTTGTCCTATGACCAAGAGACAGCACTACTTAGTAGACAACCCACTCCTTCATTCCCTCCCTCTCTCTTGGGAGACTTGCTTCTGAGAATTGAGTTGAAGAGGCAGTATTGTCCCTTTGTCTCCCCCATCTCCTTTTTTTTATTTTGATACTGACGGTTGAGCCCAGGGCCTCATGGTACAAAACAAGAGCTATATCCCCAGCCCTGCTTTCTGCTCTCATTGGTTCCTGAGCATCTTCTTTTAGTCTTTGCATGCCACTTGAGCAAGAACATATAGGCCCAGGCCATATACCATTTCTGTGCCAGATTTCCTACAATAACACAGGGCCATCATGGCTTATATGTATGGATGTCATGTTAAGTGTATGTTATGCTGAGAGTTCTGGTTTTTAGGTTACTTTGAAGAAAATGTATCCTGAGGTCTTTATTTCCTGTAAGCTAACAGAAATAGTTAAATCCTTTTTTGGTGAGAATGAATTCTTGGCATGTTCGATCAACCTTTGGACTAGTCACATTGGTGCTAAATACTAGCAGAATTCCCTGTGGACACTGTAGAATAAGGACAGCATTTTATTCTTGCCAGTGTGCAAGGGGTGAATGAGGCTACCATACTTGCGAGTATAATTATGAGCTATCAATGGTGGATAATAAATGTGAAGTAGCTTGCAAATCTTTTGAAATTCTAGCTGTTTCAGTTAAAGCATGGCTACTAAGATATTTCCTCGCTCTAATCAAGAAGGTAATTTTCTTTAAGGCCACTTAAGCCAGATTGTTAGTGCCTTTGGGTCATTAAGAAGCACGAATAGGGGTGCATCTCTGAAAAAGAAGGATAGACACAGAGCAGAGACACATCGATGTCTACACTGCAGAATGGCAGCATCGATGGCCCAGGTTTTCTGAAGAGTCTAAGGGCTAATTCATTGTGTGGTTTATTAATGGCCTGGGGTTGACACTAGACTAATACAGCTAATTCTTCCATTTAGAGTTAATGTTCGCACTAAATTTTCTCCAGTAATGAATGATTTAGAGTATGCAGGCATGTCAGGTTAAGATATAGTGCTAATATTTCAGGAGAAACATTGAGCAGGTCATGATGTTTAAATCAATAGATGAAAATGTGAGGTAAAAATTTCCAGAAAAGGCTTATGTGCTAAATAAAAGCAGTCAATTAGAAGAAAATCAAGCCCACCCAACATTTACATTGGTTTGGAAGCCAACTGAGCAGGAGAGAAATATTTCTGGTTCTGTGGTGGCCTCTATCAGCTTTTCTGGTCTTGGTGTATTTTGGAGCTGTGGACAATGGCATGGCGCTTTATTTCTAGAAGGCTGGTTGGAATGGAAGGGAATGGGCTGACAATTGAGTGTAGAAGCTCTTTTTGTTTTGTTGTTTATGAGACTGGGTCTCTTGTAACCCAGTGTGTCCTTGAACTCACTGTGTAACTGAGAATGGCCTGGACCTGTTTTTGTTTTGCTTTTTTTTGTTTCTCCTGCCTCTACTAGTATTGCAGAATTTTTGTACTGTGCTCACGAAGATCTGTAAAGGGTTTGCCTTGAGTCTGTTGGATGGCTTCAGCTCTCAAATCTGGTAAATCTCTTAATGTCAGGGCACAGATGGAGTTTCTTGGACACCGGTGGCAGATTCTTGTTGAAAACTCTATGACAGTAGTAGACAGACTTTCTCAGAGGAGGTAACACTGTTAAGTTGCAGTTTTATGCAACATCTACCATCTTCAGGAGGCTTCATGGATCAATGTGCAGATGATCTAGCAAGTCTGGGCAACTTTCAGGGTCTACCTTTGTAGAGTAGAATAGTCCTTGAAATTGTTTTTGGTCATGTCTTTTTCTTTTTGGTTTTCTCTATAGTTTGAGAATATAGTAACCCCTCTTATCCCTATGGAATATGTTCCAAGACTCCCAGTGAGTGTCTACAACTTCAAATACTTCTAAATCCATATAACTGATGTTTTCTCCTCTATACAAACATACATACTTATCTTAAAGATTAGTTTATAAATTGGCTACAGGTTAACACCAGTAATAAAATAAAATAGTTTAAATATATACTACAATACAAGTTATGTGAATGTTGTCTCAAATATTCTTCCTGGGCATGGCGGCACATCCCTTTAATCCCAGCACTTGGGAGCCAAGGGCCTTGGGGAATCTCAGAGGCCAGCCTAGTACATAACGAGTTCCAGGCCAGAGAGGGCTACAGGAAGACCCTGTCTCAAAAAACCAAAACCAAAAAATACATAATTTATATTACATGTAAATTATATGAACATATACTATAATAGGCATATATAGTCTTGTGCTTTAATGTTTTCATTTAAAGGAAGTGCTGTGTGGCTTATCTTTGGAATATCAGAGTTGCCAGCATTACCACTCTTAGGCTTTCAGGCCATAATTAAATAGGGGTTATTTGAATATAAGCACATCTTCATGGCCAGTCTGATATCTGAGATTGCTACTGAATGACTGAAATGCAGGTAGTATATACAGTGTGGATACACTAGATGAAGAGATGCTTTATATCCTGGGAAGGCATGAGGAGATTGGTGTAGAACTGTGTAAGACTTGTCATGCTACTTTTAATGGTACACAATTTAGAATTTATGACATGTTTATTTCTGGAATTTTCAATTTAACATTTTTGGGCCACTGTTGACTTTGGTAATTGAAATCTCTGGAACTGAAACTTCAAGTGGAGACTACTGTGATATCTTTAAAATGTAAAAGTGAGGACTTATCTTTGCATATCAATAAATTGAATAATTCCCAAAGTTTATTGGGAAAGACAGTATAAACTAGGAGTTCCTTGGGTTTCTGAAAAGTTAGCTAAATGAGCATTACTGAGTATTACCTAAAGGATATATGCAGAAATTTATTTTTACTGCTGCTCAAATAATTCTTTATAATAGGTAAAATGAAAATTCAAAGTACACACTACAGGTACATTTATTTATATTTAAAAAAGGAGGACATGGTAAGATCATGATCAAGACCTCAAAAAGACCCAACAGTTTGGTTGACAAGGGGAGTTTTTGAGCTGGGAACATTTGGGTTTGGTGACTCCAGAGTTCCCAGGAATCTGCCTTTTCAGTTCATTTAACATTTGCAAATGCTAATTCTGTTTTCTATGAAACTGTAGCACAGGGTGACAGAGTGTTCTTAGGACATGAGCTGTTCCCTCGAGTCACATGCCTTTCACATAGTGGTGCCCTCAGCTGGGACCTGGAGACTGCATACCAATCCGTACTCTGGCTGGTCATTTAGTTTGTCTGAAAATGATTCTTATAGAGCCAGTGTGTGTGTGTTGAGGAGTAGGGAGGGAGTGTTGCATAGAGAGATTATGGTGGAAGGGAAGAAATTGAATTGTTTGATAAAATTTGCATTTGAGTTCAGATGAGCCATCATTGTAAAAGTAGCAGGAAAAATGTGGATGACTCAGATATATACATAAACTTGTGACTTTACAGTGATCGAAAATAAAAATGCCTTCTCTGCTCAGTTTGGATCATTTAAAGGGAGATAGAATTGCTAATAGTGGGCTGTGATCTAAGACAAATGAGCCCTAGAATGAGTGACAGCTAGGAGAGTTGGAGGTGGGAGGAGAAATGGAGCACAGCTATTAGGGTTACTTGTACATAGGGTTCCATGGGTCTCAGTGGCTGGGGCATTTTCTTTGTGGATGTCTTTCTTTTCCATATGTCTGTCTGTTTCTGTATCTATCTGTGTCTTTGTATTGACGCATCCATGCCTGTGTGTACACATCTGTGTCTGCGTGTCTGTGGGTGGATCTGTGTGTCCTTCTGTGGTTATGTTTCTGTGTTTGTCAATGGGTGTGTGTTCCTTACTCTGCAAAAACGGGCTACTTAAGGAAGCTGTTAGGCAGAGCAGATTGGGCTGGCCAGTACCACATTGATTTCTGACCAGATACAAAGTAGGGTGTAATTGGAGAGGGGAAAAGAAATGATCAAAGTATATCACATGCTTATATGAAAATATCCTTATGAAACACAGTACCATGTGCAGGGAATATATATTAGTTTAGTAGGGCAGAGGGTAGAGGTAGGCTACACTAGAGGAAAAATGGTATGTCTCCAAACCCCACACACAGAACTCATTTCCTTATGGTCATATGGTACCTGTCCCAGGGTGGGGGTATATGAAGACGAGGAGTTGGCTGGAAGTTCTGGAAGAGTGTGTAGTTGTGAACGCACATCTTCAGTGCTCCTAGCTTCCCTTACAAACTGTGCACTTCTCATCTGGATTGCTTTCACTCCTGCCCATCTTCACGGGCTAGTCCCCAGAACTCTGAAAACTTCTTTAGATTTCTCTTGTGAACAGTCCATTCCCCTTGAGAGTTAATATTGCAGTTTCTGTGAATTTTCATGTTCATGCTCTGTGTGGCAAAGGAGAAGAGACAGGGGGGCATGGGAACTGGGGTAACCCTTATTAGATTTAGAATTTTCTCCTTGAATTAAAAAAATTGTCTCCAGCTGTTTGTGTCTTATTTTCTGATTGATAACTTTCCTTTGACCCTGCTCTGTCCATTTCCTTTTTCATTAATTATGTTTTAAGGGTCACAAAGCTTTCCAAAGCTGTTAGAGGCACCTGTTAACCCCCTTTATTGAATAATTCCTCTTTAGCTATGTGAGCTCATTTCTCCTTATAGCACTGTCAGATGCTCAAGTGACTCTCTTATTGTCAATAATAACTTGAGATTTTATAAAGGCAGTTGCCATTGATGTAATTAAAATAAACTTCCTGTACATGACATGAGGTTAATACTCAGGTTATATAAGGAACTCAGAAAACTCAGCACCTCTACAGAAAAAAGATAACACAGTTAAAAATGGGTCTAAATAGATGTTTCTCAAAAGACATACAAATCACTAGTATGTATATGAAAAAATGCTCAAAATCAGTAGTCATCAGAGAAATGCAGATTGAAACCACAATTCCAGTAAGAGTGGCTGCTGTGAAAAGACAACAGCTGAGAGGTGTCAGTAAGGATGTGGAGAAAAGGGAACCCTTGTATGCTGTTGATAGGAATGTCAATTACTACAGCCATTATGGAAAACCATTATGATAGTTCCTTCAGATCTTGAAAATAGAACTACCATATGATCCAGTGATGCCCTTCTTTCATGTATATCCAGGGAAATGAAGTCAGCATGTCAAAGAGACATCTACACTCTTGTGTTCATTGTAACATCATTCTCAATAGTCAAGATAAACCTAAATGCTTACCAGCTGATGAATGAAAAAAGAATGCAATAAACATACACAAAGGAATGGAGTACTGTCATTTGCAACAACGTGGATAGAAGTGGAGATCATTTTTATGCTCAGTGAAATAAGCAAGACACAGAAAGACAAATAAGCATTGCATTCTTTCACTCTTTCATGGACTATGAAAAAGACTGATCTCATGGAATTTGAGAGGACAGTCGTGATTTCCAAAGACCTGTGGAGAACGGGAGGGTGGGAAAGAAAGCTTGGTCAGTAGCTACGTTGTAGTAGGTAAGAGCAAGAAGTTTCCATGGTAATGATGATAAATGGGTAACTGTGATAGATAGTAGCTTTCCTTATCTTAGAAAGCTTAAAAGATTTTGAATACTTTTTCTGTAAAGAAGTAATAAATGTTTGAGGAGATAAGGGGTAAACATGATTAAATGAGGTAGCCATTTAGCAAAATATCATGCGGCACTCGTTAATATGTATAACTTTTATATATTTATGGACCAGTTAGGTAAAGTGGCCCAGAGGTGTAGCTCAGTGGTAGAGTACTTCATCAGTATTTGTGAGGCCCTGGGTTTGATCTTCAGCACCACAAACTAAAAAACTAAAACTAAAACAAACAAGGCACAAAACCTACACGTCTTCACGTACTTTTCCTGTTTGCCTCTCTGTTTTCTCTTCTACTTTAAACAATATGATGAATGTATTTTTTTACCATGGATACAGATATTTTCCCTACTAAATGATATACATATGTCATATTTTCAAACAAAGACAAGAATCATAAATAGAAATAAATAACATGTCATCCTAACCCCATAGAGAGAATTCCCTCTCTAGTCAGTTGTCTTAACTATGATACATGATTTTGTATATGTGTGTGTGTATTTGTGTGCATGTGTGTGTTATATGAACATGCGCATGTACGTTTACAAGTACACACACATAGGTGTGCACATGCAGAGGCCAAAGGGCGATGTCAGGTGTGTTTTTCTATTGCTGTCTGTTTATTCCCTTGAGACAAGGTCTCTTACTCAACCTCATGCTTGCCGTTTTGGCTAGACCAGCTGGCCAGTGAGCTCTTGGGATCTGCTTGTCTCTCCTTGTCAATGCTGTGGTTACAGGGCATGTGCAGCCATGCCCAGCTTTTACCTTGTTGGGTGCTGAAGTTTCAAATTCAGTTCCTCACGCTTGCACAGCAAGTGCTCTTCTTACCCACTGAGCCATCTCCACGCCCCTCCCCCCACATGTTTGTTATTTTTCTACAAAAATGGAACCAAAGTGTAGGTGGTATTTTGTAATTCTGTAGTTTCAATTGTGGTAAAATACATGTAAAATGGTAACCGATTTTAAAGTTTTTACATAACGTGACTTTTCTACAACTCTACAATACCCGTAGGTAGTACTTTGCAAGCTTTTAAAAGCTGTAACACATTCTCCTCAAAGACAAAAGAGCAGGAAACAAAGCTCCACCATTGAGGTGGAGGGGCGCCCAGGCCTCCTGGTGTCAGTGCTGCAGTCTGTGGTTTCTGTGTTGGTAGCATCCAGGGATGCTAGGGATCCTGACCACTCTTCAGCAGAGCGCTGGGAAAGCACACAGACCGCCCTGATAGTGTCCTGATTGTTCCTATCTTAGGTTGCTCAGTTAGACCGTTCTTTTTCTTTTTCTATTCTTCATTGTTTTTCTTTCCTTTCTTTTCTTTTGCCTTTCTCTTTTCCCTTTTCCTTTCTGAAACTGGATTCATGTGACCCAGGCTGGCATCGACCTTTGGATTCTCCGGCGTCTCTCTCCCAAGTTCTGAGATTACAGTCATGTGTCATCACACCCAGTTCCAATTTTCTTGTAAAAGATTGTGAATGCCTTGTAATTCCTCCTTTTTCTTTTGGTCTTTTTGGGTCTCCCTGTAGCCCCAGCTGGCCCTGAACTCACTATGTAGACCAGGCTGATCTTGAACTCACAGAGATCAGCCTGCTTCTGCCTCCTGAGTGCTAGGATTAAAGGCATGCTGACACCTTGCCATTTCCTCCTTTGAAAAATATTTATTTATCTATTATTTTTATTTTTTATGAGTGTATTGCCTGCATGTGTGTAAGTGCACTGTGTTGTTCAGTGCCTGAGGAGGTCAGAAGAGGGCATTGGATTCCCTGGAACTGGAGTTACATGGTGGCTAACAACCATTTGTGAGTGCTGGGAATCAAACCTGGGTCCTCTACAAGAGTAGCCCAGTGCTCTTAACTGTCAGGCCATCTCTCCAGTCCCAAGTTTGGAGTTCTTTTTAGGGGTTTTCAAAATGAAATGTGAAAGTTCTGTCTTGTGGCTGATTATAACCATACACTGTATTAAATATGCTCTACTTAAGAAAATCATGAGGTATGCTCCTCATTTTTGCCCCAGTATGCCATGAGTAAAGTTGGTTCTACACAGGGAACCACAGGTTTAGGTGTTTGTGTCTAGAACATAGTTAAGACTTTTAGCATTTTGATTGCTAGGTAATGCTGAGTCACACTGCTTTGAAAGAAGATAGTTCATTTGGTAACTCATGCTTGTCGTTCAAGCATGAGGTCCTGAGTTAGACTCCTGGGACCCATATTAAAAAAGCTGGGCATGGTGGTACATGCTAGTAATCCTAGCTCTCAGCGGGTGGAGACAGGTGAGTGAGTCCCTGAGGCATGTTGGCCAGCTAGAGTAACTTACTTGGAAAGCTCCACATCAGTGAGAGACCCTGTCTCAAAAAAGCAAGGTGGATAACACCCAAGGAACTCCACCAGAGCTTGACCTCTGGCCTTAGCACTTGCACCCAGACAGATTCATGTGTACCTCCTTCCATGCACACCCCATCCACATACCACACACATGAACACATGAGTGTTTGCTGTGAAAATATCATGCGGCTTTACAGTAATACTGTTTGACTTAATCTTATAAATAAAGTAAAAGCTTCTTCCTATAACCGAGGACATGGAGTGAGGGGGTTAGGGAGGAGGGGGTGTGTCTGAGAGGAGGGGGAGGGGTCTGAAAATGATCAAAATACATTGTATGAAGTTCTCAAAGAATCAACAAAAATATTATTTTTAAAAAGAACTTTTCCTGTTTCAACAAAGGAAACTTTACATAGGGTAGCAAGGATCTTACCAATTTAAAAATACATATGTGTTGTAGTTGGTAGACGGGAATACAAAAAGTAAAATGTCAACTTCTCTGTCTCTTCAACCCGAATGCCTCCAACAGCCATAGCTAGGCTTTTGTGGGTGTAGAAATGTCTTAAAAGAATCAATGTCTCTCTATATGCAGACTCATCATATCATGAGATAACTGATTAAAAATGTACAATTGGAGATGAGTGTTGGGCAATTTTTATTTCATTTTAACTTTTCTTTTTTTCCCAGTTTTCTCTTTAAAATGTTTTTTTTTAAAATTTGATCTTTTGCACATTTAATACAACAGTTCTTAATCAAATTTAGACCCTCCTCCTGCATCCTGCCCTTCCCCCGGGTAGACCTTATGTATTCCACCATATATTTTAACCTTTCTGTTGTGGACATCTATTTTTTGTTGAAAAGTTAGTATTTCCTATTTCTTCCAAATATAGATGTCATAAATATTTCATATTTTCCTTAAAGGAGGATAAAGGGGCCCTTCCCTCAAGTCCTGGGAAATAAAAGTGAGGGTCTTGCAGTTGCTAGGCAAGTGCTCTGCCACGGAGATACATTTCCCATCCAGGAACCCAGTTCTTTGCCTGTATTATTTAAGCTCTGAGATAAGTGCTGGGTGAAATTATTTGGTGTGTTCAGGAATGTCCACGGTGCATGCCATTTGGTTGTGTGGTGCGGTCAGTTACATTAGGTGGATTTTAGCTTCACTGTAAGTCACTGTTGGGGTTGTGGACAGAATGTATTCAATTTAGATTTTGCATCTGTAAGACAGGATATGAAAAGTGATGCTCTTACTTTTAGTTAAGCTCCAAATATTGCCATGTGCGTTTTCCCCCTTGAAACTGTCACAGAGGTATTTAAGCTTTTGGAAGTGCCCTTTAATACAAGAGCAGGGTAGTTATAGCTGACTAGATTAAGGAGACATGAAGTAATAAGATAGCTTAGGAGGGAGGTAATAAATTCGGTTCATGTATATTTTAGGGGAAAGAATATCATACACTACAGCTGGTATGTGTTCTGTGTCTTTGTATGTTGTGTGCTTGATTGCAATTGACTGGAAAATTGATAATGTGGCCATGCAATGTTAGTGACCTGTGCTTCTTTGTGTGACTCTAAAGCACTCTGCCTTTCCATTTGTCAGTCTCCCTAGTGTGCTCTGGGTTCATGGCAAATTCTCCCTTCAAAGCCTCCACCAAAGGTCTGTCTGAACTGAGGGTAAGTTCCTGGACCTGTGTGGGGGCAGGGAGAAGGGCGATCATTAAAGGACAAGTGCAAGTTGAAAAATTGTTCTGTAGCTCAGCCTGTAATGAGCAGCTTCCCAGCACGTGTGGAAAGAGAATGACCTTGGTAGAGCTCACGTCCCCTCAACATTCTGCTCACCTGTTATTTATGGTGAACGTTCCAGGGAGGAGAGATTATCGAAGGTGTCCCAGTAACATCCTTTCTGACTTTGCATGGCGAGGGTGGGGCAGGGCTGGCACTCAACTTTAAGATCTATTTTTAAGCTTTGAGGACAAATTTTATAAAAATGAGCTGCTGCTTCTTCTTTTGAAAAAAAAATCCCTTTTCACTCTAAAAATAGTTTGCTGGGAAAAAGTTTGCGAATTGTTTATTAAAGGGAGACTTAGAAATTCAGCTGAGGTTGTTTTCTTATAAATAAAAAAAGTACCTCGCAGCTACTTTCTGAACATAGATGTAGCTTCTTAGGAAAGACATCATTTCTGACATTTTAATGCCAGTGTCAGAAGGAAATTAGGGATTTTTCCTTTTAGCCAATCTTCGCACATTCTCTAAATCCTACTCATTTCTTTTGACCAAGTTGGCATGCTGTCCCTTAGGAAAGAGATCCCTTATTTCTATCTGGCAGAACAAGTGGTCGTAGCACCTGTTCTTACCAGTCCCCCTAGCCACACCTGTCTCTCTGTCATACTTCATTATTATGCAGTAATAATTGCCAGCATTTACTATATGCCAGCCACTGTGTTTTTTAAACTTGGCTCCTACCCCTTTGCGTGAGATAATACCATATTCTCATTTTAAGATCAGGACCACAGTGGGCTGAATCACAGTGTCCTAATATGGTCATATCAGAATTCCCAGAACTATGAGTATGCATGGCAAAAAGGACTTTATAGATGTAATGTAGTTAAGGATCACAAGATAGATTATAATTACATTAATTCTTCTAAGAGGGAGGCACATGGGCAAGAGAAGTTAAATGATACATTGGATTACATCAGATTACAAACTTAACATAAAGGGTATAACAAACAGAATGCAGTGGTAACCCATGACTGGGGAAAAATATATTTACCAATCATGTATCTATTTAACATCCGTAATATGTAAAGAACTCATACAGCTTCACCACCACCACCACCACCCCCAATTGAAAGATCAGTCTCCACCTGGGTATGGTACAAGACATGTGTAGTTTCAGTCATTGGAAGGTAGAGGCAGGAAGATCAGGAGTTCAAAGTCATCATTTGTTACAAAGCAAGTTTGAGGCAAGCCTTACCTATATGAAACCCTGGAGAGAGATGGAGGGCGAGAGGGAGGAGGGAAGGGAGAGAGAGAGGGGTGGAGAAGGGATTGGAGAAGGAGTGAGGAAGAGAGAAAGGGAAGGAGGGAAAGGGGAGGGAGCAGAAGAGAGGGGCGGGAAAGGGATGGAGGAGGAGGGAGAGAGGAAGAGAGGAGTGAGAAAGGAGGGAAGAGGGAGGGAGAGAAGAGGAAGGGAGAGAGGATAAATGGAGAGGAGGGGAAGGGAGAGAGGATGGAGAGAGGGAAGGAACGAGGGAGGGAGAGTAAGGGAGAGAGGAAGGGGGAGGGAGGGAGGGAGATAGAGACAGGGGATTCTCCACAGGAATTATACAAATGCCCAACAATCAGGTGTTCTACTTGTCCATTTTCCCATTTCCTGATGGTCCCCTGCCCCATACCTCTGATAAAGGCCAAAATCTATTTGGTTCTGATTGGTTAGACTCCCATGTTTCAAACCCTGTTTTCCTGCACAACTAGGTTGTCTACTCTGATACTGGTTTGTCCTGTAGCCGGATTCTGTGCAGCAGAGCTGACTGATGGGGAAGGTACCATGGAGGCATTGTTAAATGGAAAAATGAGATGCAAAGTATCATTCCTTGTGTGAGGCCATCCGTGTTAAAAAGAAGTAGGAAACCACGTGCAGTGGTGTGTACCTGTAACCCCAGCTACTTAATAGGTTGAGGTAGAAACATTGCAAGTTTAAGGCTAGCCTGGGCAGCATGGTGAGATCACCTCTGAGGAAACTGAACAGGGGCTGATGAGATAGTTCAGGCGGTAAAGGCACTTGCCGTGCAAGCCTGAGTTCAATTCTTCAGTCCACATAAAGATGGAAGGAAAGAACTGCCTCCAGGAAGTTGTTCTGTGAACTTCAAATGTGCACCGTGACATGCATGCCATGGCAGGTGCACTCCCCCACACCAAACAATAAATGGAATTTGAAAAACCTGAGACCAGGCATGGTGACACATGCCTTCAATCCCTGCTCTCAGGAGGCTGAGGTAGAAGGATAGTGAGCTTGAAGACGGGCTGTGCTACATAGTAAAGCTGTTTCTTAAAAAAAAAAAAACAAAACAAGAACAACAACAGCAACAAAAAACCAAAAACAGATCAAGGGCAGGCGTGGTGGTGCACAGCACACCTTTAATCCCAGCACTGGGGGGGGCAGTGGTAGGTGGATCTCCATGAATTTGAGACCAGCCTGGTTCATATAGCGAGTTCCAGGCCAGCCTAAGCTACATAGTAAGGCCCTCTTTCAAAAACAAGAACAAACAAACCAAATCAAACCAAGTGACCTACAAACACACGCCATGCATGTACAACTCATTGACGGTTGTTGGGGAGGAGAAATGAGATCCCACTATGGAATAGGTGCTTTACTTTATACTTTATATTTGTAAACAAGCATTGTATATCTTTAAAATTAACATTTTGACTGAATTTTTTTAAACCAAGGTTTGTATACACTGCCACAGTTTGATAGGTCACACGGTGCTAAAGGACAGTTGTCTCTCGCCCCATCTCCCTGTGTCTTAATTCTATGAGGCAGTCATTCTTCTGTCCTAACTGTAGTTTCTAGTGCTTGCTGCTGTATTTTGAATAGTGCTTACACAATGTCGCCCTTTATTTTACTGATGCTATGTATTCCCTGGAAAGTATTAATATGGTAGCTGAAGATTTAGCTCCATCCCTCCTTGCTCCGAGTCTGTTATAATCTTCACTGAATGTTTTCATTACTGTAGCAGGGCTGATGTTGAGTCATGAAGCAAGAATATCGTGTAATTTTCTCATGTAACTTTTAATTTTCTCTAGAGGTAATAACTCTTGTTTGTTGACATCTAGCTGTTCTCCTATCTTTTGAACTGAGTGGTTCGATACAACAAAACAACTCTTAATACAAAATCTCTCCCTGTTTCCTTCTCTCTCTCTTCTGGCTAAATACTAAGGGCTTTGGGAACTTTCCAGCTCCTGCTCCATCCTGAATTGGTTGCTCTTTAAGGTGTTGCTCAGCTGGCAGCCAGGAAGTTCCTGTCACCTCTCTGGTATTGATAGTCTTGGGTCCTATATCTTCTCATTTTGCTTGCTTTGGCGGAATTACCTCCACCCCCAAGCCCCACGGCCCTGAGAGAGAGTGCTTAAGAGTAAAGTTTTTGAGACCTTTACCAGACTAGTTGTTTGCTCTGACAATACTCCATTGCCTGCCACCTGTCTGCTGCCAGGTGGGACTCTCCCCTGCTGATGGAACCTGATAATCCTGTGCCTCGGATGCTGTGCACTCATGTGATCTTCAAAATATCTTTATATCTCATTTTACAATGGACAAAACCAAGGCATGGGGGTTGCCACGTCAGCAATGTCAGAGCCAGAACTTGAACTCAAGTGTCAGCTGCCAGCTCCAGGCTGCCGCCTTTCCAAACCCAGCTTCTCCTTACTGGAGAGAAATACCAGTAGCAGACTTCAAGTGCTGGGTGCCAAGTGCACAACTATGGCTGCAGAGCGAGTCTAATTCTCGGCTCCCACTTGGGTCTGGTTCCTGACAACTGCAGCTGCATTAGCCATACTTTGCTACAAAAATTTTCCATTCTTGTCAGCTGTGCACATGTGTGCATGTCGCTGTGTATGTGTGTGCAGGTGAGACAGGGAGAGAGACATTGATTTATAGTTAGGCTTCAAGCTCCTTGTGATAATTAAAATGCTCTGTCTTTCGTTTGTGTAAGCTCAGTATGATTGTTTTTAATTGCAACAGTACTTGGTTTCAACCAATGTAAGAACCCCTTTCATTCTTCTCGTGACATGAAATGCCTCATTAGGAGTTTGCCGTTGATTGTATAGTTTAGTATGTGATCTTTTTGTTAACTGGAGTCAGGTGACTACATATAGGGTAATTAGATTAACCTGCTCCTCCTGTCCCCTACTGAAACAGTACAAAATCCAGTATTGTGTTGGCACATGCTTTCTTTAAATTAATGATTTTAGAGTCACTGTATGGGAATTTGCACAGCTCCATACAACTCTGAGAAATGAAAATGTCCAGCTGTCCAAAAGCTTTAATCAGGAAATGAGCATGAAATGGCATTGTTTTGTCATGGGCTTGGAATAATTACTTCTTGACAATTGAGTTATCCTGGATGGAAATGTATATAAACATTCTTTGAACGAACAGTAAACAGGTGCTTTTTTGTTGGTAAAAATTCAAGAATTTAATTACTTGGGATTGGCTTTCAGATCATTGGCCCTTCAGCAGAGCTGCTGGAAGTTTATACTGTCGTCAGTTTCTTTGTCTCTCCTCTTTGAAATAGTAGTATACAGAGCAAGAGAAGAGCAGACTCAGGAGCATACGTGTTGTGTGTGCAGAGTGGTGTGACTGCTAGGAACAGAGACTGAGCTGTGGGACTCCGGGGGCCAACCCTTGCTAGCCTCTCGCCTGTGTGCTTCTACCCTCTCGGGAATTCCTTTCCACACCTATCAAAAAGAGACAATAGTGGCACCTCCTTCTTAGTAAGGCTGTGTTATTCCATATAAACCCTTAGTGAAGTTGCAAGCATTAAATGTCTTACTCCATGTAAACCCTTAGAATAGCACCTTGCTCATAATATACTTTGTGTATATGTATGTACATGTTTGTGCACGTAGGTGTGTGTGCACGTGTGGAGGCCAAAGATCGACACTGAGTATCTTTGTCAGTCACTCTTCACTTTATGTTTGAGACAGGGTATCTCAATGAACTTGGAGCTCACTGATTGGACTTGATGCTTATTAGCCAGTGAGCCCCGGGATCTACCTGCCTCTGCCTACTTGGTACTGCAATTATAGACACACATTGCTGTGCCTGACTTTTTACGTGGATGTGGGGAGCCAAACTCAGATCCTCATGAGCCATCTCTCTAGCCCCTTAAAATATATTCTTAATAATTATAAACTTATTTATGTCTTTAGAAGATACAGGAAAATGAAGACTGTATTCAATTTTCTTTGATCTTTTTGAGACAGGGTCTCCCGAAATGCTAGCTGGCCTTGAACTCACTATGTAGACCAGGCTGGCCTTGAACTCACAGAGATCTGCTGGCGTCTGCCTCCCGAGTGCTGGGATTAAAGGCATGTACCACCACACCTGGATCAATTTCTTTTTATATGTAGAAGCTCCAAATGCATTTCAAGTTTTTCCATTAGATTATTACTCTTGGAAGCAAACATGACTAGAAGATTTAACATTGAGTTACATACATGTACTGTGTTCATTTATAGTTGGCACACAGTAGACAGCCGAACATCTGTTAAAAGAATAATAAAAGCTGGATATAATGACAAACATTTATAATCCCACCCAACACTCAGAAGGCTGAGGAGGAGGGGGATAGTGAATCTTAAACTTGCTTGCCTAGAAGGTGAGAATCAAAAAACCAACCAACCAGCCAACCCCAAACCAACAATAGAGCTAATGATAATGGCTAACATTCATTGAGTGTCTGGGGATGAAAGCTGAGTGAGAGCTTTTTCTTCCCCTGAGGCACTCCCATAGTACTAATGGACTGACTCATGGACTGCACTTTCAGCACAGTGAGAGCCTAGAAGAGGGATTCTACCAAAGGGCTTTGGGAGAATGGGCAGGCATCATCAGAACTGTTAAAAAAGACAGTAGAAGTGACTGTTGGACCTTGACAATCACATCCTCTTCCTTCTTTTCCTCCAAAAGCAAGTTGTTTTTTTTTCCTGAGACAGGGTCTCCCTGTAGCCCCAGCTGGCCTGAAACTGAGTATGTAGACAGGGCTGGACTTGAACTCACAGAGATCCACCTGTCTCTGCCTCCTGACTGCACTGGGATTAAAGGTGTGCATCATCATGCCCTGCAAAATTAAAGGCACACATGCCTAGCCTTAAATCAAATATTTTGATCTCAAATGCAAGCCAGTTCCTGGGAGTGGGATTGTTGCTTCAGAGAGTAGGTATAATGTTATAAGAAAAATTTAAAAACTTTCCAGACCAGATAATGATGGGGAAAATACCCATATCTTAGTTTGTGTAATCAACCTTTTGGACATAAACAACCAGCACACATTATTTAGCTCCTGGTACGCTCTGAGCACCCAAGCAAGCTGTATTCTACTTATGATTAAACTATAGGTGAGATTTAATATTGCTTCCTCATATGCATTAAAAACATTTTTGTTATGCCACTAGTTATGCCTGTAATTCAAGCATCCTGTGTTGAGTCTGGTGGTGCACATCTGTGATCTTAGAACTCAGACATCTGAGGCAGGAGATTTGCAAGTTCAAGGCCAGAATGATCTAGAAAGCTAAGGCCTGTTTCAAAACAAAACAAAGCAAGCATACAACAATCTTGAATTTGATGTTTGGTAGCTGAGAAGATCGGCCCGATGAGATTTTTCTCACAGATCAGCTTTTCTCTCTTCTGCTTGATGAAATATGTGGACTGGAGAGCATGCTCCAAAACTTTGTTCTTATTAATACTTAACTGTTGTCGCTATGACCGGTAGAACCGAGATCTCTCAAAGTAGTAGGGGAGGGTTAGCGGTACAGCTCAGAGGTAGTGTATCTACGTAGTGTGCATGAGGCCCTGGGTTTGATCCCTAGCACTAAACAATAAAAAGAAACAAGAGTAGCAACAGAAACAGAGTCATGGTGATTAGCCAGACTTAGTAGAGAGCAGTTGAAATTTCTTTGTTTGCAAAAAAAGAAAGAAAAAAGAGCAGATTGTAGTCTTAAGTGGAAATAACAAACACACTTCAGTTATTTATTTTTTCAATTGAAATGTGAATAGCTAGTGACTGGAGAGATGGTTCAGTGAGGAAAGTGCCTGCTATGTAAGCATGAAGATTCCCCAGCACCTGCATAAAAGAACCTAGGTGGAGGCTCACATCTGTGACCCTGCACAGGAGGGATTGGAGACATGCAGATCCATGGAGCTCAGTTGCCAGCTAGTCTAGCCACAGAGTGCCCTCCTGGCTCAGTAAAAGACCCTGTCTCATAAAATAAGGTGGATTTCAATAGAAGAGGATGCCTGATAACTTCTGCCCTCCCCCACAAACACGTGCACACACACATACCAACACATACTTTATATATACATACATACACATAAATTTTAATAGTTAGCTCATGGTACCAGCTAAAAAGAAAGCACAAAAGGTACACTTTCTCTGTGCCATGACCACCTTTTTTCCCCTCTCTGAAGGGAGTTCTGGTTATCAGTTTGTTTAATGTGGATTCTCTATTATACATTGAGGCATGCACCCAATTTCATCTAAATGCCAGCATGAATTCTTGTTCTTTTTGATCTAGCAGTATGTCTTGGGAATTGTCCTCATTGATAAATACAGAGAAGCCTCATTCCTGGGGAAAATTACATGGTATGATTTTATGGTCCCAAGCTCTCTCCTGACACGTAGTTATATTCTTTTAGTCTTTTGCTTGTTTAAGCAATACTGTATCAGTTAATCTTGTACATATGCCACTTTGTACATGTGCAAGTGTATTTGTAGTTTAAATTCCTAGAGGTGAAAATTCTGAGTCAAAAGGCGTAGACATTTAAATTTTTGGTAGATAATTGCTGCATTGCTTCCCACAGACGTTGTGCAGATTTATATATCAATTTAGCTCTCATTAAGAAGTATGAGAGCCTCAAATTCTCTGTACTTTTGCCAACATTCTATTATCAATTTGATCGTTGCCAATCTGACAGATAGAAATATCACATTGTAATTAAAACTGTGTCCATCCCTGTCTAGACTTTCAGTTTGAGGATAGTTTTGTACTGGCTGTTCCCCGTACCCCTAGTTCTTTGAGTGAATACCAGCTGTGTGCTAGGCACTGAGCTACGTGCCACAAAAACAGAGCTGGTACCCTGAGAAAGGCAGCCTTTAATGCAAGAGCATGTGAAAACATGATTGTAGTACGGCAACTAATGCTACAATTCTAGCTATGAGAGAACAGAGCAATATGGAGTCCTCTGGTGCACTGAACAGGGTACAGACATTATTGAATGCATTCTACTGTGATCTGAATTTCTCTTAGGAGTGCAGATAAATATCTTTTCTTATGTGTGAGTCACTTCTGCTCCCCCCCCCCCATGAACTGTTCCTTGCTATTTTAGTTGAGTTATTGATCTTTACTTGGTAGTTTTCTTTATGACAGGTTTGCTTTTTGCCTTAGTTGATGAACTTTCTGTTTTTGCTATCTTGCGATAGCAGTTTCCTGTCCTTTCTTTTGTGCTGTCTGGATTCTGTGTCAGTGTTCAATTGCTTTTCCTGGTCTGAGATTGTAAAAATATTCTTTCTTATTTTCCTGTACTGCTTGTAAGATGTGCTTTTTAAATGAATACATTCATTTTGCCTATGTAATAGTCACAGTCAAAGAAAGAAAGAATCATTATTTGCTTAAAAAGGAGGCACTATGACTTCACTTACTCCTATCACCTTATGATCACTCTTGCGATCTGCATCTTGTGAGGTGAGACGTTGAGGGTGTTTGAGGGAATGTGAGTGGTGTTTTGATAGGGACAACATAGATCTCATGTTGTCTCAGCTTTGGGATGAACTTACTCCCCTTCCACCATCTGTGGACTGTTGCTTTGCCCACAACACTCTAGTTAATTGGCTATTCATTTGACAAATAAGTGTTAAGTGCTTTCAAAAGCACGTCCAAACACCTGGTTGGAATTGACACCTTTTGATGCAGTGGTAGTCACCCTAGATTTTTAGCAGGGCGTGGGCGAGCATAAAAACTCCAGCTGTCACTCAGGTAGCTGTCTTGTAGGTCATGGAATGATTGTTATCTTTCCATGACGCAAGAGTGGCCCTTCACATCTTTGTCCGGCTTCAAGCACAAGCTGTGCTTTTTGTGACATGCATTCCCATCCTGCAGTTCAAAAGATCCTCGCTCATTTTCTCATGCTCTTGTTATTTTCTTGCTCATGGACGGTATCGGTGGTTCTTGGGAGATAATACTGCAAGTAGAAAGTACTGCAAATACATAGTTGGAGATTGACATAGAAGTATAGCAGTATGTGTCCTGCTATGTTGAAATTGTTTTCCTTCTTAGCTTTGAGTTGAAAATGTCATTGGTGTATTTATAATTACAAGTCAAAGTACTTTTCTGAGTGGCAGCACAGTTTGTAAACACAAGAAATCCATTGTGGTGTGAGACATCGATGTGGCTTCATTCTGTAATTTTTAGGGGAAATCTGGAAATGTTTGAAGTACAGAACAAATATCAGTGCACCTACTGTCACTGTCCTGTCATATCAGATCCTCACATTTTGATATATTTAATTTACTTGTGTATGTGTGTCTGTAGATATATGTGTCTGTATACATAGATTTCTCTAATGAAGTCTGTGTCTGTCATGGCTTGATAGCACAAGAATTTCGTTTTATCATGATTTGTGTGTATGTGCACGTGTGTGTGTGTGTGTGTGTGTGTGTGTGTGTGTGCATGCTCCCAGAGTCCTTGGTGTGTCTCCTCAGGTGTTCAAAGTCAGACCAGCATTTTGTAAAGGAAGCCAAATGCTGGGAAAGCAGTCTGTGTATACAAGGAACATACTGGCAGGGTGGTGGCTGCTCCTCAGACACACCTTTTGTGTGGAAGAGGAAGATCCATATGTAAGGGAGCAGGTGCTCTTTCTAGTATGCTCCATCCATGCAGGACTCTCTGGGTCAGTATGTTTTGGTATAATGATTTGTTTTTAGTGATTGCCTTCTATCTCCAGCTGTGGGTAATTTTGCAATAAATGGTTTTCCAGGAGTTAGCATAGTTGGGGGGTATCACAGCTGCGATCTGGCTCAAAAGGAAACTTTTCTCCCACAAAGAAGTCCATGACGCCCATCTTCCTTGTTCTCTATCACCCTTGAACCATGGGCACCTTGTCCAGCCCTATGCAGCCCTCCTTATCCAAAGGAAGTCCCAAGACTTCCCAGGTTACCGAGGTGCTGAGCTCCCTCTGGTGTCCACTGCAGCAGCCTGCTCCTTTTGCATGTACTGTTGGCAACTGGAAAGGAGATGTTGCAAGATAGAAGGAAAGCAGCCAGGGCGGAGAGTGAGGATCCATTCAGCTGATTGTGTAAATCAGATGAGACAGGTCTTGGCTGACACACTCAATAGGCCGCATCTGGCTTAGAGCGACCATCCGTCACCTTGATGTCCATATCAGAAAGCTTTCTGTCCCCTGAGATGAGCATTAAAACATCTGTGGACTTGCTTGTCATGTTTCTGGTCTTCTAAGACAAAAAATTAGCATGTTTATGATTTTAAAATGTATCTTCTTCTGGTTCAAGCATTTATGTTGTTCTTTTAAATTGAAATAATCTGAGAGTTCCATACTTTACTGTAGAAGTACAGCTTGATGAATTGTTTGGTATGTGTATTCCTATGTAGCTATCACCCAGACCAAATAACAGAACCTTTTCATCATTCCAACAGAATCTTCCGACCTCTCCCTTTTTGTGCTCCCCTGCCCCTTGGGTTCCTCCCCCAAACTGACTGCTATTCTGAGATCTCTCACCAGTGATTAATTTCTCCTGTTGGCGGGCTTCACATTAATGAAATTGTACAGTATATAATCTTTTGTGTCTGGTTTTTTTCACTTAATATTATTACTGTGAGGTTCATCTGTGCTGTTATGCATTTTGTGTGTGTGTGTGTATATACTCATACCTGTGCATGTGAGTAGGGAGGCAGAGGATGTCAAGTATCCTGCTGTGTTATTCTCTGTCTTGTTTTCTTGAGACAGGCTCCGTCACTGAATCTGAAGCTAGAGTGGTGGCCAAAAGCCCGAGGGATTCTCTTGACTACCCCCTGTAATACTGGTGTTACAAATGCATGTAGCCATGCCTGGCTTTTTGCGTGAGGGCTGGAGATTTGAACTCAGGTCCTCATCCTTGCACAGCAAGCACTCTAACCCAGTGAATCATCTCTGCAGCCTTTGTGTATTTACAAAAATATCACTTGAATATTTAATAATGAGAGGAAATAATATTTTATATACTATCCAATTCATTGATTTTCCTGAAGCCACCTCCGTGATGACACATTTATCATTAGACATCTTTTACTGACGACAAAAGGGCTTGCTTAGAGGCTTTAAGCATTGCTCCCAAATCAGTGGTGCCAAGACTACTTCTGACTTTCTGACTCATAGCATTACTTCTCTCCATTCACCATGAAGTTTGTGCTGTACTCTATGTTATGGATGGTAGAAGATCCAAGAGAGGATGAAAAGGATGAGAAAAGGGAAGGGCCCCTCAAATTGTCCTTTGGTTGATGCTTTACTATGTGACGTTTTAGCTTGGAGACTGATCAGAGTCAAGCTAACTAGCTTCTAGCACTTTAGTACTGTGTACTGGACAGTGAGGTTGGGGGTTGAGGTGGATGGAGAATTGACTCAGCAGCCAGCACATCCAGGCAACTCCACTTATTGGAAAGCAGACTGTTCATTCTAGTTTAGCACCCAGTTGCATAGAGATGATGTCTTGGCCCAACACCGTTGCTTTTACAGGCCCCTAACTATGTTCCGGAGGACTTTTTGCTACATTGACACTGTCGGGCCTATTTTTCCTTTGAATGTGGATTAGCCATTGGATCTGTCCATCCCAGTGCCTCTGGGGAGTATGAGACAGTCTCTATTTCTTTCTGTTAGGTGGTCCTCAGAGAATTAGCTCAAGCACCTTTGCAGCATCAGCATCTTATTGATGGCCTTGATTTTATTGTACATGCCAGATTTCCATTGTTAAGACACCGGATGTGAGGTAAAGAGAAACTTGGTTTCTTTTCCTACCTAACAAGGTTTACTGAGTATCTATCTCTTCTGAACTGCCTTCTAAGTGCTGTCATGGTTAATTTATACAGGTGGTCATATGTATATGGATTTCTATAAGCATTTTTGTGTCTCACAATTCTGAACCAGGAAGTAGCCTCTACCTCTGAGACAATGGTAGGTAGGTTTTTACCAGAAGGACTGAGTCATCACAAAACTTAGACTGAGGGTGAGAGACTAGGAACACCCAGACTTGAGAAATCCTTGAGACCTGGAAACTTGGATCAGAACCTCGGAGAGCTCCAGGTATGGCAGCTCTATTTGGTAGGCAGGTGTTCCTCTAGTGCCCAATGTATGCTCCTGTACAAAAAGGAGCTCTTTTATGTGCATGATAATGAGCTTTTCAGATTTGTGCCTTAATAATCTTGGGTTTATGGGTAGAGGTACATTGCATCCTTGAAGCATGCAGAGAAGCTTCTAGAAGCTTCCATCACCACTGGAGCTACAGGTAGAATGCTTCAAGTGCCCTCTCTATAGTCGTGGCACTGGCTCTTTGGGGGAGGTGAGATATGGCAGGACAGCTCTGGCCTGTGCATAGATGACTCTGCCTCTTAATACCTCTCTGCCTCAGTCTGCTTTGGGACCCTGGCTGTGCCTCACTATTCTTACTGTAAAAAATATGTGTCTGACAAGAATCAAGTTTTTTTTCCCCTGACAGTATTAATGAAAAATGTCTGTGAAAGCACTTTGCAAGTATAAGGTTGTGTCGTCAGTAACATCATCATCCATTTTTAGAGCATACTGATAGGAGCCCATGATGGCAGAATTCAGGGAAGGCATGATATTGGCCAACTTGTATTTGCATGGTAATTGGTGTCCAGAGGGCATCATGCATGCCAGATATTTTTAGCCAGAACCAACCACAGGGACTTGGTCTTACTGTGAGTTGAAAAGTTTTTGAATGAAAGAACTAGACCTGTGGTCTTTTGGAAGCAACTAGAGAAGACCTTGATTTTAAAAACACCCCTGGCTTCACTGCTGAAGCTAAATGGGGAGGGGAGGCTGAAGGTAAGGAGACATTATTATAATCCAAGTAGGACACAAAAGAAGTGTGGCTAAAAGATGAGCCTGAAGTCGGACAGATCAGATTCTCTGGGTCTTGATGCATTGATCTGTGCCATGGACTCTGGTGCAAATGAAAAACTGCCATCTAGGTAAAGCTCTTCGAGTAGGTTTTGTCACATAGTGTGTACTCACATAAAATGTGTCCTTTCAAATTTTAGCACACAACTGGCAGCACTGATAACATGCACTGTGCTTTGCAACCATTCACAGTTTTCTTTTTCAAAAAAAATTTATTGTTGGTTTTGATTTTATGTGTACAAGTATGTTGCTTGCATGTAGGTAGGTGCACCTTTGTGGTACAGTACCCACGGAGGTCAGAAGAGGGAGGGTGTCAGATCCCCTGGAACTGAAGTTAGGGATGGTTGTTAGTTGCCATGTGGGTCCTGAGAATTGAACCTGGGTCCTCTACAAGACCAGTTAGTACTCTTAACTGCCGAGCCATCTCTCCAGTCTGGACAATATTTTCAAAACCGTTTCATCACCCCCCAATGGAAGCCCTGTAAACATTAAGTAGTAACCCCCTTTTCTCTTCCCTCTGACTCCTAGGTAACTTCTAACATAGTTTCTGAATTTACCTATTCTAAAGATCTCATATAAGTGAAATTATATATTTGCCTTTTTGTGTTTACCGTATTTCACTTACAATGGTTTCTAGGCTCATTTGTGTTGTAGCATATATGAGAACTTTATTCCATTTTGAGTCTGAATAGTACTCCATTATGTAGATGTACTATGGCCCGTTTATCCATTTATCTGTCCCTGGACACCTGAGTTCCTTATTTTGGCTACTGTAAATAATGCTGCAGTAGACACTGGCATTATTTGTCTGTATCTCTACTTTCAGTTCTTTTGAGTATATCCGTAAGAGTAGAATTGTTGCGGCCTGTGGTTAGGTCTGTGTTTGAATTAGAGGTACTACGGCAGTGTTTTCCAGAGGCTATACCACCTTACATTATCTTCACCCATATACAAGAGCTCTATTTCTCCAAATCCTTATAAATTCTTACTGCTTTCTCTCTTTTGAAAAAATTCTAGATGTCTGGGCTGGAGAGGTGGCTCAGCAGTTAAGACTGTTCTTTGCAGAGGATGGAGGTTTGATTCCCAGCACCCACATGAGGCTAACATAACCATCCATAACTCCAGTTCCAGGGATCTGATGCCCTCTTTTGACGTCTACAGGCATTGCATGACATGGGTGCACCTATGTTCATGCAGGCAATACTCTTACACATATAAAAATATTAAAAAATTCTAGATGTCTTAGTGGATTTGAAAGGGCATCTCATTGTGGGTTTGATTTCTATTTCCCTAATAACTAATCTATTGTGCATCTTGTCACAAACTTACTGAACATTTGTACTTTACCTTTGGAGAAATACCTATTCAGGTTCTTTGTTTGAGAGAGAAGGGAGAGGGGAAAGGGAAGAGGAGAGAGGGGGGAGGGGAGAGGGAGAATGGGAGAGGGGTGAGAGAGGATAAAGCCAGACTGGGGGACTGGTTAGATAGGGGATTAATGCTGACTTTTCCAGCCTGGGTAAGTGGGCAAATAATGAAGTGTCAAACAGAACAGGCCTCTTGCCTGGTGATAAGGGGTGATTGGAGGAAGGCACTGGGCATAAGCAGAGCTCTCTAAGCCAGGGCATTGTCCAGGTGAGGAGTTTATGGAATTCACTGCCCCATCAGGTCCCTGATTGGTTTCTCTGAAAAAAAAAAAAAGTGAGATGTCTTTTGACTATTGTTCCCTCCCTTCTTGCATCTAAGAAGCAACCTAAGAACTTCGGTTAGCATTGGCCTTTGCTGTCTAGAAAATGTGAGCAATCATTGGTGGGGGAAGAAACATGGGATTTCTAAGACAGCCTTCTGGTGCTGCATCTCTTCCCCACCTGCTTCTGATTAGGCCCCCCCACCCCCGAATCCAGCTGCTCATGTTAACCCACCTTACAGGACCCGAGCACTGTTGAGAATCGTCAGTTCCCAGGCTTTCTGCAGTGATCACTTTAGCCTCACTCCGTTTGTTCTGCTTTTCACCTCTCCACAGTGAACGTGACTTTAATAGCATGTGATCATGCTGCTCTCACGATCCACTGAATTTTCTTGGAATTGTTCCATGCAAAAGTGAATGGCTGCTGTGCTGGCACATCATGCTGGGTTGTGGTGGAGAACTTTGTGTTTTCCTTTATCCCCACACTGTGACAGAAAGTGACCTTGGAGCAATTTACTGTTCCTCCCCCAAAGAAGCAACCATTAGAGAAATGAGTGCACTTGGTGGCTTGTCTTTTCTTCCAGAGCCGTAGCCTGCTGGCAACCATCATGTGGCTTAGGCAGACAGTGTTTGCAGATTTGTCCCCTGATGCCATCTGCCTGTGAGGCTACAGAAAGCCCCAGCAACTGCTGTTGTAGCAGGTGCTGGGGCTGCTGATGTGGGTGTCCGTGTACACACACACACACACAGAGACACACAGCTTTGTGTGATGTGCAGAAGTACTAGTTTTGGCGTGGGGCTGAGCTTGCTGAGCTTTCTGCCTGTTAGGACTCTGGGTTGATAGCTGAAACTCAGCGGTGCAAAGCACCAGTCCCAGTTGCTGGTTTCCGGTGGGGCCCTGCTGAAGGAGGAGCAGGGTGAGACAGTTGTGAAGAAAGCTAGCGATCGGGTAAGGGGCAGAAGCAATGTTTTGACAAATGTTTGTTGTTTTCTTTCCACCTCGGCCTTCTGCCTCATTCTGTAGAAGGGACCAATCTTCATTTCTTACTCCCGCTGTTTTTAAAGTACACATCCTTTATCTGTGAGTCCTTCCTGCCATTCAGCCAGTCTTCAGGCCTAAGTCCCTAAGCTTTTGTTTTGTTCCTAAGTTATTGTGATTATGGTTTCAGACAAGCCTGGAAATGCTTCCCTTGTTTTGTAAGAATTCCTGTATGTAGACTATCATTTTGGGCTTTTTATGAAATATATGTTGAATATCCCTTATCCAAAATGCTTAGGACCAGAACCATTTTGAATTTAGGATTTTTTTAGGGGGTGGTAGTCTTTATGTTTACCTAATGAGCTATCTTACAAGTAAGTCCCAAATCTAAACACAAAATTACTTTATGTTTCATATATACAAATGGGCTGAAAGTCATTTCATACCACATTTTAAACTCCCCTCTGCTTTAACCAGAACCTGTCATACGAGGTCACATGGAAATTTCCACTTGGGGGAATCATCATGTCAGTGCTCAGAAAGTCCTGGATTTGGAGCAGTTCATGTGTTGTGCTAGGAACATTCATCCTGTTAACTATACCACCCGTTAAGTTTAAATGCTTGTATATGTGTGCGTGTGGTACATGTGTGTATGCACATGTGTGTGTATGTGCCTTTGTGTGCATGAGGAGGATATTTATGTCCTTCTCTACAACTCTCTCCCCTTTACCCTTGAAGCAGGCTTGCTCACTGAGCCTAAAGCTAGGTTGACAGCCAGCCTGCCCTAGAGATCTTCCTGTCTCTGCCCCCTGACCATCCCCACAATGCTAGCATTACTGGTACTTTCACACAAAGCTTTTTATGTGCTGGGGATTCTAACTCATGTCCTAATGCTTACTCAGGAAGCACTCTTTCTTACCCATTAATCTGCCTCCCCAGCCCCAAGATCCAAATCTTTAACATTACATTTTATGTATGTATGTATGTACATATGAATTTACTTACTATGTGCCACTCCATATGTATGGAGATCAGAGAACAACTTTTGGGAATCTATTCTCTGCTTCTACCATATGGGTCCTGGAAATTGTACTCAAGTCATTAGACTTGATAGCAAGTTCCTTTATAAGTTCCTTTATCTACTGAACTAGCTTGCTAAGACCTAGATCTTAACTGAGCTTTGGAAAGAGTTCACCCCGATGAGAGTCAGCATTTTTTTCTATAAAGGACAGATGTTTCAGGCTTGGACTGTGTTGCATTTATTCAACTCTGGCATTGGAGCATCAAACCAGTCATAGAAATACACATGAATGTGTTTGTGTTCTAATGAAACTTCATTTGCAAAGTAGAGTGATTGTCTAGAGTTTGCTGACCTAGAATGACTGTCATTATTTTTATCTATCCTTTACTCCTCTCTCCTTTCCTCCTCCCCCTCCCTCCTCCTCCTCTTCCTCCTCCTCCTCCTCCTCCTTCTTCTTCTTCTTCTCTCTCTCTCTCTCTCTCTCTCTCTCTCTCTCTCTTTCTTTCTCTCTCTCTCTCTCTCTCTCTCTCTCTCTCTCTCTCTCTCTCTCTCTCCCCTTTGATCCAAGACCTCAGGAATTAATGGCAGGTGGATCTCTGTGAGACTGAGTCCAGCCTGGTCCACATAGTGACTTCCAGTCAGGCTGAGACTAGGGAGACCCTGTCAAAATAAAACAACAACAATAAACAAAGAGTTGAAAAGCTAGAGAAGTTTGACTACAAAGGAATTTAAATCATCATTTGGGTTTAGCTTAACTATTAACACAATGGTGATTTGACAATGTAGTTTTGCTAAAGCTTTGTTGAGAAGAAGAAAAACTAAGGCTTTTGAAGGTGGCAATCTGTTTGACTGAATCTTGTCATTGTTCTAAATGTAAAACAAGCCATCATTTAGAGCTGTGTGCTGGCTTTCACAAATCAGTTATTCTCTTGATGTTCACATGGAATCATCCCAGTCATATGAGGTCACCTTTCTATACTGTGCATTAGTCTACATTGTAGGACTAGGTGTTTCTCTAATAAATGAAAGGATGAAACTATAAACTATAAAAATTTAGGCAATGGTATTTGTCAAATGGTGAGTTGTGCTTGCTTAGCATTATATAATATAGTTCATTTCCAGAAGGATAAAAAAGTACCCTAAAATTTCAAACTATAATCTGTTCCCCTTTATTTGCCCTCACAGGAAATAAAGAAAGATATGAAGAAAGACCCTCTCTCCAACAAAGCTCCAGAAAAGCCCATGCATGATGTGTCTGGTGGAAACTCTTTGCTGTCTTCGGAAACAATATTAAGAACCAATAAGCGAGGTATGGCAAGTGGGAAAAGCCGCTCTTCCTGCACACAGACAAACCTGGAAACCTTTGGGTACACCATGTCAAATTTAGCATTGCTTAAAAATTGAGGAGTTTTGTTTTTGCTTTCAGTATAAAGTTTGTGTACACACACACACACACACACACACACACACACACACAAACTGTGAACTCTACAGTTGCTATACTAAAAAAGAACTATTATTTTTTTCCATAAGAAAGTTGATAAAAGTAGTAAATGCTTTCTCTAGGGTTTTAGCTTCCACTTTCACATCTATTTTTATGGATGCAAGGTGAATCTTCAGAGTGATACGATGCAGGCTGAGCTGAGTGTGTCTGCTCATGCTCTTTTGAATTGAGGCTAACTCTATCAGCTTCTGTTTCTCTAACAGCCCAGCTCCCCAGCACAGACCCTGCCTCCCTGTGTTTCTGAAACAGAATGTTTGAAGATATGGCTAATATATCATCTGACACAGAAACCTTTAACAATCACAGTCTTTCCTCTTTTAAGGCCTTAAGTGAATTTTAGGTAACAGTTTGTTGGAATTTTGTTTCCTCCCCCATCTGTCCCTGGTGATAACTGTTTGAATAATGAGAGAAAGACTCTAAGGAGCCGAGAGTAGCCTACTTGGCTCCGAACTGTGGGCGCACTATGCACCCTTTGCATTTCCTGACCTTAGGTCAGCTAGGGCTCACACTGAGTTGAGTATGCCCATAAGTAGGTCAGCCTTCAGCTGCCCATTTTCTTAGGCTTATTACTTCCTTAAAGGGAAATTGAGAGCTGTTTAAAAGCAGCAGGAGGAAATGTATTAGCAAAGGGTTCCTTTAACAAGAAAAAAAAGGGGCAAGTTTACATAACTGTGAGGAAGAACAGCTAATCTTTCATAAAATTTAGACAGCATAAGAATTTGTCCAGTGAACTGCCCATTGATGACAGTACTGGCAACGTTGGCTTTGTGTCTCCCTTCCTTCCTGTCCCTTCCTCTGGTGCCTCCAGCTGCCCTGGGTTGCATTTCCTTTTTCTGAATTATTCACATGAAATCCTGGCTGGAGGCCCAAGCTGGTTGGCAGCTATGGAATTTCCATTCTTTCCCTTTCTCTTCTTCTTCTTTGTAAATCCCATCATACCAAAGTTGGGGATTTCCCATTTTTAAAAATTTAGCTTATGTTGCTATAAAATTATAGTCTTCTCAAAGTGCTTCCTCTATTTAAAACTAAAAAATAAATTTGAGACAGTCTCACGCAGGACAAACTCACCTTGAATTCCCTAAGTAGGTAGCCCAGACTGGCCTTGAACTTCTGAATTTTTGGCCTCAGCCTCCCATGTGTGAGCAACTGAGCCTGGTCAGAGCTACCACGTGTGGCCCTACATTTTTTCGGATAGATTCCCAAACTCCAGAGTCTTTTGCACTCATTGGATTTGAGAATTGAAGTCCAGTGAGTCTCCTTCTGGCTGCTCCGACCTGTTCCCTTCACCTGACTTTTCTCAGATCACCAGGCCCAGCGTTTGCACACACAGTGACCAGCAGGACGGCCTTCCTGGTCAGATCTGTTTTCATAAAGTCAATAAAAGACTTGTGGTAATTAATTAATTTCACAAGAGAAGGAATTAATTAAGGCAAGGAATGCAGGTAATTAGGATGAGTTCAGTAAAATTACCTGAAAACTAAATCAATGAAAGAATAGAAATTTTCTGATAATTGTTTCTTTACAACTGAAAATTTGGCCTTTGAGTTCCCCTAATAGAATTTCTTGTTCACCAGAAAAATGAATTCAAAGAGTGTCCTACGTGACTGTTTCAAATCTTCTACCTTAGGCCTGCAGCAGGATTAAAGGCAGGTTTTTCCTTTTAGGCCTTTTATATGCTAAATATGCCAGTAACTATGAGACCTGAACACTTAAAAGCATCCTGTAACTATAAAGTCCATGACAGCCCATCTTCATTCTGTCCAAGGCTTCACACTGACCTCCTGGGTCACCTGGGCCAAACATCAATTTCCAGTTGAAGGGAAGCATTGTGCATCAAGATCAATGCTGTTCTGGTCCTCCCCCATCCCATCAAGACTAACACCATTTTACTCCTCCTTATAATAAACAGTGTGTGTGGTGGAGAGTGATTGGCCTTGTCAGGCCAGATAAATAGTTCATTGTACTGAGCTCAAAAGCTACATTTTTTTCCCACCCAAAATCAATGAAAGAAACCACCACCACCCCCTTAAAACAAAGACCAGAAGCTAAATCGTTAGAAGGTAATTCTAGTTCCTTGTAAACACTTCTCACTGATTTTTGTGAGATTTTGGAGTTGAGCGACTGAAGTCTTCCCCTCCCTTTTTGTTTCCATCAACTTTTTTCCTTAGAACCATTAGGATGCTTTGGTCCATCAGTGTCTTTATGGCTGTTAGGCAGGAAGGAAGTTATTCTCAGGGTTTCTGAGCCTGTTTGTTTTGCTAATGTGGGCTTCCAGTATATGAACCTATCCTGTAATCTGGCCTTTGGACCCTGTGAGAATTTAATAGAAAACAAAAATTCCCTTCAGCTTTATCAAAGATGGGAAGACTCTTCTTTCTATGAGCCTTGTTATTTGATACAGGCTTGGAATTGGTTTAATAAAGAAAGAATTAATTCTATTTGATCAGGAACTTGAACCACTTTACTGGGTCCTGAGCTTGAGACAGACTTAGCTGGAAAAGTTGGCCCAGTTGTATCCAGCTGCTACTGCATTTTGTAACATGCCTCACTTTGTGACAATTGCAGACAGATAGGTTTTAGTACTTCCCAATTTGGAAGGAGCTCACTCTCCCCAGACACCTGCATAAAGGCAGAAGATACTCTGCGTTTAAAGGAAACTTTATCGTTTTGAGAAAAGGCCAGGAGCACAGACTCATGAGTGTATTAGCAACTGCTTAGTTTTAATTGTAACATTTGCAAATTACTAAGTTGATTTATGCAGGTACAGAAAATGACTCCATGGGTCTATTGTTTGAGAAGATAGACAATATAGCTGAAATTCAGAGGGAAAGCTGATCATTCTAGCTGGCTTGGCAGCCTCAGTTGTCCATTTGGGCCATAGAACGTTGGGCAGGTATACCTGTTCCCACCTCTGGTCATGGTGAAGTATCTTCCCATCTGAAACAACCTTTCTGGAAAAATAAGAAGTTACCATTCATTTAAACTTGTAGCATGGTTGTTATACATCCTAAAGTTATCCCAGACACCTAGTAGTTGTAGCCAGAAAATGGAATAATTTCCCTTGGCGCTCAGTGTCATTTTCATGACACGGACAGAAGCGAGTTGAAAGTGGCTTCTTATTTTGTGTGTTTTTTTTTTTTTCCTATTGTTAAACCCACATAAAGGAATAATGGACGCTCCTAAATTGTAACAGAGATGTATAAAGGAAGGTTTTGTTTTCAGGTGTTCAAACCATGAGCTGCAAAGTAAAATTGAATAAGATGGAAGTTATAACATTGCTAACAAACCCCCTAAATATGTTCTTGATAACGAACAGTTGGTTTTGTCCATTATAATACCCTTTTCTACTTGAATTAAAAACGCAATAAAAAAAGACTTCTTGATTAACTTTATTTTAAGTGATGGCTTATGTATCCAGGCTGGAATCAATACCCCACTGACCTAGGTCGGGATTGGGTCTCATACCAGTCCTCTAGCTTCCAGATTAGCAGGCCAGGTCGGGGAGAAGTGTGTCTCAGGCTTCCCCTGCTGGCCACAATTTTGGACATTGTTCCGTTTCCCCTTTTTGGTGAACACCAAGGAGCGCTCCATAGCATGTGTTTACTACATGCTGACTATGGCACCTGGTCCTGGGCTGGGTGCTGCAACAAAGACTAGAGACAGCAGCCTCCAGTCTGTGTGCCACATGGGGAATGTTGAGCGAGCACTGCCCATTTCTTCTGTCTTTTTTAGGACAAGGTGAGGGTATATCTTATTTACCTTTGTCATTCTGAATGTGAAGCCACTCCGTGGGTTTCTGGTTGGCTTTATTTGTCCTTGTTTCTATTTCCAGTTTATCATGAATTCAGTGTTTGGTAAGTGTCTATTGTACTTTTGTGCATTTATTATTCTTTGCTACGACTACTGTTATTGTTATGCTCTCCTGATACAAAATGTATTTTAGAATCACCTTTTTAAGTCGCTCTGCTACTTTGGCATCTGCCTTCTGAAAGATAAACTGCTTTTCACCATCTTTATTTAAGGTTTGTTATGCATTTGCATTCTACTACCCCTTCCAGAGATAAATGCTGAATGGTCTGACAGGTTTAAAGATGTTATTGGTAACAGGTCTGGCTAGCTCTGATGCTGTGAGGTGAGATCATCTGTCTCACAGGCTATTCCTGTTAGGATGGGGAGAGTTGCTCTCAGAATGGGTATGCGGGTCTGACTGTATAGAACATTGCTCTGTGGGTTCTTTTCTGGTATGTTTAATCCTTCTGACAGATTTCATTTAAAAGTCTTCCTCAGTGGAGGGACCAATGAATGCTCTGCCTCTGGTGACACGCTGTTGCTTTAAAAGTCAGCACGGAAACCCTTCAGAATACATTTTTCATGGGTGGTACTTGCATGCTCTTCACATTCATATGGCTTTGTGCTTGCCACACAGAAGCTCTCTCCATTTGAGACTGGTGCCTGTAACTGTCTAAAAGAATTTGGCTTCATGTGTATTCTTCTCCTTGTAGGATCAGCACTAGTCATTCCAATCCCTCAACATATATGACCATGTGACCTTTCCCCCCTGTCACCTTTCTCTGAAAGGGAAACACATTTTTTTATAACAGGGTCTCCCTAGTCCTAGCCTGCCTTGAACTCACTATGTAGCTCAGGCAGGCCTTGATCTCAGAGATCCACCTGCCTCTGCCTCTCAAGTGCTGGGATTAAAGGAAATACATTTTTATAAACTTCTGTTTCTTTATCATTTTCTCATCTGCCTGAAATAATTAATATACCCAGGATGTCTGTTGGACGGATTCATGATGGTTTGGGTGAGGGTGGGAGTGTATGCACATCTGTGCAAACATGTACTTACTGGCATAGAAAGCTCACTGTGGCCTACAAGCTTAGTGGCCTGGAGTTTTTTCAAGACAAAGCTTCCTTGTGTAGCCCAGGCTGGCCTCAAACTCATAGAGTCTCCTGCCTCAGCCTTTTGAGTGCTAGAATTACAAGCATGCACCACCATACCTGGTTCATGACATGGATTTTGATGACTGGTCTCTTTGTTGGAAATGACTCTGCAAATAGAGGATGCAAAAGTACGCATCCTTCGTAAAGAAAATATCGACTGCTTTTGTTTCCCCAGTGGCTTGTTGTTTAAGATATGTGCAAAATCTAGGTGTTTGCTTATAGAAGTAAGACACTTCCTTCCTTCACATCTCTTATAGAGAAACAAGCACGAATTTTCCTGTGGTTTAAGTAGGTATCTGAAAATGTGGCATTTGGGGTCAGTCTTTCTTGGACTATCTAAATCTTCTGTTGATTTTACCTGGCAAGCTGGCTTTTGTAGACGAACAGGAGTTAACTGAAGGCATCACTGCTGTGTGGAAAGTATTGGCTATAAGTGAAGCTGATCTTTCCCAGGGGAATGAGAATGAAGTTGGCAACCTGGCAGGGAACCATTAGGAAAGATAGTCATTTTTAACTTGTGCGGCTATGTATGTATTTGTGTATGAGTCTGTAGTCTCTTCTTCCACTAAGCCATCATTCTGATGCTTGTTAAACCAACAGTCCTGGCCGTAGTTCTGGAAAGCTTTATGGGAACCTGTGTTAGCATTAATGGTTGATGTTAGAGAATGTGTTGCCCTTGATCATTCATCATTGAGTAGTACTGTTCGTCCAATCTGGGAACATGACTGGGGAAAGGTATAGAATCTCAGGAGGGTTGTTGCTGTAGCACATTTTTTGTACATTTTCTGTGTTAGTCAACAACAAAATTGATTTTGAGAATTTTTCTTCCGTTATATTTATCTCCTTTTAATCTCTGTGTCCTAACCCCAAGGCATTTAACACTACATATAGTAACGAGCATCCCACCACACTCATGCTGGGTCTCCATCCAAGCCAGTCCCTAGAAGACACATGAAGTGGGTTTGAAGTGGTGGCTTCCCCTGGTGGCTTTCCTAGGAAATTCCTCCTCCTGGTTATTTTTAATTGAGGATGCCTTTGGATCCTTTGGCTCCGTTTACTTATTTCATGCAGTTCCACCTCAGAGACACAGCTTCTCACTGTGTGGAAACATTCCTTTCAGTCCTCTTCATTGTAATCTAAAGCTTTTTCATTGAACTCATAGACTTTGTTTCCTGATCCTTGCTCAGTCTGTGATCCTCACCGACCAGGATTCTTCTGCTATTTTAAAATTAAAAATTAAAAAATTTTTTTACAGTTTCATACATGTATATAATAACCAAGAGTCTTGGTAAATCTTTTTGCCTATTTTTTTTGTGACAAGGTCTCACAATGAATCCTAAGCTGGCCTGGTACTCACTATGTGGCCCAGGCTGCCTTTGAACTCATGGCAATCCTCCTGCTTCAGCTTCCTAAGTGCTGGGATTTGGCAGGCATGAGACGTCACACCCAGCCTTTGTTGAGAACTATTTAAGAAAAAGATTCCTATAGGCATGGGTTTAGATGTAGATATTAATTTGGACACAACAAAGAATCATACCAAAATCCCTGCAGGTGAGCCAGAGTCTCCTCCTTAATAGCTGCAAGTGCTCTTAATTACTTCTTCAGTTCTTGTTGAACCTGTGTTTCCTCCAAGGAGCAATATTTTTTTATTACTCGTGTTGTTTTCAATTGCCAGCAGGTGATGATGAAAGTAAAAGGCCAACTGGCTTTGCTGGCTTCATTTTGGTTTGTAAATTCTCTGTGTGCAGCCCCTTCTCGTCTGGCTTGAATCGCTCACTTGCTATGCCACTGAGCGTAATTATTTTGATAAGTGAAAAATGCCTGCTTTTACATCTCATTATTTTTCAGGTTCTGTTGATCATATTGCAGATGTGTCTTATTTTAGCTGTACCATTGGTTCGTCTGGGAGCTTAATCATCATTTATAACATTGTTTCTGTGGGAAAATGCATTTAGAGTTCCAGACCCTCTGCATAAAGCACAGCACACTCATCTGACTTCCTATTTTGCTTTTCATATTGCTGGAAATGAAACCTTAGCTTGGAAAAGCCAGAGTCTGTGTAATTGGCACAAATGAAGTTTGTTAGTGTTGCCGAGGAATTGACAGCTCACACTGATGCAGAGTGCTGAAACTGATTTGCTCCATCCAGCACATGATGCTCTGAGGATGGGCTGGCTTCCATTACATTGCACCGTCGAATGGATCTTTAGTTTTCCTAGGTCTGGGCTACACTTAGGATGTTCCTGTTTGTCTGTATAAGCCATGTTAGGGCTATAGAGATGGCTTAGTCAGTGAAGTGCTTGCTGTACAAACATGAGACCCTGAGTTTGGATCCCCAGCACCCACATGAATGCTAGATGTGATGATGCATGCAAGTAATCCCAGTGCTGAGAGAAAGGAGGATCCCTCTGGGGATTGCTGGCTAGCCTGTCTAGATGAATCTGTAAACTCCAGGTACAGTAGGAGATGCTCTGTCATAAAATAAGGTAGAAGGGCCAGACATGGTGGCACAGGCCTTTTATGCCAGCACTCTGGAGGCAGAGGCAGGTGGATCTCTATGAGATCGAGGACAGCCTGGTCTACATAGTGAGTTCCAGGCCAGCTGTGACTACAGGGAGACCCTTCTCATAAAGACAAAAAAAAAATTAAAACAAGTGAAACGAGGCATAGTGCTATACACCTTTGATTCTAGTATTGTGGAGGCAGGGGTAGGTGGATCTCTAGGAGCTTGAGGCTAGCCTGGTCTACATAGTGAGTTCCAGGCCAGTCAGGACTAATAGTGAGACCTTAGCTCTGGAAAAAAAATATGGTAGAGAAGGGATGGAGGATGACACTTGATTTTGACTTTTAGCCTCCACACATATGCACACCCATGTGCACCTGCATGCACGCACACACGCACACACACACACACAACTGTGTTGTAAAACAATGCCATAACATATTTCCATCTACTAAGGGGGAAATTTGCAACAAGTGTGTGCCGGATAGTTTTAGCTGTCAGCTTGACACACCTGGGTTGAGGGAGCCTCAATTGAGGAATTACCTCCTTTGCGCAGGTCTGTGACCATGTCTGTGGAGTATTTCCATGATTGTTGAGTCATGTTGGAGGGCCCAGCCCACTGTGGGCGGTGCCACCCCTGGGCAAGTTGTTCTGTATTGTATAAGAAAGCAGGCTGAGCATGGGCCAGGGGAGCAAGCCAGTAAACAACGTTCCTCCATGGTCTGTGCTTTAGTTCCTGCCTCCAGGTTCCTGCCCTGACTTCCTACCTTGGGCCTCTTAATGATGAACTGTGTGAGCTGGAGATGTAAGCAAAATAAACCCTTTCATCCCGAAGTTGGTATTGGTCAGTGTGTTGTCACAGCCATTGAACTAGGGTTAAGTGTGACATGTGTAGCTAGAAACCAGGCCAGCATTTTCCAGTGTGTGTTGTGTAGAATTGCAACCTACAGAAGAGGTGTGAGAAGAGACAAGGCATACAGTTGAAATTACCTCAGATTGTATTTCAACTGCAGTACTAACAACCTCTTAGAGATTGACAAACACATGAACAGAGTTCTTCCTCTTAGATATCCTGTGGTAAGGAGATGTGGTTATCTGTGATCATCTTATCACTTAGGACTCCATTTCGGGATGTGCTGTCCTTCAACATACAGGGCAAGGAATTCTCTAAGCGACTCTAATATAATATGTGTAGAATTTGAAAGCGAGGGAGTGCAGATGAGAGAAGTGGATGACAATGCCTGTGGATACACAGATGTGAGTTAGATGATGCTAGGAGGGCCATCTCAGAATCTGAAACTGGAACATCAGTCTTTAGTTTTCCTGGTGACAAGCTGCCAAGAAATTCTCTCTAGCTCTGCCAATCATTTTGGGGGATTCTTGTGTCTTAGTGTCTACATAGGCTGGGCTTTGTGATCGAAAGTGGATTGACAGAGGCCTGACTTACTGACCCATGAGCTTGATCATTCAGGCCTACCTCAGGCTTGCACCAGTGTTTAACCTGAGACATCGGAGGTAGAATTATTACAGGTCCTACAGAGGCAGTATATCCCATTACCTTGTTATTTTGCTTCAGTTGAAAAGAAATCATGGCTTTTCTTGACTCCATGAAACCCCTGAATGCATAGAACAAATAGCGTTCTACAGACTCTCTGCACATTTGGGAGAGGGACTAGCCTGCATGTTGCACTTGTGTTTCTCTCCAGATTGGAATCAGTCTAAGGTAGCAGCAGGACCTCTCCCTCATTTCAGGGAGAGTGGCGCTTTTAATTCCCATTGCTGTGGAGAGAGGGACAGATGGATAACCAGGCTAACTGGTCAACCAGCTTAAGCTACTTGGCAAATTCCAGGCCAATGAGAATTCCAGATCTATTTCAAAATCAGTGTACATGAGGAACAGTACCTGAGGTGGTCCTCTGGGGCCTTAACATGCATGTGTGCATACACGTGCACCTGCAAACATGAATATACGTGAACACGCATGTGCACACACACACACATGAATGGGTGTTAGGAGTAAGAAGAGGCTATGAACTAGGGTGAGAATTTACTCACTAGGTCTAGTAGTATTTGCTACTAGAAGTGATGAATTGCTATTAAGACCCCCAGAATGTTGGGAATTAGAGATTTACAGAAAAATAGTAACAAGAGTGTTGTTTCCACAAAGCAGCCAATGATCAGATGCTTATGGAACATTTTCCAGGATGGACCAGATGCTAGGCTGTGAAAGACATTTCAATAAATTTGAAAAGATTCCAATCATACCAAGCATGTTGTCTGAGCGAAATAGAATTAAATGGGAAATCAACAACAGAAGGAAATTGGGGGAATCCACAGATATATGGAAATTAAACAGCATATTTCTGTGTAACCAATAAGTCAGAGAAATCACAAATTATAAAAATGCTTTGAAATGAACAAAAATAAAAACACAACATAATAATGAATTGCATGCAGCTTCAAGTGAAACAGCTGCTAATACCTATCTTCAAAAAGAAAACATCTTGAATTAGTAACCAGACTTAAGGAACTGGGAGAGAAGACCAAAATAAGCAGGCAGAAAGAAGTATTAAAGATTAAAGTAGAAATAAATGAAATAAAGAATAGCAAAACAATATGGAAATCAACTGACTGAAGAAGGTGGGATCTTAGCCAGGCATAGTGGCTCATGCCTGTAGCCATAGCACTTAGGACGCAGAGCCAAGGTGATTAGGAGTTCAGGGTTATCCTGGGCTACATAGTGAGTTTGAGTTTGGGGCTGTCCTGGGCCCTCTGAAGACCTTAGTCTTAGAAAACAAACAAAAAAGTTTGGTTCTTTAGAATAGTTGACAAAATTGATTAAGAAAAAAGGAGGGGTTGGAGAGATGACTCAGCGGTTAAGAGTACTGGCTGCTCTTGCAGAGGACCCCAGTTTGGTTCCCATGACCTACAAGGCAGCTAACAACCATTCCTAACTCCAGTTCCAGGGAATCTGATGTTCTCTTCTGGCCTTTGCAGGCACTGCACAACATGAGTACATTTATATATCTGCAGGCAGTATACTCATACACATAAAAAAAATAATAGCAAGAAAAAGCAAAAAAGGAGAGAATATTTATGCTACTGCTGCATGAGAATATTTATGCTACTGCTACATGAGAAATTAAAGAGGGGACATATCTCTCTATTTTAAGAGGCATTAAAAGAATTATAAGGGAATACAACGAACAACCAGTATATTATTGGTGGAAATGTAGAATAGTATGGCCACTTTGAAAACTCAAACTGTTAGTTTCCATGGAATCCAAAAGTCCACACCCAGGGGAAATGAGAACATGTCTGTCCATACATACACTGTACATGATTGTTCCTAGCAGCATTATTCATAAGATCCCCAAAGCCAGTGTGTAGCAGCTGATGGCAAAGTGAAGGAAATGTGGTCTGCCCATACAGTGAAAGAGTATTGGGCCATCCAAAGAATGAAGTTCTGATGTATACTACAGCGTGGATGAACCTTGAAAACATGATGCTGAGTGAAAGAAGCCGGACTCAAGACCATGTATTATTTGATTCCATTTATATGTAGTATCTAAAATAAACAGATTCTTAGAGACAGAAAGTTGGTTGTTTGCCTAGACTTTGGGGGTGGGAAAGAGAGTGTCTGCTAATGAGTATGAAGTAAAATTTGGGGATGATGGAAATGTTCCAAAATTAGATTGTTGGGTTGGTTGTATAATTCTGTGTATAAAAATCATTTAATTATATACTTCAAATGGGTGGATTTTATGTTACATAAATTATGTCTTAATAAAGCTGTTAAAAAAAGAACAGCACGTAAAGTGGAGTTAAAATGCAGTTCCTGTTGGTGCCTGGCTGGCCGTCTGCCTATTTTATTTTCCCTAGTGCTTATCCCTCCCGTCATCCTCTCAGCTGAGGGACAAGATGTGTCATTTCTTTTATTTAAGTCTTTAAAATTGTATATTTCTCCAGTGAGGCTTTATATTTTTTTATTCAATCAGTTGCCTAGGAGATAGTGAGTCTAGGGGATCAAAATGACACTGTTTTGCTAGAGATGACCTAAATATTAGATAATCGATTTGAGAAGGGCAAAGAACTGACTGTAGCTTCCTATTGTTCATTTCTTGAGGAAAAAAAATGAGATTGCCTGTAAATAAAAAACCAAACCTCTTCTATTCTACATTCTGCGCTTCCTGGAGAGAGTGTCTAATGGAAAGACAAGAATCCATTTGTGTTTCCAATTTTTCTTGTCCTTGTCACTAACCCTGCACTGGCTATTTTTACTCCTAAATCTTCATCTGAGGCAGTGATGACTTCCTAAAGAAGAAAGATTCTTAAATGTGAAATTAGCAGACAAAAGCATGCGTGCATTTTACCGAACTTCGATCCACTGTTCATCGAAACGATTTCTGGTAGCGTAGCTTGTCCTGTACCACCGCTGGCAGTGGGAATGCTTCTTAGTGTTTTAAAGGTGAATTTCTCTGATGGATTTTAAGACGGTTTGAGTATGTTTTCTTCCAACCTTTATCAGTAGTCTTTGTTATTTATGTATAGATCATACTATTTTTCTTACTGAGCAGTATGTTATTTATTCTTTTGTCATTTTCCTTCCCGGTCTGATCACTTTTTACTTTGTTTTCTATTGATTTTAATGAACAGAAATAGTACATTTTATATAGATTAGTATATTGACGTATTTATAGTTCCCCTAAATAAATGCTCAGATAATTTTTCTTTTGTACTGGCTTGATTTTTAACCTCAAACTTTTAATCTGCATGGAATTTTGAATATGACATTAGTATGCAAATTGATTTTTTATTGGAAAACAGGCTGTCTCCAGGATCATTTATAGAATAGTCAGCTTTTCCCTATGGATTTTTGAGTCCTCATTTGTCATATAATGTTATAGATATTTGAAATTTTTTCTGGATCTTCAGTTCAATGTCATTAATTTGTTTTAGCGTTCTTAAATCAGTATAGTTACTAATGTGGCTTTATAATACATTTCAATATATGGTATAGCAAGGTTTTATCCTTTCTGTTAACCACTCTTTATTTTAAAAATAATTTTATCTCTGGCTAGATGCATGGATCAGTCGGTAAATTGAGGACCCAAGTTTGATCCCCAGAACCCAAGTTTAAAAATTCTGTGTGTGATAGCATGTACTTGTAATCCCAGTGCTAGAGAGGACCAGACCGATCATCCCTCCTAGCTTCTGGCCAGCCAGTCTAGTCTGCTCAGTATCTTCCAGTTCAATGGGAGACCCTCTCTGTACTCAACTCCTGAGGAATGACAACAGAGGTTGAGCTCTGGCCTCTACTTGTACATGTACATGCATGCACATACATGCACACACACATGAACACCCCCCAATAGAATAGATTTTACTGTTCTCATTTATTTATTGTAAATTCATGTCATCAAGTTAAAAAATCATTGGGATTATGATTTGAATTTAATTAAAATTGTAAGTCAATTTTGAAAGAATTGTTGTTTCCCCAACTGTTTTGTTTATCAATGTTATATATTCATACAAATTATCATTACATATAAGTATATAAATGAAAACCTCTTCTCGCAATCATTGCAATAACTGAATCCTTGCAAACTAAAATATATCCCCTCTAGAATTCTGAACAGCTGATTCTTGTCATCCAGTGACATGGAGTGTTACTCTTTTCGGTCAGGTCATACAATTTTCCTCACACAGGCTTTCTTCTGATCCAGTTAGTCTTAAGCAGGTTGTGGTGAGTGTTGGCTTTTGTAAATGTGATCTTTTTGTCTACGTGCTTTTTTCCTGTTGCTCATATAGAGACTTTAACTTTTTGAATATTTCACTTACAGTGGCCTTCTGTAGAATACTCTTGTGATTAAAAATGTTCTTTTTGGATATTAAGTGAATTTTTAGTAGCTATCACTTTAACTTTCAGAGGGTAGGTCAGTTGAGATTACAAAATACTGTGTTAGAACAGAGAGCATTTTAGAAACAAAAATGCCTTAATTTTGATAGAACTTCACCACGTGCATGTGTTTGTATTATATATTTACATGCATGTATATATACACATGTATAAATGAATTTTTTGTGTATATATATATGCAAACATATGTAGGGGAGATAGAGGGAGAAAGACTTGTTCATTCCTTAGGCCAACCTCATGAGGAGTGTCTTTTTTGAGGCAGGGTCTCCCTGTAGCCCCAGCTGGCCTGGAACTCTCTATGTAGTCCAGACTGGCCTCAATCTCAGAGAGATCCACCTGCCTCTGCCTCCTGAGTGCTGGGATTAAAGTCATGTGCCACCACAGTCGGCCCATGAGGGGTGTTAAGAGAAGAATTATGGATGGTTCATTTTAAAAGTGAGGAGATATACTAGGTATGGTAACTTAAGAAACAAACGTAAATGAAAATAAAGAAATGGGGGAGGAAGTAAGTAATCTACCTAGGGCAGTAACACATGGTGGATGTGGAAGACCTTTTATTCTTCTTTACACAAATGCGCTTGCAGTAGTATGAGTAATAGTGCTAGCAAAGCCTTAGTTAGTATCTGACCTTAATTATTTTTGGACAGCTGTGGCTGTATTTTATTTCCATATTTAAGGTACTTTTATTCTTCTGCAGAGTTTGTGAAGTCTGTTAAGACTTTTATTTCCTTTATTGGATTGTAAGCCTCCTGAAGGAGGAAGTTAGATCTCTCAGTCCTCTTGGAGCCGAATTTACCTACTGAAAGAAGTTTGAACTCACACTCAGAAATACTAATCCTTCTGTAAACAGTTAGCAAAAGAAAAACTACCAGAGGGAGAGCAACCTTATTAAGTGATGTGTTTAAAAAGAAGCTGTTATCACTGGAGAGATGACTCAGTGATTAAGGGGACTGACTGCTTGCAGAGGACCTGGGTTAGGTTCCCAGCACCCACAAGGTGGCTCACAACCATCCACAAATCTGGTTCCAGGGGATCTGACACCCTCTTCTGGCATCCATAGGCATTGCATGACACGACTGCACTTATGTTCATGCAGGCACAATATTCATACACATAAAATAAAAAAAATAAAAATAAAAAGAAGCTGTTAAAATACTGTCATTCACAGAAATTGTCTTTGGTTCCTGGGTGTGGAAGGAAAGAGGAGACTTAATTAGCTGCTGATTGGAAGAGTGGATCATGATAATAAGTGATGAACCTAGCTCTCAGCCTGATAATGGTGGTTGGTTAGCAGAGAGTGAGACGGTAAAATGAAGTTGCACAGGAAGAAATTGGAACTGGACACTGAGTAATGTGATGGCAGGTGGAGCCAAATTGCCTGGTAAACTGCTTGAAAAGAAGACGCCTGAGTTGTTCGCATTTACCTGGATAGTATGGGATGCAGTTGGTAGAAGGCATCCAGGGCAAGGAAAGGCTTCGACGTCCTGTCGTCATCTTATTTTGTTATTATTTTTGTGTGTATATGTATATATGTGTATGTATGTGTTGGTGTGGGTGTGTGCATCTGTGTATGCATGTGTGTATGGAGGCCAGTGGTCAAGGTTGGGTGTCTTCTTCAATCGTGTTTGTGTTCTTTTTTTTTTTTTAGACTATCTCTCAAGTAAAGCTGGAGCTCGTTAAGCTAGGTTAGCTGGCCAGTGCCCCCTGATCTACCTGTCTACATTCCCCATTAACGGGGCTACAGATACATGCTGCTGCTCTTAGTTTTTACATGAGTGCTGGTGGTTCGAACTCAGGTTCTCATGTTTGTGTGGCAGGCACTTTAACAACTTTAAAAGATGGCGCCCTTCCCCCCCCCCGCCATCTTTTCAATGTGTATCTGATTTTATACTCTTCCCTAATGCTTACTAACTGAAAGCATGTAGAGTTCATTTAAGTAACACTCCTGTTCTGCTTGTAGCCAGTCGGTCAGACTTCACTTTCCCTTCCTTTCTGACCTGTTCTGCAATATTTATTTGCTTATCATCACCTTTTTCAGGGTCAGGGGAAAAAGTTAAAATAGTAAGTTAAAATAGTAAGCAATAGGATTGTTTGGATCATGGGATTATGTCAGCTTCGCTTGCTAGGTGCCTGGTATTATGATGATCAGCACTTAGTATTAAGATATGCAGTCAAGTTTGTCTATATAACAACCTGAAGTTGGCTTGTTGAAGATCTGGGGAACTGGCGACCCCTCTAGGAGAGCCCTGCTCTCTTGTCCCTATTTCTTGTCCTTCTCTTTCTCTTTATTTTCTCTCTAGCACCAACTTGGATGGATTCTTTGATAGTGTCATTCCTTGCAAAGGAAAAAATAATCACATTTCCAGAAGGTTTTTTTTTTTTTTTTTTTTTTTTTTAAACAAAGGAATCACCGTTTATTTCCTTTTATCCCTTTCTGGGCAACACTTTGACAGATTAAAGCGAACAGGTGAAGATAGCATGCTGTTAATAGTAACATGTTTTTAAAAATGTTGTTTAAGAAAAGGAATGATACCAGTTGTTTCAAAGTTTATAAAGCTTTACAGCACTCTTTAAAACTTTCTCTAGGAGTAGTTTGTTTCTTTTGAAGAAATTTAGCTTCCTTTGTAATTTATTTTGACTAAACATTGAGATAAAAGGTAAGACACTTAGAATTGGGGCTCAAGAGATGGCTTAGTTGTTAAGAACATTGACTGGCTGCTCTTGCAGATGACCTGGGTTTGGTTCCCAGTAGCCACATGGCACCTAATAACTGTCTGTAAGTCCAGTTCGAGGGAATCCAACACTCTACTGACCTCCACAGGCATTGCAAGATATGGGTGCACTTACACATATGCAATCAATAGACTCATACACATAAAATAATAAAAAAATATTTTAAAAGACACAGAATTATATATAAAAAGAGGAAAAGTTACCCAACTGATCAGAGTGTCTGACATGATAGAGATAGGAAACTATAAGCTAGAAATGAAAATTCTGTATTTCAAATATATGTATATATACACATGCATACATAGTCATAACAATGCATACTATCCTAAACTTTGGCCCTGTGGCTCTGCCCGTTTTGCATGGCATATATGTGCAGTTCACATTAATGTTTAAGAGACTCCTGTTATTTAATACATAAACTATATAAAGAATGGTTTCATTTTTTTTTTAAAAGAGACCCCTGTCCACCCTCCTTCATGGCTGCATTCCGTCCTTCTTCCTCTGCCTCCCTGTCCTTCCCCCTCTCTTTACTTTACTCTTTAAGCTGCATCCTGCTCTGGAGTGGATTCTGATTACTTCTGTACAGGAAACATGGGGAAAATCTTGACCATTGAAATCCAGTAACGACCCACTGAAATCTTTTTAGAGTTTAGCTTTAAGTCTGTTGTTAGAGATATTTCTATAGGTAATTACTTCACTGTTCTCACTCCTTGCTGATCCTCTCTGGTGAAGGTGTTCATGAATTTAGAAATGACTAACCCTTAGCGACAAGAAAGAAGAGAGGCAAGCATCAGTTGAGTGGTTCTGTGGGATCGAGCTCCTTCTACATCGTCATATATTATGAACTGTATTGATCTATTCACATTGATGTATGAACTCATTCTGCAGAAAGCCCAAGTGAAATGGAAAATGGAAAGTGATCGTTTATTCAAATTGATGAGTGTCAGCTTTGTACTGAAACAAAACAAAATAATAACACAAAAGCTTGGGTGGCCTCCCCTTCACTACTGCCTGCCACAGCCAAGTGGACCCGTGTGTGACCAGCAAGGCCTGTTAATAGTCACAAAATCCTGTCCTGTTCAGAGGCTTGGAACTAGGCTGAAAGTTCCTTGAGGCCAGGAGCTCATTTGTGTCTCTTTTTCTTCCTTATACTTTTGCTCAGGTTGAGCCACAGACCGTCTTTTGGGGACATATGAGACATCTCTCCATGCAATTCTCCAGTTATGAGGAATTTTGAATCCTAGAGCTGTCCTAGAGCATTAATTGCTTCATCTGCAAACTGAAGCTTTAATGGAGAAGTTTCCAGTAAATTGAAATGTGGTAGCCCTTGCTAAAAGGCTTTGTTCCTGTCTTCATTAGATAGTAATTCGCTGTTTAGGTTAGTTCTTCAAGTTAGGGTGCTGTTTATCTGCAGTCCTCAAACACATGTGCACTCTCAGTTTTGGCTGTTAAGCCTTTTGAGATGTTGCAAAACTTAAGGATCCCACTCCTCATTTTGCAAACCCTTCTCAGGTCACCAGGAATGTCCACTTGTCATACCACTCACAACCCATTACAGTTGGCAACCATTTGTCGAATGAATCAAGTGTCCATATCATATGACCTTGCAGAAGTTTCTGGAGAGCTTTAGAAAATTCTGGTTGTTTATGAGGCAAGTTCAGCTGTGGTTTTGTTGAGTAATGAAGTTAAACTGGTGCTTCCGGCTTTGATAAAGCACCCGCTTGCACTTACTCCATGATAAGTGCAGGTTTACTCAGCTTCATTGCGCAGGGGTAGGTGGGTGGTGAGATGTGCATTTGCTTTGCATTCAGCTCTGCTCTCTTCAGAAGGCTGCTCACTCCTCAGGAGGATATTCATATCACCTCTGTGTTTATAGCGTGTGAGATAGGATCATTCGTGGGGAATTGGGTTGAATCGCTAGGCGCCAATTTCTTTTCCCAACCTTGTTCAGTGATGGCTGGGTATTGTTAGCTAAGTAATCTGTTTCTTTTAGCATATTTAATATTTCAAAATGAAGTTATAATGGACACATAAGAAAGGATAGGGGCTGGAGAGATGGCTCAGTAGTTAAGAACACTGGCTGCTTTTGCAGAGAACCCGGGTTCAGTTTCCAGCACCCACAGCTAACAACCATCTGTCCAGTTCCAGGAGATCTGATGCCCTCTTCTGACCTCTGCAGGCATAACAGTTATACTCATAAAATAAAAATAATAAATGAAATTTAAAAAGTAGAAAAAGAAAGGAGGAAGAAGAGACTCAAGCAAGGATTCATATATCCATGTTCAGAGCAGCTTTATTCACAATGGCCCAAAACTGAAAGCATCCCAGGGGGTCCATTTAGTGATGAATGGATGAACAAATGTGGCATATACATACAGTTAAATATTATTCAGGCTTGAAAAGGAAATTCTGACACATGCTATCGCAGGATGCATTTTGATGAAATTATGGTAGTTGAACTAAGTCAGCACCAAAGGCTAAGTACATGGTTCTGGTTATATGAGCTGCCCAGAGTAGTCAAAATCATGGAGGTGTAAGGTACAATAGTGATTTCCTGTGACTGAGGCCGGAATGGAGAATTATTGTTTAATGTGTATTGAATTTCAGTTTGGGAAAATGAAAAAAAAAGTCCATAGATTAAACAGTGATGACAATTACACAATAATGTGAATGCACCTTGTACTACTAAAATGTATGCTTAAATGGCTAAAATGATAACCTTTATGCTATTTATCCATTATTAGAATAAGAAAGAATCAATAGTACCACGAATACCCAGTATCATTCTTTCCACTACACTACTAGCTAAAACATGTATCAACTAGCAATTATAATATTCTGTTTATTACTCTGCCTCAGTTGCATTGTCCATGTCTTTTCAGATGGTAAGGATGACTCTGGTAAGAAGATTCTGTGTTAGGAGAGTTTTCTTCCTCATGTTTGCTTTTCTGTTTTTGTTAGTTAGCTGAAGTAATTATATAACAAGTAGGAAGCACACTTATTTTTTGTAACAGGCTCTCATTTATCCCAGGTTGGCTTCAAACTCAGTATGCAGCCAATGACTTTGAATTCTTCCTCAGTGCTGGGATTATAGGAGTGCTCCACCAGGTCCAGTTTATGCTCTCAAGAGTCTTAGATTTAAGAATCAGATAGGCAGGGCTGGAGAGATGGCTCAGCACTGCTTACTTTTTTATAAATAAAGTTTTATTGGCACTCAGCCACACCCATTCATTGATACATTTTGTACAACTGCTTGCACTGCAACAGCAGAGTTAGGTAGTATGGCCCACAAAGCTTCTAATGCTCCTGGTGCTTTACAGAACACATTTGCCATCCCCTGCCATCGACCAGCAGAAAGACTCAATTCTTGCCTTCTAAAAAACACTCATCTCAAAAAAGGAGACTTCTACTCATGTGTGATATATAGAAGAATTTATAATAAAGCTTGTTGAAGTAAAGACATTTATCAACTGAAAAAAATAAATGCTAACAATAATTAGTGTTATTGTGACTATAATTACACATTTATTTTTTCTTAAATTTTTTTTCTCTGCTATTTTGTTCTCTGTTCCACAAATGAATCTAAACTTTTCTAGCCCCAAGACTTGTAGGTTGACATTTTGTAGATGCACAGTTTCCAAATTTACACTCTTTGTGACACTTGGTTCCATACTTCTGAGAGGGTTAAAGGTACAGATGAGTTGGGAAAATGAAAGCCTGAATGTGAGGCACCACTTTTTAAATATACCTTCAGGCCTTTTTCTTGTACTTATAATGAAAGTATGAGTTGTTTTAAGAAAGGAGATACTGGGCTAAAGAAATGACTCAGTGGTTAAGAGCACTGGCTGCTCTTGAGAGGATCTGGGTTCAGTTCCTAGCACCCACCTGCCAGCTAACAACCAGCTGAAATTCCAGATCCAAGGGATCCAATGCCCTCTTGTGACCTCTGTGGACATTGCATGCACAGATGAATTTACATGCAGGCAAAGCACTCATATACATATTATATAAATATTTTAAAAAGGAGAAATGTCTTTATTTTCTTTGAGCAAATAGACGATATATGTGCATTACTAACCTGTTTGAAAAAAAGTCTGCTTAAAACTCGTAACTCTTCATGAAGGACAAGGAAGAGCTCTTTAAGGGATGTGGACAATACAGAGGGTGATGGAACACATGTCATGGGAGAACAGAGACTGGGAGTAACTGGGGAAACCAGCTGGGAGAGAGAGGGATCATTGGAGGTGGGAGTGAGAACAAAATATAATGATACATATATATGAAGATGTCTTGATGAAGCCCATTACTTTGTGTGTTGGTCTAAAAACTAGTTAAAAATTCAAAACCAAGCCGCGCCCCCTCTCCAAACCTTTTCACTGGCAGGAAGCCCTGTTCCTTTACCTGCATGACTCATCAGTTGCTTAGGACGTTCCCTGTTTGTCATGATTCCCCGTCCAGGGGGTCTTGGCAAAGTACCCTTGTAGCCACTTCTCCAGGAACCCCTGTGTTCTGAGTGGTTTTGTTGCTCTGAACCAGCACACACACTAAAGCCATCCCGGTGGTGTTGTGTGACTTAGCCATCACTGCTATTTTCTTTTTCTTTGAGTTATACATTTTCTTTTAGATTCATTCTAAGTTGTCTCAGTTAGACCCACTCTAAAGAGTGATATCAGGTCCCTTTTCCTAGTCATACTTCCCAGGGGACACCTGGTTCCCAGTGATCTCTGTAGAAGTACCCCGCTCAGCTACGTTAAGATAAACCATAAGCAGGTGTGGATACTAGACCAGAAAGACGTTTATTATACATGGCACAAACTGATACACGCACACTGTAACACATAACATATTGATGACCTTTTTGTTTGTTTAAGAACAGGGTCTTGCTGTGTAGCTCAGGCTGGCCTATAACTTGTGTCCTCCTGCCTCATCCTTTTTTCATGCAGGAGAGACTGGGAAGAGAATTGGAATTACAGGGATGTGTCACTGCACCGGGCATTAGCAGTTTTTTAAAGAACAGATGGGATCATACTGTTGATGCTGCATTATAATTATTTTTATTAGGTTAAAGAGAATCTTAGAGGTCTTTTCATGCCAGTTCACTTAGAGCTAAACCATTTATTTAGTAGTCTGTGTAGTTATACCTATGACTAAACTAAATGATCCCCTAATAGGAGGACACTTAGGATGTTTTTGGTTTTTCACTGTTTGGAATAATGTAACAGTGAACATTTTTCACATATTGTTTTATATTATAAGCAAGTTACTTGACATACAACTTCCTAAATTGCAATTATGATTGTTAGATTTTTGCTGGAAGAACTGGCCAGATACCTCTAGTTTCAGCTGGATTTACTGACCTTACAGTCCTTCATCCTCTAGTGATACCACAGAAACCAAAGCCTCAGTGGAAGTCAAGGAGGTCTGCCAGACAAACCTTATGCAGTTTTAAATATGGACATCAACTTTCCTCCCTTTGTGGAAGATACATGTGCTTACTGCCCAGCAGGCAGCAGGTATCCACATGCAGAGAGTGACAGTACTGCTTCATCGGTCTAAGAGCCAACCAAGGATGTGTGTGTGTGTGTGTGTGTGTGTGTGTGTGTGTGTGTGTGTGAAGCCCTATAGGCACCCAGAAGCCCTAGTGATCTTTTCATGCAGGAGAGAGTGGGAAGTATATAGTGCTTTCAGGAATTTCAGTAGGTAGAAAAGGGAGCAAAGGGCAGGGCTGGGTTGTATGGGGGAAGTGACAAGGCAGTGGCCGTTGTCACCCTGAAAATCAGCTGTGCTGGCCTCCTTGAAAAGGAGCATGGGCATTGGGCTCAGCTGAGCCAAGATGCCAGATGACAGATCAGGGCCCTGCCAGCTATTGACCCAAGTAATCATAGCAAGAAGCCCCATGACTACGGTGCCCACAAGGCCGTTTGTGGATGAGGACTTGTAAAGTCACCCAATGTGGTTCGTTTGTTGTGATGTGCCTCTCCCCAGTCTATGAAATGTTCCAGTGAACAGAGTCCAAACGTTATATTTCTTGCTTTATTTGCTGTAAATCTTTTCCTCCTTTAGCATTGTGTTTCTTTGTAAACCACAATTTTGAAACCTAGAATTAGAGATACTTAACTACTGAAACCTGTGAACCCTCTTTTAAATGATATTTGTAAATGAATAAAATAGACTATAAAATTACAAAGAAATCAATCATATTGAAATACATTTATGAAAATATTGCAGAAACATAATTAATGAGCGTTCTTTGTTGATGTATTAAACAGCAAGGTCCCAGTGTGTCTAAAAGTGATCATGAGTGTAAATGAAGTAGCGATGAGTATAAATGACGTTTCAAGGTAACCGCAGATGTGAAACTGAAAATGTCTATCCATGGAATGGAAAATAAATAAAATTTCACAGGTGCTGCCAGTACCCACGTGATGTGTTGCCTTTGTTCATAGTGAAAATAAAGGACATATTTTAGCTAAAGGATGGTAAATTTTTGTTCTTCCCATCCAAGTTTATTTATTAATGCTAGAGTTGGACTCCAGGGTCTTGCACATGCTAAGAAAGTGCTCTAGCACTGACCTACAGTCCCAGCCCCTATTCAAATTTAGATCTCATGAAATTAAAAAATAATCAAATTTATTTGTGCGTGCATGTGTGTGTGTGTGTGTGTGTTTATGCATATCTCTGCACATGTATGGAGGTCAGAGATCAGTTTACAGAAGTTGGTTCTCTCCTTTCTCCATGTAGGTCTCAGGGTTCAAACTCAGGCCCTTGGGCTTAGCTCTAAGTGCCTTACCCACTAACCCATCCTGCCAGCCCCAGATCTCTTGAATTCTATCCACAGACCCCAGTTAAGGTCCTCTGTTTATGGGGATTAGCCACTTAGATACTGAAGAATGAGTTGTGAATATGTCAACTTCTATTCATATCAAGAAAATTTATGAAGCCAGTTGCAGTGGCACATACCTTTAAACCCAGCAGAGGCAGGCAGATCTTTGTGAGACTGCGGTCAGCTTGATCTACACAGTAAATTTCAGGCCAGCTGGGTTTACAAGCAGACCCTGCCTCAAAAAGACAAGAAACAAATTTTTATGAGTACCCTAGGTCCCCCTTCCCCTTTGTTCTGATGGGGATGTGAAGAGAAACCATGTCAAGTACCATGCTGGTACTTTAAAAAGTGAAAAATTCTCCATTTGATTATGGTGTTTTCCCTTCAGGTTTTCTAAGCTTAGGCAAGAGAACTGTAGCTTAGATGAGGATCTTTGGGATTTTCTAGTTTTTTTTTCCCACAGTTCCTAAAATACTGGTATTTTCTCTTATTCCCTGTATGCATCCCTCCCTCTGTTTTCTCCTTTCTTCTCACCTGCAATTCTCTCTCCCTTCCACGCTTTCATTATCTCCTTCTTTTTGTTTGTTTGTTTTTAAGACAGGCTTTCACTGTGTGCTCCTAACTGGCTTAGAATTCCCTAAGTAGATCAGGCTGACCTCAGACTCACAGAGATCTGCCTGCCTCTGCTCGGATTGAAGAGTTCACCACTGTGCCTAGCTTCCACTCCTTTTTTATCCATTCATCCTCTCATCTTGTTTCCTCTTTGCCTTGTTAACCATAGAAGTTAGGGGTTTGGGGCTTTGAAAGATGGCTCAGTGGTTAAGAGCACTGACTGTTCTTGCAGAGACCCTGGTTCAATTCCCAGCACCACATGGCAACTAACAATCATCCATACCTCCAGTTCCAGGGGAATCCAATGCCCTCTTCTGACCTCTGTGGGCATTGCATGACATGGGTAATGCATGGGTATGACATGCAGGTAATGTAGTCATACTCAAAATAAAAACATATATTTTTTAAAAGTTACAGGTCTGATACAGCCATTGGTCAGCAGTAAGACTGAGAACACCTTTAAAAATAGACATGTTGGAGAGGGAATGTATTCGAGAGAGCAGAAGAATCTTGTTGATGCTCAACAAACAACTTATATTTAGAATCTTCCTTCAGCTTTTCCTTTAAAATTCTGTATTCTCATTTCACTTGAATGACTCTGCATGGAGCATTTAAAAGTAGATCAAACAAAACTCTATAAATATGTTGAGGCCCTTTGGGCATTTTGCCCAAATCATGCTTTGTAAAGCAAAGAAGAGCAATGGGCTTGAAAACTTGGATTTTCTCTTTTGCAAAAAGCCAGGCTCTTTAGCCCAGAGAGCTAGCTTCCTGGGCTGTGGAAACCTTGGGGTAGTGTTCCCTGGAATTGTCTGCTCTAAGTTGGGTTTCTTGGAGCAGGGGGTATACTAAAAGGCTAAAACCAAGGCCCAAGACTAACCAGAAGAAAGGGGCAGAACAGAGAAGTTTCGAGAACTCACCGGTTTTGCTTTCTTAGTATGGTTCCTTTATGTCACTCTGGAAAGGGAAGGTTGGCATAAAGAAAATTGGATGAACTGGGATAAATAATTTAACAAAGCTGCCTTCTTTTAGATTTATGAATATAAAACCAAATGTTAAAAAGGTGGAGTCAGGCAGAAGTCAGCCCTCCTGCGAAGAAGGTCCCTGCCCATCACCCACATGGTGTACACGAGGAAACAGATGCCAAGAGCCTGCAGTGGTTGTGTATTGGGCCCAGTGGGCTCTATGTCTCTTTTTTTTCTTGTGGACTGAGGGTTTGCTTGAAGTGCCATAATGTTTTCAATGTGGACCATGAATCCACGAGGAAATTCAGAGCTCACGTGTCCTTCCATGGGTTCATTCACATACCATTTTTATAAGATGGATGAGGTGGAAGACACTGAGTTCTTCATGCCCATGACACCAAAATTATAGATGAGGCTTCTAAAGAAATATAAGAGCTTGGTGTGGTGTAATCTTATAGTTTTGGGGAGGTGGAGCCCGAAGGATCAGGGCTTCAAGGTCATTCTTAGCTGCATAGCAAGTTTAATGCCAGATTGGTCTACATGGAACTCTATCTCAAAAACAAAAATAAAGATCAAATGATATTGTTAACACTGAAAATACACATAATGCAGTTTCTCTCTGTAGAATATCAGTTCTTCAAGTGAATTGTAACTGCGTTCTGCTGGCCGTAGAAACTCAGGTTTTTTTTTTTTTTAATCATGCCAATCAGCTAACATTTTTTGGTACAGGGTCTTCATATAGCTCAGGCTGGCCTTGAACTTGATACCTAATGAAGGAAGACCTTGAACTCCTGATCCTCCTGCCTCCTCTTCCTGAGTGCTAGGATTACATGTGTGTACCACCATGCCTGTTTTTTATTTGGTGTTGAGGCTTGAACCCAGTACTTCTTGCATGTAAGACAAGCACTCTAGTCAATAAGATATATCCTCAGCCCCTAATCAGCCAGCTTTAAGACTTCTATTTAACTAGGGCATCCCATTCTGGAGTTTCTAGGGCTGAGGAAGGGACTAGATCCTGGAACTGAGTTCCTCTCTCCTTTTCCAGATACATAGCACCTGGGCCCACATACTGGTTTGAGAGTGGGTATTTGTGAAGTAGTCGCATCATTATCATAACCATAATAAGACATATGTGGGCGTTGGTAAATGAGTTGAATTTACTGAAAAAGGTATATACAAAAGAACCAAGAGATGCCAGATTGAAAAGGTGGAGACAAACAGATGCTCCTAGATAATGAAAATACAGTAGAAGAGAGTGGTAAAGAAAAATTGATACACCAAAGCACTTAAATGAATCTTTCTGCCCCATCTCCAAGACCACCATTACTTTGGATATGTAGTCGTCCTGCCAGTTTTTGGGCTTACACAAACATATTCTGAAGTATTTAGGGATGATTTCCTGATATTTTGAATTTAGTTTGAAATTATTTAAGAAAGAGCAAAAGGGCATGGCAGAAAGAGCTTTTATTTCTTATTCTATAGCTTTCTCATCTTATTTACCCATCTATCTAGCTTGCTACCGGTTGAACATGTCAGTATAACCTCGTGGTTTTTTTGGAAATGAATAAATTATAATATATCCCTTAGTACCTGCTGTTACTGTTCCACAGATGCCATTGGAAGGCCAGGAAAGCTGTTTCTTGTAGCCTTTCATTAATTCCGTTACAACCAGGTATCTCAGTCTCATTTGCTAGGTTCTTTGCCCCAGCACTTGAAGAAGCTATTTTCTACGGAGACCTGCTTCCTTAGGGACAGCAATTTAGGAAGGTGTCAGTAGTTTCATGAAAGCTCTTAGATGATGTCAGTGTGTAGGCAAGACTGAGAACCAGTGGGCCCACATCCTCCAAGGGTCAGCTTGCTACCGTAAAGGGTTTTCTTATCTCCTATAATATGTGATTATGATTCATTATCCCAAGTTTAGATTTTTGTGAACATTATCATGTGGGGAGACAGTAGATCTCTGGCCACACCCATGAAATTGTGCTCAATAGGTTAAGATTCTGGCACAGGTGGTCCCCAAACACAACCTAGGGAAAATGCAAGAGGTAACACCAGACATCAGGAATTAGGGTTTTCTGATTTTTCTCTTTGATGTTAACGACACTTTCTCTCTTGTAATATGATTATAGAATAGATATGTGGGTAAGGATGCAGTTGAACGATTTGATGAACTTAATTATCTATTTCATTTATCTTCATATCTATGTATCTATGTTCTATCTATATATCTTTGTACCTATTTATGTATCTATCTGTCCATCTGTCTTGTCTGTCTGTCCATCCATCTCTCTGAGAAAAGATTTCATGTAACCCTGGCTAGCCTCAAACTCTCTATGTAGCTGAGGATGAACTTGAACGCCTGATCTTCCTTCCTCTACCTCCAAAGTGCTGGGATGACAGGTGTGTGCCACTGCACCTAGTTTATGCAGTATTGGGATTGAACCCAGGGCATTTTTCAGGTTAGTTAAGCATTGTACGAATGGAGCTACATCCCTATTACTCAAACAGTAATCATTTTTTTAAAAATTTAATTCTTATTTTATGTGTACTAGTGTTATGCCTGCATGTAAGTGCACCCATGTTGTGCAATACCTGCAGAGGACAGAAGAGGGCATCAGAGCCCCTGGAACTGAAGTTATGAATAGTTGTTAGCCACCATACAGGTGCTGGGATTTGAACCCTGGTCTTCTGCAAGAACTGCCAGTGCTCTTAACCACTAAGCCATCTCTCCATCCCCAGCATCAAAGAATGTAAAGCTTTTATCGTTTTCCTCTTTTGGGACAGATGTGTGATAGTAAAAAATAGAGTGTGTGAGTGTTGTCAGTTGACTGAAATACTTTCTTTTTGTTCATGACATTATTTTTTACAGTTTTGTGGTCCTTGAACATTTTTCCAGTATATATATATATATATATATATATATATATATATATATATATATATATATAATTAAATTTTTGTGCAGTTTGATCTAGTACAGTTTTCACATGCCATAAGACTGTAGGCTGAACAGTCTAAAATACTAAGATATGTCTTGTTTCTGGGACTTGAGTCATGGTGTGCTTTTCAGTTTCTGCAGTTTTGTTCTCAGAGAAGGTGAATATAAGGCATTGCCTCCCCATCCAACAGGTGACATTTCATTAAAGTGGGAGACCAATTCCAAGTAGCTGTAGGAAATGTTCTTGGTTTGTATCTTTTCACTTACTAGTTCATTTTTTAGCCATGAACTATGCTAACTCACTCTGTTCTTTAAAAAATACTATTATTGAGGAGAGTGGAGGTCAGAGGACAACTTCGTGGTATCAGTTCTCTCCTTCTATCTTCACTGGGTTCTGGGGATTGAAACAGGCCACCAGATGTGTGCAGCCAGTGCCCTTACCCACTGAGCAATCTTGTTGACCCTCACATGTATGTCTTTCTGAAGCCTCAAGACAGCTGAAAATTCATTTTACAAACAGCTAGGTGATTAGGCAGTAGCATCTCTAGAATCATATCACCTGGTTTGAAATTCTAGGCCTTCGAATTAAAAGCTGTAAGACCTCTGATAAAATAATTCATCTCTGTGTTCTCCTTTAAACTCATTTGCTATAAAAATGGGGTTAGTAATCTACTTAGAGTATCAATCTGAAATGAAATAACATAATACAAGTGAACTCCCTGGTAGTCTTAGGTGTTGAATAAAAGTGATTAGTAAATGTTAGCTGATGCTGTTTTATTAACCAAAATTTGTTAGCTGTAGTGAGGATGTTAGGGGATATACCTGCCTTATCATATGTGTTCTTGAATATAAACTCATACTCATTGTGTGTTTCAGGGCCAGAATACTATAAAGGCTATAAAGAAAGGGATGTATCAAATATACCTTCAGAGATCTTTCTTATTCTTACTTTTCTGGTAAGCCATGTGTATTATTACATCATTCTTTCTTTCAATTTCCTATGAGGAGCTAAGTGGCCCTTCTGTGAAAGTATAGAGGGACATAGGCAGTAGCATTTGCGCTGTCAAGAATAAAGAAAAATACATTTTCTAGTTTTTGTAATGTGGATTTTTATCTTTGGACATGCTCATTCTGTGAGTGTGTGTGTGTGTGTGTGTGTCCACATCTCTCTCTCTCTCTCTCTCTCACACACACACATACACACACACACACAATTATCTGAACAGGAAGATGGTAGCTCAAAATAAGAGAGTTCAAATCTTAGGCATGTACAAATCATTATTATTTTCAATTCTAAAGATAAATACCTAGGAACTGATGTTATTGCCCTACCTTTTTGAGGAAGGTCATGACTCACTAGTAGATATCAGTGAAATAGGACAGGAAAAATTGGCAGAAGACATCCTGAAACTACTTCTGGGTGAATGCAAATGAAACAGAATTTCTCCCAACTTCACTCTCCTCCTTTTCCTGCAGCTGAGTAGTTCAAATGCACACACAGTTCAGATCAGTAATATGCAGAGCCAAAGACTGGTAAAGCGGCAGTGCTGTAGTTTGGAAGCTTTCTATAATGAAAGCCATGGTGAAAACCTGGGGTGATGTCATACAGCATTGCAGGAAGTAGCTAATGCTGATTGCAGAGAGGTCAGAGCTAGATGAGAACTGAATCAGTTCATCTAGGACTGGAAAGAGAACTTTGAATCCAGGCCAAGGAAATACTACCACTTACAAGCCTAGTAATCCTGGGCAAGTCACTAATTTCTGCACTGATCTCTGGTTTCTCATTTGCAAAATGGTTGTTCATCTTGGCTCTGTATTTTTTAATTTATGTAGTTCACAAGATGATATACAGCAGTTTCTTCATTTGCAAAATGACTGTTCATCGTGGCTTTCTAAACTTTAAACTCACGTGGTTGGCAGGACGAGATAGAATGGTAGGTCTCAGAATATGTGGGGCTCACACCTGTGATCTCAACACTTGGAAAGCAAAGACAGGAAGATCATGATTTTTTTCTAAAATGTTTATTATTTTTCATTTTATGTGTGTGAGTGTTTTGCTTATATACATATAAGTGCACCCATGTTGTGCAGTGCCCAGAAAAGGGAGTCAGATCCCTTGGAACTGGAGTTATAGACAGTTGTTAGCCACCATGTGGGTGCTGTGAATCAAGCCCAGGTCCTCTGCAAGAGCAAGCAGCCAGTGCTCTTAACTGCTGAACCATCTCTCTAGCTGGGAAGATCATAAGTCTGGGCTACCTAGGGAGACCCTGGTTCAAACAAATGAGTAAATGAACAAAAAACTCAAAAAGGAAAGAGAAAACTTGATGATCATGAGCTTTTCTAATGTAGGGAGAATAAAAGTTTGCTTGAGTTCAAGTCAGGTGACCTTTAGCATCAGTTGCCACCGAGTCCTTTCCTTGTGCCCTTTAGGACCTTTTATTAGTATGTTAGCAATGTGCTTTATAGAATTTTATGGCACCAATTAAATAACCCTCACAGACCCATTTAAAAAATATCAACTACCCTGATAGAAGTTAGTGAATGCATCATTCTTTTGGTACCATGTGTGCTTTTATGGAAGTGCAATGCAAAGATTTGGTTGAGGAGAAATTAGATGATTGTGTTCCAGATCCTGAATCTGTTGGAATAGTCTTTTCTCTAAGACTGTATCACTCTCACCTTTTGCCATTTGTACAGTGTTGTGTTAGATGCTTTGTTTTATGTTTGTTTATTGTTGTTTGTTGGATTTAAAAAATTTTTATTATTTCTATTTTATGTGTATGACTGTATTGCTTGCATATGTGTGAGTGCACCCATGTTGATTAATGCCCTCGGAGGTCAGAAGAGGGCATCAGATCTCCTGGAACTGGAGTTACAGACAGTTGTTAGCCACCATGTGGGTGCTGGGAATCAAAGCTGGGTCCCGTGTAAGAGCAGCCAGTGCTCTTAACTGCTGAGTCATCACGCCAGCCCCGTTTTGATGTTTTTTTTTTTTAAGCTGTGAACTTACATGTAAGTTAAAATTTCCTTATTTTTAAACTTTGAGACATGTATATATACACACTGAGATAGGATAATTTCTACCCTCATTTCCTTCCCCCAGCTCCTCCTGTTCCTCCCCATGCATGCCCTCCCACCAACTTCATATTTTTATTTTTAATTTTTTTGATAACCCACTAAGTGCAGTTAGTACTGCTCATTTGTGCATGGACGTGGGTCCATCCACTGGAGCATGAGAAACTTACCAGTGGCCACATCCTCACAAAAGAACAATTCTTCCTCTTCCACTAACTATCCACTGCCAACAGTTCCCCAGTAAGCAGTGAGGCCTGGAGACCATCTACCATATCTATGCTGGAATTTTGACCGTTGATCTTGTGTAGTTCTTATACAGGTAACTGCAGCTACTGGGTGTTCATGAGTGTGATAGCTATGTCATGTCCAGAAATCAGCATTTCAGAGCACTCCTCCCCATCGTTTGACTCTTACATTTCTCTCTACCTCCTCTTTCATGATGTTCCCTGAGTCTTGGTGGTGATGGAGTTAATAGAGTCTTAGCACTCAGTCTCTTATTTTCATCACTTTGAGTACCTATGCATCTCTCCATTGACTACTGATTTCTGAAAAATGAAGTTTCTCTGACCAATGTTGAGAGTAGACCGAGGATATGGGTATAAGCATAAATATTTAGAAGGCAAATTGCCAGCATGATCACTTAGTAAAATAAAAATAGTAAGTTCTACCCTGGGGTCTACGACCAAAAGCCATGGACTATTGGCCAGGATTATGGTACCAGGTATGAAATTCCCTCCTGTTTACACAGGAGGCAACAAATTAGTCAGAAAGTAACCCATAACAGTCATGCCACTATTGCACTAGTGGTCATATCTTGCCTGGTAGGTTGGTATTGCAGCAAACTGAGTCCAGCACTGAGGAAGACCAGTGGCGTCTTTTCTCCTCCAGCAGCCTGCATAGCATTTTCCAGCACCATGAAAACTAGCCACTGGGGAGGAAGTTTTCTGGCCAGTTTGAGATTGATTTCTATATGCCCTGCAGCCCAAGTGTGTAATGTTTTTAGCTATAGGGTTTTACCATGCAGTTGTGGTGGTAACCAAAGGGCGATGGCAATAGGCAGTGTTGTTTTGGGACCTCGAAGGCCTCCCTGACTAAGAGCTTTTAGGGAGTTATCCTATGTCTTATGTTGTGATTTTCATTTAATAACCCGTGTCTTCCAGAAGCAACATTGTCCACCCCTGCAGTGTAATTCTGTCCAAATTCTTCATTTTTTTTAAAAGTTATATTGTGGAACTTATTGACTACTGGGTTTCCAGAAGGCTTTTTCATAGATCCTGAGCTTTGGTTAACCTACTCACTTCCCCAGTCCTCTACCCCTTTCCCTTACCCATCTCTCCACCTAATCCCTTAACCCTCAGGATTCTCCCCTCTTCTTCATTTTACTTGTGTCCTACAATCCTATTTATTTCCTTAAATTGGATTGTGAGATAGTAGGCCTCCATGACTTTGATTGCCCCTTCCTTTGGGCTAGCCCTCCCTCACCCCCGAGTTCTCCAGACTCCCATGCCCTCCCAGCCCTACTCTTCCTCCCCTTTATTTTCCTTTCCCTATACTCTCCTGTCCTCCCTTCCTCGACAGTTACATGCTGATTTTATGGCTTTAGCTAACACTCGGTCTTACAATACTGTTAACGCAGCTTGGTCTGGATTTTGGTGGCTTCTACGGTTGTGTCTGTTTTCAGGTATATGCTGTTTTACTTGTTTCATGCTCAGATTTGTGTCTTCAGAGTTCATTCAGGCATAATATTTAGGAAATGGTGGCCAGTGAGATTGCTCAGTGAGTAAAAGCATCTTGCCACCAAGCCTGATGCCCTGAGTTCAGCCGCCAGTCCCCCCACTGGTAAAAGAAGAGAACTAACTCCCCCCAGTTGTCTTCTGACTTCCACATGTGCACTGTGGCACACGTGCGCCTCCCTATAAATAAAATGTAAAAAAATAGAATATAGAAACTTAACAATCTCGTAGCTATATAGAGGCCAGGGAACAGGGGAGGAACGCCAAGGTTGCCTTGTCATCGAGATTTTCTTTGCTAGAATGAAAAATCTGTGTACTTTATAGTATAGGGTACTTGATTTGCCTTCTGTGGTGTCAGGAGCTAGACAGAGCAGTGGTAGTTTTTAATTGTATTTTAGAACAGGGTCTTACTCTATACCCCAGGCTATCCTCAAACTTAGGATCTTCCTGCCTCAGCCCTCTGAGTACTGGGATTACAGGCCTGTACCATCACACCCAACTTTAGTGGCAGCGTGGTTTGGGTTGGAATACCAGACCTATAGCCTTGCTCTTTGCAGAAGCAGAGTACAAAAATCCAGGCTTCCTTATGAGTGGCCTGTTTGCTGACAGGCTCCATTAGTCACCTAAGATGGGCTTGTGAGCTCTGGGTTTGTTCGTACTAAGATTCAATAGCTTGTGACTTTGCACAAGGAAATGGAGATCATTAGTGTGGTAGCCAAAGACATGATTAGACAAGATATTGATTCTGAACTTCTGCCCCCTCCTTTGTGTTCAGCCCTGTTCTTCCCTAGTGAGGTACACAAGAGAAAAATGAAATGCAGAACTAGGCCACTGGCTTTTGAAACATATTGATCAGGGAGCCCATAGATGTAGTTCTGACACCTTTCCTTTTGTGTAATGTCGTGCTGTGTGAGAGCCTAATGTGCCCTGTCATCACCCCTACTGGAACTTCTTTTTTCAGGGAAAAGATTAGAAAAGAAAAAGAATCCCCAGAGGCAGTACCCAGAAATAATTCCAGCATTTCTAAATGCATTTCTTTGAAGTTGTTGATCCTTTTGGTTTTCTAGGCCGTGCTATGGCATGAAGGAGTGATGTGAGGTGGTCAGCTGTGTGTAATAAGCCTCTCAATAATGTCCATCTCACTCCTAGCTCCTATCTACCTCTCCATAGCTTCTGCCACCTCTGCTGCATGTTTGTATGTTTGTTTGTCTGTCATACATATGTTACACATGCATGCTTTTTTTTGCCCTCCATGCACATGTGCAGTTTGGATGTTCCGTTCCATAGACAGTTGGATCTGTATGTGCACCAGCTCGAAGTCAGAGGCTCCCAGATGGGTCCCAAGTGGGTGAATGACATGTTCTGTAACCCTGAGTGTCCTTGGAGCAAGTAAAGAATGGCTCTGGCTTTAACCTTGATTTGCTTGCATTGATTCTGTGGCAGCAGCCAGGGGTCCTGCTAATGGATCCCCTGGGACGCAAGTGTATAATGTTGAACCCTGTGGGGCTTTTGAAATGGCGCCAAGAATAGGCTGACATAGAATTGGCTTTTGCTTATCAGGCCCGAGTTGCAGTGTTGAAAGGGTGATGATTGGGAAGAAAAAGGCCAGGACACTTTCTCTTTTGCTTTGTATACTTGGGGAAAGTGCCCTCTGCCTGGCTAGCATCAGAAGCAGACCATTCTTGTTTCTCTAGCACATCATATCAGCTTTTATTTCAAATCAACAGCAGCAATCAAAAAGCCCCATCCATGGAAACCCGTTTAAGGCAACACTGTGCTCTAGTGCTTCAGGGTGGGGATTTTGCCTTCTGCACCAATGGAGCAGTTTCTCATAGCCATGCCTTTCTGACCCAGCAGCTTTTTTAAAAAACCAAGAAGCATCGCTCTGCTTTCTAATGCCTCTCTCTAAGAGACCAGGGCTGCTGTGCCTCTAGCCATGTCCCAGAGAGCATATTTGACACAAGTCAGCTTACTTCGCCTGCATGCCTAAGAAGCCTCTCTTTAAAACCTTAGTGTGGGAGAAGGACCGTATCTAAATATATCGCTTTTCCCATGCAGGTGAGCGACGGAGGCGCCGATGCCAGGTGGCATTCAGCTACCTGCCCCAGAATGATGATGAGCTTGAGCTGAAGGTCGGGGACATCATAGAGGTGGTAGGAGAGGTAAGTGAGTCGCTGAGTGGCACTGTTGCCTCATGTGTCCATCAAAACTGCCTGTGCATCGAGCCATGAGACACCCTTGCTGCCCATGCACAGACCATTGACTTTGGCATTGGCAGTTCTAACTTGAGGAGACACTAAAGATCATCTGGTTGAGGCCCTAAGGTGATTGGTTCCTGGAGAGGAATTTTTCTAGGCTAGGTGGGGTCAGATATGTAGCATCTGAAGTCATTGTCTTTGTAACACACCATACTAGGTACCTCTGAAATTTCAACCCAGGGTCACCACTTTCTGGTTTGCTTTAGTTCATGATAAACTCTGGATGCTCATAGTGACAGGATCCATCCCTAGAGTATAGATTCAGTATTTATTGTGGGGGACACTGGATTTAGAGAGAAAGGGGAAAGGTGGCCTTTATTAGAAGGCCAAGCATGTAACAGGTGAGATGAGGTTGTTTTTTTGTTTTGTTTTGTTGTTCTGGTGTGTGCGTGTGTGCGTGTGTGTGTGTGTGTGTGTGTGAACCCAAAGCCTCACACATGAGCTACACCCCTAGCCTTCTGATGAGCTTTTTCACACATTCCTCTACTTTAACATCCTAATCACTTTCTTGTGTAGACGAGCAAGAGCCCTTAAGAGATTCTAGCGGAGGCAGGGCTAAAGGGAGAAAACCAGGTCCATTGACTGGGGACACTCTTGCATTCTGCTGTGCCACTTTCCCATGAGTGCTTGGCCCTATCTATCCAAAGCTAACCCTACTGGTGAAATGATTCTGAAGAGATCAAGTGGGCTTCTGTGGTCTACTTCCTCAGGTCTGGGGGATCCTCAGACTTAGAACCTCATCATTCATTCTGTTTCAATAATTGTTTATCTATGTATAGAAAAAAAAGTTTTTCACTTCCCTTTGTTTCCTGAATATGAATTGACCTTACAGAAGTTCATAATTTATAGGAAAGAGAGGTAGACAGCAAGGAGGCCTATAACTATCACATGTGGCAGAGCTGATCGCGAAGCCAATTTCCTAACCTGAGTCTTAACTCATTAATAAGAGGTCTATAAGGTGGGAAGGGTGGCTCCAAGAGAATTGTGAAAGAAAAAAGCATTTATAATGACTGATGGAACTTGATGGAAATGCCAAATCCTGTGGTGCCTGACACAGCGGTAAAATGGAAGCCTTTGACGTTATCTGCTCTAGAGGTCGAATCATTTGCATCTATGCTAGTCGGTTTATTTTCATTGCTGCCTGGTGAGGATTGCTTGCATTGCTTTTGGTTTGCAAACAACGTGCCAAACAAAGCTGTGTGTCCTCAGAGAAGCAGTTAATTGGGGGTTCCCAGTATAACATTGGGAGGACTTGCTGCAACCTCCTTTTTCTGTTTCTAAGGTTTGGTTAATTGTGCTAATGCATTACTCAGTCTTTTTTTTTTTTTTTTTAAAGTAAATCTGGTGCCAAGCAGAGCACTTTTGTTGAAAGTTCAATGGGTAAGAAATGGATAGACAGCTGAAAAGACATCTTATTTTAATGATGGACCAACTTCTTAAGATGGGAATTATGGAAGAAATTATAAAGGAAAAAAAAAAGTAGATGCCACTGAAAAATATGTTAAAAATTTGGATGTGAATGGTTGGGTGTGGTGGTCCATGCCTTTAATCTCAGCACTGAGGAGAAAGAGGCAGGCAGATCTCTGTGAGATTGAGGCCAGCCTGGGCTACATAGTGAGTTCCAGGCCAGCTGGAGCTACAGGGAGACCCTGCTTCAAAAAGATTAAAAAAAAAAAACAACAGTAAAATTTGGGTGTGATCTGAGGTAGTTAAACTAATAAAAGTGGACAACAAATAGGAGAAATTTCAGTAAGTTATAGAAAATTATATATGTAATGTGAAAAAATAAATTAGGAAGGTATTAAAGAAAAGGCAAATGGCAGGTGAATTTGACTTAAACATAGATCTCACAAGGAAGAAAAGTAATTTTGTTTTTGTTGTTAAGACAAGGTCTCATTGGATAGCCCAGGCTGGCCTTGAACTTGCAATCCTATTGTTTTAAACTCCAGAATGTGAAGATTACAGACATGTATCATCATGTCTGGCTCTGGAGAAATATCTTAGCTATGTGAAAATATTCAACTCTGCTGTTAATTAAAGACGTGTAAATGAAGATAATAATTAATAGGTTTCAGCTTATTAAAATCTACAAAACTATTTAGTGCTAAGTCTATTCACAGGGCTTAGTGTAGCAGGTGAATTAGTATATCCCTATGATGTGTATATGAACCTATATAGCAAGGCATGTCAGTAGCTACAAAAATATGATTAAAACACTCTGACTCTGTGATCTCATACCTAAGAATTTATTTGTAGAAAATAGCCCAAAGAACAAAGCTACATGGGAAATGTGTTAATTGCAGCAGTATTTTTGATAATGAAGGGAATTAGATTGTATTATCCAGCTAGGAGATGTGAAGCCATTATGATGGTTCACACAGAGCCCTTTAAAATATATCTGTTAAGATGTTTTGCATTAAAATAATTGGTTTATTCCAATACGCTGAGAGAGTTTCAGTGGCATGGCGCTGGTTTGTATCTATCTTTGTACTCATGATACCTGGTATACTGCCTGAATCCTGATATGCACCTTATAATACTTCCTAGATAAGTGAACAAATGGAAATACGAAAACAGTTTTGCAAAATAAATGAACAGATCAGAACACAACATTGCATGTTGTAATGGGTGTAATCATGTGAAATAGATCTGCATGCATGCAGTCCGAGACTGCAAGGCAACAAAATTGAAAATGCTCTTGTCATAGTGGATGTTTCTTTTTCCTTTACTGTCATAATAATGCTTTAAGAATACAAATCAAGACCAGGAAAATAATCAATACATTTCCGAGAAATATTACCCACTTTTGTCTGCCTGTTGACTATGGGGAAGTGAACGTGGGTCGATGAAGGAGATGAGCAATTGCTGTGCTTAGACCAGACTCACCTAAAGGTTATGAGCCTTTCACCATCACCTGCAATTGTGGGCACTTTTCTGCCCCCTGCTGGCTACATTCTAGGCTACCTTCTCAACTTGCTTCTACAGGAAAAAGGAGAAAGAGCCATAGTGTCTGAAAACAGGCCTTTTAATCCATATTTTAAAAATCATAGCAAGAATGTTTTCCATTCTTTACAGTTGACTTGAGAGACCATAGATTTTTTTTTTGCCATTATCACTATATAAAGATGTTTCCTTTTCTCTGATAATGAATGTTGTATAAGTGCTCACAGGTGTCTGTTCTCTAATTCTATTAGAGACTGAGAATAGAAGTCCAGAATAAATAAGTCCTTTAAATCATAGGGACAGGTCAAGGTAAGAAAACAATAAAAGCTTTGCAATATTAATCAACTTGTTAATAAAGTGCAAAATATGGCATATGTATATATTAGCTCATATTAGAATTATATTAATAAAAATGCATACATTTTTTGTACCTGACAGATAACTCTTAGAGTTTTGAATATAAGGGGTAGTTTGGGGAAAACAATTGAATAAAACTGAGAATCTTAAAAATGTACCTTAAGCCAGGCATGGTGGTACACACCTCTAATTCCAGCACTTGGGAGACAGAGGCAGGGCTAATCTCAGTGAGATCCAGGCCAGCCTGGTCTACAGAGTGTGTACCAGGCCCTCTGCAGCTACAGGGAGATCCTGTCTCAAAAACAAAAAAAGCTTTCCCCCCAAGTATGGGTCTGTCTTCTCTGACTCCCTCTGGCTTATTTAAAGAGGAGCTGTAGGAATGTAAGAAGCAATCTGAGTACACAATTCTCCCAAGGTTCTATAGCTTCTGTCCTAGTTCGCTTTTGGTTGCTGTTTTAAACAGCATGTCTGAAAGCAACTTAGGAGACGAAAAGTTTTATTTGACTTACACTTCTTCCAGGTCACAATCCCCCTCTGAGGGAAGTCAAGGCAGAAACTGAAACAGAAGCTGTGGAGGATCACTGCTTACTACCTTGCTTCCTGCTTCTGCTCAGCTAGGTTTCTTACACAGTCCAGGCCCACTGCCCACATAAGCTGAACCCCTTACAGCAGTTAGCAATCAAGGAAATTCCCCATGGATATGACCACAGGCCAGTCTGATTTGGGAAATTTCTCAGCAGAGGTTACTTCTTCCCCTGGTGACTGAGTTGTGTTGACACCAAAAATAACCAGCTCTGTTCCCTGCCCCCAAACCTTTTCCTTTATTTGTCTTAGCCACAACTAAGTGCGCAGTTAATTTTCTTCTAACCTTCAAATGTTACCTTCAGCTTTTCTCAGCTGGAAACTGATAGTTTTGCTGTAGGAAAAGCCATCATAGCAAACTTAAAGCAACTGGGATATGAATTACTAGATTGATTGATAACTTTTCTTTTAAATTCTTGGACTGATTTTATTTTTGTCTTTTTGAGACAAGGTCTCTTTGTAGCTTCAAATGGTCTGGAACTCATTATGTAGACCAGGCTGGCCTCCATTTTACAGAGATCCTCCTGCTTCTGCCTCCTGAGTGCTGAGATTAAAGGCGTGTATCACCATGCCTGGCTCTGGACTGATATTTTAAAAGAAATAATTGTGAATATATATGTGGGTCATTTCCATTCAGAGTAGCAAAGACAGAGAAATGCCATTGAGGATCTCATGATGGTAGAACAGAGGTGGCATGTAGACAAGGTCACCAGAAGCAGCGTCTGTGCCTCTCTGAGGTTTTGTTTTTGAGGAGTGCATTGGAGCTTTTTCTTCTTGTGTTACATGAGGCTGTTCTTAACCAATCTCTCACAGTGGTGACTCAAGCAGTATTCTGAGGTATTTTTGATTTCACGTGCTTTTTATGATTAATTTTAGAGGCATTTCTCAGTGATTCCCAGTCAGGCTGGCTGGAGACTGAGGGCTGCAGGCTCTGAGTTAAAGCCTGATCTGGTTTTGTGGTTTGCAGAGATGATAACTTGCATGTTCAAAAAATGTCTGCATTCTTCTTATGCCCATAGAAGGAGATTAGATTTGCCAGCTTCAGAGTTAAGTAGCCTCTTGAAATGCTTTGAAACTTTTGTTTGGTCAGATACCTCTGTGAGGGTGAATGGGTGGCTCATCCTCCTTTCATTCTTACTCATGAGAAATTAAGTTCATGAAAAAACTGATTAGTTAATAGGTGATTGAAATACGCCTCCATTCTTCCCCATTAAGACTCTGCCTTGCTTTAGAAGAACTCCTGTTCCATTTTTAAAATAAGGTACCATTAATATGAAAATCTGTATATAGGAATTTGATCGTCTAAATAGCTCAGGCTATTCTACACTTTTCCTCTGATTAACTTGATGGTAAACACCTCCATTTTCCCAGTGTGTAGGAATCATGAAGTATTTGTATTTTGGAGAAGAAAGCCATGTTTAGATGAGAAAGTGAGCTGGATAATCTCAGTACTTGGTCGTAGAGGCAGGAGGATTAGGTGTTCAAGATCATTCTTAGCTACAAGAAGTTTGAAGCCAGACTAGGCTACATGAGATTCTGTTTCAAAAAAAAGTAATTGTATTTGAATCATCAACGCATAATACAGGTTACAACTGTATGAAAGATGCATACTATAAGTTTAAAATTTTAAATTTATGGCAGATTTGTATAGCAATGAAATTTCTCAAATATTTCGGGGCTTATGTTATGAAAAAACTGTGTTTATAAAGATTTATAGATTTATTGAACAAAATGTATGCCTTGAAACAGACTCGGTCTAGTCATGGAGGTTATTAGGAAAAGCTAAGAAGCTAAAATCAGAGTGACAAATGATGGGGGGATGTGAAAGCAGTGAGACCTTACTGAGGTTGAAGAAGATGGTATCCATGAACATTTGTTTGGGACCAGTGTGGAGTATATGAAGCAGGTGCTTTTGGGTGCATAAAAGGGTTGACATAAAAGCTATAGTACTGCCTACACTGAACTTTCAAAGAGACATCTCATTTAAAGTTTTTTTTCTTTAGGAGTTTTGTAAGGCATAGGCACCTGCTAGGCAATTTTCTCATGGGGAGAATAGTGGCAAGATCAAACGTGCACTCTCTTTTTTTTTTTTGAGGCAGGGTCTCTCTCTATAGCCCCAACTGGGTTCCCTTGTTTTTGAGGACAGCCATGAACTTACTAAATAGTTCAGGCTGGTCTTGAACTCAAGATCCTCTTGCCTCTACTTCTGGAATGCTGGGACTATAGTGTGCGGCAGTACTTTTTCGAAAATCATGGATATTGCTTTGTCTTGTTGGGTAACGTTTCTTAAACCTTCATTTAAAAGTAGCTGTTTTCTTACACTGTTTCCCTTTCAACTGTGCTATAGATTTTCTTTTGAAGTTCCCTTCTTGTGAAATGCACGTTCCAGGATAATAAGAGAAGGCAATAAAAATTAACTTCCCTGCATATATGAGTTGTTTGCATCTAGCCAGAAAGAAGTGAACTACATAGGGAAAAGGGGAAAATACTGACCCAAAAGTTAAGACCTAGATAATGCTTATTCCACAGAAACAGTTATTTAAAGCAATGAAAATGAAAAATAATGTAGATGTTTATGCCTTCAGGAAATGGTCCCCTTAAAATTTTTTCCACTATTTCTACTGAGAGAAAAATATATTTTCCAGAAGGAAAATCTTTTTTTTAAAACCAGCATTGAAGGAGTTGAACTATTCCTTCGCACATTTATATGAAGTTTGAGAAAAAGCAAAACCAAAAGTGATTGAAATCCAATTAATGATTGGCTGGGAAAGGTCAGGATTGAATTTTCTGGACTGAGAAATGTACTCTGTTGAGGTACTGGGGAGATGGCTCAGCGGTCAGTAGCACTGACTGTTCTTGTAGAGGACGCAGGTTTGGTTCCCAGCACCCACATGGTGACCACCCTTAACTCCAGTTCTATGGGATCTGATGCCCTCTTCTGACCTCTGTAGGGCATTGCACATGTGGGTGCACTTATATACATGCAGGCAAAACATTCACATGAAAGAAAAATAAATAAAAATGAAAAAAATAAGCACTCTATTGATAGAGATATGGCTTACAATAGTCATTCATTAAAACAGACCCAGTGTAGTGTTGAGATTTGCACATTTATATAAATTATATCACAAGTTTAAAGAAACTTTAAGAAATGATCTTTATTTTTTTTCTAGTTTTTAACATTTTGCAAAATACTTTCCAGATACCTTCAACTACCTTTCATAGATGGGAGAAACCACTGTTATTGAAGTTCTCATTTAATTATTTCTAGAAATCATATGTGTGTGTGTGTACTGTATGCATGTGTTTATGTGGGTGTGCATGTGGTAGCCAGAGCAGGACATCAGATGTCTTCCTCTCTTGTTTTCCATCTTATTCTGGTGAAGCAGAAGCTTGCTGTTTTGGCTAGACTGGCTAGCTAGGGAGTTTTGGAGCCATGGCTATTTCCTCTCCATAGTGCTAGGATTACAGGCATATGGAGTTCTCCCAGCTTAAAAAAGTTTTTTAAAAAATTTTATTTTATGTGTATGAGTGTATTGCCTGTATGTGTGTAAGTACATCTGTGTTGTGCAATGCCCATGAAGGTCAGAATTCTGGCACTGAAGTTACGGATGGTTGTTAACTGCCATGTGGGTGCTGGGAATTGAATCAGAGCCAGTGTTCTTAGCTGCTGAGCCATCTCTCCAGCCCCACTCCCAGATTTTCACTTTGGTGCTGGGAATTCTAATGCAGATTTTAATGTTGCAGAACAAGCACTCATATACACAGAGCCTTTCCTTAGCCCATGTCTCTGGAACATTTTTGAGGAAGGATTCAGAAATGTTAAAGTATAAGCCTTCGAGTTTTATATGCCTGTTTTCTTTTATAGAAAGAGATCTGCTCTTGGAACAGTGAATTTCACTTCCTTGGTTTCTGTGTATCTCCTCTCTTGCTTCCTCGGAATCCATACTTCCAGTTTGCGCCTGACTGGGATTTGAGTAACAAGAGAAGTTAGTCTTTGAATGAAATAAAAGGGATTGCAGCCTTTAGGTGGATTTTCCTGTGTGGCTACAGGTACTTTCAAGTAGACTTTAGACTTGGAAAACCTTTTATTTCTCTTCTCAGCACAGCTGACGGGTAAATAAAGTTCAAAAATGACATGTAGGATCTGTTTAGAGAAGGTAGGCATCCATGGAAAAGCATATCATCTTTCATCCCAGACAACTTACTTGCTTAACAAATGTAGATAATGTTTTCACAGTTTGGTGCAGTGGGTATTGAAGTATACTTGGTTGTTTCCTTAACTTCCAACAGGGATAAGGGCTTGAAATTACTTCCTTGAGCCTTGAACCCACTTAAAGTTGATTGCTTATAGATATGGAAATTACACTGGGATGGAAGCTGTGCGGTTGGACTCAGCGTTTCTCAAGCAGTACTGGTTAGAAACTGCCCTGTTTCTAGCTTTGAACCATAGGTAAGGTTTGCTCATGGGGCAGAGTCACGGCCCTCAGGCTGGCCAGGGTAGGTTTCAGATGGCCCAGGTGGAGTTTGTTTTCAGTCTAGAGCCAACGGCTACAGAAGACTGTTTGAGTTGGGATGGACATAGAGAGAAGGACATCTACTCCCTTTTCTTTCTTTCCTTGGGCAGAAGTTGTAGTCCTTTGGTGGCATCCATAATCTCCACTTTAGGTACATTGCTTTCTGTGTTTAAATATAGAAGTATCAATATAAATCATGTTGATCTCTAAGCAGGAATTAAACAGGCTCTGCATGAAATTTCTTCAGGACAAGGTCTTTGTGTGTGTGTGTTTGTGTGTGTGTGTGTGTGTGTGTGTGTTTTGTATGTGTTTGTACATATTCATGTACGTGTGCATATGTATGTTTGAGTTTGCATATATGGCTGCATGTGAAGGCCAGAGGTCGATGTTGGGTATCTTCCTTAGTTACTTGTCCATTTTATTTTTTGAGGACAGCAAACCTCAAGGATCCTCTTGTCTTTGCCCACATTTCTGAGATCACAGTCACACATCACTGTGCCTGGCATTTTTATGAGCATTGGGAATGAAACTTCAGGTCCTCATGTTTGCATGGCAAACACTTTACCTACTGGGCCATCACTCCTGACCCAGGATGAGGCTTTTATCTGTTTTGTTTACCACACAGGGTCCTCAGGCAGTGTCAGATAAATGTTTGTTAAATATTGATGTCACTGGAATGATCCCACAGGCCTGGTGTTGTAGAACTTTATTCAAGAACAATGGTTATATAGTCAGGGTCTCTTATTTCCTTTTCATAGGAAGGCAAAAAGAAACCCTTTTGTGAGGGAGTCAGGACTTGATAGGCTGCCACAGAGGATTTCTCTTAATAATTTGCCTGTTATTATTTATTTATTTATTCATTCAGAGGCACAGTGTTTGACTCCTAGAATAGGGAAATAAAGGAATGTCATCATTCTGGGCTTCAGTATTCTTGTGTTTATGAAGGAAGTTGAACTAGAATATCTCTGAAGAGGGCTAGTGTGAGATCATTTTTCTCATATCTCCAGGCTCATTCTTGAGACCAAAGCAACCAACGGTAGGAAGAAATTGTACTACACAGCTCTCATTGATTCTGGGGCCAGGCTTACCCCTAGGAAGGGCTCAGGTCACAAAAAACACTCCTCGTGCCCATAAAACCTGCAATTGGAAGTGTATCCCCCAGGCAATGAACAGTGGTTTTATTGTCAGCCCCTCTACTTGCTGTGTAGGTAATGATAGATCTCTGCCATTTCCCCATCGGCCTCTCGGGCTGTGTGGTGACAGTGATACAGACATCTGGGGGTGTAGCAGGGCAAGGATACCTTTGTTTTCCCAGCAGGCAGCTGCTGATCCTACACATCAGGAGCACTTCCCTCTGGGATATCAGGCTAGAGCTGCTTATTTCTAGGAACAAGAATATTTCAGACATCATCAAATTGAATAGCATGGAATTGGTCCAGCTGCCCGAAGCAGCCAGGGATTGTGTCATAGATCACTCATTTGTGATTTCTGCCATTGGTTTTCCCCTTGCCTTGTGATTCCTAGGAGGAAGGAGGTTATTTTGTGATCTTTATTTAGAAGTAGCACAAAAGACGCCATGGTACAAATCCCGTGGCTGTTGATATGCAGGCTCATGGTAAATCTTCCTAGCTGTCTTAATCCTATCAAAAAACTCCTTGAAGGAATAATACACATCAGTTGAGTTGGCACAGAAACATGGAAATTCTTTTCAATGGAAATGCTGTTAAATATCATGAGCTGATATTGAATAGTCATTGGGATAACCATGCATGGATGCTGTTGTGTGCATTCTTCCTGTAAAATTTTGGGTCCATGGAAATGTAATCAATAGTCTGCAAATTTGTGTCCCACAAGTTCCCCAACAAACGTTCTGAACATACTGTTCTGGTTGTCTCCATTTTGTGGACTTTCTCAGCTCCTCTTCTCTTTCTGGAATGTCCCCTACAGGTCTCTGCTAATCATAGCTGCCATTTCTAATTTTTAAAAGGCCTATCTTAATTTTCTTTTGTCTTTTCTCAAAGCCATCTTTTACCATCCCAGATCTCAGCTATACTTAATAAGTTTGATTTGTACTAGGTCATGGTCTTTCCCCCATCTATTTATTTTGCATTGCCAGCCTTAGTCTTTGGTCACAATTTTCTGTTATTATCTTATTTAGCAAAAATGGAGACTTTTCCTGTATAGTTCTTTATCTCCAGATCCTAGCATAGAACTATAATACATATACATCTAATATAGACCAAAGTCCAGCTTAAATATGATACTTGTGGCATGTGTGAATTATCTCTGTTATGCACACGGGGGAAAGGAGGGTCATTTTGGTAAGTGGAATAAGGTCGCATAACTGCTAATTTCAGGGTAGAATTGACACTTGGATTTGAATTTTTCTTTTCTATTTGCTTGAATCATTTTGGCTCTTGAATTGCATCTGTTGACTTGGATTCTTAGTACATGCATGTAGAAAAAAATTCTAAAGGTTATAGCTCTTTTTCTATCGTTCCATATCTTAGTGGCAACTTAATACTTGTTTTTTCTCAAAATGGCCTTTATTTATTTATTTACTTTTATGTGTATGAGTGTATTACCTGCATGTATGTAAAAGTACCTGTGTCATGCAGTGCCCACAGATGCCAGAAGAAGGCATTGGATCCTATGGAACTAGAGTTAACGGATGATTGTTAGCCGCCATATGGGTGCTGGGATTTGAACCTGGCTCTTCTACAAGAACAGCCAGTGCTCTTAACCTCTGAGCCATCACTCCAGCCCCAGGATGACCTTATTTTTTCCTTTAGAAATCAACTAACTATTCTACTATCTGCTTTTCTGTAAGTGAATCTATCACAAAACTTGGGGACAGTTTTTCTTACCTACCATTCTTTCTCCCTTGTCCCAGCTAATTGATCAAGGTCAGTTCATACCTCAAAGGGCTTCAAAACTTAACCTTCCTTGTTCATCCTTACTGCTCTTCTGATCCAGCCCTCATTCCCTACTCAAATGATTGTAGCCTCCCTGTCCTGCCTTCCTCAAGTCTTTCTCCTGCTTCCAGTTGATGCTAGGTTTGTATAGAAATCTATAAGCAAGTACTCTGCTAAGGAGTCATATCCTCAACCCCTTAGTTTAGCTCAAGCTGGCAGTTTTTTTTTTTTTTTTTGTCAACTTGACACAAACTATAAAGTCACCTAGGAAGGAAGGGGGAACCTCAGTTGAAGAATTTCCTCCATCAGAATGGCCTGTGGGCCTGTCTGTAGGGGCGTTTTCTTGATTGCTGGTTGAGGTAGGAGGTTCTAGCCCACTGTAGGTAGTGACATCCCTCGGCAGGTGGGACTGGACTGTATAAGAAAAGTAACTGAGCAAGCCAGGGGAAGAAAGACAGCAAACAGTGTTCCTCCATGGTCTCTGCTTCCATTTCTACCTCTAGGTTCCCGAGTTGAATTCCCTCAGTGGTAGACTTAAACTTGAAAGAGTAAGATGAAGTAAATCCTTTCTTGTTCAAATTGATTTTGGTCATGACTTTTTCACAGAAACAGAAAACTAACTAGAGCAGCCACTATATGTAGTTCCATTCACAGTTTTTTACTAATGACTTTAAATTCGTAAAACAAAACTCATAAGATTACAGAGGAAAATATATTGAAATATAGAAATCAAAGTATTAAAAAAGCAAATTTTGATACAGTAATCTATGTGATTACATTAAATAACAAATGCCTCCCAGTAGGTGTAACTTATACCAACACTTCAGAGGAATAGTGAGCACAAATAATATTTTGAGGTACTCACAGCATCTGTGATGTGATATAAAAATGATTCATTTTGTGATGAGTCACAAGTACCTCTAATATTATTGTTACCTATATTCATAATAAAAGGAAATGCCAAATTTAAATTATAAGCAGATGAAAATGAAATATTAATTTTTGTCCATTGTTAGATCTCAGGTAACATGCTTTCTCTTTCTTAGTCTGAATCCTAAGACCATGTGACCTGCTTTCTGGTTCCATAATAACTTTTAAGCTTTGGGTGGGTCCATTCTCTTTGTAGATTTTACTCTGTACCATACAAATTGGAAACATGTCTAACCTGACCTTGCATCTCTGTTCTCTTTGCCTCTGTGCAGGTAGAAGAAGGATGGTGGGAAGGTGTTCTTAACGGGAAGACTGGAATGTTCCCATCCAACTTCATCAAGGAGCTATCAGGGGAGTCAGATGAGCTTGGCATTTCCCAGGATGAGCAACTTTCCAAGTCAAGTAAGGAACTGTACCCTACCAAACAGGAAAGGAACAGGGAAACCAGTGGGCTCTGTCCCAGCCTCCCTTTGGTATCACTATCTTATTCCAAAAAGACTGTGACAATAGCTTGTGGGGTTTTTGTTGGTTAGACAACCTTAACCCACTGTGATTTAGTAAGTTTTTCACTGTAAAGATGTGACCTGTAGCCTCACGTTCTATATATCTCTAGATAAATGCTGACAACTCTCAGCCATGGTAGTACTGTGTCAAGGGTGACACCTGTTACTGTGCTTCCATATATTTCTAGAATATCATTTACCATTGAGCTTATAATTACTTCCTAAGTGAACCCAGTTAGATTGTCAGAATTTCCCAGTTTTTTCCCCTTGAAGAACATGGAGAAAATAACAACAAAAGCATTGGTGACAACAAGTGCTGTGTACAAGATAAATGCATGCCAATTCCCTTGAAATTACAATAAGATAACCAAGAGTTCACACCTCACCTTGGATGAGGAAGTGGTCCCTTTTGCAATGGTGAGAACGAACTTCAGGTCTTTCTTTCTCCAGGGCCTGAAGGTCTCTCTCCAGCTTCTCTGCTGCCTTTTCCAGCTCACGGAGCAAAAGGTCAGGACCAGGAAGCTTTGTTCTCCCAGTTGCTAACCCAACTCCCCATGTGGGTGTCTGTGTTTATCTTGTGCCGTGTTGAGCCTAGGTCATGGGGCATGAGTGTTGTAGGAGACTCATCTATGTCATAGTGGTGTGACACTTACCTAGCACTGTTGACTTTCCATCCTGACAAGGGGAAGACAACTGAGTATTACCAAAACAGTTCTTAAATGTCTTCTTTTTCCATTTAGACAGATTTAACTTAAAACCATTGCAGGAGGAATACTTAGCTGACTCCTTTGCTCGGTGTCTCAGCAGTGGCTATGGGTCATCCAGCCTACCATACATAGAAGCCACTGTACTGGCTGGCTGACTCAATGACTGTAGCAGGACCCCTTCCTTCCACTGACAGAACTTGAGACTGTTCTGTTCCATCTTTGAGTCTAGGATAAGAAGACTCAGGGATGGGTGTTTAGAGCAAGTAAAATATCTGGGAAACTCCTGCCACCTTCTGTGGGCTGAGGTATGGGAGTTTCCTACTAACATCCCAGCTAATGAGTAGGACAGTGAGAGTGTCTGTTGCCCCCTAAATCCACATGAGAATTCTATCTGCCTTCTAGTCTTCTTTTGTTCACTGGAATAGTATCATGCCTAGTAATTGGGTCCTATAATAATGATACTGTACCCCAAGGACATTGTGGATTAAATGTGCATTTTGGGAGGGCAGACCAAGTCAAGTATTATAACTTTATTTCCACAAGAAATGAATTCTAACTTCCAATAGCAATAATGTGTATAACCACCTTATGCACAGAAGGCCCTCGGTAAATGGTATCTCTGATTGCTAATCATGACAGAGTGTTGGGGCATAATCAGTTAGTGTTTGGCTCCTTAGAAGTTATTGACTTTCTCTTTGATACCATGGCCATTGAAACAGTATGTCTGCATTTGGAAATTACTTTGTGATTCCTCCACTGATGAGAGATTAGAGATTTGGGGACAACCTCTTTGAGAAAGTCTTGATCTCTTGGTGTCCTGCCATCTTAGTTGTACACTCTCAGAATTGAAAAGTTTGAGAAGACCATATTCCATAGTTTTGGAACTATTGAAACATTGTGCCCCACAATTTGTGGAGAGGTGATGCTGACTGGACTGTCTACTCAAAGCATATGGTGTTGAAGTTCCTGGTACAGGAGGTTTGGACTGAACAGAAGAGTCTTCTCAGTAGTCTGGCTATCTTTAACCTGCCCCCCAACACCCAATCAATTATTAGCCTTCTATTTCCGAAGCAGGAGTGCCCAGTATTTTCAGCAACCGTGTTTAGTCGATGGGATCTGTTTGTTGTTGAGGTCCATGGAGAGGCATGATCTCCTAACAAGAATAAATGATTCTGATAAAAATAACATGATTTTTGTAATTTTGCTATGTACAGTCAAGGAAAACAAAGCCTGTCTTCTCACTTGCTTGTCTGGATTCATCTGTTATAGTTTGCTTTCTGTTGCTGTGTTAAAACACTCTGACCAAAACCAATCTGGGGAGGAAAGGGTTTATTTGGTTTACATGTCCTGATCACAGTTCGTCCTGGGGTGAGGAAGCCAAGGCAAGAACTCCGGGTAGGAACTGAAGCTCACACCACAGAGGAATGCTGCTTACTTAAGGCTTGCTCCCCTGCCGTGTGTGCAGCCTGCTTTCTTCTTTTTAAATATTTATTATTTTTATTTTATGTGTGTGAGTGTATTGCCTGCATGTTGATAGGTACACCTGTGTCATACAATGCCCACGGAGGTCAGAAGAGGGCGTCAGATCCACTGGAACTAGAGTTTTGGATGGTTGTTAGCTGCTATGTGGGTCCTAGGAATTGAACCTGGGTCCTCTGCAAGAGTAGCCAGTACTTTTAACTGCTGAGCCAATTCTCCAGTCCCTCAGCCTTCTTTCCTATATAACCCAGAACCACCTGCCCAGGGGTGGTACTAGCAACATTTGGCTGGGTCCTCCCATATCACTCAACAATCAAGAAAATGCCTCACAGACATGGCCATAGTCCAAACCGATGGAGGTAATAACTCAATTGAGGTTCCCTCTTCCCAAGTCTGTCAAGTTGACACTTGAAACTATCCAATATACCATCTACCCATTCTTCTTTGTCTTCTTCCTTATCTCCTTCTATGCTTCATTCAAGCAATCTCTATTGAACTCCTATTGTTACTAAGATGCTCCCTGAGACCTCGAAGAACCAGAGACAAATGAGATACAAATAGGGTCCTTGCCATCAATAACTTCATCTTACAAAAAAGGGGTATCTATCCCCAGAAAATCAGGAAAGTTCCCCAGGAGTGGACATTTGAGAAAGAAGGCACAGAGAGCCAGTCCAATGGTAATGTGGAGTGGTGCTGGTCAGAAAAGGCTTCATAGAAAAGTAGGCATGAAACTAATGTCTGTTGCTTTGCAAAATGAATCTACCTCTTGAAGGAGAAAAATAGCATCTCTTAGTGTTATGGCCAGGCTTTCAGTAGCCATTCATACTCCTGATTTGCTTCAGCATATGATTATGTTAAAATGTATATATAACTGGTTCACATTGTCTGCAGAAATTCTGCATACTGATAGGATTTGTCCAAATAGGACCTTTGGTTTAGGAATAATCTGCTTATTCTTCCCCTTCCCCAAGAATAGTTTCAGGACTTTGGATATGCTCTACCTTTTTACTTAATACTCTTTGTAAACTGCAATCCATTTTTCCACAGAGATTGCTTAATTAGTACATGACTCTGGAGGTAAGCTAAATCCTAATGTCTGTGCTATATTGGTCATTTTTAGACATCACAGTGACATCCTATAAAGATACTTTAAATTTAAGTGCTATCCCACATTAGCATGAGGGTTCTCTTTATAATTTCAGAACAACCTGTTTCCTGGAATGAAGAGAGCATTGTGTACGGTGTGTCCCTGTATCTCTTTGTTTCACACATGTCTACAGCACACCTCTACCTTTCAATGTATACATTCTTATTTGTGTTTGTATACATCCCATTTCCACTTTGGAAGTTTACCTGAGAAGTCACTGAATTTGGTATATCAGTGGAGGAATCTGATAGAAGATTACATTGGCATTGCATTTATTTATTCTTTGATTTTTTTGAGACAAGGTATCCCTGTAGCCCCAGCTGAGCTGGAACTTGCCATGTAGTCCAGGCTGGCTTTTACCTCACAGAGATCTACCTGCCACTGCTGAGATTAAAGGCGTGCACCATCATACCCAGTTCTGGCATTGTATTTATAAAGAAGTGTGCCATTGACTTCTTGTCACATGGTAGGTATTTAATAAATGCTTGATGATTCCTTTGTTACTCTAAGGAGCCATTTTTATCTATGAATGACAGGTGAAAATTGCTAGATTTGGTTTTTCTTAATCCTGTGTATTTTAACCTGTGGCAATTAGTTATAAAAGCATCTAAAACCTCATTGTTCAAGGTGATATGTTCTGTCATGGACACAGTTTTAGCAATCATATGGGTTGGTCCATAGTTACATAGTAGCAGAAACTTTTTATATTTAAATTTGAAAACCTCTTTTTCATTCTTGGAACTTGTGAAGCCTTAAGCAGTAGTTTTCAAAAAATGTTTTTAAAGAGCCTTCATTATAGACAGTTTCAAAGATGGGCATAACAATGAATAGTGGAAGCCGTGTGTGGTGGCGCATGCCTTTAATGTCAGCACTCGGGAGGCAGAGGCAGACAGACCTCTGTGAGATCAAGCCCAGCCTTTTCTACATCGTGAGTTCCATACCAGCCATCTTATGAATTAGGGAGGCCAAAATGGCATGCAGACCTTCTACATACATCCTGGTGTCACCTCCATTACATAAATAGGCCAGCTTCTCACACAGTATCTGGCAAATTTCAAACCTGACTAAAGTTCAGTTTCTTCTTATTATGATCACAAGTGCTAATTAATTACCTTTTAATTATAATCATACATATGCTACCGTTTACTCGATAATGTGAAATGGAGTAATCATCAAATGTTTCAATCACACAGATTATTCTTACTCTATGAGATGTATCCAGCCTAAGTGGCAAATAAATTCATAAATGACTATTGTTGAATTTCACTATCATATGTGTTTCATTTCATATTTAAATATATATGCCTTCCATTTTAAACATTTTTGTATTGATTTCAAGTAATTGTAACAAGCATTTTTATATTGATTTCAAGTAATTGTTGTAACACTTAAAAAGAAAATCCATGGATTGGAAATGTTGTTCAGTTTGTAGAGTGCTTGCTGAGCATGCAGTAAGGCCTGGGTTTGATGCTCAGCACTGCATAAGCTAGTCGTGTTGGCGGATACCTGGGAAATGAAGTCAGGAAGATCAGAAATTCAGGGTTATCTTCAGCTATAGAGAGATTGTGAGGCCAGCCTGGGATACATGAGACCTGGTCTCAAGACAAAGCAATGAGATCTCATAGCTACAGGAACATTTTCAATTGTTTCCCATAATCTTCTGAGGAAGAAAAATTTTATTTTCAATTTCAACTGAATCTCTCGGTTTCCTAATTCCTTATTTCAAATGTTTAGATGTGAAATGTTTAGATTCTAATACTTTAGTGACATACATGTCAAGCTAGGATAAGGTAAGCTAAGAGGACTTTTAAGAAAGTGTGACAAGCCACTTCCATGTCACAAAAATATTTTGAAAATTTTCATTCTGTGATACCACCAGACCTTTCTCTTTTAAAATATTTGGTGGCACTGGTTTTGCATTTAATGGATGTTTTCTTGGTAGCAAAGAACAGTTAACCAATTGCTAAAACAGAATTTCAGGCAGTTAGATGTGATCATAAGCATATGATTTTGTGTTTGAATTTTAAAATTCTTCCCCTCTATGGTGTTTGCTGCCTTCAAGAACTAGTATTTAATTATAATAATAAAGCAATTCCCCCAGTATGGTAAACATCACTCATATGCACGATCTTTCCAGTTGCCTATCTCTTGTGCTCCTCAAATGGAATACCCATGTATCCTTATCCAGCCGTAGCCCAGGCTACACCTCTGATTGACTTGCTGTCAGTGGACAGTGGGACTTTGCACGTAGGCTTGACTGACTGCTCACAGATATCAGTGTCACAGTCTTGTCTCCTGCAGTGATTCTCAGACTTGGTCCTGTGGCAGAACACATGAAAGTTCTGTTGAGTTCAGAGGAACATCATTGGAATATTGATTTTTTTCTCTTTCATTTCCTTTTTCTCACATTGGGGGGACTGCTGCTATTCATATTTAGAGGGCCCGTTTCACAAACAGCTGTATTCTTTATGAGTAATGTTCACATCGTCCCTGAAGTTAGTAGAATAAAAGTTTGCCAGGAGTGATGGAGCATACCTTTAGTCTCAGGAGACAGAGGCAAGTGGATCTCTGTGAGTTAGAGGTCAGCCTGGTCTCCATACTCCCTCCAGACCAGCCAGGGCTATATAATGGGACCCTGTCTCTAAACAAAACAAAATAAAAACTAGCCACTAACTTGCTTATTTGGCATTGATGTCCTCAAGAGCTATAAGTCTAGCAAGAATATTTGAAAAAGTTTCTTGCTTCCCTAGATTGTTCTTATATAGCTAGTAATTATTATTGTTATTTGATACATGGTCTCACTTTGCATCCCAAGCTGGCCTGGAACTCAGTATGTAGCCCAAGCTGGTCTCATACATAAGAACCTCCTGCCTCAGTTTCCTGAGTAACTGGGGTTGCTTATATGTATCACTTAGTCTTATAGCCAGTGACTAGACTGCCTAGCTTTTTGTTCTAATTAGATGCATCATGTATGCCCAAAGGGGCAGATTTCCAAAGTAGGGTGTATCACAATATCTATAGCACATGAAAATTGTAAGTTCATTCTGTTTAAGGGAGTCTGATCATTCATAATTTGCTTCATGTATTAGGACTAAGCCCAGAAGCTGACCTGACAGTTGCTTTTAGGGTTCCTGGTCTGATGTGGAGTGTGTGTAAGGAATGAGACAGGTTTCTATTTGCTCTCTCTTTTCCTTTATAACTGTAGCTTACTCTTTATATTCTCCACACTTATTAAGAAAGTATATGTCTGACTCCCTGCTAGATTATTTAATTCATGAGCCATAGTAGAACTTATTTCTTATAATAATGAATTTATTAATTCAGATTGCCTTTAGCAAATCAGTTTTTCTGATGTTGACACCCTCTGTCATGTGTATTTGTGTGTGTGTGTGTGTGTGTGTGTTGGGGAGGTGGGTGGGTATACACTTAAATTGGGGCAGTATGTATGCATTCTGTGTATCTATGGTTCCAGTGATATTTGGGCCTTAGCCATGTGTTCAATCTTACGATATTGTAATAAAAATGACATTTGAAGCTGGATGAGTCCTATGTCCTCATGCTTAAGTACAATCTCATGACTGATACAGCAAAACCTCAATTAAGACATTTTAAAAAACAGAGTTTTCTAGTGTCCTTGTTGCTAAAGAGAATCATCTTCTTAGTGATATTGATGCCTCTATTGGTTTCACACCTCATTAGTAAAGCCTTCTCTCTAGTTCATTAATACATTACCTTGCTTAGAGGTACTGAGAATAACATATCTTTTATTTACTTATTTTTTGTGGTGCTGAGATCAAACCCAGGGCCTTCTGCATGCTTATTGAGTATTTTACCACTGATTTACTGCCCCCACCCTGACAAATCTTTTAAGGAGAATTCTTTCTTGTTTGGAATATTGAGGCTTGACTATCAGTCTTTACCATGTGAGGTTCTAGATATTAAAAAAAAAAAGATTCAAGGGTCGGATCTGTTTTGTGCTTAAGTCATACTCTCCAAAAAGAAGACACTATTGCCCAGTTGAGTTAATGAAAGAATCCTGTGAATTGAATTCCCTCTGGTTAATTGAGGCTTTCCTACACTTTAAGTTAAAATGTTGAAATGACTTTCAGGTTTTAACTGGGCGTAGTGTATATGTCAGTCATTTTAGAGGCAAGCCCTGAATCTGGGTGTCCATTGCCATGTGGTTGTATGGGGACCTGGGGCTCATATGTAATTTTCTTACACTCTGCCTAACGGTCTTTAATTAATTGTATGGATGAAGCTCTTACAGTGGATTCATTGAAGGCAAGTTCAGTTAAAGACTCTTCCTCTTCCTTCTTTTGCCATCATTTGCTCCTCCCTGCTCCTTCTCTTGTTTTTCTCTCCCCTTCTCTTCTCTCATTCACTGTCAGGAAAGACTACCTTTGAAGGGACAATTCTGTACCGAGCAGCACCTGGAAAGACGGAGGGCTACAGACGCTATTACAGTGAGTGACCTTAACAGCAGGAGGCACTTGTAAAGATAAGGTCTGGGTACTTGTGGGTTTTGATGCAGCTGCATTTTCCTGAGCTGCTCATGCTTATGCCAAGTGTCCGTGTGAATTTCTGAACCAAGGACATGGACTTATTTGCCTTCAATAAGTGTCATTTCCTTGGTGTGTGCTACAAGAGCTTTTCCATCACCAGCCCCTGGCGCTTTCTTGTTCGCTTTCTGCCACTCTCATGTATGTGATATGTGCATGAGCCATGTGTATAGAGAAGGAAGCAGTAGCATTTGTCATGAGTGTGGAAGATGGCTTCTGGTGGAGACATCAACCTCTCGTAGTTACTGCTTTTTCTAGGTGCATCATTCATCATTTCGTGGTTCAAAGAAATAAAATCTTGGCATGGAAGTCCATGCCAGATATGGCGTTTGGCTTTGCTCATTCAGCTAATTACCACACGGCAGACTTCTTTTGGTAGAACCCATGTTCAGCCTTTTGTATTATAAAATAAGGCTGCCAAAAGTCAAAAGATAGAAGATGAAGGAGATGAATGAATTAATCTCAGGATGCCCTTAGAATGGTTCCTGCTATATCGTAAGCATGACATATGTGTGTATCAAATTAAAAACAAGTGAGAATAACTTCAGTGCTGAAGAGTAGGATAAATTATACCAAAGTGGACATCTGTAGGGCTAGTGGAAGCAAACTTTCAGAGGCTTTGTTCTCTTTCCACCTTGAGGGAAGAAAATCTCCCTTAGTGCACATACATACATACCCATCCATATATGCACAAATGCAGGCATGGAAAGAGAAGGTTCAGACATAAGCACCAGAGCAGTCCTTCTCAAATTGTGAGTCAAGTTTATGTTTCTTTCTATTCTACTCCGAACAGATGCACGGCCCTACTGCATATGACTCAATGTGCAGTGTGCTTCCTGTGTCCCCCCTCCCCCGAGGGGATTTGACAGTCCCTGGATTGGCCTCTGGCTTGTCCATTCAGTGCCTTCCCTTGGACATCTGTCTGAAAGTCACACCAGTCTACCCTGCCAAAATGCTACTGTCATTTTCAAACCCACGTTCCTTTTGCACTTACCTCATCATAGGCCAGTAATGAGCCCTTTGTGACCTGGCTGCTGTCTACTGTCCACTCTGTGGGTTGTACCACCCGAGAGTGTCGCCCAGCATTCCAAATAAGATATGCATGGAACATTGTATGGGATGATAAGCATGATGGACACACATCGCCAAAGATATAGCAGCAAACAGGCATGAAAATAGTTACTTTTAGTCCCTTCCAAAGGGAAGGAACTAGATATTGAGTAATTTCATCAATGCAGATATTTAAGCTGTATAATTTGCATACTCAAAAATAACAGAACCAGGCTGCCAGAATTTCTGGAAGAAAAATCTGCCGTGTGTTTCCTCCCCAGGCCATGCTTGTGTGGCTAAGTGACCATGTAACCTCTCCCTGTGTAATAGAGTATTTCTCACAAGGACTATATATAAAGGTATTATTGTATACCTGAAGACAGAAAATGCTTAAAAGAGGAAACTTGGTGAAGTTAAGATAGCACTGCTGACAAGATTCTGGCCGTAGCTAATGGTGAACCATAGAAGAACCCTTGGAATTATTGCCTCTGAAGGACTAAAACAGGCTTTTTCCAGTCCCTTTACCCTGCTGACTGCTGCTGCTGCTGCTGCTGCTGCTGCTGGTGGTGGTGGTGGTGAGAGGTGATAATGGTTTTTTCCCACTGTTTCCTTTTTTCACCCTCAAATGGTTCTTTTCAAGCATGAAAAGAATATGCAAAGCCATTTATCACATAGAAAGTATCCATACAGCAAAATAAGAACATGTTAAAGGGGAAATGACACAATATTTAGACTCCAAAATTATATATCCAGCAGGGATATTTCCAGAAACAATGAACAGATAAACACAGGAATGGATAGCTAATCCAGGGGTTTTTCTATGTTTGCATATTCAATCTGGTCCTGTGAATTGCAGCCGCCCCCCTCCTTGTTCTGTCCTCTGTTCCTGCTAGCAAATGCTGTGTTTTACTTAATTAAACTATGCACCAGGGATCTTCCTCCTCCCCCACCCTTTTGGCTTACAAATACCATTTTATGGAAACCGGCAGCAAGAACAAAGGAAACCATTGTTCTAAGGATTTGATGTTGAAATTTGTTAGCAATTTATAATGACTTTTCTATATTTTATCTGTTTTCATTTAACAGTTTCTTCCTGCATTGAGACTTCCTCACTTGAATGACATCAACTTTTTATGATATTTTATGTGAGCAATTATTTGGTGTATCATTCTTATGGACTAGGAAGCCACAGGAAGCTAATGCAGGATCCTCCAGTAACAAGAGAAATTTGATGACATTCTTTCATCCTAAGGGCGTTGTTATGATCAGGAGATATGTAGTAAATGATCAGAAGCCATCCTATACATCTAGAACTTCAGAGATACAGTTTAATGGCAGAACTTAGACAATAGCCTTTGAATCGTGCCCTTTGATGGCGTGATTGATGTCCTGACCATTAAAGGAAGAATGTATAAGTAGACACAATTAAGCTCTTCCTTTTAGGAACATGAGTATGGGCAGAACCTAGGGAAAAATAATCAGGGGTGGTAAGTATTTGTATTGTCTTGCTGATAACTCTCTTCCACCTCCCAACATATGGCATGGGAGGTCAAAGGAAAAGTGTCATGTCCCCAATGTTTTCTTTGGACAGGGCTATGGCTTTTGGAAGATGATGGTGTTAGAGGAGGGAGGAAAAGCCATAGGCTTAGGATTCTGGCCTTTGAGAGAGGGGCTTTCTCTCCCTCTTTAACAAACACCATCATCTTGCAAGTGAAACCATCTTAATGTCAAGCTTGGTTTAATGCTTTCATAGAGCAACATGTCTGCATGGATTTATTCCTCGTGAAGCCATCCAAAGAGATTTAATACTTTGGCAGTCATAATTTTGTGTGGTTTAATTGCTGATTTGTTTAAATCACTTTTAGCTTTACAGTTTCCCTTTAGGAAATGCTACTTTCATTGCTAATTGCTAATTGACATGAGTCAGAGAGTTGGGAGGTACAGTATGTGGTACTGACTGAGTGGGGAGGCGAGGTGTGGGCATGGGCAAACAGATTTGGTCCATACCCAGCCTTCGGCTGAAGCAGGGTGAAATGTCACATATGCAAAGAAATTGGTTTGAAGTTAGATTTTCTGAAAAGTTATTTTGATTCACTGCTTAAAATTAAAGTCTGGCGGGTAAGACAGATCAACCAAAACTCAGAGACAGCCAAAGTCAGCATACTCAACACCCAGAGTTCAAAAGCTCAGTCACACATTTGGAGGTGGCTCTTGGACCACTGTGAAGTTCTTGTTTGGGAGCTCTGGCTGATTTCTGAGCTCTTTCTCTCCCCATCCCCACTTTTGACAGGCTTAAGGGAAACCACAGGCTCCGAGAGTGATGGAGGAGACTCAAGCAGTACCAAGTCCGAAGGTGCCAATGGGACAGTGGCAACTGCAGCCATCCAGCCCAAGAAAGTTAAAGGAGTGGGCTTTGGAGATATTTTCAAAGACAAACCAATCAAATTAAGACCAAGGTCAATTGAAGTAGAAAATGACTTCCTGCCAGTAGAAAAGGTATGTTGGACAGTTTCTATTTGATTTTATTGTAATGTAGAATATCTAAAGGTACATTGTAGGCTCTGACTACAGAGGTTCTGGTGTCTCTCCTGGGGCTTCAGTGTGCCAGCCACTTGACATTCCTCCTTTGAGCCCTTCTTCCCTGCAGGAATGGCTCCTCTGCTGCTTCCTTTCTTCCCAGTCTCCTCCTGTGTCAGTCAGCTTTCTGTCACTGGAACAAAATATAGCTAAGATAATTAACTTACTAAACAAAAGATTGATTTTGGCTCACAGTTTTGGAGCTTCCAGTCTGTAATTGTTTGGCGCTTAAGCTTTGGACCTTTGGTGAGACAAAATGGCTCATGTTATGGGTGAGGGGAATGTGCTAGAATCCTGTAATCCTCTTTAAGGATTCTAAGGGCCGTACATTAGGTGTCTTAAAGATTCTACAACCTGCCAGTATTACTACTCCGGGGACCAAGCCTTTAATACACAGATTTCTGGAGGACATTTGTGATGTGGGCACACACACACACACACACACACACACACCCTCTCTCTAGGAAATGTTTCTCAGAATGACTTCTCACGTGGTCCAGGACTTCTACATCTCCCTTTCAGAAAAGCTCCTCATACCTGGAACCAAGCTAACATATGACCCTCACACTGGCAGCTTTCAGAGACCACAAAACTCTCTAATGCTTTCTATTTGAGTGTGTTGACTTTTTCTGCAGTGTAGAGAAGCAGTTGTGTGGGGTTTTCTCTTAATGGTTAGATGGAAACAATTTCAGACTGATGAAAGGAAGTCTCCTGTGTGTGTGAATGATGGAGACAGCCTGTGTTCTGACTCCCTGGGTTGCTCCCATCAGGAGGCTGACTGTTTTCTTCTGCCTCTGGTTCTGGGTTGGTGAGAGACAGACAGCATGTTGCTGCTGAGTACGCGGTTTCTATGACAACACACCCAGAGCCATCGCTCTGTGGCTGCTGCTGACGTCTACTGTGGTACGCTTCTGAGCATCATAGCCTTGCTTAGGAGTTGATAGATACTGTGGAATTTTCCAAATTATAATAAGCTACACACGTGCTGTGCTTAAAGAATGTTTGCTAATTTGATTTACTGTTAAGATTTTTGCTTTGACGTTTATACCAGCAGGTTTGGGGGATGGGACATTGGCAACGTTTCTAATTCAGATTAATCAGGGGCTTGTCCTCTTCATTTTTCAGTGAGGGGAAAATTGAAAAGGTTGCATCTTGTACAGTTATAGAACCTCCACCATCCACCGTACTCCTAGTCACTTTGCCCAGTGCCAGCATACATTAGAAACAGCTTTTCCAAAAAAAAAAAAAAAAAAAAAAAAAAGCAGGGAACTTTTTGGATCTTTAGTCCCTTAGAGAAAAGGCACAGGGAAAGAAATTAGAATGCTTCACTTAAACTCTTCCTTTGTTGAAGCTTCTCTGAACCAGTATTGTTCATTTCAGTAACAAATACATGATATTGCTCAAGTTCTAAAAACTCTGTAGTTAGTGTCTGAACTTGGGTGCACACTTCTGTTTCCCATGGTCACATTCAGATGCCTGGAAGTTTCTATAAAAGAGCAAGTTCCCACCTGGAGAAGAAACAGTATATGGAGGTTTTTTTTTCTCAAATATTTGAAAAGAATACAACCATTGTTTTTTTTCAAGGTAACATGGTGAGAGAGAAGAGACAGAGACAGAGAGACAGAGAGAATCAGAGAGACAGAGACACACAGAGACAGACAACAGACAGCCCGACCACTGTTTCTTATAGTGCATGTGGAGAAGCCGGAGGTTGGTTTGGGTAATGATTCTCATTGAACACTACCACGTTCATTGAGGCAAGGTCTCTCAGTCAAACCTAGAGCTCAAGGTATGACTCATCTCGCTAGCCAGCTTGCTCCAGGGATCCAGTCTTCGCCTTCTAAGGCTGGAATTACGAGAGAGTAGCCATACCCACTTTCATTTACGTGGGTTCTGGGGATCCTGTATCCTATCCTCTTGTTTATATGGCAAGCACTTAAACTGCTGAGCCATTTCCCTAGCCCCTGTTTATTTATTCTTGAGATGGGCTCTTACTGTGTGACGTGAACTCCTGGATGCATGCAGCTGCCCCAGCCTCCCAAGTACTAGGACTTGGGAATCTACCCATTCTCAGCAACACTAAAGTACTGAATTCTGCCCCCTTGAGGAACCGCAGAGAATGCCAGGTTCTAAGAGGGAGAAACTGAAGAGTTGAGCTTAGTTTGCCTAGTTTGTTTTCCAAAAGGTAAGTGATTTCATTCTTCCAGGAGTGACCGAATGAAGGGGCAGAAAGTGCAAGGTGCATCCACTCATCTTCACTTAAACTCACATTGCAAAGAAGAAATCATCAAGATAAGGAGTGCTCTTTTTTCATTTCTTTATTTTTATTTTATGTGTCTCAGTGTCTTGCCTGTATGTATGTAAGTACATGCATGCATGCATTGCACATGCAGGCCAGAAGAGGGCGTCAGATTCCCTGGAACTGGAGTTACTAACAGTTGTTAGCCACCATGTGAGGCCTGGGAACTGAACCCAGGTTCTTCTCCATGAGCAGCAAGTGCAAGTGCTTTTAAACACAGCCATCTCACCAGCCCTAAGGCTATTCCTTTTAATTTAAAAAATATATATATACATGTATAAGTGTTTTTTTTCTGAATGTACATGTATGCTTCATGTGCATGTCCAGTGCCAATGAAGACAAGAGGGTGTTGGAATCCCCGGAACTGGAGTTTACAGGTTGTCAGCCACCATGTGAGTGCTGAGAACTGAACCCAGGGCCTCTACAAGGGTAGCATGTGATTTTAAACTGCTGATCCATCTCTCCAGCCCCAGGAATGAGAAATGAGTAGTTTGGGGAAATAAAAAGAGAGGGGCTCTTAAAGACAATGCCTTGGACAACTGGCTTAAGCATCTTGCTGATTGATAATGCTATTCCTTGGTTAGAAAACACTGGAGGAGCAAGATATTTCAGGAGATTAGTTATGGGTTCAACCAGCAGGATTTTGCTTTATTTGTGGGACTGTTAAATAGAGTCACCATACAGGTAGGTAGAGCAATAAGTCTGGTGATCATGAAGAAACCATAGATAGTGGTAGAAATTGAGTTGGAGGACTATAAAGCAAGAAGGCAACCCACATAGGACCTTATTCTCATAGAATATAGTTGGTACCTGTCTCCCACCCGTGGGTCTGAGGGAAAATTTCTTCATCAGGCAATTTCTCTATAACTCCAAGCCTGGCCCTACTCTTTTGCTAAATTCTTTCTTTTCTTGATGAGTCACTCAGATGACCACTCTTCTCTAAACATGTAGGTAAAGGAGTAGCAAATGTAATGCACAGGTAGGTAAGTTACAGATACTTAGGTAAGACCCAGGATCTAACTAGGTATGAGTCTACACAGAACAATTCTAGCTTTTAGTGCCAACTTGTTTCATGCTTAGGTATCCTAGCGTGACCAGTCCTAGCCATCTTAATCATTGGGAGCCAGACTTTTTAGTCTGATCAGAAAAGAGATCTTGAACCTTTATGGTTTGTCAGGCTGATAGTTTACAAGGTTTCCTACAGAGAACCCGTTAAGAAGCTCTTTTCCCATGTCTTCCAGGCTTAGCTGATTTCCATTAGTGACTTCTGGCATTTCTTTCTTGAAAGGATTTTGTTTTCTATATTTTCTGCTAGATTTTGTTTGTGAGCATCTCCTTTGCAGCTCTCATCATCTTGATTCTCATTTATAGAATTAGAGTCACTCAAATTAATGCCTTTATGGTATCAACATTATAGCATTTATTTGTGACAGAGAATTAGAATTTAAATTGTATGTAAATGGAAATTGCTAATCAGTTGTTCTAGTGAGCCAAATTGCAGTAAAAGAATTTAAAAATTTTCAGACACATCTCTCTCTGGTAGTTTTTTTTTTCGATTCTAGTAAAATTTAATTAAACTGTATAGTAGAATTAAAGCATATAAATTCCAGGTGATGATCTTTGTGTGGTGGTACATGTCTATAATCCAAGCACCCTGGAGGCAAAAGGATTATTGCAAATTGAAGGCCAGCTTGGTCTCTATAGTAAGTTCTAGGCTAGCTAGAGCTATGTAGCAAGACACTGTCTCAGGCAAGCAAACAAGAAAACAAAGTGATGATCTTTGTTGATTTAAAATAAGAGATCTGGAGCTAGCATAGTAAAAGTACCTGATGCTAAACCTGATGACCTGAATTTCATCCCTGGGATCCCCATGGTGGAAGGAGAAAACTGACTCCAGCAAGTTGTCCTCTGATTTACACACACACACACACACACACACACACACACACACACACACACAAACAGAGATAACTGACTCCAGCAAGTTGTCCTCTGATTTAGACACAGACAGACAGACACACACACATACATGCACATGCACACACACACCACACCACACAAAATAAAGAAATTAATGAAAACATTTTAAATGTAGAAGTAAGGGTTCTGTTTCATCAGTCCTTTGAAGACTAGAAACAAGCTCTAGGGAGCCTAGGTGCTAATGTATTCTTTGACTAATAAAGCACAATTGGACTTGAAACCTTTTGTGTAATTATCTAAGCTCTAGACTATTGTATGTCCCTTACGTGCATTGAAAGAGAAGATTACATGACATCTTTAGAGTCATTGGAAACTCCATGACTTTTATTGAGCAGATAGTATTAAGATACTCACAGGTTAAATAAAAGCATTTGGGATCTTCAGACTTCAGTTTATTCCCACTCTATCTGTGTCTTAGGAAAAGTGAAAAGAAGTGTTGGTAGGAAAAGGAAAACGTAAACAGTATTACAGGGTTCTTTTTGACATATTGGGTCTTACCTGCTATATGTCTATATGTACATTTGACATGTGCTTTCTAATTTCTAATTTCTAGTGTATTTGCTAAGAAATATTTAATTGTGGTCAAATCATCACCAAGAATCACATTCTCAGAAGCCCTTACAATTGTGTTTTTAGAGACTAGGGATGTAGTTCAGTTGGTAGAGTACTTACCTAGCATTCGCAAAGCCCGGGGTATGACCCTCAGGACTGATTAAACCAGGTGTACTGCTGGTACAGGCCTGTTATCCCAGCACTCAGGATCAGAAGTTCAAGAGCATCCTTAGCTACATAGTGAGTTTGGGCTATGTAAGAATCTGTCTCAACAAACCAAAACAAAATAAAACATTGTGTTTTAACAAGCAGGGTGCTTATTAAACATTCTGGCCAGATAGTCTAGGTTCAAATCACTCTGTCTCCTTCTAGGACAAGTTGCTTAGTCACTCAGTGATTTAAGTTCCTTATCTTTAAAGTTAGAATAACAAGAGTATCTGTCACTTAGGGTTGTTAGGAGGATTAAGTAATGTATACAGTGATTAGGAAAGGGCCTGTCTATGCGGTAATCATTTGATTGAGGTTAATTTTATTGTGCTTATTAAATAGCTAATAGAAAGGAGTTCCTATAAATGACAATGCCTTTGCCGTTATCATCTCTTTATTTTTGTGTGTGTATGATGTTTGTTTTTATTCATGTTGTGTATGCACATGGACATGCACATGCATGTGTGGGCATGTGGAGGCCAGAGACTGACATCAGCTGTCTTCCTTAGTCCCTTTCTGCCTTATTGGAGACAGGATCTCTTACTGAATCTAAAGCTCATCAATTTGGCTAGGCCGTTTGGTTAATGAGTTCTAGGCATACACCTGTTTCTACCTCCCAGGCACCGAGATTATAGGTTTACAGTGCTATGCCTGGCTTTTACTTGGAGGATGAGAATCCAAAATCAGGCAAGGACTTTACCAACTGAGCCACCTCCCCAGCCCATGTTTCTTTAATTTGATTATGGAAATTTTCAAACTCCCAGAAATAGACTTGAATTTTGCTATAATTGTGGTAACTTTTTGTTTCACATTACCAAGTCTTAAATGTCAGCCACTAGAAAGTAAGTGCCGTAATTTAGGACCTTGTCTGCATTAGTCACCACTGTATTTACAATTCAATGAAAAAACTTGTTAAAACTACTATGTATAGTTGGCTTTCAGTGGATGTTTGAGGATAAGCTGAGTGAAGACTGAGTTTTAGTTTAATCCAGTTGAAATTATGAAGGAAAATACAATGTGTTTGGGTTCTGCTTGTGGACTCGCCTACAGATTGGCTTTTCCATTTATTTGTTCTTTGGATCACTTATTGATTGGAGCATTATCAAATTTCTTAAATAGACCAGCAGTGACAGCTCTGAGATTTCTATATAAATGAACAAATAGGTGCCAATCAATGTGGAAAGAGATTGGCTAGATGGTATTTCTAAATGCTGTATTTTCATAAGTGCAATTTTTGCCTGTTAGTTTACTGATTTGGCATGGGGTAGGTCTAGTCTAGTTGGAATTAATACTCCTCCCCAAAGTGATGCCTTGGCCTTGCCATCATTTCAGATCTCTCATCTGATGCCTTGCATTGTCCCCAAACCTTTTGTTGATTTTTTTGAGACAAGATTTCATTCATCCTGAGTTGACCTCTACCTTACTATGTAGCTAAGGATGGTCTTGAACTCTTGATTTTCCTTCTTCTGCCTTCCAAGTTCTGGGATTTCAGGCATGTTACTAGCATGCCTGCATGGCTTGTCCCTTTAATCTGACAGACTTGTATGTATAAAAATCTCTTTAATAGAGAGACAAGAATCAGTAGATGTATGCCCATAGTATCAACGAGAATAGGGAGGATGGAAATTGCCTTTATGTTGAGAAGAAAGGAATGGAGTAGCCAGAGATCTTTTCAAGGAAAGTGGCTCAAAGATGGTGGAAAGTTATGGGTACTGGAAGTATGTGCATGTATAAGAAGAGCGCATGGTTATACTGAAGGGGCGAATAGCTGGGCTAGGCTGGAGTGCAGGGGTCATAGTGATGGTGGTAGGCAGCTGGAAGGGAGGTGGCACCTCTATCCACAGGACTCTGCCAGTCTATCCATAAGCTGCACTTTTTCTGGGTGGTCTGGCACATTGATGGAGGAGTTCAGCTGGGCAGCAGCATGATTTGCACTTTAGGGAGATAACTAGGAAGCGCCTGGGAATGTGGACTAGAGATGAGAAAGGAAGTAGCCGGGAGAGTTGCCAGTCCAGGGCTCTGTGGTTGATGACTAATTGGCCAGGCACCAGGGACTTCTAGTATCTCTTGGAAAGGGGCAGATGGGCCCACCTCATGCACACTCTTTAAGCTGGGCTTCCGTTGTCTGGGTTGGCAACAGAACTGACAGAAGAGCCAAGTTTCCTTTCAAAGAAAATTCTTTTTTGTATTTTGGGAACCTAAAAGCCAGGAGTCAGCATTCTACTATCTTTGTTCATACATGGGCTATTTTTGTTTTTTTGAGTTAAGTTTGGAGGACATTGTTAAAATACATTTGCATATGTAAATATATGGACAGAGTCATGGTGTCTGTCTATAAATAACACATGTATTTTACTTACATAAACATATCAATACTGAAGATTTATCTTCTTAATTCGTTTTTTCTCCTGTTTTGTTTTCTTGAGACAGGATCTCATGTAGCCCAGGCTACCTTCAAAATCATTGTGTAACTGGCCTTGAAATCTTTGTAATCCTCCTGCCTCAGTCCTCAAATGCTGAGGTTATGGGCACATGCCGCTGTACCCATCTGTCCTAATTATGTATTTATTTAGGTTTGTTTGTTTTTGTGGGATTTTTTTTGAAACTGGGTCTTCCTGGAGCCCTAGCTGAACTGGAACTTGCTCTGTAAAACAAGCTGGCCTCATTCTCACAAAGATCTACCTGCTCTGTCTCCCAAATGCTTGGATTACAGTCGTGCTCTATTCCTCCTGGCTTATTTTGAGACAGGGTCTCATGTAGCCCAGGCTGGTCTTGAACTTATTATGTAACTGTGGATGGCCTTGAACTCCACATCCTTATGCCTCTATCCCCCAGGATAGGAGTGCACCGCCCTTTTCAACTTTCGATATGTTTTAGTTTTCTAATTAGTTTTAAATCAACTTTTCATTGTAGAATTATTTTAAATTTACAGTGAGGTGGTAAAGCTAATACAGAATCCCCACATTCCCCATACCTGTGTTTTGCTATTAACAGCTAATATTATTAATATGGTATCATTTTTGCAGTGACTGTGCCAATGCCAGTATATGATTATTAATTAAAACCCATAGTTTATTCATGGCATTACTTTTTGTATTCTGGGGCATCATCAGGAGACTATACTACATCCAGTCACCCTATCTCCGTACAGTCCTGTATTTTGATGATATTAGCAAGTTTTAGTTTTGTGGAATGTTCTTAAATAGGTATTTGTCTGAAGTTTTTCTCATGTTGGAGGCTCATTCATGTCACACCACATACCATGGGCACACACTGTCAAAATGACTTCTCATTGTTGACGTTAGCCTTGGACGCCTTGACTGAGGTCTGATTAGTCCAGGTTTCACCCCCTGGGAAGTTTTACTTTTTTAATTTTAAAAAAGTTTATTTATTTTTATATTTATTTCATGAGTATTTTGCCCACATGTGTGTAAGTGCATCTGTGTATGCATTGCCTGTGGAGACCAGAAGAGGGCATTGGATCATGTGGATCTGGAGTTAAATGTGATTGATAGTTAAATGTGATCATGTGGATGCTGGGAATGGAGCCCAGGTCTTCTGCAAGAGCAGTCAGTTCTCTTAGCTGCTGAGCCATCTCTCCAGCCCTATGTTTTGGGTTTTAAATGTCCTTTTTCCATACTTGACTCTTTTGGAAGAAGTTCCTCTGCACACCCTATACTTACAGAAGGGGGAGTTCTGCTCCATTTCCCTGAGGGAGGAGTATCTAAATAAATGACCTGAAATTCCTGTGCCCAGGTTAGTCTGTTCTCTCTTTGTAATTAATTCTTGATAAGGTGATGTCTTATCTATCTTTTGCATTCCAAATGTCAATTCCTCAGCACTGTTGTCATTTACACCTAGTGATATCTTCTACATTTGTTTTATGTATGTCATATGTAAACAGATCTGCCTCATACCCACCCAGATTATACATTTCTTGAGGAGTGGGATAGCAACTTATTCAAGGCCACCTATGGAGCTGGCCAGAGTCCAAGCAGTTAATAAGTATGGGAGATACGATTTTTCAATTCGTTTAATTAGAAAACTTAAATATTACCCATGATTAATAACTGAACAGGTCATCAGAGTCTAAAAATGTAGGAAAATATGGCAAGATTAAGATGCTGTTGATTTGGCAATCTAACTTGTGAAGTTGTCCTGAAGTTGTAATAGTAGTTAGTATGGTACTCTCTGCCACGTTCTTCTGTAAACATTTTATGTATATTATTTATCACCTATATGGCCCGATAAGTTTCTGCCATTATTATTATTCTTTTGTATTTGTTGTTTTGGTCATGCGTGGGATGGAACGCAGAGCCTTTCACATGCTAGGCAAGTGTTCTGCCACTGAGCTATACTCCCAGCTCCGTTACTCCTATTTTATAGATGAGGAAAATGAGGTGAACAACATTTAATTTGTTTCAAGATCTTATAGCTAGGAAATAACCCAGTTAGAATTTTTTATCTGATAGTCTGGCCCCAGAGTTTTGAACTCTTCATCAGTGGGCTCTAAACTCATTAAAATGGTGATTTATATGGTATCTCAGGGGAAAATAAGATTGATACTTAAATATTTCATTCCAGTCTATTAGGATGTTTCTGATGATATGATAGCAGTCTTATTGTATTTTTCCTAGGGGAAATGTTTCCAATAAAGCCATGTTGCCATCTCTTCAGTTTTTTATTTGTTATGAGCAATTTCTGTATAGCATGAATAATTTTATTTCTGTAAAAAGTATTTGCACAATTGATATTTCACATGACACTCCCCAGCAAGTAAGCTGCTGAAAGATAGTGAGCTTTTTAATTCCCTCTCTGGCATTTTTTTTAAAACACAAGTGGTCACTAGGTCTTGCCAAACACACACTCTTCTCAGTGCGTTCCTTGTCTGAATGGTCACACCTTTGGGCAACAGGAGGCAACCCCTGTTGCTACAGAGATGTAGGAGAGGGAGGAGGACTTCTGGAGAAGCCACCCAAGCCATGAATTGGCCCTGGCTTCCTGAACCATAAACAAACGCAAGCTTTGTTCTCCCCATTCCTCATTTGGTCCCAAGTATGACTCAGGGTTAGGCTGGGTCCTCAGGCTCCGTGCCTTTGGCTGTTGGAAGGAAGTGGGAGGATTTCAGGGTAGTTCTGGGACCTTTACAAACTCGAGAGGAGAGGCTGACTACAGGATGGGAGAAGAGGTATTTCTTTCTCTTTTTCTTTTAGAAAGGAAGGAGATCCTTTTAAATTTCTGTCTTATCTGTGCCATTTTGTTAACTGGACCTGTGCTGGGTTTACATGGGTGAATTAAAATGAGGTTTGGGCCAGCTGCTATTCCACAGTTGAGCAGGGAGCTGTTGGGTATGTTAAGAAAGAACCTATCAAATGTAAGGTTGATTTGCTAAAATCAAATGTTGTGCTGGAGCTATTTAGCCTTTTCATCCCCACCCCTACCCCCACAGCTTTGGTCAGTTGTGGCCATTAATTTTTACAGATGTTTCCAATTTCTTTGTGCCTTGGTTTTCATGTGCTCATACTGCAGAGAGTAACTGAGATGGGCAGTTTGCACAAGCAGTAACTGTTACACCATGTCACAGAGATGTTTAGTAATTACAGATGTTTGTGCAGTAAACAAATCTAGCTTGCTTTTCAGGTTAGTTTAGAAGAATATGTCTATGCAGATTGAGCCAGCTGCGGGCATTTTACCTTTGGGGGACACGGATATTTGGAGTTTTCCTTGTGAATGGAGAAGCTGTGAGTAGTGATTGCTAATGTGGGGGGGGGTTCCCTGTTGAATTGCTTCTTATGGAGATAAAGATATATTTGCCTAACTTGGTAATGCTAGGCATTTGAATTTGTGTACACATACATAAAGATAAAAGCACTAAATGACTTGCTTTTCTGAAAGTTTGCTGGTAGAAGGTAATCCTCCGCTCTCGGAACCATTTCTATTCGCCTACCTAAAAGCAGAAGTCTGTTATTTTCCAGACACAAAATAAAATTCCCTAAATAAACCACAGGATAAGTAAGGCTTATAATTGTCACATGTCTTCCATATCCTGTCTCTCACTGAAAAAAAAATCAGTTGAAGAGGAGAGATGAGGTCTATAAAGTACCCCTTTCTATCTTTTTCTGTCGACTCTAACTTCGAATATTCTCAGAATTTTTTTTTAAAAGGGAAAAGAATATGGCAAGAATGAAGCACATGGTTTCAATGCTTTATTCTGAGTAAGAGAATTGCTTGGAAGGTTTTCTAATGGCATCTGTTGCTTGCTTAGGAGGACCAAGTGGATACATGAGAAGAGCTTCAGGAGGTGAATAGAAGGAAGTTCATCTGCATGGTTTGGGAGAATTTTCCTAAAGAGGCCTGAAAATTTACTGGTTGTCAGGGTGTCACTGTCCTGCGTCTGTGGATTTCTAAGTAATTGTTTTAGATCCATATAAGAAGTCAAGGGATTCCTTGTGATATCTTTATACATCTGTATCTTTTGAGTTTGTTCTCGTTCATTCTCATCTCTGTTACCATCTCCTTGCCCTGGTACTTTTCTGAGTCTGAATAAGAGCAACTCAGAATTCATTATTTTTGTGCATATTTGAGATGGCAACTTTTCCCTGGGGAAATGGGAGAGAGCAAAGACAGACTGTAAGGTCTAAATGTAGGAAAGTCTCACCAACCACAGTCCCTCCCTCAGGAGATTATCTGCCTCCTCCCCACTGTCCTGGAGGTGGGAAAGGGGAACCTTGCTGGCCTTTGCTATTTCACCTTCATTCTGAGACCTAAAAGCTACTTACTGCACTAGGGTGCTCCCTGAATCACTTTGCTTGTTTCTCAAAAGGTAAATAGTTCTGTTTTACTTCTTATGACAAGAATTCTTTGTGATAATTCCATTAATACAAATTCAGAGTTGAAGTATATGAAGAAATTATACTTAGTCTTGTTATTGGATAAGAATTATAATTAACATTTTTATATATATTCTCCCAGACATTTTTTTCTCTGAGCCTGTATGTATACGCAGGACACCTTTCACTATTCTTAAAATAATGAGGTCATGGTACATGTGTCATGTTTTGAAAAATTAACATGCTATAGAACTACTTCATCTGCTAGATAACCACATGGCATCTTTAAGATATCTATCCACCAGGAAGATACAATGCCATTTATTGAACTAAATTCCACTTGATAACTTAGATTGATTCCATCTTTAATATTTTTAATATTCTTAATATGAAAAGCAGCAGCATTCTCAGGCTAGACATGGTGGTTTAGACTAGTAATCCCAGCACTCAGGAGACCGACACAAAAGGATTTTCATGAGTGGGAGGCCACTCTGGGCTACAGAGTTTCAGGCCATCCTATGCTACAGAGTGAGACCATCTCAGTCAACCCACATCCTATATGTATTATACTTCCCTGATTATTTCCTTAAGAAAAATGTTCTTTCTTGAGATACAGTCTCATGTAGCCCAAGCTGGCCTGAAACCCACTGTATAGCTGAGGATGATCTTGAATTCCTGATCCTTCTGCCTCCACTTCCTGAGTGCTGGTATCATAGGTTTGCCTCATTCCTTAAGCTGAATTTTAAAAAAATGCATTATTTTAAAAATTATTTTATGTCTATGAGTGTATTGCTTGTATGTATGTAAGTGCATCCCTGTCATGGCATGCTTGCGGAGGTCATAAGAGGGTGTTGGATCCCCTGGACCTGGAATTATGGACAGTTGTTAGTTGCCATGTGAATGCTGGGAACTGAGCCTGGGTCCTCTACAAAAACAACCAATGCTCTTAACCACTAAGCCATCTCTCCAGCCCCTTAAGCTGAATTTTTAAAAGAGGAATTTCTAGCTTAATGGCTGATGTTACTTTGTTTTTGTTTTTAATGACAATAACCACAGAATATGTTTTATTTTAAAACTACCAGAAGAATGAAAAGTAAGACTCTTTTATCTCTTCATTCTTAGCTTAACTTCCTAATGGAAATCCCCCTAGAAACTCTGAAGAGCTGGGAATGGCGACACATACCTGTTATCTCAGCAATCCAGCAGCTAAGGCAGGAAGGACTGCCATAAGTTAAGAGGGCAGTTTGGCCTACATAGTGAGTTCCGGGCCATCATGGGCTACAAAGAGAGATACTGTCTTAAAAAAATATAACCCAAAACATGTTCTATATACAGCCTGTGACATTAAGTACATTCACATTTATGTGCAGTGTTCATTATTAATCATCTCCAGAACTTCTGAAACTTATAAAACTACACCCATTAAACAATCCCTACAGCTTTCTCCCCTAAACCCCTGGCAAACTCCATTCTGCTTTCTGTCTGCATAAATTTGTCTGTGTACTTTATATATATATATATATATATATATATATATATATATATATACACACACACATATTTATCCTGTTTTGACTGGCTCATTTCATGTACCCAGGTATATTCACCCTTCCTTCATGTTGTGGCTTATGTCAGAATTTCATGCCTTTTAAGGCTGAATAATTGTGCATTGCGTGGATATACCACATTTTGCTGACCCATTCATCTGTTAGTTAACATTTGCATCATTTCCACCTTTTACCTGTTGTGAATAGTACTGCAGTGAACTTTGTCACAGTCATACCATGACCTGTTCTTGGTTTCAGTTCATTGGGAAATATCCTTAGTAGTGAAATTGTTGGATCACATGGTAATTCTAATTTTAATTTTTCAGGAAACTTTGCATTGTTTTCCACATTGGAGGCACCACATTTTCTTCTCACTAGTAATCCACAAAGGGTCTAATTTTTCCACAAATTTATCAATCTGAGTTATTTCTTGCTTTTTTGTTTTGATAGCAGCCATCCGAATGAATGTGAGATGATATCTCATTACAGTTAGAATTTTTTTCTTATTACCATTATTTTATGCATATGAGTGTATTGCCTGCATGTATGTAAATGCACCTGTGTTATTGCATTGCCTGTGAAGGTCAAAAGAGGGCATCAAATCCCCTGGAACTGGAGTTACAGACAGTTGTTAGCTGCCATGTGGGTGCTGGGAATTGAACCTGGGTCCTCTGCAAGAGCAGCCAGTGCTCTTAACTACTGAGCCATCTCTCCAGCCCCAAGAATTGGTGTTTAACATATATCCATAGCCTGTTACTAAAGAAGGCTATCAAATTTTTTGTTTTAGAATTGAGGAGTTAGAGAGTTGGGGAAAAGGTCTTCTGTCTTAAACACAACTTTAACTAGTTGAATATTTGCATAATAAGAGATAGACTGCTTAAAGGAAGAACTAGGTCCTCCTTTCCCATACTTCCTGAAGAAAAATAGATAGAACTGGTGAGATGGCTCAGGGTATAAAGGCATTTGCTGATAAGCCTATTGACCTGAGTTCAATCCCTGGGATCCACATGGTGGAAAGAGAGAACCAACTCCTACAAGTTATCCTCTGACTTCCAAACATGTGTCATGGACCACATGTACCCTCACAGATATGCATACATACATGCATATACACACAATAAATAAATGAATATAATACATTATTGATAAAGGTAAAACACAGGTAGTGTCCAGGTGGCTGGTTTAATTCTAACTTTCCATATGTCCCCTGCCCCCTTACTTGAATCCATACTTGGAAAGTTTATGGAGAGTGGGTTCAAAATAGTCCTTAGGAGAAGTTCTTCTGTGTGCTATTGCTAATTATAAGTTATTTCCTATCTGTGGGGAAATCTAGCTATGTAACTGATTTTCTCTTCCTTTCTGTAGAATTGCTTGTGAGTAAGAAATGGAAGTTCTCCCTTTTATAAAGTATTTCTTGAATTGTTTATATGTTTCAATTGATATCGTCAATGGAGTGTATAGAATTATCTGTAAATACTGTGTCCTCTTTTGTTCTTTATAGATAGTGATTATTATTTCATAGTATTTTTATCATGGACGTTGCAGATGCTTTTGGTTCTTGACATCCAAAAAATCATACATATGTGTAGGTGACCATTAAAATGATTGTGTTTTAGTACTTAGCTTGAATTTCTGACATTCTCAATAGCTGTAAAATAATAATCTGGCCAACTGGAGTTCAGTGGATGGAATTAATTTAATGCTATATAAAATCTGGCATCTTGAAAACAAGCTGACTCTGATTGAATGGAGCTTTGTCTTTTCTCACATTTAATACATTTAAATCACAGAGCTCAGTCAGTCAATAACTTGTCTTGTTTTTTTTTTGTGGCATTGAAGTCCATGTATTTAATACAAAATTTATCTTTAGGGGTTGGAGAGATGATGAAAACCCGGGTTCAAATCCCATCACCCACTTAGTGGCAAACAACTTTCCATAACTCCAGTTCCAGCAGATCCAACACCCTCCTCTGTCATCCACAGGAACTTGGGTGTGGATGACAGGGGTGCACTTACATACATGCAGGCATAACAATTCACATATAAAAATAAATTGATTAATTGAAAAAAGATTTATCTCTAGCTCAGGCTTTTGCAATTCCCAAATAAATACATACCCATAAATGTTCTAGAAACAAATGGAAGCATAAGCACAATAAGCCTTGCTTATACTTCTAATAGATTCTTCTCTCTAAACTTAACTTAATTATTTTAAAAGAAAAAGATAATCAATTAAGAGCATACCGGGATTGCCCTGAATGTCTCTTTTTTCATCAAAAAGTCATTCTTATGCCATTTCATGAATGGTATATGACTCTAAAGTGTTAACTCAATTAAACTTATCATTGTACTTTTTAGGAATCAAATGAGCAGGGTTTGGGAAAGCGAGAGCAGAAAACTGAAGTCTGTGTCACTTTAAAGTTGTTTTTCTGTTTTGCTCATTTAAAATGAGGGACCCAGAAGTAGTAAAGATGGATTTACTGCTTCATTTTCTTTTTCTTCTTTCATTGGCTGAGCGTTTCACCCACCAGTGAGTTTAATATGTTTTGCTTCATTTGTTTTGTGGCATCTGTTCAGTCTGTTCTTATTTTGCCTTCTTAGGGTTCTCATTTTCACTTTCCACTAGGAAACAGCTTCTCTTGGGTAGATTATCAGTAAAAGTCGATAATTAATGAAGGCATGGCACCAAGAGTGTCAAGACTTTAGATCCTGGAGTACACAGATTTCTTTTGATACAGTGCTTAGCCCTTTCAAGTTACTGCACTGGGAGAGCTAGATGCATGATAGGCTTTCCATGTGTGATTAATTTCTTTTGCTACAAATCGTAACGCACACATCTACATTTAGGCATTATTAGAAGCAGAGAAAGAGGAATTCAAACAACCCCAAGGTTTTGTGAACTTCAGTCCTAGGTTGTTGTGCCAGAGGGGGAAGAAGCAGTCTGGATAAGAAATAAAAGCCTTCTTAAGAAAATTAGTGAGGGGCTGGAGAGATGGCTGCTCTTACAGAGAACCCAAGTTAGATTCTCAGTACCCATATGGCAGCTAGCAACCATCTGTAACTCCAGTTCCAGGGGATCGGATGCCCTCTTGTGACCTCCACAGGCATTGCATGACACGGGTACACTTACATACACATGCAGGCAATACCCTCATACACATAAAAATGATAAAATAGTTTTTACAAAAGAAAATTAGTGAGTGACTGAGTGACTTCTAGGTTAGAGAAGGATCACTAAGTTTTGAAGCATTATAGTTTAAAAAATGGCTTCATGGGACTGTAGAGCAGTGTGTGTAGAAAAACCTTGATCTTTGTCTGGTCGGATTGTATATGAAATGAAGATTTTAATGGTGTTTATATTGCTATGAACCTGAATGGCTGCAGAGAGACCAGGAGTATCCTAAAGAGCTATGATACAAGACAATGAAGTAAAACTAGTTTTTTCTAGAAACTAGATGTCAGCATTTGTGGAGAAAACTTGGTTATTATAGTAGAGATGACTAAACAAAGTCTATGAAGAAATTAGATATTATGTAGGATTTGATGGATGACCATTCTGTGATTACACTAATGGCTGAAAAGAGGGACCCCCTTTAGCTTGGAGTCATGGTGATCAGGTTGGGAATAAGGGAGAAGTAGTCCATTGTGGGGGCTGATTAAACTCACTTTGTTGTGCTATAGGAATGAAAATATGGAAACTTTTTGCTGAAAATCACTGTAAATTTGGGCGCCTAACCAATGTAAAACTTACCTGCCAGAAATATATATATATATATGTGTGTGTGTGTGTGTGTGTGTGTATTATACATGTTATATAGCATATATATATATATATATATATATATAAATTCAAGTGTAACAAATGTATTATGTACTCTAAAAATACTGTTCCTGGTCTTTGTTCTCTTTTGTCACCATCTTCCATGAATCTGTATTGTGTTTTCCCTGTGCAGAGCCTATAGCATGTCTTTGTGTAAAGCACAAAGAGAATTGCTACTGTGGGAGCTCACAAGTGAACACTGAAAGAAGCATTCTCCATTGTATTAGAAAAGGACAAGGAATTGCTCAACACCAGAAAATACATCAATTGGAATATTTTACTGTGAATATTGTCTTGCCTACTCATCCTAAAAAAATATACCTTAAAAAGTGACCAAGCTGAACATGCTGGCACATGCCTGTGATCCCAGCGCTTAGGAGGTAGAGCTCAAGGGCATCCTTAACTACATAGAAAGTTTAAGATAAACCTGGGCTACATGAGATCTTGTCTCAAAAAACAAATGAACAAATATCAAAACCAACACAAATTAAAAATAACATAGCTATTTGAAAAAAGCGCATGCATAAAATCAGTGATTTCATATTGTTTTCATCTCTGTGTTGTGTGACTTGGTTTCTTTGTGCATGTTGTAGAGAAAGGAGATGACAGTAGGAAATATTTTAGTACAGAAGAATAAAAACTTGTGAGCCTTAGCTATAGAGGTTCCATTGTAGATGTGTCACTTAGGGCTGATACTGGCTAAAATGTGGGAAAAAAAGAGACTACAGTATGTATGTCCCTGAATGGGACTCCTGTATTAAACCTCATCCACTCAGGGCTCAGGGACCATTGTGGAAGAGGAGCCAGAAAGACTCTAAGAGCCAGGGGTGGTAGATGACCACTGGGAAACAGAGTCCTCTAGGCATCTGGGAACTTGTTGATATGAACTTACAGCAATGGTGATTGCATGGACAAGACTCATGTAAACTCAAGCCAGCATAGAACTTGGGAAATGGGTAAGAAGCCCCACCTTACCTGAGAAGCTATAAGTAACTGATCAGTTCTGGGTGAGGGAGAGCTGGTCTTCTTTAAGGGAGTGACCAGGCTCCAGTGGATGAACTCATGCTGTGGGACATCTGGGGGCACCAACTTGACTCAGTAGGCCTTAACATATATGACAGAATTCATGAAATCCAGTGGGGGAGTTATAGGGAGGTGTTCAGATAGGGGAGGAGGGCTAAATATGATTAAGATGTATTGTATGAAATTCATAAAAATTCAATAAAATGTATTGTATAAAAATAAGCATTTAGACTGGAGAGATGGCTCAGTGGTTAAGAGCACTGGCTGTTGCTGCAGAAGACCCACATTCGAATCCCAGCACCCACAGGGCAGCTAGCAACTGTCTGTAATTCCAATTCTAGGGGATCTGACACCCTCTTCTGTCCTCTGTGGGCACTGCATGGAATGGGTCCATTTACATATATGCAGGCATAACACTCATACACATAAAATAATGTAAATCAAAAAATAAAAATAAATTTAAAAAGTCAGTAAAATCATGGTTTGGTAACTTTATGGAAACACTTGTCAAATAGCTGAGAAATGAAAACATTGGCGAATTGTATATAATTTTTAAATTATATCCTTCAGTAAATAACTGGTCATAAGAGTAGCAGGGAGCAAGTGGAGCTTCAAAATTTGGGAGTCCTGGATTTCATCACAGTTGTTTCTCCTACCTCTTGAGAAACTATTTCTAATAAGTATTTTGATTTGTGTCATTTGTGAAAAAGCTGATGGCAGCTAAGCTGTGGACCTTATTTAAATAAATCTCACCCCTTGAATCTATACTTCTTTAAAGAAAGACATGACATGAATCTGTAAGCATTTCATCATACATGAAAAAGTTACAAAGAAGTTATTAACTGTTTTGCAGTTCCTTTCAGATATATGAATGAGGAATTCATGGGTTTAATTAGAAGAAGAGGAAATACATTCTTGGCTTTGAAAACATGTGATAAAATGTCCTGGTACTTTATTTGGAGCAGCATTAATTGGAAATGACTCTACATCATGTACTTAGTCACTGAAGATAGGAACTAATGAATAAGTATACACGGAAGGGGATGATAAATGATAGCATATGCACTGTATGAGTGTTGTCTTGCAAATTACCATCATGATTCATTTTACAACTGAAGTTCTTAACATCCTTACTTATGACTTAGAAATATAATGACACACAAATGAAAGCTTCATGTGATTTCTAGCTAGGAGGTGTTGCAAATCAAATCAAACCTTCTAGATAGACATCAATAATGTGGAGAGATAGACTGTAATTTATAATTATGTTAACATATTTTATTACACTTCTTAAAACTTCATTTTTTTCTGATTCTGAAATAACTTTTGAAATGCTATGAAATAAAAAAATTTAAAGAAAGCACCAGTAATTTAACCTCCTCAGAGCAGCCATGGTTAGTGTTTCTAAATATTAACTTTCAGTTGTTTGGCCATACATTTTTAACTAGTTGAGATCATATCACACACAGAACTTTTTCCATACACACAATTTTGTATCTTTTTCTTTTACCATTATGTAAAATTTCCCATATCATTGTAGACTTCTTATAAACATCTCTTCAACTGCTGGAAGGCTCAATTTTTAAAAAAAATTTTCCTTTTTGTGGTGGTGTTGGGTATTGAACCCAGGACCTTGTGCATACTAAGCAGGGGTTATATCACCAAGCCATACCCCCAACTCCCAAGGCTCTTTAAAAAATCTTTCTTTTTAATTACATATATTTATTGTGCATATGTGTATGTGTATGCCACATTGTGCGTGGATTCCAGAAGACAACTTTTGGGAGTTGGTTCTCTCCTTCTACCATGGGATTGAACTCAGGTTGTCAGGCTTGGCAGTAAGTGGCTTTACCCACTGAGCCATCTCTTCAGCCTCCAAGGTTCTGTTTTTTAAAAACTATTTTAATTGAGGTTTGTACATTTCATATAATAGGTCCTAATCAGATTTAGACCCCTTCCCCTATCTGTGCTCACCCATTGGATTTTATGCATTCTGTCTTGTATGTTAAGTCCTATCCAGTCAAGCTTTTGTGCCCAGATGTCCCTTAGTTCACTGTAGTCTAGTCAGTCTATCTAGAGTCACTGTTTTAAGCTTGAAGACATTCAGAAATCACTGGGCTAAGCAGAGGACCTGGGTTTGAGTCCCAGCACCCACATGGTGGCTAACAACTGTTCTTAACTCCCGGGTCCTCTACAAGAGCAATCAGTGTTCTTAACTGCTGAGCCATCTCTCCAGCCCTGAAAGAAGTCTTTAAGTACAGCTTTTGGCCAGAAGCCTGGCCACTTGCAGGTAGAGGATTGTGAATTCAACTTTTCACATTAAGTATCTGTGATTTCCATGAGTAGCTTTAGAAATCGGTACCACATGAATTTATGGTCTCATCCAGCCCCTGATCTTAACTGCCTTGAGAAGACTATCTGTTTGCCCCAGTGATTTTTGAATTTTTTTTCATCCATTACTGAATGGATGCCAAGCTTTGTAAAAGATGGCTTGGGGTAATTTTCTATGGTGATGTGTTTGCTCCTGAGATCAAAATTCTCAATCAAAGGCTTTCTGTTCTCAGACAACAGGCTGTTTTGCTTAGACACACGCCTTGTTCTTTTCCATCATTAACAGTTTGGATGCAACCAGAAGCAGTTGGCATGGGCCCACACTTGGGCCTCTGGGATGGTCTTCTGAGCACTTATGTAAGTGCCATCTTTATTGACCTGAAACATCTGTGGGATGTGGGCTCTGGCCCTCTTTACTTCCTCTGTCTTCTTTCCTTGGTCTGCTTTTCCTCCCAAGCAGCCGCTGCATGGCATGGCTGTTACTTTTCATTCCTTCCCAGTTTCCATATTTATCACTTTCCTTCAGGCACATCTCTATGTGACTGCCTTATAAACATTGCTTCATCTTCTCCAGTCCCCAAGCGAAGGAATGGGGTGGCTAACCTGTTATTTGAAAAAGCTGTTGTAATTCAACATTCTTTATAAATAGAATTTGTTTAGAGGCATTGTGATGATTGACTTTTTTCCTTTTCCATTTTGTGTGTGGGTGTGGGTATGGGTGAGTGTGCATGTCTTTTGCATGTGGGGGTTCACATGTGTGAGCATGCATGTAGAAGTCCTATGTTGATGTCAGGAATCATCCTCCATTGCTTATTCATAGAAGCAGAATCTCTCAGTTAGACCCAGAGCTCACCAATACAGATAGTCTCCCTAGGGAGCTTGCTCTAGGAATCCTGTTTCTATCATCTGAGACCTGAATTGCAGGTGAGCTGTCAACCCTCCAGACTTTTATGTGGGTTCTAGGGATCTGAACTTCAGTTCTTATACTTGTATGGTGAGCACTTTAACCACTGAGCCATTTCCCCACCCCAGCTGTTTCATTTATCTATTTATATAGTAAAATTTAACAATAAGCACTTCACGTGCCTTTTTTCATTTTATCCTTCTAGAAAAATCTGTCCCATTTTATTATTATCTCCATTTCATAAGAGGAAACTGGGGTATCAAGGATAACGTTAAGTAACTTTCCCAAGATCACATAGGCAGTAATGCTGTTTTCTAGAAACTATTTCTACTCAATACAAACTAGATTCTGAAAGGAAAGATGGGTTTATTTCTCCCATTATGATATACCTAACACCTTGAAAATGAACTGTACACTGCATTTCTCCATAAGACCTAAATTTTCTCATACATGTTGAGTCTGTTTGACTGGAATAAATTCTGAATATTTAGTGCAGCCAGTACATAAGCTACCTGCAAGGGCTTAAAAGTGCCCAGGACAGGCCTCCCTCTTCATGTCCTCATTCCAGTTAAATATAACAAACACAGGAAGGAGTAACCAGAAACACAAGGTAGAGGATAATGATGACTGCTGTCACACAGGAGGTAAGACGGCATCTGTACCTTTGGTATCTAAGACATATTCACAGGAGGCCCAGACTATGGGTTTGGTTTGCTCCATTGCTGAATATGTCCTACTCATTTGTGACTAGAATGCTCTGACATTGATTTTATCTCTCTCTGGAGAATCGACATTCCTTTGTTGTTTGTTTTGGTGTTACTTTTATTTATTTATTTTGAGACAGGATCTTCTTACATGTGGCCCAGGGTGGCTTTTAACACTGTGTAGCTCAGGCTGGCGTCAAACTCATGACCATCCTGCTTCAACCTCCCAAATGCTAAGATTACAATGTTTTCACCATGCCCCACTGAGATCTCTATTCTTGAATACCTTGGGGTCATCTTTCAAAGTCTATTGCTGTGGGCACTGAAGAGGTATCAGATGTGTGCCTTGCCTCCAGCTATATTTAGGAGACTCCTAATTTTCCATATGTATGTTACCTGAACTCACTCTCTATAATAAAAGCAAGATGTAAAATAGCATCATAAATCCTTCTTAAATGTATATGTGTATGTGTGTGCTTGTTTGTGTACAAGTTTGTGGAGGCCTGAGGCCAACTTCCTGTGTTTTCCTCAAGATAGCTGTCTACTTCATTTTCTGAGATAGGGTTTCTCACTGGGACCTAATGCTTACTCAATAGGCTACACTGGCTGGCCAGTGAGTCCCAGGGATCCCTTAGTCTCTGTCTTGTTAGTGCTGAGATTACAAGTGTACATCATCTACATTGGCTTTTTATGTGGGTTTGTGTGGTTGAATTTAGGACCTGATGCTTGTGCAGCAAGCACTTTACAGATTAAGCTATCTCCTAGTCCTTAAATAACTTTTGATGCAGTTTTCTCTGTCCTCCTTCTGGAAATTAGGGAAGCCCATCTATTCTTTTTAGAAGGAGCAAATATTATTCTTTAGAAGTCTGTTGGTGCAGTAATGAAAGTAAAGAATTAATCCTATAGTATTAAGGCCAGAGCCACTTAGCATTAGGCAGATTTGGAGAATGACCTCATGGAATCAGTGGGTTATTTTTATATTGATAGAAGGACTGTTTTAGATAAGACTGAAGTTGAACATGGCAGGCTGCTCTGAGGCTGGAAAGCTGGGCAAAAGATGAACTGTTCTCTAATTCACCTAAAGATGCTATCTACACCTCTGATTTTTGTGATTGAATATTAAGTATCAGGATATCAGAGCCTCATGAGCAGTTATTTTCATCATGCTAGTCAACACTTATGGGTGGAATGATGTTTTCCAGGAAGAAGGAATATGGCCTAGCATAACAGTAAGTCTACTCTTGGAACCATTACGAAGTATACCAGTGCAGTGGTGTTGAGTATATTCTCATTCTGGTACAGCTGTCACCATTGTCTATCCCAATTGCAAAACTGAAACTCAACCCATTTAAATGCTCCCTCATTCCTTCCTGTCCCCAGCTTCTCATAGCCATACTTTTGCTATCTGTTTCTATGAAGCTGACTGCTCTAGATAATTCATATAAAACGAATTGTAGCTGAGGCTATAGCTCAGTGTTTCAGTGCCTGCCTAGCAAACATGAAGCCTTGAGTTCAATCCCTAGCACCACAGAATACGTGGAATTATACAGTATAGTCATCTTTTGATATTTCTGCAGGGATTCATTCTAGAAAACTTGACTGTGAATATCAAAATCTATAATGTTTCTCTCATATAAAATGATGGTGTTGTTGCATAGTAGCCTATACACATCTTCTCCATACTTTAAGTCATCTCTAGATTATTTAAAATACTGTAGAATAGTTGTTAAACCATACTGTTTAGGTAACAATAAGAAAAAAGTGTGTGGAGGCAGTGGTTCCCTAAGTATTTAAAATCTAAGGTAAATTGTGTCTGTGGATGAAGAACCCACAGATATTGGGTGGAGGGAGTGTTTTTTTTTTTAATTTGCTTCATTGTAATGTCACCCAGGATCATCCGTGTGATACTGTCAGAATTCAATCAAAATGTATATTGAAAACAAGGATTGCCTTTTAGAGGCTGAATAATATTGTTGTATATTTTAAGCCTTTTAGATAATGCTTATACTTGAAAACAGTACAGTAAAACATTGCTCCAACTTCTGATTGAAAGTACTTAATTTTCTTTTCTTACTGTAAAGGACAGAAAACTTTCCCTGGAAATGTATTTTTGGGTAAAAAATTCCCATTTTTCTCTTTAGCTAAAGATGTTTTTGGAGACACACTTGACTAAACAGTTTACTTTACATTTGTCAGATTAAAAGGATGCTTTTTTGTGTGTGTCAAGAGCTTCTCATGTATCTGTTTTTTAAAAGATGTTTTAGTTTTCAAATGGTAGATTGGTGTTTGAAGTGGAAGCTAACTGTTTAAAGCAATTACAGACCTATTATTTTTCCACTAGATGTTTCTATACCAGTACCAGAGCTCTTAGAAGCACATTCTCTATGACTCTTCACATTAGGAGAAATTCCCTACATTTTTCTGAGTCCTGGGATCCGAGTCTGTAAGTGATTCATCAGAGTGCAAACTCGTCTTTTTGCACATGATTGACACTCAGTAAATATGTTGCATGCATACATGTAGACCCCAGAGCCTAACAAACTAGGAAATGTTTCCACCGTATTCCAACCAATTGACAGTAGCCAATGTGTTTATGCCTGCAGTGGCTGTGAGCTGTGGCTAGCCCGGCAGTTTCACTGCTTTAACTGGTGACTGAATCAGACTCCCCATTGTCATCTTAGTTTTCTCGTGTCCTTTTGTTGCTTCTTCATTTCTTATCAGTTTTAACTACCTGAATTGGATCATGCCATACCTTTCCTTACTTGTCCTGATGACCAGATGACTTGGGGAGAAATCACAAACTATTGTCACACTGGCTCGGTCTTGCCTTGCTGGGCCTAAGTTGATCTCTCTTCACCTCCATGCACCTCCCACAGGGAACCACTAAGGGACTTAAACTGTCGGCTTGCTTCAGCTTCCTGAGTCCTGGCACTATAGATGTGCACACCACCAGCTCCTGCATCCTTTCTTGCCTTACTTCCTTGCTTTTTACCAACTAGAAATACCCGTTCCACCATGTTTTATTTTTATTTTATGTGTATGATGGTATTGCCTGCCTGTATGTAAGTGCACCTGTGTTATGCAATGCTTACAGAAGTCACAAGACTTCCCTGGAACTGGAGTTGTGTACAGATGATTGTTAGCTGCCGTGTGGGTGCTGTGAATCAAGTGCAGGTCCTCTGCAAGAGCAACCAGTGCTCTTAACCGCTGAACTATCTCTCCAGCCCCATCTTTGGCCAATTCTTACTTATCTGACAGAATTTAGCACAAACCTCATTATTGCCATCTGTGAGGATTATTTTCTCTAGTAGATTGATTAATAGCTCCTTTTCCCTCTTCTGTACACACCTTTATTGTACTGTTAATCCCTTTGCACCATGATGCTTTGTTAATGAGTCTGTCCTTACTACTAATTTGGAACTCGTTAATGATCCAGGACTCTGACTCTTTCATGTTTATATATGCAGTAGGCAGCATAGAATGATGGATGAACAAATCTGCTGAGGCAAGTGTTTATTTTAGAGTTATAAAAGAAAACTGAATAAGAAGATGGCTTTGTCCTCAAGTATGTTTTAAATATAAAAATGTCATGGGCAAGTAGGGGATGAATGTCAGTAGAAAATGTTGCTTAAAGCTGCCGTATTACCTGACTGGGCTTTAGTTGAAGCTTATAGCTGAGATGGTTTCAGGTGTATTGGGGAGGAGGTGTTATATCCAGGTAGGGAAAAAGCCTATATTGTGACTGAATAAAGAAACAGAACTGGAATGATCTTTGTGAGTGACTTTATTTCATACAGTTACTTTGTGGGAAAGTAAGGACTCAGTTGATATTTTATGTTAAAGCATGACAAATCAAACCCAGACTAGCTCATGATAGTCACTCTGCCATACCATCCTGTTTTGTCCTGTAACCACTCGGTCTCTTCTTAAATTTTCTAAATAAATTTAAAATGAAGGCATTGTTCATCAAAAAGGTAAAAAGTAAGTCCTCTGATAGAAGAAATGTTTATAATTTCCTTTTATCAGTAGCAAAACAGTCCTTCAGAAACAGTATAATGGCAACTTGTTAAAGTGGTATATGAAATGGAAATTCATATGAGCTTGCTCTTCTGTGAATAAAATGATTCTGTAACAAACTGGCGTGTAGTCTCCTCCCTCGAGAACAGTGGGGTGTAAATGTGCACAGGATTTTCATATACTGTTAGGTGTTTGAAGAGCCACTGTCTGTGATTTTAATATTATCTGAATGTACATTCTGCACGTCATGGATCATTTAAGCATTAGCTGAAGCTCTGGACTAAACCTTCAGAAATGATTTTGCTTAGGCAAAGAGCCAATACTTCCCTTCCTGTGACAGTGTCATGCAACTCTTCTCAGGTTTTTAGGACATGCTCTCTGGAGGCATTCCAAAGAAAACAAATAAGCGAGATGATCAAATCCTGGCAGAAATTAAAGTTTCCAGTAAACAGCAGAATATGGCTCAAATTCTACATACAAACACCCTCCCTCTCTCACATATCTGTCTGTCTGTCTGTCTGTCTGTCTATCTATCTATCTATCTATCTATCTATCTATCTATCTGTCTGTCATCTATCTATCATCAGTCTATCTCTCTGTCTATACATCTATCTATTTATATTTATACACAAATATAAAACACATAAGTATGTGTTTCATAGAATGATAGATAATAAAGCTTTTATGGTTAGATTGAAAGAGGAAACCCTGGAAGCTCTGAGAGAAGAATCTAAGATGAGTCATGGGGTCATAGTGTATTTAGAGAAATTTTTATGTTAGTCTTAAGAATCTAAGAGGAAGACACAGATTGTTAGGAGAATATGGCAAGGTATAAGAATTAGAAGGAAACCTTCAAATTTCTTCTTTTTGGGATTTACATGAAGAGCAATTAAATTGCAGTATATATTTTGATTGCTTTGATATCAGGTGTCTTAGAGGTGATGGTGGACATTGCTTGAAAATTGGGTCTTATGGGAGATAAAATGAAGCAAGTCAAGTCTGGGCAAGATTCTTGTCTGAAAAATTATTGAAATAATCCCTGAGAGGGTAACAGGCTCTGGAATAGAGGTGAAGACAAAGGGAGGAATTGAAAGCAGAGCTCTGCTGCTGAACCAGATGGAAGATGTAGCAAGGGTAATTGAGAGTGAGTTCCAAGTCATGATCCTAGGAGACAGAGAGGATAGGCAAGCAAGTTTAGGGTGGGGAGGGGTGATGTTCATCTACTCCTTCTTCTGTAGATTACTCTTTCTTGTAGTGTTTTATTGGGTGTGAAAAGAATTAGAAGTTCTGTGGTCAGATAAGTTTGGAATACACTGAGACAAACTTATGGATAAAGTAGTAACTATAGTATTTCTCAAAGCCTTTAATATGCTTTGATGCACTGATTAAACAATATTAGGTGTTTTCCAAATGCACCAAACTAGGGATTAATTGATTAGTTATTAGAGCATTGTAGAGACAGCTACTTCAGAAGATAATTTCATGATGAGATGCATGTTTGTGTTTATGTGTGTAAATACTTGGTTGATAATGATACATGTAAGTATCTTTTAACCATAATGGTTTAGAATGGAACTTGAGTGAATATGAGACAACAGAATTCATAGATCTTTGGAAGTCATAGGCAGACAGGTGTCCACCAGCATTTTGGCTGACATTGGAGACTGGATTCTTTTTGGATTAATAGGAATATTCTCTCTCTCTCCCTCTAGAGAGCGAGAGAGTGTACAAGAGGAACTAAACCAAGGGTGGCAGTGCAGAGGAAAACATCAGCCAGTGTACTGTCTATCAGTAACCAGGCTGGGAAATACTGTGTGACAATGACTGAAACAGTAGGGCTCCAGGAGGTAGAGAGGCCCTCTGATTTGTCAAGGACATCTCTGTCCTCTCTTTGTACTTGACGTGATAGGATGCTCATGCTAGGACAGAGGGGGAAATGAATGGTATCCCAAGCTCCTGGCTTCACCCAGGAAACACTTCCTGACCTTTCATTTTGTGGGGATAAGAAAATAAGCATCTAGGTTCTGCTTTGTTTCTGAAGAGAAAAGGCAAGAAAGGTAGTTAAACTGCCAAATGTAGTATACTTGACAAATGTTTCTAAAGCAGCTGTGAATCTGACAAGGTCTTTAACTATGGTTAGGAAGAGGGGTTTAATAACTTTTCAAGACAACCAAGTAAATAGCATATGAATACCTCTTAAGCCCTGTTTCATAATCAGAACCTTTTTAAAGTTATATTTTTTACTTTGAATTTTATTTAATTATTTTGGTTTTAGAGGAAGGGTTTTGCTATGTTTCCCAGGCTAGCCTTGAACTCAATAATCCTCTTGCCTCAGCCTTGCTAAGTGCCGGGATTTATAGGCATGAGCAACCATGCCCAACAGAAAATTATTTGTTAAATTTTGGGGTATTTTTATAGCCAAGTTTTAAAAACTAGACTGTATAGAATGACCCCTAGGAGAAGGTGGAATTGCCATAGTAACTTGGGAGGTATTTCAAAGGAAACCCTCTCCCTGAAATAGACTATAAATATCATTTTTCCTTTTACTGGACCATGCCTTTTATTTTTAAAACTTTGAGTTGCATTTTACTGTGGCTTATCGTCTCTTGATGCCATACTGTTCAAATGGGGCCCACCAAAGACAGGCAGATTGACAGTTATTCTCACATAACTGCAAAGCCTTCCAGTGGGAGCACACAAGGCGCTTCCTTGTACTTGTTCTTTTCTGGCTCTGACGTGCTCTGCTCCTACCACTCCCTGCTGAGAGCCAGGAAGACAGTTCATAATGCCATCAGTCATAGGTGTTCATGAAGGGAGCATGTGAAAGTAAATATTTAAAGTTTACAGGGAGGAGTCATAGCACTTTGCCTAGCACTCTGAATTTTGGTGGAAAATACAAACTGAAAACTTGCAGGTATGATCATATGTAGATCTGGTTTTGTCCCACCTTCTGTCACTGTGCCCTGTACCTGCCATCTTTCTGTATCCTGGAGTAGTAGTAGTAGTAGTGGTAGTAGGATGGGGTTCCAATGGCGCATTCCTGGGCACCTCTCAGCACCCTCCTATGGAGAACCAGCCCCAGTGTTTGCACTCTCAGCAGTTTCCTGCTTTGTCTGTTTTCCTGTCTCATGTTGAATGGACACTTAATGAATCTATAGTGGACAGGAAGAGAAAGATTACTGTCGGATGCTAGTGTTCATATAAAGACTATCATGAAAGAGCTACCCTTGATCTTGGGTTTTACCCTCGTGTTTGGCTTGTGTGAGTGCATGAGTAATGTCTATATGTGGCTTCTCAGGCCATCTTCTCTTTATAGAATAGCTGCCAGAAAGCCTGGCCTATGAACAGGAGGCCACACCAGCTGCTAGGATGCAGGGAACCACCACCCCTGCCCCAGTGATCCTGACTGCCTTTGGATTGCAAGAGTAGTATGTGGTGGTCTTTGCAAAGGGGACTTTCAGAGATGCGGTTTAAATATTGTCATTTGCATTGTCCTGTAATTAGAAGTTTCTTATGATCAAAGGAGTTTGCATTTCAATTACACCTCCAGAGAAGTGATTTTTTTTTTACAGTTGATTTGAGCAGGATGCTAGACTGACATTCCATAGTCATAAAGAGAAACAGATACATTCATCATTTGGGAACTGGATTCCCCTGGACTCAAATGCAATAATTGTCTTTCCTGAAAGCATTAGTTTCTTCATTTTGGCATGGAATAGAAAAAAAAAGTTGCCTGCTCTAATAATTGAAACCATATGCTACTTATCTGTTCTGGTGCTATATTGCTGAATCTTGTGAAGTTGGGAATGTGCTGTGTGTGTGTGTGTGTGTGTGTGTGTATGAAACACCCATTGTAGATAAGATCCCACACCCATTAAAAATTTTTATTGAGTTTTATATACTTCATACAACAGTGTTTAATCAAATTTAGATCTCCTTCCCATACATCACCCCTTAAACTCCCACTGGACCTTATGTATTCCACCATACATATTAAGTATTATACAGTCAAACATTTGTGCCCAGATGTCCTTTAGTGCAAATTCATCTTCTGAAGTCTGGTCAGTGCCCCACCCATTTTTATGTAGTGCTTTTGACCAGAACTAAAGGGAAAAGGATTGATGTTATTAAGTGTTCAAAGGAATGGATTTTCTGAACTGTTTATTTTAAACTAGGTTTTAAATGGAGTTTGGGATGTGGTTAAGAGAGATAAAAGTGATACCAACCCGGTAATCACTGTATCTTAAAGCAGATCTGTGTGATAGCCTGTTTGTTGAATATTCAGCTCTGTGCATTTCTCCTTATGCATATCCACTGCCACACCAAGCAGGAGCTTCTGGGTAGGGGCAAGCATACCAGCCCAACATGAGTTTTGTGCTGTGAAGTGTTCAGCCACTGCACAGAAGGCAAGAGGAAATATTGTTGAAGCTAGGGAGTAGAACCAGAGAGTCTGTTCATTTTGAAGGCAGACAAGTGAACCAAGCCTGCTTGCTGATCTCTCGGCGACTGGTGTGTCTTGTGCAGTGTCGATGAAACCCATAAGTGCCTCACTGGTGTTTGTCCTGGATAAACCGTCTTCCTTATGAGTACCCAGGAGGGTGAGAAGTTGTCATTTTGTACAGGAGACTTCAAGTGGAGGTCCTGGGTTCTCTATCACCACTAACAATAAGCCTAACCTTTGTTGTCTGCCAAGTACAACAGTACAGTGCATGAGATTCCCTGGATTTTTAAAAATGTCTACTTAGGCCTGCTTTGTAGCTGACCTTGAGTTATATACAACCTACGTGTGTGTGATTTAGTAGCAATAACTCTTAACATCTCTGACAAAAGAGACAATAGAGAGCATTTTTGTGGAAAGGGAGAGAAAGAAGAGAGGTAAAGAGTGTAAAGATGATTTATACTGCATGTAGGTATGAGAACAGGCACTTGAACTTTTAATCCAATAAAAGACATCTAATTGTTACTAAAAGAGTTCCTGCTGCATCTAGGTCAATGGCTCTCCAACTTGAGCATGCATGAGGGTGTGTCCTTCTGAGACTGCCAGGCACCATCCACAGAGTTTCTGATTGGGAAAGTCTGGGGCGGGGCCTGGGAATATACTGTACTTGGCTAGCAGGTTTTCAGGTGCTGCCAGTAGCAGACCGCTCCAGGTGTCGCTAGCCTCTAGAGAACAGAGCAGTGCCAGATTCCTATGTCTGGAATCCCTGCCGGACCAGGCTGAACCAGGAAGGACATGCCCTGCACTCTAGAATTTTAATCATGGCCCACAAAGGAGAAGGCAGGATTTAAGGTTCAACTTCCTTCAGAAGATTAGCGTAAGATCAGCTTCACCGTGACCCCTGTTACTGGGACCTACAGAAAGAAGCCTGTGCATTGTATTTTCTGAAACAGTGAAAGGAAAAAAGCAAAGTAAGCTTTACTTTCGGGGGAAGAGCATGTGTCTTTTTGTACCAAAGTTAAGTGTATTAAACCAGTCATTTTCCTTGATATCAGATGACTTGGGAATTCTGTAAATCAGGATGTCGAACATGAGAGCAGCACTTTCTTCAGTTACTAGAGAAGGGGAAGTTGTAAGAATCTGAAGTCTTCAGATTATCCAAAGTAAGGCATCTGGCTTAAAATCCAAACCCTTGCATGCCTCACTTTTATTGATTTATTGGGCTTGGAGTGTTTTGTTGAGGGCGGGAGGGAAGCAGGCAAAGCCAAGACTGGCAGCAGCCCCGCTTAGCATTTCCCAGTTCTCTCTGTTGTCAGTGATAACTGAAGTCCTAGTTGGTTTTGTTTGCTTCTCACTAACTTGCTAACAGTAGTGATGCTTTATTCCAGCCCCCTTCCCAAAGGGAGAAGCAAAGAGATTGGCAGGTATGCTGTCAGGAGTGTGAGCTAGAATGCCAGTGAACTGATGCTCTGACAGCTGCCAGTTTCCCCGTTGTAACTGACTTTTCAATATAACACTAAAACTATTTCTTCATCAAATTTGACCTTATACCAGAAGAAGAGTAAACTTTGATTTTCTTTCCCAATGTTTCCTTGGAACCATAAAATGTTATTAGTTTGAGTATTTAGCAGTCGAGGGGTGGCATATTATTTGAGGTTTTCATTTTTTTCCCACTATCGAAAGCCTTGTGGCACTAAATAAAAATGTTACCATGTAAAATGTAAAGGCTTTCTGTCACAAATGATTTTAAAAATTCATGAAGTTCTGGAGATTTGATTTATCTTATCCTCTTTCTGTGATTTTATTCATATTTAATGTTGGCTTCAACATTTACAAAGAACCTTTTCAGAAAAAAAAACCTGAGTGAATGAGTTTCCTTTGAAGGAAAATTCTACCATGCCAGTTTTTAAATTATAAAGGTTATTACTCTTCATCTATTCAAGGGAGCAGAGAAGTTTGTTTTTCCTAGTAGCTAGACTTCTTAGTAGAAAAACCCTTCCTTGTTGGGGAAGTCAGTTTACCTGAAGACTTGGTTGTGACAGGTGTTTAGCTAGTATCAGTGGACACTTTTCCTTAGGCATTAGTCAGGATCACATGGGTGCAGTGGCAGAAAAGCGGGATTTGACCTCTGGCACTATTGGGCTGGTTTATCTGTTTGGAGTTCTGAGCTGCTGGGTAGTCTGTGTCTTCAGGAACATCTTTAGGCAGAGACAGTATGCAGTTTTTTGTATGGCTGGTTTATAAATAACAATGGAATTAGCTTCAAATGAAAGAGTGGATGGGAACTCAAACCACACATTTTCAAAAACGAATCAGTATACATATATGCATAGACTCTGATGTGTGGACCTTTTTAAGGTCCTAGAGGAGTAAACAGTTGGTAGGAAGGGATATGTGGACCCTCCTTGTTTTTATTTTGTGGGCAGGTAGACTCATTCGACAGGACAAGAGTCTATTTATTCAGATCCCGTAAGGTAGGTAGAATGTTAGATAGCAAGGAGCTCAGTATAAGGCCCTGTTGTCCTGGTCAACTTGGTGCCTATCTGCCTACCCACCTTCCTGTCCTTCCATCTGTCTTTCTAGCCTTCCACCCTTGTATTCCTTCCATTTATTTCTTGCCTCTTATTCCCATTCTTTCACTCTGTACTTACTTTGGAGCGTCTCCACTGGGCCAGACACTGGGCCACCATAGATTTGGTCAGCTTGTTATACAGTGAAGGGAAGGGAACTATACTTTATTTCTGTGTTTAAAATAATAATAAACATTTTAAGAGCATCAAGGGAGAAAGAAAAATAGAAGACACTGAGTGCTCTCAAGGAAAACTACTTTTCCTATGGGGTTTTCCTCCACTGTCACTGAAGACCAGATCCATTAATGTGTGGCAGCCAATACTTAGAGTACAGTGTCAACTCATGGGTGTGGTTTTTACAACCAGGTTTGAGCATTTTCTTATTATGACTTTGATTTTGTTGTTTAATGAAGAGAATTGTCCTGGTATGTAAAATCATCTTTTTCCTCCCTCAGACAATTGGGAAGAAGTTACCTCCAGCCATATCAACTCCAGACCCATCAAAACCAGAAATGGACAGCAGGACAAAAAGTGAGTTTCCTTAATTACAAAAAATCCTTTTGTCATTTTGATAGCTTGTTCACATATAGTAGAAAATGCACACAAATGTTTTTCATTATTTTATATGTATAAGTGTATTGCCCTGGGTGTGTGTAAATGCACCTGTGTCACGCAATGTCCGTTGAGGTCAGAAGAGTGTTGGATCTCCTGGAACTGAATTTATGAACAGTTTTTAGCCACCATGTGGGTGAAGGGACCGGGTCCTTTGCAAGAGCAACTAGTGCTCTTAACTGCTGAGCCATCTCTCCAGACCCACAAATGTGTTTCATTAGATCCCATGAATACACTGACAGTAGAAGTTAGAATCAGAACTCTCATGACTTCGTGCAGACAGTTTTATTCTTTCTTGCCATATGTTTCATGCCTATGTGTAGAGCTAGAGTATTTTGCACAGATAAGGTGGCAAAAGGATTCAGGAGAATGGCAACTCAAACTCTTCAGGGATCCCCAGGTCTTTAAGTAGAGACCTACATCACTTTTAGCCTAATTACCCAGCCAACATTATTCTCCCTTTATTTATGCTGGCCTCTTCAACACATCTTTGCTTGACTAACTCCAGCTATTTTGCTAATATCTGTCGGTGGGAGATTCAAGTCTTTTCTTTTGGAAGGATTAGATGAGTAGATGGGATGGGTCAGTTGTATTTTAGAGTGCTGCTAGCCAGTAGAACTACCGTGCAAACCACCTGTGTAATTAAAAAATCTCTAGTGGCCACATTAAAAAAATGGAACATATATATATATATATATATATATATATTTAAGTTTAAGTCAATATATCTTCATATTATTGTCCTAGTTTGCTTTCTGTTGCTGTGATAAGACAATGACCAAAGCCAACCTGGGGAGGAAGGAGTTTATTTCATCTTACACTGTACAGTTGATCATCAAGGTAAACCAAGGCAAGAACTGAGAGGTAGAATTTAAAGCAGAGACCATGGAGAAATAGCACTTACTGACTTGCTTCCCCTGGCTTTCTCAGCTACCTTTCTTATACACAGGCCCACCTGCCCAGGGGTGGCACTGCCACAGTGGACTGGGCCCTCCCACATCACTTAACAGTTAAGAAAATGCACCCCTCCACATATGGTCGTAGATCAATTTGATGGAGGAAGTTCCCTAATTGAGGTTCTCTCTTCTCAGGTGTCTCTACTTTGTACCAAGTTGACAATAACCAGCCAACACAATAAGGTTTTCAACATGTAATCTCTATAAAATTATTAAATAAGGCACTTTCTTTCTTTTTAAAAATGTGATGTCCTCACAATCACATGCATATTTTGCTGGTATTGCATATCCCAGGTTAAAGTAGCTATGCTTATTTCTAATTTCTAGTGTTTCCTAGTGTTCAGTAACTATATGTGCCTATTGGTGACCATATTGGACAATATATTTCAATAGTAATTCTGGAGCTATTGGCTCGAAAACAGGTGTCATAAAGATAGTTGGTGTTGAGCCAAATATGAATGACTCATGACTTGGGAACATAGATTCAAAGTCACAGAACAAAAGAAAGTTATAAATCAATGCTTTACCAAATACATTGGTAGGAACATTAGGTAGGCAGGTTTGGGGCTAATCAGGTAAATATATACTATAGATTTTAGATACTACCTGATGACATTCTTAGCTTTTGGGTTGATAGATGCTAGTGTATGAAATGTAACAATACATTTCAAAGGTTTTACCTGATACAGAGGTTTGGTGATAAATGACTTTTAAGAGGAATAAAGATAGACCAAGATAATTTTGGCTCTCAAAAATCTGCAACATTCCATCTCTTTACACTCACAAAGTTCTAACCAGTTAACAGACTTTATAGACTCTTCAACATGCATGTTAAGAGCATCTCTCCAACCCCTACTTCATTTTTTGAGACATGGTTTCTCAATGAACTTGGAGCCTATGGATTCAGCTAGGCTGGCTGACTAATAAGCTCCAGGAATCCATCTCTATGCCCCTGCCCCTCAAACTCAGGGCTTATAGATATATGCCATTGTACTTGGCTTTTTATGTGGTGCTAAACTCAGGTCCTCATGATTGTGCAGAAGGCACTTTACTGACTGAGCCATCTTGCCACACTCCTTACTGATACAATTTTTAATTAATTAATTAATTAACTAATTAATTAGTTATTTTCAGACAGTGTAGCCTAGGCCTCAAACTCACTTTGTAGCCCAAATAACCTTGAACTCCTGATCCTTTTGCCTCTATCTCTCAAGTACTGGGATTATAGTCATGCACTCCTGGTTTATTGGTACTAGAGATAAGACCCAGGGCTTCATGTAGGCTACGCAACCACTCAGCCAGCTGAGCTACATCCTCAGCCCTACCCACCACTAAATACAATTTTCCAGACAAAATATCTACAGTCCACAGTTTTAAGGGACAAGCTTTATTGGGGAATAAGAGAGCTATTGCCATGCTTGGGAGAAACTTTCTTGTTCACTTTGTAGTCAGCCATACCGGTATCTATTTGCCTTGCTGAATGAATGGCTGGGCACATGGCTACTCTCAACCCCATTTCATCTTTGTTTTCTTAGGTTTTGAATAGGAGTGACAAAGATCACTACCCTTGTGTTGCTTTTTCTTTAGCCTTCTGCACTCAGAAACCCTTTGACTCTGGTTTTCCAGGCTGGGCATTTTTGCTCACGTGTTGTCCCTAAAGCTCTCTCATTCTTAGGCCTGTGGATTCAGACACATCCCCGATGAAACATGTCTCCTACTTATCCATTGGTGTCTTCATAGCTGGTGTGAATGAGAGCCCTCCTGTTCATTTTCCCAGGAGTCCCTTATCTTCCGAGGAAGCACCTTAAGTGCCCCCAGCACACCAACTGTCTGGAGTCAGAGTAAGGACCTTCCTGGGAGGATACCCAGCTATCTAAGTTGCTTGAAATCTGCATTTAAATGCAGTTTTCTTGGAGAAGAAAGACTTTCTGTTTTCTTGATGGACAGACTTTCTTCCAGAGCCTCCAAGCTTTCTATCTGAGCAGAAGCTCTCATTGAGAGAAGCAGTATTCTAGCCTCTGCTCAGAGGTTAGAAAAGAAAGACTTTGCTTCTCAGATTTTCTTTTGAAAAAATGTTTCCTTTTTTAAAACATGCGAGTAAAAGGTGTTAGAATTAATAATTGTGACATAATTTGAAAGTCAGATTCCCAGCAGTGTCTAAAATCAAAGACAGTTGCACAGTCAGCTTTTTCCTGAAAGAAGCTGCTGGGATAGAATTGACAAACACACTAGTGTGCACACTGGTTTTTGTTTCCCTGTCTGAATTTAAATGTAGACCAGGGAACTATTGAGATTTGGGCCAGGTGATTCTGTATTGTGGGAACTGTGTTGTGTACATCCTGAGAGTTGGAGAGTTTGCTGGCCTGCCACCTTTGCCAAAGCAGTGAGCTTCTGGTTTAGTCAGCAACTCTGTCTCCAGGCAGTAAAGAAGACAATGTTATGGGAAAACTCCCAGGGTCCTGCTCTGGCCTCTGTATGTGTGTGTTTGGGCCCACATAGTCATGTGCATGCAACATACACACACACAGACACACACATACACACACACATACCCAACAGGAAGGAAGGAAGGAAGGAAGGAAGGAAGGAAGGAAGGAAGGAAGGAAGAAAAGAGAGATTGAACTCACAGCCTCAAGCCCTTTTATAATCGGTATTAATCCATTTATGAGAGTGGAATCCTCATTACTTAAACAGCTCCCATTAAGCACCATCTTTCAACACTCTTGCATTGGGGATCAATTTTACAGTACATGGATTCTGGGGGACACATTTAAACCATAGCAGAGCCCTGGTTTGAACTGCTAGTGTAGCCTATAGTAAACTCTACTAGGGCACTGTGGCACCCCTGCCCCCTGATATACAATGGACACTCATTTGTTGACTTTATGACAAGCCAGGTATATCTCTGACCCCTCTGACCCCCCCCCCCCCACTATCCTTAGATGCTCAGAATCTGTCCCAGAGCTGCACATCTTGTCTAAATATTGCATGCAGTATAACCAGCCCTAGTACCACTGCTTCACTGGTCTAGCCTCCTAGTCTCTTCCTAGCATTGAGGCTTATTTGATTACCATTGCTAGACAGTGATTCTCACGGTGTATTTCAGAGCCATTAGAAGCAAAATCATCACCTGGGAACCTTGTTAAAAATACCGATCCCCAAAGCCTGCCCCCAGTCAGAAGGCCTGGGGTGGGGGTCCAGTAGTCTGTTACTGCAAGCCCTCTATCTGGTGCATATGCCCACACACGTGGGAAAACCAAGACTGAGACCAGGGCATTTTAAGCTTCCTTGATCATGAGAATAAGCAGAGTTCTTATTTAGTAGATGGATTCCTAACCCTACTTTAGACTTGAAAGTTCAGATCCCAGTAAAGGGATCTATAAAGCTGTAGAATGAGCAGGAGTCCCATACAAGTCTTACACCTGAGAAGGAATGGGAAGTACCCTTAGCTCCTGCTTCTCTAGTCAGTGTTCTAGAGCATTGCATAAAGTCCACTGCTATTTTTACCCATCAAAGACAGGCTTCTGCATCTCCAACTTTGGAAATTATTTTCCCTTTTCTGACATTCTGACACTTTCAGTTGACTGTATGATTCTCATCTCTACTCACTGTCAGTACCTGGATGTGTGCACGCCTCATTTCTTCCACTTGATTATAAGCTCCCTGACAGCCAGATACTAGTCTTATTTACCTTAGTCTGTTGTCTCCAAAACATGATAGAACACCACCCCTACATGCAATCCCAGAATATAAAAGGCTCTGAAAAGGAAAAGGTTTCAGTGCTCATTGAGCGATAAAACTTATTCTTGACTGACTTATAACTGTATCTTATTTATCTCACTTGGAATGACAGTTCATCCATTTGCTGCAGAGTTTTAATGATTGGATACAATGTAAGACTTCAAGAGGGCATGCTACATATTATATAGCCTGTACAGTGTATTTCCTTTAAAATTTGAATAATTATGTCCTCAGGAGTTCAGTTTAAGGATTACAAACTTTAGTGTCTCAATATTTATTCATTGAAAGGAAGAATTTCTAATTATCATATTGGTGAAAGTCAACATCACTGAGCTTGATACTTTGTGGGGGGTGGAGTGTGTGTGTGTGTGTGTGTGTGTGTGTGTGTGTGTGTGTGTGTCTATTTTCAAATGTGCTTATCTGTATATGTGAAGGTCAGAGGTCCACATGAGGTATCTTCCTCTATTGCTCTCTGTCTTGTTTTTTGAGACAGGTCTTTTGAGTCTGGAGCTTACCATTTTTGCTAAAGTGGGTGGTCTGGGAACCCAGAGAGTCTTCCTGTCTCCCCTTCCCCTACCCAGCACTGGGTTTCCAGGCAGGTACATAAGGCCACCTCTGACTTTCACATGAATGTTAGGGATCTGAATTCAGGTCCTCACACTTTCATGGCAGACACTTTACCCACCTGAGCCATCTCCTCAGTCCCTAATACTTTTGTTGTAATACCCTAAGGGAAAAGAAAATTGCAGTTTTAGGCCTGATCTGGTACTTTCCACTGCTGCTAAAAGCTCCAGAGAGCTTCCTACCAGAGACTGGGTACCTGGGCTTGTGGCCTTCATAACCTGAAATTGAACCCAGGGAACCATTGAGGATATAAAGTTAAATCCTCATATATATGTGTTCAGGTCGTTAATATGTTTATTTTGTTCATTATTTTTTGAAGTTGAATGATTTTTTTTGCTTAAGTTGATATTTTTTAAGTTGAATCCATTATAAAACCAGCATGTGAGTTCAGTCTATTTTTAACAGCATGTAAATCTCCAAGTCTAGAGATTGAGATAATGTTTTGTGGGGATAAGGGATGCATCATGCTTAAATGTTTTGGTCATTTTTAATTGAGCATGCTTCTTAAAAATTTGAAGGCTGATCATATAAGGTGTTACACCTGTAGTCCTAGTACTTGAAAGACGGAGGTAGAAGGATTACCACAAGTTCAAGGCCAATATTATAAGTTCCAGGCCTGCTTGGCTTATAGAGTGAGATTGTGTCTCAAAAAATAAACAGGGCCAGTGTGATGGCTCAGTGGATTAAAGTGCTTGCTGCATAGCCCAAAGACCTGAGTTCGATCCTTGGGACCCACATGGTGGAAGAAAATAACCAGCTCCCACCAGTTGTTCTGTGACCTTGCAGATACTCCATGACCCCTGTCCCCAGTTCTTGATCTAGGAGCTAATGAGGGTCAGGGTCCTTGAATCCTCTAGTGTTATATACATTTTTTCACCCATTTGAATATGTTTATATGGTTTGTTTTATTTCATTTTTGGAGAGAGTCTTTGCTTCTTATCAGATTCTTTAAAGACTGGAAGACAAAAGTCCTTAAGAACAAAGTTAGGTTTCAACTTAGGCTAATTCATTAGCATTTTAATCATTCTAAGGAAAAATAAAAACAAAGTCATCTCAATTGCTGTATAAATTGTGCCTTCATTTCTTTATGTGTATATATTCATTCCTACTTGATCTCAGACTAATTAAATTCATCTAATTAATGAATAGATGGAAAATGCCTATATCCCAAAATTAATTTCAGTCCTTTCCTCTGTTTGCTACTTATGAAAAATTTCTAATCCTCCCATGTCCATAAAGGATTTAGAATTAAACTCTTCTTTTAAGACATATCAAATACATCTTGTTTTGTGAACCTTCTGTATACATATACTCTTGCCATGCTCTGAAACACAGTAACAACACTCCACCACAGAGTTTGTGTGTGTGTGTGTGTTTGTCATTCTCCTCCCCTATGTAAACAGAAGAACTTTGCTGGTCTGCCTATATACCACAGGCTCAGACTCAAGAACAGGTTGGCAGTATCTTTTACATGTTGGAATTCAGTAAATATTTGAATTGAAATAAGAAACAATAGACAGAAAAATTAAAATCACAGTCCTGAAGTTAATAATTATTTTGCATACATATTTTTAATTATGTGTCTTGAAACCATTGATACTCAAACCAATTTGTTTTTATTTTCCAATATTACTCAACTAAATGGCTTAAATGCATTGTAAGTAAAGATAAAGTCTTATTTTAAAGTACACCATGGTAAATTGGGAATGGTGGCACATGCCTTTAATCCCAGCACTTGGGAGCTAGAGGCAGTCAGACCTCTCTGTGAGATTGAGGCCAGCCTGGTTTACATATGAAGTTCCAGGCCAACTGGGGCTACAGGGAGACTCTTACTCCAACAACAACTCCCCTAGCAACCTCCCCCACAAAAAAAACCCTAAAAATACATCATAATAAAGTATAAATTTATTGACTGCTGTGTTTGCCCAGAAGTGATTGTGACTGGAGTCTTGAAATGTCAAAATTGGCAGGAACTTAGGTCTAACCCAGAGTGCTCCTTGGAGTCCCCAGAACATCAATGATATGTTTTTGAGATGCTAAGTAGGAGCCAGGGCACCTCTATTTGCTTATCAGAGCATCTTTGTTTTCAGTTGTTTACACTTTATGTGTATGAGTGTTTTCCCTGCAGAGACCAGAAGAAGGCATTGGATTCCCTGGAACTGGAGTTATGAATGTGTTAGCTACCATGTGGGTATTGGGAATTGAACCTGGATTCTTTGTAAGAGTAGACAGTGTTCTTAACCACTGAGCCATGTCTGCAGCCCCGGAAATAAATTTAAATTTGCTAATAGTGTTCTGCTGAAGTTAAGCAGAAGTCAAGCTTCGTTCTCCTCCTTCACTGGTCCCTGATTTTACATCTGGTAGCATTACTTTCATGGAGCTAAGATGTGACTGCCTCAGGTCATGCACTCCACAGCGTTCATTAGCTCTAAGCCCAGTTCCCAGAATCCTCTTCTACTTTTCTATCCCTCAAATGTTCTGACACTTGATAGGTGTCATTAAAGATCATCAAGAAATGAGCAGCAGTTCGGCATAGCTGCATAGTAGAAGTGTTTTAGGATTAGAACATGATGAGCATCACACAAGTGTATAACTTTTGGTTTGTGCAAATATGTTTAAACACTTTACATAGTTGAAATGGGTACATTTTATGGTGTGAAAATGATACTAAACCTGTTTTCTAAAGAGCAGGAGACACCTGCCCACCTTAGCTTATAGGGAAATTGGAAGCATAAAATAAAGTGGACCTGTGCAATAGTTTGAAGGCATATTAGTTCTTTCTTAGCAATATTTTCCATTATGTTGAGTACAAATCAACTCCATAGTCTTCTCCTATGGGCTATGCCCTGAAATAGGCAGGAGAGAGATCAAGAGAAAGGAAACAACACAGGAAGAGGCTCCATTTTATTGGAGAGCGAGGGTGGGGAGGCATATTATACTAAGAAATGGTAGAGGAAGAAGCAATTATCAAGTTCCTTCAGGTTAGGGTGCCTTCTGTTTGAGAAGTGACTATCCATCTTTCCCAGTCACAAACAGTGGCAAGCGATTGGTTTGCTAAGCTCTGTAACAGAAGTCTAGGGAGGAGGAGGGCTCCCTGAAGCTGGTGAATTTGAAAGACATCTCAACATTGTCAGGACTCAGGATCAAATTCTTAGTTTTCCTTTCACTGTGGAGATATGATTACAATAGAGCTAAACCTTTTCTTGTCTTCCAACAGCGATAAAACAGTGTTAAAAGCCTCAAGGCAGGGGATGGAATGGGCTGAGTGGTCAGGTATTTATTTACCTAGTATACCCAGGGCCTGGTTTCCATCCCTAAGCACTACAAACAAAACATAATGCTAAAAGACAGACAGCTATTTGCCTCTTTTAACCAAGGAACAAAATCTGACAGCTACTACTCTACAGAGTCGCTCTTGCATTTCATTGACTGGAAGATCATGTCCCATCCCTAAACGCCTCAGCAACAAAGGGGAGTAACATTAATGTTACTTGTCCAGACAGAGTATAATACCTGAGCAAAATAGGATTCTCTGAACTAGGAAGGGGGCTGGAATCGACTGCTGGGAAGTTAAGCAGCAGTGGTCTGTCATATTTTATTAACTTTTTACTGAAAGAGAAACATGACCTGTTTCTTTGCTCTTTATTGGTCTTGGGTAACTGCTGTTGTTTTTTAAATGTTTCCATCCAAAGAATTATGCTTAAAGTTGGGACTTTGCAGGCCAGTTCCTCAATAGCACTATATATGTTCATGTTGTTTGAAGTTTTGAGGTCGGGGTAGTCATATTTCACTAGCACAGGCAATAGGAAAATTGGTAAGGAACTGTCATTATCCAATTTAAAGATGTTTAACTTTTTCTCTCCCTTTAGAACATCTGACCAATTCAGATTTGGGAGGGTTTGCTATTACTAATGAGAGAGAGAGATGGCACATTGCTGACTACATGGTTTTGATGGGATTTAGAACAGGTGCCTCTCAGTAAAGGTTAATGAACCACAGCCATCAGAAGCCCAACTAACTAAGAAGGAAGCTTTCTAACACCGGGATGGGGGTATAACTGATATCTTTAAGCCATTGGACAGAAAGCACAGACATCTGCACAGAAGTAAAACGATCTCTTCTCCCCTACCCTTTTTTACCCTGTTGTATCTCAACCCTAGACTGCAGTGATTCTGCTTTATGGATTTTCCCATTGCCTTTATTTTATATGTCACCCTTTGATTGATGGGATATTCAGCAATGTAAAGCAATGTATTTCAGTAGTATGAAGTATTCTAGGGACCATATATATATATATATATATATATATATATATATACACTCTGTTATATAGCTGTAGGTTATGATCTGTCTGTAAGAAGTGGCCTAAGCCTTAAGAAATATCTGAGGATATTCAAAGCCACAAGATTTGTTGACTTTGCTGGAGAATAATAAATGTGTGCTCTAGCAGATACTAATTTACTTGAATGTTTCTTTTCACCTTCTGTCCTGAGTCATGAAAGCCTAGCTTGCCAAGTCCTCGTTTCCCAATTACCTTACAAAGGTTTTCACTGGCTTCTTAACTGATGCCTCTTTTGATAGAGATAATTTAACATCAGACAGACTTTCAGAAACATGTAATTCAGGACATGCTTGAATTGATTTTGAGTGGCCAAAATATTTTTCCCTCTTCAGTGAGGACTCTGTATTTCCTTGCCCATGAACAGCCCTGTCAAATAAGCAGGTTTCCATAGAAAAGCCGTGTGATAGAATTGAACAAGTTCATCCCTCCCACTCACAGGTGCTTAAAAAAGTTCTGTCAGTATTTGTTGTCTGTAGTTGACATGTGTTTACATGCAAACATATTGACATTAATCTCTTAAGACATAATATAATGAGGTAATTTTTCATTGTTTCATTTGCTATGTTGGTTTTCTGTCAGCTATAAGAGGCTCTGTTTCTAAATTTTTTGAGACAGGGTCTCCCTATAGCCCAGCTGATCTAGAACTTGATATGTACACCAGACTGGCCTAGATTTCACAGCGATCTGCCTGCCTCTGACTCCCCAGTGCTGAGATTAAAGGTGTGTTTCACCATATCTGGCCCTGTTTATGGCTTTTAAAAAAATGTGTGTTATGCTTGCATGAATGTAAGTGCACCCATGTCCTGCAGTGCCTGCAGAGGCCAGAAGAGGATGTCAGATTCTCTGGAACTGGAGTTATAGATGGTCATTAGCTGTTGTGTAGGTGCTGGGATTCGAACCCACCCAGGTCTTCTGCAAGAGCAACCAGTGCTCTTAATCTCTTTAGCCCTCTGTTTCTGATTTTGTAATGTGTGGAAGAATGCATAAGCTTTCGACTCTTTGCAGATGTCTACCAATGCATACACCTGCAGAAAATATGAAACGGTTCACAATCTGCTTTCCTGAGAGGAAGGACACCTTCTGGCTTTTCTATCTCAGAAAAGCAAATCAGTCTGTGGCATTCATGATATTCTATGATGCATGAGGGTAAAATGCAGAGTGTTCTATGAGCAATCTTATTATTCTGAGGGTGACCCCTTTTTATGTCCCTATAATGTCCTACCTGTTAAATGTTCTTTTCCCTGAGCTAATATGAAAAGGAGCAACTTCATCTGAGGCATCTCATTCAGTGAAGCATCTTAAACATTGTATTTTCTTTTCTTGTTACAGCCAAGGATTACTGCAAAGTAATATTTCCATATGAGGCACAGAATGATGATGAATTGACAATCAAAGAAGGAGATATAGTGACTCTCATCAATAAGGTAAACAGAAGTGCTTTCTTGCCCTCTAAACTGTAAAGTGCTTTGGAGTATCTGCAGGATATTTACAAACTTTTATTGTATCCATTTTTTGTTTAGTTTTTTCTTTTGAGACAAGGTCGTCATGAATAACCCAGGCTGATCTTGAACTCATCATCCTCCTGCCTTAGTCCCCAAGTGCTGGGATTATAGACCCGTACCACCATGCCCAGCTTGTTTTAGCCCTTGAAAGACTTGGTTTCTATAGCCCTGAATTTGTTTAGGCTTAGTCTAGGTGAATGAACCAACTTGAAAATCAAATAGATTTCTATGTACCTCAGGGCTTGCTGCAGATGGCCTTGAAAAGGAAAAAAAAGTCTGTTCTGGAAGGAATAACTCAGAAGGCAGCCTGTGTGGCTGTAGGTTCTGCCCACTATTGTAGCCAGGCTGCAAGCTTTAGGTCATCAGGGACCAAAAGAAGGGGTTTAAAAAGGCTGGTCATGCCTCACAGGCAGCAAATGCTTAAGGAATGTTTGTTGTTCAGATCAAAGAGAAGTAGAGTGCCTGAGAGAATTTTGCTTGTCTTGTTTGGGCTAAAAAGGTTGGATGATTTTATTATCATTACAGCCAGTACCCTTCAAAAACCCGGAGAGCTATAAAAATCTGTGTGAAGCGACTCTACTTGCTGGGGTCTTGACCACATACCATTTCTGCTTTCATGCAATGCTACTCACCAAGCTGGTAGTTGAAAGTCATATTATTCAAGTGGTTCCTAGAACATGCAGCCTTTCTCTCTGAAGTGCAGGGATTCTATGACAGTTGGATACAATGAGAAGCCGGTCTTTAAGACACTGAAAGCAGTTTTAGTCTTGTATCCAGGTGAGTGGCAGGAAACGTATTACTCTCTACACACAAGGATGACTTGGAGATCACCATGGTCACCTGAGCTCTTGCTGCATTGTGAATCATTGGCAGGCTAAAAATAAAGGAAGCAAGTAGAGAGCTAGCAGGGAATTCAAGTGGGAGTAGGCCCCATGGCCATTACTAAGTGGGAGGGAACCTCCTCTCTATCACCTGTCTCTACCCCCAGCTGGTTTGTCTATAAAGTGATTATTAGGATTTACCTTTATGATTTAGGAATGGTTAGAAGGGAACAGATGGGGGGTCTAAATACGATAAAAATATATTGCATGAAATTTACAAAAATTAACTAAAAATAATTTTTAAAAAAGAAACGGCTTTGTAGATTGTGTATTTGAAGAGCCTAATACAGAGATGCTGGTGAACTGAAGACTTTGGAGGTCAGGAAGTGATTTAAAAAAAAAATTTCCAGAGAAAGCTGGCCTACTGCCAGATTCGATGAACATGATATGCTAACCAATTCTAGAGCTATACAAACACCTTTCTAGAATAGCAAAATATCCCTTCTCTTGAAGCTCACTCAAGAATTGTCCACCATTTACCTGTGAAACAGTCTCCCTTGAGTTTATTCCAGTGTGGCTGCTTGGGTGTGGACGCAGCTAGAGGGGAGTGTTCTACAGGAGGCGCTTCTTATCACACCCCTTCCTAACAGGGAGGCGCTCTCTGCATGGTGCAGTTCCTTTAAAAAGTCAGGCCTGCAACCAAACAAATGGGATAAGCAAGTTGTCAAATGAGTGTGAAGCATAATGCAAATACTTCATTAACTAGCACTGATAATTGGTTTTCATAATTCAGGAAAAGGGGATAGAGCACTTTTCCCTTATCATAATACAGCGATCAGGGATTAAGTAACTGCCATTCTTTGCAGTGGGGGATGGACTCACTATTCCTGTTTTTGTTTTGCTTTTAGAGGAGGGGAAGCCTATTTTTAATTGAAAACCCAGTGCGTTGATAACATTTAATAAGGTTTGAGAAAAGGAAGCACCACTGCGGTCCTTTTACCGCAGTTTGTCAATTCCATTTTAGCACCATGTCTTCCAGTCCTTGCTGCTTGAATGCATGCTGTACATGATGAGAACACACTCATTTCTTGGTGATTTTTATCCCAAGTGTTGCAGTCTGTGATCCAGCCTCATAAAAAGAACCTGGTTTATCTAGAGGCCTAGGCCAGAAAAAGAATGTCCACCAGTTCCGGCCATCCAGTAGGCATTCATGAGCAGGTCAGTGTGACAGGCTGCTTTCAAGAGTGTCCTCTGAGGGCTGCATCCCATTTCTTTGAATTCGTAGATTAATAGTCTTGGAAGCAATTTGATCATACATTCACAAATGTGAGTTTGCTGTCTTCCGTATAAACATAGTCAAGAGATAGCTTGTTCACTGACCCTATTCACCAGCCCTAGAGTGGTGGCAGGGTGGGACCAATAGAGAACAAGTTACAGTAAGTATACTCTAGGGCTGGTGAATAAGGTCAGTGAAAAATTCTTACTACTTTGAAGTTAATGAGTCACCCAGTTCGTTTAGGTGATTATAAACTATTGTAAAGCGAATAGTTTCACCACAACTAGTTTAATATACATTTTGATGTCCTGTTTATTGTATATATGAGCCGAGGTAAAAGATCTGAATTGTGTTCTAGTTTGCTATTAGAGTCTCCACTGGCTCCTGATGCTGTATATGCTTCCTTTTGCTGTCAGCTAAGGTGATTTCCTTTGCCTGCTTTTCTGCATCATGGCAGGAGTCAAAGAACAGGCACTGCCATCCTTTTCAGCCCTAGATTGTCATTTTGTGTGGCTTTCTAGAAAATGAGTCAGACACCTTTAGTGGGTGTCTATAAGCCCTCTGTGGTTACTGAAATAAAGTGCAAAGACCTGAACTATTTGTATGTGTCCCTGGAAACTAGGATGAGAGTGGCAACTGGAGCGATTTGTTTTTAGTTTATTTATAAAGAAGGCTTGTGGATTTGGAAACGTTTCCACTTGTGCAGAACACACCTGTGTTTAGTTTGTTTTTTTAACTTTTAATTCCTCAAAAATAGCTCCCTTGTCTGTGTTCCTGCCGCCCCCATCTTGCCTTCCTGCTTTGTCCTTAGGGAGTGTTCAAGAAGGTTTCAAAGCCTCTGGATGTGGTTTCTCTTCCTTCCTTCCTTCCTTCCTTCCTTCCTTCCTTCCTTCCTTCCTTCCTTCCTTCCTTCCTTCCTTCCTTTCTCCCTCCCTCCCTCCCTCCCTCCCTCCCTCCCTCCCTCCCTCCCTCCCTCCCTCCCTCCTTCCTTCCTTCCTTCCTTCCTTCCTTCCGATTTATTTATTTGTTTATTTATTTATTTATTTAATGATGGGTCTCATATAGCACTGACTAGCCTCGAACTCCTTATATAGCTGCGCAGATGAGATAAGATGCTCAGTGAGGCTGGCTTGAATTCCTTTTCCCTCTACTTTGTCTCTAGAATGCTGGGGTTCTAGGCATGGGCAACCATAGCTGGCCCAGGGTATGATTTCCACCTGGAGAAGCTCCCTGGAGAAGGGCCAAGGGCCACTTGGGAGAGCCAAATGGGGGCTCTGCAGTGAAGCCAGATACTGTTGGAGCATGTGCTTGCTGTGGCTGTCATCTATTGGGGCAGAATGAGGCCAGCTGTGTCTGTTCTTGGCCAGCAGCTTCCTGGAGAGATGGCCCTGTCCTCACAGTGCCATCCCTCCCCCAACCTGGGAAGGATTGATGTTTTTGCAAATAGTGATTATTTAGCAAATGCTCATAAAACAGCTTCCATGGGTAGCTACATCTTTGATTCGTAAAATGTGTCCACCCAGTGTTCATTGTTATAAATCTATTTGAAAGCATCAAGATCAATGCTTAGAAGAATAATGTTGCAGACAGGAAGGGAATGGAGACAGGTGATATAAGCCACTGTTGATTTTCATGGAAGAAAACCAACAGATACACCTTAAGCGGGGGACATAGAAATAAATAAAGATAGTCCATGGTACCTGTAACTCCAGGAATGTAATCATCTGTCCTTGTATCATAAGGATTATCCACTGAAGATTACTGGCAGCAGTTTTAATCCATATAATGGCCTCTTCTCTCCCCAGTGTTTATTCATTCTTTTTAAATTTTTATTTATTTATTTACTTTTATATTATGTATATGAATGTTTTTCCTCAATGTGTGTAAATGCACTTATGCATGCCATGCCTGTAGAGGCCAGAAGAGAGATGCAGATCCTCTGGAACTGGAGTTACCCATGGTTGTTAGCTGTCATGTGGGTGCTGGAATCTGAACCCAGGTCCTCTGTAAGAGCAGACAGTACTTTTATCCATTGAGCCATCTGTCAAGCCATGTTTGTTCATTCTTTCATTGAAAAATATTTGTGGTATGCCAGGAGCTAGACTAGGTGCTAGGGGTACAGTGGTGAACAAGAGTTACAGACCGAGAGTTTTACTTTTCCCTAGTTCTAAATATATGGAGCTACGCATACCTTAGGTTAGAGTTAGAATGGAATACTAAGTCACCCAGATTCTTTAATTGTTACTTCACAATGTCTTGTCTCTTCCTTTCCAGAAGTGCTTGAACCATTTAACTTAATACTAGCTAGATTCACCTGCAGGGCCATGACTTCCCAGTACAGGATTCTGGGCAGTCACTGGCCAAAACATGTAGGCCCCCCAGTGCCATTCCTTTTGCCGTAGGGGTCTCTCAGGAGCTAAGCATCTTATCTCATCTGTGCAGAAGTCCTGGGAGACACATGGAACCCTGAGTGTTCTCTACAGACCACAGAACTGAGACCCAGAGTACAGCAGTGGCTCTCCCGAAAGACTCCCAGCAAGGCGGCAGCAGAAGCAGGGCAGAGGTTTCTTCTGATTCTCTGTTGAGTGATCTTGGAATGTGAGGGCCAGACAGGGTGGCAACACTGGACAGAGTCTCTTTCCTGTGGGGCTCTCAGGTGTTTGTGGTAGGTGTAACTCAGTTACTCCCAGAAGTGACTCTTACCTACTCATGGAGAGTCATCCAGTGTTGCTTGATATCCAGGGCTAGTGTCTAGAGTTTTCTTTCTAAATTAATGATGGTATCATTATTACTTCCCAGAACAGCAATGTTACCATGGCATTACCTCATGTATAATTCTGACCTATTAGAGTCTATGACTTTGCAGATACTATTCAAGAAGAAAGGATGAACCAGCCAGGCCTAATGTCAGTTGTTTTAAAAAGATATTGTTTGGGGGCTGGAGAGATGGCTCAGTGGTAAAGAGTACTGGTTGCTCTTGCAGAGAACCCTGATTTGAATTCCAGCACCCACATGGTGTCTAACAACCATCTGAAATTCCAGTTCCAGGTGATCTGATGATGCCCTCTTCTGATCTCCACAGGCATTGCATGTCATAAGTGTCACGTTATAAAAATAACAAGTAAAATATTTTTAAAATACTGTTTTGTGATACAGGCTTTCATGACTCATAGGTTGACCTCAGCCTCACTGTGTAGCTAAGGCTAACTTTGAACTCCTGATCCTCCTATGTCTACCTCCCAAGTGCTGGGATTACAGGTGTATAAGCCACATTTGGTTTATATGATACTAGTTATGAAACCCAAAGCATCATGTATGCTAGGCAAATGTTCTACAAATTGAACTATGTCTCCAGCCCTGAATGGCAGTTCTTTTAGTGCCAGAAAAACCTCCTCCTTCTCTTGTCCTCTGCTTTCTTCTCATATGGAGTTTCTTAGCTTTCTGTTTGCCGTTATTTTTACAAAACAAGAAAAACTGGAGTCTTGAGCTCTTTCCTACGTCCTTCAGAAATGACATGTTCTAATGCTGGTTTTCCCCTTCCTCCCTCCCATTAACTCAGTAATTAATTGAAATGTTTATATGTAGGGAAGGTATTTTCAGACCTCCTTGCTTCCACAAAGTTAAGTAGTTTTGGAAATCTCAGAAAATATCTTTAGCTTGGTATTAAAAAATCCACTCAACTAAATAGATTGATGGCCTTGACCTTCTCTTGTGAACTGCCGAAGCTTTTAGCAGAACTAAAATGTGAAGATTAACTGTGGTTCTAAGGATGAGGAGTAAATTAGCAGGTGTCACCCTCAAGAGGATGACACGCACAGTGACAGCCCCATTAGAAGGACATGTTTTATGAGCAGATGAAGAAGTTAAGCACAGGTCTGGGGTCATCTGGGTTTGCACAGGGTTGAAAAATGTCAGTGTCCAGCAAATGACTCATTTATGTCATAGAATGTTATTTCTACAGTATGGCCCATCTTGTTAGATTGGACATATCCTTATTCAAGATAGAAGCTCCCTGTATGTCTTCCTCGGAACATTAGAAGCCCAAAGGAATAGAGTTTGTTGTTGTTCTGTATTCCTCTTAAAGGTAGATAGGACTGTTGGACATGGTAATACATGTCCTTTAATCCCAGGACTTGGGAGGCAGAGGCAGGCAAGGCAGATCTTTCCGAGTTCAAGAGCACCCTGGTCTACTTTGGGAGTTACAAACCAGCCAGTTCTGCATACTGAGACTGTCTCAACAAAACCAAAGAAATAGTAGGACACTAGGATAGGTAGACAGAATCATGACACCCTAAATGCATTTGATCAAAACTCTTCTTCACTGTATTTGTTTACTGTTTCAGACACATAATTTTAAATTAGATGAAAAAATGGTCTATGTAAATCTTGGGGAGGGAGAAAATTTCCTTTTTTTCTCACTAGTAGACAGAAAAATAGTGCCACTCAGGACTGTGATGGCTATTATTACAGTTTGCTGTTCGCACAAATTCCCAGGTTTGTATGCCTCCACCCAGTAGATGAAGCAATTTAAAGGGACCCTCCTATCATTTGTTCAGCCTGGTTGTCATGTTACTCCAGGGGGCTGGGCTTAAGAAGCAGGACATCAGCAACCCTTGAAACATTATCTTGAAACACTTCTTCTGTTTTCTATTTCATTTTTTAGGATCTAATTTATTTTTTAATTCATGTGTATGTGTGACTATATTCCTTTATGTGTGCGGGTGCCCTAGGAGGCCGGAAGAGGATGTTGGATTACCTGGAGCTAGAGTTCCAGGTAGTAGTGAGTCACCCCATGTGTGTGTTTTGGGAACCAAATTCTGGTCTGCTGTAAGACTGGGAAGCGTTTTTAATCCCCGAGTCATCTCACTAACCCAAGCTATAATCATTCTTATCATTTTCTTAAAATTTGTATTAAATTTCTTTAATATTTGTAAATATAAATGAAGGTATGCATATACTGTGGTGTGTGTGTGTGTGTGTGTGAGAGAGAGAGAGAGAGAGAGAGAGAGAGAGAGAGAGAGAGGATAGCTTGTGGGAATCGGTTCTTTCCTTTCACTGTGTGGGCTCTGGGGCCAAACTCAGGCCATCCAGCTTGGCAGCATGCCCCTTTACCCACTTAGTCATCTTGCAGGCTCTATTCCTGCCACTCTCTACTAGTTACATCACCTTGAGCAAATTGCTCATCTCTGTTTGCCTCAGTTTCTACATCTGTAAAGTGTGAGTAATAATAGCACCCGCCTGCTGGTGCTGTGAAGATGAAATGAATTCCAGTAGGTACTGTGGTTTTCATCTTAATTTCCAGTTCAACAGTTGAGAGTTCGGAGCTTTACAAAGTGATTTGGGCATGAGGACCCTGCCCACAAGTACATTAATACCATTATCATGGGACTGGATTCGTTATTGCCAGAGTAGGTTCCTGATTAAAAGGATGAGTTCAGACCCACTTCCCTTTCTCTGGCACATCCTCCCTTGCCTTTCCATCATCTGTGTGGGTGACAGTGGGAGGTGCAGGCCCTTCAACCTTGGGTGTCCCATCTTCTGCCTGTAAGAAATCTTTTCATTTGTAAATTACCTAGTATCAGGCATTCTATTATGGCAGTACAAAATAGACTAATACAATAGACAAAGCACTTAGAAAAACTGACTAATAGTAAGTACTGTATAAATGTTAGCAGTTATTTCATGATGATAAACTGCTAAATGTAATGCTGCATCGGTATATTTTGAAGGCATTTAAGTGATGTTCTGAAATAGTCTGCTAATTTAATCTCCCCATAGGCATGTGAGCAAATATTTCCCATCTGTATCATTCCTGTATATTATCATTCTTTCTGTTCTCTGCTAATATCTTTTAACCTCTGCTAATTCTGCACTCTAAAAATTATTACTGAGCTGGAAATTTTTATGTATCATTTTCCAATAGATTTTTATAAAATACCTTATATGTGTGCCATTAGCCTGTCATTTCTCATATTCCAAATATTTTTTCTTAGTTTATGAGTTGTGAAGATATGTAAGTAAAAGGTCATTAAAATAAATACCTTTCAGATTTAAAATGGCCTCATTTTATAGTTAACTGTATAGTGGAGTAAAATTAATCATTTTAAGCATAGATTTTCTTAAGGCTTTTGTAATTGTGCCCTAGGTGGAGAGAGTAGTCAGCTATTAAATGTTTTTCTTTCTGCCTTCCTCGGGGCTTTCAGAGATTCTATTTAAAGCTTCTGCCCTTTCAGTATTTCTTATATTGGCATTTAGAGAGCTCCTGAGGTTCTGCATGGATGCTTATAAGGATCCTCTTGCCCTAAACCAGGCCTTGGCAAAGTTCTGCTAAGGACCAGAAAGCAAGTATTTTTAGGCTTTGTGGGCCATGTAGTCTCTGCTGCAACTACTGCTTTACCATTGTAGAGGGAAAACAGCCATAGAAGTAAATGAATGGGCTTCGTTGAGTTCCAATAAAACTTTATGGACATTTAAAATTGAATCTCAGGTAATTTTTATATTCTTTAAAGTTGTATTCTTCTTTTGATTTTCTTTAAATCATTTTAAAATGTAAAAACTTTTCTTAGATTTTGGCCCATAGGTTGTAGGTTGCTGACCCCTGAAATAGAGTATCTGAATTCAGACTCCTGAGAATTCAGCCAATTAATTTTCAACAAAAGTGCAGAGACAGTGTAAGAGTTTAAATATTGGACTAACGAGATGGCTCAGCAGATTGAGGTGCTTACCTCTAAGCCTAATGGCCCAAGTTCAGTCTCTGGGACTCACATGGGGGAAGGAGAAAACCAGTTCCTGAAAGATATTCTCTGACTTCCACATGTATGCCTTGGATGCACGTATTCACACACTCACAAACACACAGACACACAGATACACAGCAAAATAAAAGCAATAAAAACTTTTTAAAAGTTTAAATCTTTTCAAACAATGGTATTGGCACAACTGGATAAGCACGGGCTAAAAGTGAACCTCATTCTAAACCCAGCATATTTTGCAAAAATTAACTCAAAGTAGACTATAAATCTACATGTAAAATACAAAATATATTTGTTTATGAAGATAGGGAAGAGTTGTTAGACATGATGCGAACAGCAAAATTCATACAAGAAAAACAGTTAAATTGAACTTCAGCAAAATTAAAAACCTTGGCTCTTCTAAGAGACTGTTAAAAGAATGTTGTTGGTGGCTCTGATTTGCTATTAGGCCACCAGAGTCACAGTGTTTGTCCAGTACTTGCCTGACATGTAATTGCAGAAGTTTCAAGGGCCTTGATTTTTTTCTTTCTTTTTTAAATGAGTCTTCCAGAAATTCTTTTGTAATATAAAGTCATGGATCTCTTCCGCTGCCCCTGCCCCTGTGACCCTTCTCCTCCACGGTGGGTGACGGGTGTAATCATACTCCCCCTGGTCTGAGGTAGACTTAATAGAGCAGCCTGAGTGCTTGAGTTTGGCCTGAGAACTGTACTTTTCACTGTCCTAGAAGCTATATCAGGTAAGTGTGGATTAAAAAGGCCCCCCACAAATTTGTACGCCAACAAATAAGTTTTCCAAATTGATAAACTTCTTCAAAGATCTCTAGATTGGTCCCAGTGGAGAATGATAATATGAAATTAGGGATTTACTAATAGCTACTGCAGCTGCCTTGGTTATTCTTGAACTTCCAAATGAGCATGCCCTTCCTCTCTTTCCTTCCCAGTCTTTATCTGTAAAAGGAGCAGAACTACCTTCTCCCCATTACTGTCTTCTTTGCATGTCCTTGAGGTGGTGTCAGAGCTAACAAAACCTAAGGAAAGATGTTCTCTGAATGAGATTATCTTTATCAATGAAGCAAAATGATTTTCTGCCATCTCCCTATCCTTTGAATGGAAGACAAGCATGCATTTGGCTGCAGAGGTCATACATTTTTGTAAATGCAAATGAAAAGGAAAATTCAGCAACTGGATACATGTCCTTGAGAAGCAAACTGCGCTTAGCTGTGTTCAGTGGATGAAGCATAGGTGCCATTGGAAATTGTTTTTTAAGATTCACCATGCAGTAGTTATTTCAATGTCAATTACAAAGCGAATAAAAAATGGGGGGGTCTGAGAAAACATAATGTTATATAAGTTCAACTGTTTATGTTTAAATGGACAGAAGAAATGTAAAAGTATCACCTAAATGATTTCTCTTTTGTGAATTTCCTCAAGTACAGTTAATATTTCTTGTCATGCTTAAAGCCAGATTGCTAGAATTTCAGAAAGACCCTGTCTATATGGCTAACTCTTTTCATCTGAGCACTGATTTTTGAGGTGGCTTTATGGATGGGGGAAATCTTTTTTATTTTGCTGTTAGAAGGAAAACTAAAGCACAGACATTTTTAGAGAATACCTTAGATTATATGTGCCACAAATGAAATCAAGAAATAATTCTTATATATTTGTTATGTTCCAACTATGCAGCCAAGCCCCCACAACTCTGGGAGGTGCCCAGTAGGAATGATGACCCTAAAATTGGTCCAATATGATGGCCTCTGTTGGGTGCTAGTCTCAGAACAGGCACCAGGACATCTTTTACTAAGAAGGAAACCACCTTTGATCAAAGAGGCCTTTGGGGCTTCTGCCCTTGGTAATCTTCAGTTAAAATCCCCCAGGCCTTCTTGACTTCCGGCCAGTGACACTTTTCCAGTTTGCAGAAGCTGTTTTCTCTGTGGGAACTAAGATTGAGGTTAAGCTTTTTCCCCCATTTAGTGACATCTGGACTCAAAGGTTCCTTCTGTAGCATTTCCTGACCCATGTGCCAGGAATAGATTGCAGGGGTGTAGAAGAGTAAACTGTGCAGCCTTCCAGGGCAGATGGCAAGGACCTTAAGTGGTTGAAACTCCCTTGTCTGCCTGCTCCTCAGCAGATAGCCTCTAACAACCTTTGGCCTCTAACTGTATATTGTAGAAATGGTATCATTTTAGATGTGGGCCATTATCTGAAAAAGGTTGAGTGGCGTATTTATCTTCCTACATAAAGATGTTTAACAAAGGTTCTACTTTACCTTAGAGAATATTTCACCTTTCTTGTTAGAGAATAGCAAAGAAAATGCCAGGATAATTAGAACCTGTGTATGTATCTTCATTTCAGATATTCTGTTCCTGGGACTTCTTGGGGGAATTAAATCTTGCAGTAGTTCAGACATTGAAATATAGAGCTTAAAGTTCTTTCATATCTAGAATAAAATTAATTCACTCTAATTAAAGAAACAACCTTTTTTGAGAGACTATAACATCTGGCTTTATCAATGATGGAATAAAGATTATTAGACTTACCCTCCTGTTCTAGAAGACTCTGAAATTTAGCAAAATACATGGAGCAGCTGTTTTTAGGCATTGGACAATATGTATCCTAAGGGCATGATCTTGGAGACAAGGAAAGCATAAAAGTGACTTTTTTCCCAGGGCACTTTATAAATTGCAGCACAGACAAAGAACAGCAGATTCAGGAGGTATAGGAAACATAAATTGTAATTCAAGCTATGGAGAAGGCTCAGATTTGCAGAGCACAGAACTGTAGGGGAGTGAGCTATGCAAAGAAGTCCTAGAAATCTGTAGAAGGCTCCTTTCAGTCTTTGACCAAATACTGTACTAGGTATCACTAAAGCAAAACTCCACTAAACCAGGCAGAAGATAAGGACTATGATCCAGGTAGACATCCCAGAGCCCACCAGTGGTGGGAGATGTTGTAGCTATGGCCATAGTAGAAAATAAGGCAAGGGGGGGGGGCTGAACACCCATGACATCCAGTTGAGAACCTAGGAAATCCAGACATAGAACTGTTGATACCCTAGGCCCACTCTTTTTTTTTAGTGTATTTTATTTTTATGTGTATAATTGTTTCACTTGCACATATGGAAGTACACCATGTGTGTGCAGTGCCAGAAGATGGTGTCAGATCCTTGGAATTGGATTTACATCCAGTGATTAGCTGTTATGTGGGTGATGGGAGCTGGGAACTGAACCCAAATCCTCTGCAAGAGCAGCAAGTGCTCTTAACACTGAGCCGTCTCTCTAGTCTCAACCCACCCGCCCACTCTTAATAAAGCCCCCAGACCAAGCCTTGACAGGTCAAACTGATTGGCAAGTAACTTTCCCACCATAATAAAGCTCAGTACTCTTAGAAGGGAGATAAAAATTCGGTCTTGCAATCATGTGGCTCTGCAGTCATTGAGAGCATGTAATCACAAATGACTAGCTCCATAAAGAAGCAGCTTTGGTTTGGGTAGCTTGAAAAAGATGTGGCAGCATTTCTGAGTAAAGTTTATAGGCATCAGTGTATGCTAGTGTGCTTACTGCTTTTTGTTCATTATCCATCCAGTTATACAATATGTAAGGTAAAAGTTAGTAATTAATACAGAAAACCTGTTGCCCAACAAGAAGCCAGAAATTCTTATAAGTGGATGGATCATGGTGCCACACAGTGAATGACTTCTTAAAACTTGGTGCACGCTGCTATTTGGAAGATGGCATTTTCTTGGGTGGATTTGTGCCATTTTCTTGAGTAGGACCATGTCTTGGTTTCTTTCTATTAACTCTGGTCTGCAAGCATCTCTTCTGACAGTGAGACAATACGTAGTTTTTTTTCCTTCTTGTTACCTCAAAAACCATGTTGTGGATGAGCTTTAGTAACTGACTTCTGGGGATGTGGGAAAATTCTAAGCAATAGTCCCAGCCATACAGCATAATTGCATCTCTTTGGGAGGAGTTAACAAGTGGAAGCAGAGCAGAGTTGCTCCTGGGCTTTGGCTTCCATAGAGCTTTTCCACACCTCTCCCCTAAGCTCTCCATGCAGAAGGCACTCATTAGTAAATATTAGACAGCACATTCCTTATTGTCAGTGAACATGGAGTATGTGAGGTTCCCCTCAGGCTGCTCTGAGGCTCACTTAACAGGCATATTGAAATTGTTAAACACTCACTTCTCCTCAAATGATATCTCAGCCACCAGGGAAGGTCAAGAAAGCAACCATATTGCATAACTTCTAGGAAATTCATGCCAGGGCGACAACTGACCGCCAGGAGTTCTTCAGCAGAGTGTGTCTCTCTTTCATTTGAACCAAGTGACTAATCCATCCTTGTCTTTGCATTTTGGGGTCTGACATGTTCTTTAAGCTGCATGTTTCAAGGAGTTTACCCATTTTAAGAACTTTGCTACTCAAAATATGGCTCACACAGAGGTGGCATTGAGGATTGGAGAGAAGGCTCAGTGGTTAAGGCCAGTGGCTGCTCTTGCTGAGGACATGGATTATATTCCCAGCACCCACATGGAGGTAGAAATCTATCTGTAACTCGAGTTCTAGGAGCATCTGACAACTTCTTCTAATCTCCTCGGGCATTGCACAAGACAGGTGTAGCAACATACATGCAGGCAATATACTCATACACATAAAATAAAAATTAGTAAAATACTTTCAAATGAAGTGGCATTGAAACAATTTGAGAAACTCTCAGAAAAGTTGAGTCTCAGACTTGCCTCGGAATTATTGAATTGGAATTGGTGTTTTTGTTGTTGTTGTTGTTGTTTTTTTTAAAACGTGCTCCTCGGATGAGAAGGTTAGTTCTCAACCCCCACAGTGGAATAACCTAAGAACCTTTTGAAAGCACCCATTTCTCAAATGTACACCCCCTTCCAAATTATTTAATTGATGTGTTTGGCTTAGGCATTAGAGTCTTAAGAAATTCCCAAATAGGCCTAATGTGCAACCAGATTTGAGAGCCAATTATCTGATGGATCACTTTGTACTCAAGACAGAACAGCTCAAGATAAAGTCATGGCACATTTTCTTAAACACTTTACAAGCCAGGTAACAAATTTGTCCTAAGATTCAACATGACTAACCTAAGGTAGACTTACCAAGTCTTACTAGTGAGTCTTGCTCAGATGGCCCTCACTATGGCAACAGGTTATCTATATGAGAGTCTCTCTCAGCTGGTTCCTGGCACAATAGCTGTGTGGAGTGCTAAAGTGCTCCATCCAGGTTCCCTGGGGACACACTGGCAGAAATGAACAGAATGAAGCATGATACTGAAGTCTGCGCACAGCCTCTTCTTTCAGACACACCCTAGGGCCTTGGCTTATCTCCCTCTGGCTCCCTTCCAAGAGTGAGCTCCTGCCAGAGTCTAGAATTGCCTCAAACCCCCCACCCTCCGGCTGGCAGAAGGCAGTAGGAGTGGCACCTCAGTGCCCCCAAATAGTGTCAGGTCACATGACAAGTACATGGGATCTTAATTAAGGAGTATTCCTGGGCTGAGGATATAATTCAGTTGGTAGAGCACTTGCCTATCATTCACAAAGCCCTGGATTCTACCCCCAGCACTGCATAAACCGGGAGTGGTGCTATACACCTATAATGTCAAGACTTTGGAGGTGGAGGCAGGAGAATTAAGAGTTCAAGGATATCCTCAACTACATAGTGAGTTCAAGGCTTAGCCTGGATCTATCTCAAAAAAGAAGTTTGCAGCCATATTTTCTCTCAGGCCAATGTATATCATCTCAGTCATGATATCAATCAGCAGTGCACTGCTTTTTACAGAGATCTGCATGTATAACAAGAAGCAGTTCCTGAGAGTTCTCTCCGTAGTGCCACATGGTCCATTTGCTCCCCAACCCATAGGTTCACTTAAACATATCAGACAAAATAAGTAATGGCAACCTCGTGTCATAGCAAATTCTCCCTTATTTGTGCTGTGCTAGTGGTGATCAAATAACGCAAGATTGAGCAGAGCATAGAGGCTGGGTTCTAATGTACCTACCTACTTAAGACTTGGTTCATTCATTCATTCATTATAAGAAAACTCAGCATTTGCTTTTCATAAAGAAGAATAACCAATTTTATTTTGCTATCTGCCTGGCTGTGAGGCATAGACAAACCAGTTTGGCCACCTTGAGAGCTTGATCCTGTAAGACTGAAGATTCTGTGTCTAAGATATGATTTTCTATATTCTTGATAAGGCTCCCAGGGTTCCTTGCTCCTTCTTTCATTCAGGTAGAGCTGATTTAGAAACATCATTTTTCAGAAGCTTTCATCTATCAGGTACATCCACCTTTTTGACACTGCAGCTCAACACTGTCATCTGCAAATGTGTTGGGCTGCCTTCATAGCTACAATGGGGTGCATGTGGGCTACAGGTTAGACACACCTGATACATGCTCTTCTTTATTTCGTTACCACCTTGTACTGTATTCACAGGCCCTCTCTTCACTTGTCTACACTGTCCTTTGTCGTCTTATTAGCCTCTGAAATTCTGCTAGAGTGACTGTCACCTCAGACTGTGCCTCGTGTAGTTATTAATAGTGCCTCGGGTTTGGAAATAACAGTATTTTGACCGCAATTGCCTCTTCTTCCATTGTCTAACTACTGCCTTGCAGTTCTGCCTTCACTTGATGCTTGCTTTGGGAACATCCTTTTTCACCCTGCTTACATTCTGACCTTACAAGTCATTGACCTCCCATTCCTCCATTCTGCCCATCACTCCTGGGTATCATTCTTGCCTCACACCTCAGGTCATTGCAGCAGACATTGACCTTCACTCTGAGTTCCAATTCTTGGATGTTCTCCTACTGTGATCACAGCTTCCCACTCGCTTGCTTCCCTTCCTACATACTTAGTGGGCCTGTCCTTGACCTTCCCAGCCTGAGTTCTTGGCCTTTCCTTTCTCCCAGACTGTCTAGCTTCTCTTGCTTCTACTTATTTTTAAATCCTGCTGAACACTCCAGCCAGTGTTTCATTGCCTTTGGATTCACTGTGCCTTCCTCTCCCACAAGGCTCTGAGTCTGGGAGCCCCATGAGGACTTGATTTTCTTTTGTTCCCTCAATTCTTCTTCTATCCTGCACATTTTAGGCCCTCAAGAGATAAATTGAATTTCCTGTTATTTCACACTTGGTGAAGTACAGTCCTCATACAAATAATCCTCTCCTCGTTGCTGTCATCAAAAACCTCGTTCTTTTGTCTGCTTTGTTGAAAAGGCTTATTTTCACTTCTCACTTTACTGTCATTTTTTTTCAGTTTCTCTTAAATTAGCTTCATTGCTAGAGGAAAATGCTTTGGTTGTCTGTAAATTTCTGACCCACTCCAGGCACCCAACCCTGTGCCTAGTCTGTCTATTCTATAGCAACCTCCCTTTTTGGCTTGTATTAATATTCCTAGCCACCCTGGCAGTTTCTTTTGTGACCTGCTTATCCATGGGCCTTGTGTTTATTCTTATGCCCATTAGAACAGTTAGGCATATTGTGTTCATCCTTTGTATGTTAGTGATTTTCTTGAGGAACAGAATTTAGATGACTCATCCTAGCCACTCATTGCTCTTGGGAGTTAGGCACTGTTTTCCCATGTAGGCATACATAAGTTCTCAAGTGCTGCCTGATAGGCTCTTGCTTATTAAAAATTTCTTTACTGACTTTCTAACATAAGAAACAAAATGGGTGTTGGAGTACCATTTGCATAAGGCTATGGTGAAAAGTGGTTTCACACCAATTAGGAAGTTTGAAAGAAATGTAGTGCTAGATCATATTTGCATGCCTTTTATGGATATGATTCTGTATCAGATGAGTCAAACTGAATGCAGAGGAAAGTTCAGTACTCACATAAGCAAACCCTTCACACACAGAAAGATTTAAGATTATTTGAAAAGCCTGTTATGATTCCTCCTTCTTTTCATACCAGTACATTTGGTTAAAAACTATTACCCAAAAGGACACAGTGGAATGCCGAATGTCTGTCTTTCGCATATACCTCAAGCTCCTAGAGAATAAGTACCATGAGGCTTTGTGCTTAATGTTCAGTATCTACAGAACATTAATGTACTTTATACTTAGCAGAAGTTTGTTGCATTGAGTGTCATGAAGTGTGAGCATAGTACTGAGTGTTAGGGAAAAGAAGGCACTTAACATATTTGCCTGCCTAAAGGTGAAGTTCAAGTTGAATTTTGAAGTTAAGAAGGGTTCATGCTGAAAGAAAGGAAAGAAAAAGCAGTTCTAGGAATATCCTTGGAATCAGAACCTTCTAAACCAAAAGAATTAATTTCCAAGGATTCATGGTAAGGAAATTCTACCCCCTTGTTTCCTTTGTGAGGTTTTCTAGCATCATTGATGACATTTATTACAACCTCAGAAGCCACCAAACCATGCTACCTACCACTAACCATTCTTTGGGGATTGATGTGAACATAATTGTTTAGCTAGAGATGTATGAAAGGGCAAGATCATCCTATTTACCTGGATGCTTGTCAGTTTTCATTCTCTGTTGTTAGAAGTCTTTTGAAACATTGTTTTGTTTCGGGTAAATCTAAACTTGTTGCTTGATGTATATTTGTTTTAAAGATTTGTTTTATTTTTCAATTATGTATACGGGTATGTGTCTGTGTGAGTATATGTCATGTGCATTCAGTGACAGTGGAGGCCAAAAGAGGGTGTCAGATCCCTTGGAGCTGGAGTTACAAGTGGTTATAAGCTACTTGATATGCATGCTGGGAATTGAACTTGGGTTCTCTACAAGAGCAGCAAGTACTCTTTAATCACTGAGACATCTTTTCAGACCTATAATTACTTTATAGTGTGGGTTAGGACTAGAATTTACAGTCTGTGACTGAAGACTAGCCTCCAAAATCTTTTTTTTTCTCTCTCCTAAGTTCTTCCTTGTAAGAAATACCACTGGAGGAAGGGGAGATGCTGATCTTGCCTGCAGTGTGCCTGATGCTAACTTGTTTAGGCCATCTTCTTTGCAGTAATCCCAAAGGTAGCAGGAAATTATAGATCTCACAGTTAGAGCATTCATCGATGTACATATTTATTAAATGGGCCATTGTGCAAAGAGCTGGGGCATAAAGGTGAAAAAAAACTCACCTCTGAGATGTCTCATCTATCAAAGTACAAATGAACCAAAAGCTATGGCCCTATGGCCCTACATCTGCTGTTTGACCCTTCCTGCCCTCTTCCCCATTTTATCACTGTTGTAGATGATGTTGGCATCTCTCCATGGTCCCCAGGCATGAATGATCCCCTCTCTTTCTTGACCATTATCTTACTTTGGCTGTAACTTCTAAAGTCCTATATGTTACCATCATTTTTTGGAAGGCATTCACTTATTTGGGTTTCTGCTAGTAGTCTGGGGTTTTACCTCAAGGGTATTGCAATTACTTGACAATAGTGTCTATACTGTAAGTACACTACGAAGGAATGGAAGAGCTTTACAGTTGGCTGAGTCTTGGATTCGATCTTAGAAGTAAACTTGGACTCAAGATCTCGAGGACTTAGAGTTCCAACTAATCAAAAATGGGGAACACTAGGAGTGGTTCTGTGGCTTGGTGTTGAATGCCTAAAGAACACAGGTGGAAGCTTGAAAAAAGGTGAGACTCTTGCCAGTCTTACAGTCTTTTCCACAGCCCCTGGATCATTGCACAGCACAGAATAGGTACTCAAGAAGCATTCAGTGGATGGATGGATGAATGGATGGATGAACTGATGCATGGACAAACAGAATAGAAATTACTCAATGAGAAGCAAGTTTAATCTGAAAGAATGGCTAGGTTATGTTAACTGAGCTTGTTGACATGAAAAGGAGAAGGTAATGGAGAACTGTGTGTTAACGAGCTTGAGTGAGCATGATTTTTTTCTTCTGCTTGGCTGACTGTTACAAAGCCCTTTTTAACTTTGACAAACATTGTGGCAAGCTATCAAAGAGGATATTTGTATATGTGTGATCTTTTCTAAGCTACTTTTACAGTTAATGGAATGCAGTTATTTCAGTAAAATTAAAATGAAGAAAATGCATATCCTCTCATCTTTAAGGAAATAAAAAAGAAGACTAGATTAGATATGGTAATGCTTGTAATCCCAATACTCATTAGGTGGTGACAGGAGGATCAAGAGTTAAAGGCCAGCTTTGGCTACATGAGATCTGCTCTCAAAAAAAAAAAAAAAAGCCAAACATGGGAGCTGGAGACATGCTGAACAGAACACTGACTGATCTTGCAGAGGACCTGGGTTCAGTTCCCAGCACCCACATGGTGGCTAACAACCAAGCATAACTCCAGTCCCAAGGTGTCTGATGCCCTCTTCTGTCCTCCACGGGTACTGCATGACATGGGTTCACTTATATAAAATAAAAATAAATAAATAAATAAATAAATAAATTTTTTTTAAGCAACCAAACAAAACAAACATCTAAAATCAGAACATCTAAAATCATGTCTGGGGTTTGAATCCTAGTGGGTAGCATGTAATCTGCCTTATGACTTTTAATTCCTCACTGAATTAGTAACTCTGATCACGTTGATAGTGGCCTGAAGGAAAGGATTTCTTAGCGTTGGCATGCAGCTAAGGGGTAGAATCCTTGCCTAGTACGTACAGAGTCCTGGGTTCTATCCCCAGCACCGCAAAAAAAGAAAAGGCTTCTCCTCTCTCATAAAGGGATATCAGCCCTTTTTTGGAGGGTGCTTGCCCCTATTTCTCACTTTCTACGCTCCCATTTCTAGGACTGCATCGATGTAGGCTGGTGGGAAGGAGAGCTCAATGGCAGACGAGGCGTGTTCCCTGATAACTTCGTGAAGTTACTTCCACCGGACTTTGACAAGGAAGGGAATGTAAGTCTCCTTGGCTTTCATCTGAATGCTGTCAGAATTGTGGCTTCCCTGAGAAGACTTGGGATGGGAAGTGGGGACATTTTGGTATGACATTTGAATGTTTAATGATCCTGGGTTCTGAGATCCAGACTGCCTATACCATAAAACAAGCCCATTATAGAATCTGTCTACCAGCTAGTGAAAGTGATCTCTATTCCAGGGTTGCATGTATAAGCAAGATAATGTATGTACAGCATTTAGTGTAGTACCTGGCACATTTGAATACCCAGGTAAACTATGGTAACCCTGGGTGCACTACTTGCTAAGTGAACTCTCCTATTGGTAGATGAGATCCAGTCTCAGGTAGCTCAGTCTTTGGGGATACTGAAGTAGCCATTATTGTGAAAGTTGTTGAAAATCTCATTGTGCGACTGAGAATGGAGAAGACCGCCTGCTAATCTTTTCACACAAGATATGCATGTGTGTATACATATTCAAATGTGTATGTACACGCCTCTCATCCAGGTTGTCTCTTGCTTTGTGGGAACCTATTTGACACTGCCCCTGTCTAGATAAGTCGTTCTTGTTTTGTTTACTTCACTCCTTGAGTCCTGGTTCTCTGCTAACGGTGTTTCAAGAAATAGCGAAAAACTGGAATTGCTTTACAGTGTAAGGGGACAGCTGTTTGGTCTTATGTAGCCAACCTGTTCTATAACTTACAGCTCTTTTCTCAGGCTTTTGCATGACTTATGCCAACATTTCCTAGTCTGGGACCTCTTTGGACCCTAGGAGTGTTCTGTTCCTGGATCAAACTAACCCCAACTATTTTAATTACTTTTCTCATTGCTGTGACCAAGTATTTAAGAAAAACTACTTTTAAAAGGGTTTATTTTGTCTCGTAGTTTGAGGGTACAGTCCATCGAGGTAGGGAAGTCATGGCAGCAGGAGCCTGAGATAGCTGGTCACATTACTCCACATTACTCTGGAAGCACAGAGACATGAATGTTGGTGCTCAGCTTGCTTTCACCTTTTTGTTCAGTCCAGGACCCCACCTGGTGGAGTAGTGTTGCCCACTTTTCAGATGGGTCTTCCCACATCAGTTAATTAACCCTGTCTAGAAACTCCCTCATAGACATGCCTAGAGATTTGTTCCTTAGGTGATTCTAGATCTTGTTAAGTTTGCAATATTAACCATTACACTGACCTTGATAATGACCATTCCAGAGCTGATATGTGGGAAGTATAGTCACAATACTGGTGGATTGCCAAGAATGCTAAACTACCATTTAAGGATACATGTACTACTTAGATAGATGGATATATTTAAGAAGCTAGTCTTGTTTTGAGCTTCTTTAACCAATTCCCAGGTGATGTTGATTCTGCTGTGATTCTGTGGATCACATTTTGAATAATCAAGGTTCCAAAACACTTTAAGAATCAGAATTGAGATTCTCTACAGCTGTGATTTAAATTCTAAGAGGGAATAACAGCTATAGAGCCTAACATATTCCTCCCTGAAACAGTACAAGAAATCAAGCTATTAAAGAGTCTTATCTTGGGAGGGACCTGATATATCCAGCAGTGGAAAAGTGCCCTGTTTATTTTAACCATTCTAGTTGTTACAATTGCTATTACTGCAAGGATGGGAAAAGACTCTAACCACACTGTGAAGTAACGTTAAAATATTAATTCTGGTTCTTTTGCTCCAGGTGACAAATCAACATAGTTATCTAGATATCTTGTTTAACTTCCCTGAGAATACAGATGCAGCTAAAGCATTCGCTGAAATAGCTATTAAAATGATGCCCAGCAGGGCCCAGTATGATGGCACATGCCTTTAATCTCAGCACTTGGGAAAGAGAGGCAGGCGGATCTCTGCGAGATCTAGGCCAACCTGATCTACATAGCAAATTAAAGGACAGTTGGGGCTAGAGGGAGAACCTGTCTCAAAAAATACAAAAGCAACCAAAAAAAAAGATACCAGGTGAGGCTAGAGAGATGGCTCAGCAGTCAAAAGCACTGGCTGTTCTTACAGAGGACTTGGATTCAGTTCCCAACACTCACATGGTGGCTAACAACTCCAGTTCTAAGGGACCTGACACTCTTTTCTGGCCTCCACAGGCATTGTACACATGAGTGTATTTACATACATGAAGGCAAAACACTCATACACACAAATTTTTTTTTAAAAAGTAAAGCCAGGAGGAAAAAAAGTCACACCCAGCATTGTGTAAAATCTATTTGCAGAGATAACCAAGCACGGAATAACTTCATTTTCATGCTACTTCTCAGATTATTTTCTGACTCTGTTGCCTAACAATTCTGTTTGAGTTTTCATTCATTCACTTGTATTTTTTCAATTTTTAAAGACAAATTATTACAAAATACCTCAAATGTCACAAATGTATTCATAAACTAAAATTAGGTTTTTTTTTTTTTTTTCACCAGAACAAGAGAGCAGGTGAGAAAATCACTCAGTATTTCCTTGGGCTGGCTGTCATAGTGGATGATTGGAAACAAAACAGATTCACACTTGATGCACTAATAGGCTCAGAGTTGGGCAATATGCCTGGTGGTCAGGACCATAGAGGCTTGCCAAACCTTTGTCCAAGGATACTCAGTGAGGGTGGGCCTTATTGAATGGAGGCATCCGTTGGTTCATGGCATCCTTCTTTCCCATCTTTGTGAGTCTACCTTTATTGTGACTCCTCTTCCTCTGGTCAAGAGCCTTAGCAAGCACGTCATTCTGCTAGATTTTTGCTGCTCTATTGGTTCTGACTAAGGCAGTGGGATTTGTGTTTTTAAAAAACTGAAAGATAAAATTGCACATATTTACTATGTAACAAGATGTTCTGAAATACAGATTGCCTTCTGTATACACAGGTTCCACATACATGGATTGAATCAACCATAGACTGAAATTGTTTTTTTTTTAAATTCATGTGTACTGAATTATAAAAAAATTATTCCCTAAAAATGAAATATGACCTGTAAATAATATAGAGATGATTTTATGGTATTCAACAAGATAATTTTCAGTTGTGTGCAAGGGATAAGCATAGCACTGGTGGATTTTGATATCCATAGGGGGTTGTGGAATGAACCTGCCACAGTTTCCAAGAGGTGACTGTGTATCTCTATTATGGAACGGCTAAATCAAGCTAATAAATATGAGCATTACTTCACATAGTTATCATTTTATGGGATTGGCAACTGAATTTTAAAGATTACGATACACTCTGGACCCATTTTTGTAACAAATGAGCAAAGCCCCTTGTTGCCTCTGTTGTGGGTCCCTGCCTTTAAATTCCTGGTCTTACTTAATGGGGCCATAAATCCACTCAAGCGGGACAGACTACAATGCACTTTTCTAGAAGTTCTTTCTTATGTAAGGTATTAAGGGAAGCACTTCAGGAGAGAGCAAAGTTGTCAGTTCTGAGGGGACATGGTATGGCTTGCTCATTGGGGCATGCATGCTTTTTAGAGCCCCTTGGGCATTTCTGCAATCCCAGACAAGCAGCTACCATCTCTTTTTTTAACTTCATCCTTATGAAGCAGAAAAGCCAATTTTAGGGAAACAATAGTCACACCTGTGAGAGAAAGTCATACCTACAAGCTGAAAAGTGATTGATGTGACATTTAAGTTTCAGAAAGTTCAAAGTATAACATTCCTTTTTATCCCCATTGTCCTGTAAAAGCAGCCAACCAGCTTTCCATTCATTGCTATGCCAGCCTTTATGGTTGCACCTAGAGCGTTGGTGAGTTGGTGTCAGTGTGGCTGGACATGGGGCTGCCATTTGCTGAATTGACAGTGTAAAGATGATTTGAATCATGACCATGAAAACATAGGCTATGTGGATGATGGTGTCTGACACGTTCTGCAACTGGTTTCAGCAGATGTCATGTTGTCTTGCCAGTAGTTGGGGTTGTAGTAATTCACCCAGGAAAGAAGACAATTTGTGATGATCAGGGTAGACAGAAGCAAATGACATTTCTTCAGCAGCAGGCCCTTTGACTCAGCAGGCATCACCCAGGCATGCAGATGAGGCTGGCATATTTTCTGCCAGGACATGGATTCAGAGTGTCACCATCAGGTCTTTTGCAGTCCCTGGTAGTCTTTCTTCCTGAGGACACTCAGCAGATTCTCGCTCCAGGATACACACACTTCAGAGCTTTTCCTCAAGTATTCTGGAAGAGCACCCCTTGATCTCTTGGTGCATATTTTAACAACAATTATGTAAGCTATTTATGAGAGAACCTAGATTCAATGGCCATTTATTTTGAGCCTTTACAGTACATTTGAACATCAGAATGGAAAAATTAAATATTCTGAGAGCTTTAATGAAGCAAGGTGCATGAGCTGTCATTGTTACTGAAGTGTAACAGGGAACTTGGACTGATTTCAAGAAGAGCAGAAACAGTTTCACGATGTTATTAGAAAAAAAACAAAGATTAGAATAGGTCTTCAGAAAGATAATATTTCTGAAGGCTAGTGTTTCAGGAACATCTCAGGCTGTGCATCTTGTAAGATAAGCAGTCGGATCACCAGAAGCTGCCCTGCTGTTCTAGCATGTGTCCACCAAATGAGGTCTTTGGAGTTGGTATTGTGCCACAGATGGACACTGCGAAGGCTCCTCTAGGGATTTCCCTAGTGAATGTATCACAGTGGGACATCTACCTCTCAGTCACAGGGACTAAGAAGCCTGTCTCTGAGACTGAAGATGTCTCTGAGATGGTGGAGATTCATCCTCACCTTTGTCAGCTTACTAATTATAGTAAGAACTGAGAGATGTCAGCCAGTATAGAAGACCAGGATCTGTCCCTTCCCCCATGGATCTGACTTTTTAGGATCCACGCTCCACTAGAAGTCCCATTTATCTGGGAGGGCAAAGAATCCAAGTGAGATGAGTTATTTCTTACAAAAAGCCCAGCAGGTATGGCATGAAGCCCTCCTCATACATAGAAAGGAAAGGTTTGCCAAGGGAGCCATATGCTGAGTTCAGCTAAGCCCAGATGACTCTCAAGAGCACTGCACTTTTGGCTTCAGCAGCTCTATTTTACCCCATATTCACCAAGAAACAGGAATTACAGCTCAGTAGGTAGAGTGCATCCCTAGCATGTACAAAGCCATGGGTTTGATCCCCATTACTGCATAACCTGAGTATGGTGATGTGCACCTGTAACCCCGACACTCAGGAACTGGAGGCAGGAGGATCAGAAGTTCAATGTCATCCTTGGCTATATATTGAGTTTGAAGGCAGTCAAACTGGGATACATGGAATCCTGCCTCCAAAAACAAAATCAAGCCAGGCCTTCACATGCCTATAACCCCAGCTCTGAGATGGGTAGAGTCAGGAGGATCTCTGGGACGTGCTGGCTTCCAGTCTAGTCAAGAAAATGAGAGACCCTGCCTCAAAAGAATAGGTAAAGAATGGTGGAGGAGGACACCTAATGACCTTTTCTGGCCTCCATGTACATCAACACCCCCCACATGTGTATACACATATACACATACACAAATGAATATTAAATCTTTTAAAAAACTGACTAGATCACAGTCATTCTCCAGACACATTGTGATATGAATGGTTTGATTTCCTGCTTCCTCGGTTATGGTTCTGAACCCATTCATCCTCATAAGATTGTTCTAGATCACCTAGCAGTTTTGCAGATTCCAAACTTTTACAGAAAAAGAGTTGCCAAGATAGATAATCCCACTGTATGTGAGTGTCACAGCATTAATTCTGACTTCTCCCTCTTTACCAAGTTGTTAGGAGGCCCTTCACATTAGCCTCATCTTCTCACAACCTAATTTATAAATTTATTCTTAGCCAGGGCTGGAGAGATGGCTCAGTGGTTGAGAGCACTGGCTGCTCTTGCAAAGGACCTAGATTCAATTCCTAGCACCCTCGTAGTGGCTAACAGCTGTCCATAACCCCAGTTACAGGGGAATTCGATACCCTCTTCTGACCTCCATGGGCATTGCAGGGCATGGGTGCACTTACGTAATGCACTCCTACACATAAAATAAAAATAAAATATTTTTAAAGAATAAAGTAAGTAAATTTATTCTTATCCATTCTTTGGTTCCTTGGCATGTCCATTAGCCTTCAGAGATCTCCTGTAATTTTCTTTCTAAGCTTTAAAGATAACCAATAAATTACAAAAGAAATAAATATGTGCCTCCAAATAAGTACCTTAAAAACATATCTACCACATAGCTATTATGTGTATTTTGTTTTCTGTGTAGTCTCATGTGAAGGAATGGGCTTGTCAAGGTGTTTAGGTCACCCAGATTTGGCCCATTGATACAGCCTCAATGGGCTTCCCCCAGGCCATCGAGATAGGATCACCTCTCCATTCCCCAGCAGTACTTACAGCCTACACTCTCCCAGTCAAACCTCTCATTTGTCACCTGCTCATCTTCGGAGCTTATCTTTCATTGCCCAATCTAAACTTCTTTGAGCCAGCATTTCAAGCTTCTCCTTCACCAGGCCTAACAGTGTGCATGGGATACAATTGGCAGATGAGATGTCCTTATCTTTTGGTCTCATGGTGTTGAATGTGCCTGCTTTGCCTTCTGCTCTTCCTCTCCTGCTTGCTGCTCCCTTTTGTACTAGTGTAAAAAAAGAGAAAGTGTAGAGGGAAGGCCCCTAAAGCTGGCTGCCTGTCAGATTCTTCTTCCCACTCAAGGGGATACCCAAGTCTTTCCAAATGGACATCGCATATCATTGAAGCATCACTCACAGGATGTGCTGGATGGAGTGAAGAAGTAAGTCCAAGTGATGAGCTGAGATAGCCCATTAGAGAGAAGCTGTATTCCAGAGCCTTGCTGACCACCTAGTAGGGGATCGGTTTGGATGGGCCCAGTGACAAGTGACACTACAGATGCAGACCATGAGGTAGAGGCTGAGGTGGGAAACTAGGGAGAGACTCTTCCAAAAGCAAGTCACATAGTGGTTTTCTGGGATCCTTTGTGCAGGCGACAGGGCAGGAAATTGGTTGGACTTTGGAAGATATAGAGGGTTAGTTATAGACATTATCATTGTCCAGAGTACAGCACCTGCCACACACTTCAAAAGTGTGGTCAGTTTGCCAGATGTCCTGGCAGGGTAGAACCTCCCATATGTCTCTAGAACTGTAAATAATACCTTGGTCTGGAAAAGTCCATGTGTGTCCCATCTCCAGCCTCCAGAGCTCTCAGCTGGATGCATGAAGGAGTTTTTCCTAGGTCCAAAGTTGCTGAAAATCAAGCTGAAGTTTGCTTATCTTAGTCACCTAGCAAAACCCCACCTCACACTATAATTCCAATATGACTTATTCCCACCTAACTGCACGTTAGGGCTTGCTCCTCTGTGTAATGGTGTTGAGAGGCGTAGGGTCTTAAGGAGTAGTTAGATCACGGGGCATCACCTTCGTGGATGGATTAATGAATTCCTAGAGAGACCCCAGTAGTTCTCTTGAGACTGAATTCCTTAACATGAAAGTAGGTTATAATCCTAGCACCTTACTTTGGCCTATCTTGAGCACAGGCTCCTTTTGCCTGGGCCTGTTTCCCCTTCCACATTCTTGCGTTGATGCAGTACAAAGCCCTCACTATAACCCAGTCAGATGCTAACAGAATGTCCTTAGACTTCTAAAATGATGGGCCCCAATAAACCCTTTACTTTTATTTATAAACTACTCAGACTTATTCTAATAAAGCAGTTTCAAAAGGACCAAGACATCTCATAATATGTACCCAATCATAAGGATCTGCCTTCTGGTTATTTTTAACAAAGCACAGCTCAGGGTCCACAACTCTCAAGGCTCTGAACTGTCTCACAAGGCAAAAGCCAAAGGTGACATTTCCTGCCAGCAAGAGCAGTTGAGTCAGCTGACAAGTTGTTTTGCTTGGGACAAAAATGTCTTTTCAAGTAAAGGACAGAATCAGTTCTGAACTTTGTCAGCAGGAAGTAGTTTGCCTTTCTTCCATCCTTATTCTAGAACATTGAGATATTTCCTTTCTTGATAATGTAATGGGGAAAAAATCAAATGTAGAGTCTGGAGAGATGGCTCAGTGGTTAAGAATACTACCTGCTCTTGCAGAAGATTCGAGTTCAAATCCTAGCGGCAGCTAACAACCATCTGTAATTCCAGTTCCTAGGGAATTCTGTGCCTTCTTTTAACCTCCGTGAACATTGCATAACATGGGTACATTAACATACACGCAGTCAAAACACATATTAAAAATAAAGAAATATTTTAAAGATCAAATGTAACTAATCTGTCCTTCAAAGGACACTGTACTGCCTCTGTATAAGCCAGCGATTCCATATATAAACAGAAATGGACACACATGCACCTGTGTCCATGTGCCTTGTATACATGATGGCCACAGAAGGCATTTGACTCTCCTGTAAATCAAAAACATATTGACTTGTTGATATTTGGATGGAGGATATTGCTGTTTTCTTGTTGGTTTTGGATAAATTAATTTCCATATTCTAGACTTGAAGAGGTGAGAGCTGTAGGCGCTCTGTGCTTCCAAGTTATCGCCGTAGTCCCTTTGGGCATCATCTTCTCCACTGAGAGGGGGACTCCTCAGATAACTTGTGTCCCTAACATCTACAGCTTTATTTTTAGCTCTTATCTGAAAATTAAGCATGCTAAACCACCTCAGTTTAGAGATAGAACATTTTACTTTCACCATAGTGGGAGGGCTAAGAGAATAAATGGAAGAGTTGCCCCTCAAAATTCAGGACTTCAAATCCTTGCCCGAGTTAAAGGATCTCTCTGTCTCTGCACCTACAGGAGTTAGTATCATGTGGCTGTTAAACTCTGCAAATAGTACTTGACCTGCTTGACTTGGTGGGTTCCCGGCCCCATTTCCTTTATCCAGTTTTAGTTGAACATTTTGAAGAAAATCAACTCAGTGATCTTTTCTTGTATTTTTCTTTGAGAATCATCAACTGCAATTTTATTTTTATTACTGCATTTTGCTAGATCTTGTTGGTCTGCCTTTTCAGTTCTCATTGCCCTTATCTTTTTGTTTTTAAAAGTGCTGGGCATGGTGGCACAGACCTTTAATCCCAGAACTTCAGGAGGCAGGAGCATGCAAATCTGTTAGATCCAAGGGCTAGCCTGATCTACACAGGAAGTTTGAGGCCAGCTGGAGCTTCAGGTAGATCCTGTCTCCAAAATAATATTAAAAATTTAAAAACCCAAGGAAAAAAGCTCCAAAATAATAATTTAAAAATGTATGGACTTGAGAGAGGCCCCAGAGGGTTAAGAGCAGGTTCTACTTTTGGAGAGGACTGAAGTTCATTTCTGAGCACCCACATCATGTCGCTCACACCTATAATTCTAGCTCCAGGGAATCAAATGTCCTCTTGTAGCTTCCAAGGGCACTGCACTCACAGACCTCCCCACACATACATATATAATTAAAAATATAAAGAAATTCAAGTAACTGAATAAATAGGCTCAAATACAATATCTCATAAATCTCTCAGGAAGTGATCTAGAGCTGTATGGATCCTGGCCCTAAAGTTTCATATAGAATTACTTTAAAAGACATCTTGGCGAGGCTTGGTGGTACACTCCTTTAGTCTCAGCACTTGGGAGGCAGAGGATGGTGGATCTCATAGAGATCTCAAAGAGATCTACCAGCGTAGTCTACACAGCAAGTTCCAGGCCAGCAGGGTCTACAAGGAGTCCTGTTTCAAAAACAAACAGCAGCAACAACAAAAAATGTCCTGTTTGAGAATGTGAGAAGGCATGGGTATTAAGTTTGGTGGAACCAGAAAAGGTCAAATCAATCAGAATATTTTAAAAAGCATCTGTAAACCTCTGCTGGCCAGTGCTGATCCAGTGTGGTAGCTGTAGAACAGACAGCTCTCAAACTGTCCTTTCCTTTTAAACATGTGTCCTTATTGCATCTGCTGCTGCTGGAGTTCTCATTCCAAACCCAGACCTTTGCCTCATCCCTTTGTCACACTCAAAACGTGTACTTGCTGTGGCCACTTTTCACATAATCTATAAGTGTAACATTTCTCATTCGCCTTCTCTGCCTTCCTTCCTTCCTTCCTTCCTTCCTTCCTTCCTTCCTTCCTTCCTTCCTTCCTTCCTTCCTTCCTTCCTCCCTCCCTCCCTCCCTCCCTCCCTCCCTCCCTCCCTCCCTCCCTAGCTTTTCCTCCCCTACCTGTACTCTGCCTGTCACATTTCATGTATTTGCTACATGCCAAATCTGACAAAACATTGTGGGGGTTGATGGAGTTTCTTGTTTTTTTGTTTTGGGGTACTTTTTTTGAGACAGAGTTCCCCTGTAGCTCTAGCTTGCTATGTAGACCAGGCTAGCCCCAATCTCAGAGAGATCTGCTTTCCCATGTGCTGGCATTAAAGGAGTGTACTGCCATACCTGACAGCTGTTTTTCTGTTTGTTTTTGCTTTTTACTACCTTTGCAATAGACTTTTGGGGGATGGTCATGTGGTTTGGGGCAAGATCTCAAGGGTAACAGCTTCCACTCTGGAGGCTTATTAGAAATTGCATATAGACTATGTCAAACAAGGGCTGGTGAGATGACTCAGCAGGTAAAGGTTTTCGCCAGCAAGCCTGGCAACCTGAGTTCGATCTCCAGGACCCACATGGTAGAAGGAGAGGACTAACAAGTTCTCTAACTCTCTCTCTCTCTCTCTCTCTCTCTCTCTCTCTCTCTCTCTCTCACACACACACACACACACACACACACAAGTATACACACCAAATAAATAAAAATATAAAATAATTTTAAGTAGAAATATTTCATATCAGCAAGGAGTGAGAATGCCATTGAGGAATGGGCATTATTGGGAAGAATTAGGCCACTTGGTGTTGGCCATTTCACAAAAAAGGAAATAACTCTGACCCTGAGGTAAAGGAAGGTTAATTGGCAGAGCTTCGGTGATATCTTCCTTAGGTAAACTCACATCTGTCCTCAGTCTAGTTTTCGTCAAACACAGAAGGACAAAAAGGAGTTGGTAGAGAGCTGGAGGAGACTGACAGAGGGAACAGAATAATAGAAAGACTCCAAGACAAAAATACAGCCACTCAGTGCAAGGCCTGTATGCTAGGGGAGGTGACCCTTAAATGAGCTTGCTTTTTCATGATACAATTTGTCTGTATTCATGCATACTGTACAAGAAAACATTAAGGAAGAAATGCACGCACACACACATGTAAGTGTGTGCATACTCACAATCCTACTGGTTAGAGATCACTACTTTATACATCTTTCTTTCCGATCTTTATACTTTCTGTAACTGTTGTAACATAGTTGAGCTCATACTGTAGATGCAATTTGATCACCATTTTCTTCTTCCAACTTGAGCATAGTACAGTTGCCCATGCTTTTATGAATTCCATGTGTGCACTATTATGACTGCATAATGGTCTGTCTTGTGGGTGTTCTCCAGCAGGATAGACCTTCATAGTGGTTATAAGCATGCTGTAGGTCAAATGGTCCTGGGATTTACTCCCAGTCTCCTCTACCCCATTTAATTACTTGCCTCATTTCAATAGCTTGGTGACCTTGGGAGATGACTTTCTCTCGAAGTGGCAATTATTTCAGCAGCACGTTGGGCATATTGCTATCACTTCCTCATGGAATGGCTACAAGAATTATACAAGTCAGAAGTTGCTACCTCTTCTTGTGAAACCACCTCCTCCCAAGAAGGAGATAATAGTAATTGCCATTTATAGATGAGAAAAAACACCTAGGTGAGGTTGCTTCTCCAGTGTCCATGGATAATAGAGATTTGTAATGACCATCAGATTTAAGAACCCTATCTCTTGCTCACCATAGCCTTTTACTAGAAAAATGGTGAAATCACCAGCTAGTGGAGAACAAGACTGAAAAGTTGTTGACTCTAGAGTCTACATGCTACAATGCCCCCAAAGAAAGTTCCTTATGGGCCTAGAGTTCACTGGATTTTACTTGAAATCATTTCTTCCTGCAGCCCAGTGCTGCATCAGACAAGGGTGAGTCAGAGAAGGGGTTGGGCATCTACCTTCCCTAGTCCCTGTGGTAATATCACAGTAGTGCATTTTCAGAAAGCAGAAGACATTCATTGGCATTTTCTTAAAATCACAAGTATATGGTACCCAAAGAGGGTAAGAATTGTCAATAGTGAGAAGAATCATATACTCCAATCCTCTCTATTCCGGTCCTTCCTTAGTGATGTGCCATTGGATGGTTTACCCTTTGCCCTACCCCTTTCCCTTTACGTGACTGTCCACAATGGTGCTTTGCCCATCTCCCTTCTGCAGTCAATCCTGGGTGATAAGGAAATGCCTGGATCCTCTGAAACCAGTTCAGGGATAAATACTGTCGATTGCAGTGCTGCTTTCAGTATCTGCAGAGTGACAGTGTATAAGAGAAAAAGCAGTAGTGGCCAATTCAAAACACAAAAACAAAAAACCCACCTCCATTCCAGTTTACCACTTGTGATAGGGTACAACTAATCTGTGGGGGACCTCACAAATGGCCTGCCCGCCTTAGCGTGGAAAGAGGCAGATGGGGTTGGAGAGATGGCTCAGTGGTTGAAAGCTGGCTGTTTTTACAGAAGACTCACGTTTGAATCCCAGAACCCACACAGTAGCTAAATTCTGTCCATAATTCTAATTTCAGGAACATCCTCTTCTGAGTTCTTCGGACATCGCACGACATGAGTAAACTTACACATGCAGACAATACATACATACACATAAAATAAAATTATATATATATATATATTTTTTTTTTTTTAAGAGGCAGAAAGCATAGACCCTGCTTGGCTGCAGTTGCCACTTGGCCTACATTTAGTTGAAGGTCTCACATCCACAGCAAATCCAATTTTGAGTCTTCACGGTGATGGTTGTCGAATCGTTTGGTTATTCAGCAGATTAAATCTTAATTGCAAATGTGGTTTCAGTGTGGGAGTACCATTGTGCTTGCTGGTTTTAGACCATTTTTGCTGAGCTGAACTTTTCCAGAAGGCTGTTATAAATTTAGAAAGAGGAAAATGGCATTTCATTTGTCTTTCTGAGTTTTGTTTTGCTGACTGAATTTATTTTGATGTTTGTTTAGAGGTACCAAAATAAAGCTGATGTCCCTGGAGAGAGAATTGTTCGATTTTTTTTCAGAGGTCCTATGAATGGTCCACCATATCTGTGGTCATTCTGTGATAGGACAGCTTGCCAACAGTCTAATATTGTATAATTTTGATTAATTTTTCAGAGACCCAAGAAACCACCACCTCCATCCGCTCCTGTCATCAAACAAGGGGCAGGTAATACACTTCTCAGTTCCATCAAAGTGTTTATTATTCTTATGCATATAGCCAATTTTTCTCTGCTATAACTCAATATTCCTGGATTCAGATGTCACAGATTGCCTACTTTGGAGTTGTGATTTGGTCTCAGCAGTCAGGTTTTAAATATACTGCTGTTTTTCCTAGAAACAAAGAACCTATATCATTAAAATATGTCTCTGCTGCCACGCAAAAATTGGGGTTCCTGAAGAGAATAGTCAGAAAGTACTTTAAAGTGAATCATGTTTGTTTTGTTTTTTAACAAACTGCTTTTGAGGAGCAAAGAACCTGATATTGTCCTTGCTGAGGGTTAGTTTAGGGAGATTGTTTCCCACGGGATAGCGTCATTGTACATGTGCAGCATTGCTGGATTTTCAGTGCCTGTTCCATGTGGTTAACCAAAATTTGTACTTACTTCACTTCCTCCAACAAAAAAGATGTTTTTCTAGCCATATTTTCCCTCCTGATTCTTTTCTAATATTGAAAACAATCCAGCCCACTCTCTCTGTGTAGTTTAGATATAAAAGTTGAATAATACTGGAAGAATTGATGTCATTAGACATTCAGTAACTCGTTGCACAGTGGCTCCTCGTACATAAAGATGATAATTCATACTCCCCAGTAGAACTCATCTTTATAGCAGTCATAGTTAATTATGGTGAGAAACTCCTTCATGAAAGACTATTTAAATGGCTTTTTAGAAAAGTAACAACCAAATGGGGGAAGAGGACCTGAGGAGGTAACAGAGGGTGTAAACTGATTAAAACACATGATACCACATGTATGAAAATGTCACACTGAAACCCATTATCTTGTACAGTGAGTGTGTGTGCGCGTGTATATGAGGAAGGAACTAAACCAAAATTAAAGATGTTTTTAATTCTATATATCCACAATTGTGATATATCCATAACACAGTATGAGTAAATATACATTTCCAAATTGGATTTTTCTCATAAGTAGATTAAGAAGTGATTTTGTTTGTTTGTTGTTTGTTTGTTTTAAGATGTGGTCTCACTCTAGTCTTTCCTAGCTGACCAGAAACTCACTGTGTATTCTAGGGTGACTTCAAATTAAGAAGTGATTTTTCTAAAAATGGTTTTTGGGGGACCACCAGTTTGGAGGAAAAATCAGTTGAATGCCCAATGTTTCCCATTTATTTGAAGCTAATTGAGAATTACAGAGATTAAGCCCTGAAATCCGGTGTTAATCATATCTCCTACTCTAGCCTCATTGAGCAGTTTTATTTTGCCACCTAGTGGTTCTGGCAATATAAATATTTTATTGTGGCATGATTAAAGCAAGCTATTTATGTGGTTTTCTATGAAGACCCTTTCCGCTAGAGGCCTTAGTAACTAGTGGGAGCCCAAGGCAAGCAACCAAGCAGTTCAAAGTCCAGGCAACCTAGAATAGAAAAGATTTTTGAAGCTACTAGAATTGTCTATTTTTCTGTATCTTTGGAAATGAGACAACATTTTAGTTTGGTAAACATATTCTTTTCAAAATAATTTTTATCAACATTTGCAATGAATTTCTCCTGGACAAAGCAAGATGACATTTCTTCTTTCTAGACTACTGCTGCTGCTCATTTATCCTGAAGGATCTTGAAAATTTCTTTGTAGTGAGGAAATAGATATTCATATTTCCCTCATCATCAACTTTCCTTTACCAAAAGAACCCAGTTATATAATTGATATAAATCAGATACTGTGTTTAATTTGTAGTGACTCATTAAAAGGAATCAGATGAAATATGAGTCCAGCAGAATTTTAAAAATTCTCTGTACCTCGGAGATCTCCTAATTCATATTTTATATACCTAACACACATCTGTGGGGCTGGCCATATGAAGAGAATCAAAACAGTCATCCAAGTCTCTAAGTAAGAATAGTACTTTTGATTGATTGGTGCTTTAGCTGTTTCTGAGTTCCCTTATATGCCTGAGGCAATGACACTGATGAGGACCTTAGGTGAGGGAACCAAGGCCGGCTGTGTGATTAAAAATGAAATGTAAAGTAATGTATTGGGAAATATGTAATACTCGAGGAATTCAGACATAGAGTGAAAGGATGTAGGGGAAACCGCTGTAACAGATCTGCCTATCCCTCAACTTAAAATTATGTTCCAGATACTATTTGCTGCATTACAAACCACCACTCCAAATTTAGTGGCACAAAATTGCAATCTTTAGACTCACAGATTCTGTGGGTCAAGCATGTAAACAGAGCATGACCAGAATAGCTAGTTTCTATTCCTTCAGTTCTGGGATGGTGACAGCAGAACTAGCTGAGGCTGGGGGATCTACTGCAAAGACAACTGCTTCATACACATCTCACTCTCTATGGTATGAGTGCCTGGGAGACTGGGCTTCCTGGGGCTTCATGCCACAGTATCTGTGCATGGCTTCTCCTTGGTAGCTTCTTAAATGGAGGTCCAGTATGCCAACAAAGTGTAAATTACAGGGCCTTCTATGACTTAGCCTTGGAAATGGCATGTTATCACTTCAGTCCCTGGTGGAAGCACTTGCAAGGTTTGCTGGCCCTATTGGATGTACAGATTTCATCTCATTATCTGAGGTCTATCATAAACTCTACATCTTATTTTTATTCTAGTGCAAGATGGCACCTAGGACCTTTTGAAACCTCTTTTTATTTGTAAAACATGCTATTTAGTGACTCCTTATTTGTACATTTTGATAAGTGAATTATTTCTATGCATTCGACCTGCCTACTTCATGCCATCCTATGACTTTTTGTGCTGAAGAACACCAGGTGTAAATATTCATTAAAAATTAATGACTTTTTTATTAATTAAATGTGTATAGACAAGCAAACGTTAAAAAAAAAAAAACCAGATTCACTGTGCAGCCCTAGCTGGCCTAGAACTCGTGGTGGTGCCTCCTGCCTTTGTCTGCCAAATGCTGGAATTACAGATATGCACCATCCAAGCCAGTTTTCATAATGTAGGCTAGAAGTGACTTTTGCTCTGTTTCTGAGCAATTCATATTATCCAGATCACATTGGCATCCAGCTCAGGAAAAATAATCAATTGTCTTTGCTATGCCTGCTGAGTTTTTAAATGTGAATATGTCAACTAAATACAGAGAACATTTGCTGATCGCTATTAGTCTTTCCCTTCTAGGCACTACAGAAAGAAAACACGAAATAAAAAAGATGCCTCCTGAAAGACCAGAAATGCTTCCAAACAGAACAGAAGAGAGAGGTATGAAATCAATTCTTCTAGAAGAGCAAGAGATAAGGCTGTCTGTCAGAGCACAGTCCCAATTGCCCACAGAATTTGCTTTGGAATATGGTGATTATGGGCTTGTTTTAATTGCTTCCCAACATTTCATTTGTGGACTTTAAGCTCTTTGAAAATCTTTAATATATCTGACACTTTCCATCCAGCCCTTCCCCTGTGCTCAATGCCTTGGAAGCTCATGCACTATTGATGGGTATTCTTGGCTTGCTGAAGTTCCCATCCATAGAAATGAAAACCCTCTTCCTTAGTCACTGTAGGGTCCTTGACTCTGGCTAATAGCATTGCAGACACATGTCCTTGGTCAAGAGTATTGGAAGGAGGGAAGTGGCATGGTCATACTGGGAACGATGGTTCCAGAGAGTGGTCAGAAACTCCATTTTCAGGGAAGTGGCTTAAAGCATCTCACAGAGTCAGATTTCTAAACATTTTTGCTTTCCAAGTATCTCCCTTAAGGAAATTTGCATGCTGTGGAAGGACATATTTCACTAAGTGCCCAAGATTTGATTGATCATGTGTTTTTATGGAAAAAGTGCAAGGTTGTTATTAAGAACAGGAAACCGATCAAATTCCATTAAAAAAAAAACACACACACTTATGTTGAAGTCACAAGAGAAATGCTGAGTTAATGAATATAATTATTTGAGGTGCTCCTTAGTGGCCTCATGAAATTTTGTTGTGAAATTTAATATTTCCCATCAACCTGCTGAAAGTTTTGCCAACATTGCAACCTATTAAGCATCTACTCTTTGAGTCATAGAACCTGATTGTGAGGGCCAAAACTGTGTCAAAGATGAATGGGGAAAAATGCCATTCATGAGTATGCCCTACCAACAGATGTTTGCTGAAAGGATGTGTTGTGAAATGAAGACAGAGGTGGCATTTAGTCCTTATGGAGGACATAGGACTAGTGTCTGCATCCTAGCCAGGCTCTGCGACGAGGACACTTCTTCTCTGCTGGTCCATGCTGACTAACTTGTAGGCTGATGTGTAGGCAGCCACTCTCCTTGACTGGCCAAGTAACAACACATCCCTCACTCTTCCCCTCACCTGAGTCCTTGTCATATGCCAGGGTGAGTCAGGGAGGCAGAAGTCCTGATCAGAAGCAATGGGACTGTCAGGGAACTGGCCCTGCTCTGAGGCTTGGCATCCCTGTGAGGTTGCCAAAACCCATCTCTATTACATCCTGCAAGCTGCTGGCGTTCCCGTACTCACACTGGTCCTGTTGCACAGCATTTCCACAGAGCCTCTCCTTCTGTGACTCTAATGTGTCAAAAAGTGAGTTCCCAGCTGTCCTTGTTGAAGCGTTTCTCCCTGTAGAAGCATGATGGAGATAAGCACAGTTATACGTACACGATACCTGAGGGGATGCCTAAAGTAGTGACCAGTTGGTCATAGTCCCCAAGCTACATGCCTGTGCTTGTCAATAAAAGGTGTTCTGAGGACCACTGTACAAGTAAACAGAGGAATCCTGTATGTGTTCCAGTGGGCCTCTTTCTGAAGTTTAGTCTTTATTAGTAAGTGGTGGATGCATGTTTTTTTACACCGTACGCAAGGCAAAGCTAGTTGGGAACAGAAAAATGGAAGTTGTTGAACAAGACCCAATTTGACTACTAGATCTTATGTCAACTTCATCCTAATAGCTCTGACTCTAAAAGCCTTGGGACCCAAAATCTGAGAAGTCCCACGTTGTCTTCCATGTTCACTGTGCAGAGACTCCTGAACAAGTTCAAGTTATTCTCTGCACAGCTCCCCCTTTTATTGACTGATGCTCTTTGCAGAGACTAGCCAGAGAGGTGTCAGGTTCATTCTTTCCTCACACACAAAGGGTAGATCCTTTGCGTCATTTATTAAATCCATCAACCATCTATTAAAGCACCAGCTATATATCAGTACTGCACAGGCTCTTAGGGAGATGCACAGACATGGGCATCTGCTCTTAGAGACTAGCAGTTTGGGACTGTGCACACACCCAGAAAGTGTCCATGTGGAACCTGTTTATAAAAGGTTGCCTCTAATGCTCAGGTAAGGAAAGTGAAAAACAGGCTGTGAGACTAGGTCCAGCTGTCAGGAGGGAACATGACACTGACACATTTCAGCAAGGCTTTGTTTGAAAGGTGAGTAGGAGTTTGCTTAGTGGGTCAGTGGCTGAAGGGGCAAAAGAACCAGCAGTAGCAAATGTACAGAAAGAAGGGAGCAGAGATGTGGCTTTTTCTAACTTGATAAGGAATAACTGGAATTCTATCATTACCAACTTTCCCTTCAGAAATGACAGCTATGATTTTTATTTTCAAAGAAGAGAATAAGCAGTCTGCATCTACGTGCTGCCCCTTACATGAGATCTATCTGTTTTCTTCATGCATGCTTCATCAAACAATGACTTAAAGAAAGACCAGAGAGAGAGCCAAAACTGGATTTACAGAAGCCGTCTGTTCCTGCCATCCCACCAAAAAAGCCTCGGCCACCCAAGACCAATTCTCTCAACAGACCTGGAGCACTGCCACCAAGAAGACCAGAGCGACCAGTGGGCCCACTGACACACACCAGGTACCGCTGCACTCCCCCCAAGGCAGTCGTGGGGTGAACACAGGGAGGGAGCTGGAGAATTGGGAGTCAAGCTTCCCTTTTCTACAGTCTAGCAAAATGATCCAACGAGGCCAGCCCTTCACATCTGTCCAGGGCAGAAAGGATGCAAGAGGTGGGGGAGCACACTGTGGGTTTGGGGCTTAGTAATGGAAGTTGGTGCCCCATCTTGTGGACCCTGCTCACGTGCAGAGCATTTCCCGGACTTTGTTAAGTGCAAGGCCGGCTGTCTAGCAGACTGGAGATACAGGTCTTATACTCTCACCATCCCCCAGATCTTCTGCTGGCCTTTCACAGCTTACTTCTAGTTATGTCTCTTAACTGTCTAGCTGTTCTGTGGGCCTTCATGCTACACCTAGGCTCCCTCTGCTCTTCACTTCAGAGCTTGGTGTGGAACCCAGGATCTAGGATGACAGGGAGAGTCCTGGGATGCATATCTCTGAGCTCTAAGACCCTCAAAGATAGTCTAGTCCCGTGAAATTTCTCGGTAGCTGACACATGTGTTAGTAATGTGAAATCAGAGTTAGCAGTGTACATTCCAGAACCGAGATACCCACCATAGAGCAAGAAACAAGTGAATTCTCTCCACATGTTCTTAGCTAGAACTTTTTACCATTGTATGCATGCATAATACATGATATAATGTGCCAGAGCAAGTCAGTGGCCTTGAGGTTTTCATCTATCCCTGTCAGTGCACTGAGAATTTGTTCTTGTAAGCTAAGTTTGCATGGTGGGAGTTGGGTCAGGCTTCTGAGCTCTTGTATTAAAATCAGGCAGTCCTCTAGGCTTGAACCTCAGCCCACCTCATAGGAAGAGTGTGAGCCTTGGTAAGTTGCCCTGTCTTTTACCTTCTGTAAATTGAGAATGATAATGGAATTCACCTAAATAATCCCCAAATACGGAGCACTTACTTATAAAGCAACAGTATTTTCATTGTCACCTAGCGGGCTGTGTAAACCATAGTAAGACAAGTGTTCCTTTGAATTTTTAACAATTCAAATTGTGGTATCATACACATAACTTACAGTTTATCATATTAACCATTTCAAGTGCTCCAGTCAATGGCATCAAGTATATTGACATCGTTGTTCAGTCATTTCCAGAGCTCTTTTCATCTTGTACAACTGTACTTCTACCCGTTCCACAGTAACTCACCATTGCTGCCTCCCTACGGGCCTGGGCAACCACCATTCTGCTTCCTGTCTCCATGATTTTGACAGCTAGGTACCTCATGTGGGTGGAATCAAAGTGTATGAGTCTTTTTATGACTGGCTTTTCTCATGTTGAACGATGTTCTCAGTGTTCAGCTATGTGCTAACGTGGCCCATTTGCTTATAGTAGCAATAGGAGCAACAAACACCCCCCAACACACACACACACACACACACACAAACACACACACACACACACACACAGACACCAAATATGGAGACACTTCATGAAATGATTGAGAGATATTAGAAAACAACCAATAGTGTTGGCTATTCACTTGCCTGCATTCAGGAGACTATCTGCCCAGCCATGTACACAGCTATGTACATCTCAGTGGTGTATGAGCCCATATGAGTAGCAGCTGATTCGCCTATCATTCTGTGGGTCTTTTACCAAGGTCCTATCCAAACACTGCTTCTGTGAAATGACCCTTGAGGAAATGAATGGGACCATGGTCCCCATTCAGCTGGTCAGGTCCCTATGTATCATACCCTCTTCTACTGACAGACAGTAAAGGGCTTGACAGTCCCCAGGACTCTTGAGCAACAGCCATGTCAGTGGTACACTCGGCCCAGAAGCTAACATATCAGAAGAAAAGGTTATGTAAACTTTAGTGCTTCTGAAGAGAATCTCAGCTATCCAAACAGAAGATGTGGTGTAGGAAAGGTCACGCATTGCTTCATAGCTGGCAAAAGGACAGCCAAGGCCACATGCTGCCAAATCCTGTTGGTCTTTGGGGGGTACACATAGTTCAATAAACTCAATAGCACTTCAGAGTTGATCTTGCTGCTTTTCATAATGATCTGATCAAAAAAGAAGTGGAATTCTCACCACCTCCTTGTCTTCTAGAGTTATCCCTCACCCTATGGTTATGATAGGTACAGGTTTGCAAGCTGGGGGGAAGCATGTCATCTGTGCTGAGCTTGAAGGTCCCCTAGAGAGGGGGGTTCAGTTTTTCCCCTGCCTCCATCTTGGTCTTCTCAGCATCCGGGGTTCATAACCACTTGTGAGTTAGGAAGACAGGCCTCCAGGGTAGATGCACACAAGGGCTGTGTACAGAAGCCAGTGGAGAAGCATAAATTCTTAATGTAGTATCATCTGAGCAGCCTGGGAAAGGCCTGCTCATCCCGTGTGGCACTACTTTGTAGATGGGTGAGGGAATGGAGGAGAAGCCCCAGGTTCCTGCTCAGACCAGGAAGGAAGGACTTTCCCTGCTCTGACTCAGTGGCTCTCAGACTTGAGTAGGCCCCAGAATCACAAGGACATCTATTTAAAGCAAATTGGTAAATTCCATCCCCAAACATGCTGACTCAGTAAGACTCAGTAAATATTAGCTAGATCTGGGAATTTGCTTTTGTTTATTAATTTATTTATTTAATTTTTAGACAGAGTCTCATGTAGGCCAGACTAGCCTTACACTTGTTTTCACTTTGAGGATGACCTTGTACTTGAAATCCTCCTTTCTACACCTTCCCAGTGCTGGGATCATGGCTCACAGACATGTGCCACCATACCTGATTTGTGTTTGTTGGGACTCAAATCCAGGACTTTGTGAATTCTTTGCAAGTTTTTTACTAACTGAGCCATATCCTCAGCACTGGAGTTTGTGTTTCTTTTTAAAAATATTTTATTATTTTATTTTTTATATATGAGTGCATTACCTACATGTAAGTGCACCCATGATAAGTCCTGCAATGCCTGCAGAGGTCAGAAGAAAGTGTTGGATTCCCCTGAAACTGGAGTTACAGTCAGTTGTTAGCCACCATGTGGGTGCTGGGACTTGTAAGAGCAACTAGTGCTCTTAACCATTGAGTCAGCTCTCCAGCCCTGGAGTTTGCATTTGGTTGTTGTTGTTGTTGTTGTTTGTCTTTTTGAGACAGGGTCTCTCTGCAGCCCCAGCTGGCCTGGAACTTACTTTGTAGACCAGGGTGGCTTTGATTTCACAGAGATGTGCATGCCTCTGCCTCCCAAGTGCTTCTATTAAAGTCCTATGCCACTATGCCGGGCTGCGTTTGCATTTCTAATAAGCTCCCAGGTACGGCTACTGCTGCTGATGGTGGAGTCTCCACTTTGAAAACTGATGTTTTAGGTTCTCGCATGTTGGTGTTGGCGCTCATTGCTCGTCTCCTAGCCACTTCTCATGCCCTCGCTGATGTGCTCTGGTTTCTGTGCCCAGTCTCCACACCCTCCTCTGGAAGCCTTCCCTTACCCCAGGATTGCTCTCTCCTCCAAATGCCTGACACTCCATGTTTAGCCTAGTGCTGGGCGCCATGCTGTGCCGCTTGGGATGCACCCACCCCCGGACTCCTTTACTGGATTTAAAGCAGATCAAGAGTATGTTTTGTCATCTCCACATGCCTTACGGTGTCGAGCATATGGTAGTGGCTCATTTAACAAACACTTGTTGGATGCCATGGTTCCTTAAGGGGGGAGGTGTCGGGCTTATATTTTGTTCCATTTTGCCTCTTCTGTCTTCTCAGCCTCTATATGAGCTCTTTAACATGTGTGCCATCCATTCTGAGAAGCCTAGTATGCTATGGATTTTAAGAGGCAAATAAAGTAAAGATCAAAAGAACGTTCATTGCCCCTCTTACCAAATGCACATTATGTGTTTTTCTAAGCAGTTGTGTTGGAAAATCACAGCATATATTGGTTTGTGAATTTGTGTTATTTGGCCAGACTAATTGTGGTATTAATGTGCTAGCTGTATTCAGGCATTTTAGTGCCAGTGCTCCTCTGTAGAAAGGGCACTGTGTGCTGTGTGAAACTAAATCTATGCCAGGATTTACCTGAGCAGATGGCCAGTAGGGTGATGGACACATGATTAAACGAAAGGACACGCAGTTCTCGTTGGCAGCTCTTGCTGAAAATGAGGTATTGCAGCTGATGTGTCTGAGCTGGGGCTCTTTACCAGGGAGAAAGCTTGCTGCCACGTGGCACTTGGAGAAGAAGTTGATTTCTTTCTTATTAAACAGGAACTAGCATCTCTGAGGAAAAGGAAATAATGTAAGTTTAGGAAGAGCATATAGTCAGTTTTTAGATGCATACATTCAACAAAGGTACATCAGGGGCCACTGTGTTCCAAGCACTATTCTGGATCTCAGTGAGGGTGTTGGCTGTTAAGTTCTCAGGAATTATATCTAAAGAGATCACTAAGACACTAGCAAGCAGTTTGTGTTCAGTCTGAATAAGTGGAAGCATACTGTAAGGATCTGGAGTGATTGCCCTGTTCCTCAGGAATTTCCATCCCTCAGCACTAATAAAAGTGTTCCTCCAATTTCTAGGTGTGAATATGAAATCTTGACATGAAAGGGAAAGGCTTCGTAAAACATTTTCAAAGTCAGATGTGATGGTGTACACCTTTAATCTCAGCACTTGGGAGGCAGAGGCAGGTGGATCTCTGTGAGACTGAGGCCAGCCTGGTCTACACAGTGAGTTCTAGGCATGCTAGTGCTACAGGAAGACCCTGTCTCAAAAAAAAAATCATCACCAGAGTTAAGTTAAAACATTCAGGAATGAGGGGAGCAGGGAGATGGTGCAGTGGTTATTAGCATTCTCTGCTTTTGCAATTTCCAGCACCCATATTGTAGCTAACAGTGTCTGGCAGTCCAGCTCCAGGGGATCCAACAACTTCTCCTAGTCTCTGCAGGTATTATACGCACATCCACATACATACATGGATGTAAAGCACTCATACATATAAAAAATAAGTACAAATTCAATTATGAGCAGCAAGTGTGGTTATGGCGGCTCACATGCCATCCCAGCACCTGGAAAGTAGAGGCAGGAGTATCACAAGTTTGAGGCCAACCTGGACTATAGAGTGAGAACCTCTGTCAAAAGACCAAAGCAAAAGAAACAAAAGATGAGGATAGATTTTCCCCTAGGCTGTAAGTGCCTCCTAAGTTGTAATCTGGGCCTTGGGGAATCCCTGTGTTGTTATTTCATGCTAGGTTTAACTGGGTCTGTCCACTCTGTGCAGCCTACCCTGTAAGAAATGTGCTTGTGATCCAAAGAGCAGTATTATCTGCCTTGTTTTTGCAAGTGAGGGGATGTCAGTATAAATAGATTCAAACATAGATTTCTAATAACTGCCTTACATCTTGATTTATGATTATATAGAGGCACACACAATTGATAAGAGGTTAAAAGTTGCTAAGACTTTACAGAAGGATCCAAAAGAAAAGAAAAACTAGGGGCATGGTGAGCAGATTGGCATCAGCTCTAGAGAGTGCATGCAATAAAAGGAAAACAGAAACCTAAGGGGCAGAGCAAGTGTTTGCCCTCAAAGGAAAGAGATAGAAGCAAGCAGGATATAGACCAAAGTGGGTCAATCTTCACCACCTCAGATACACTTAAGTCATAATCATTTTTCCTTTTCTTCTCAAAGAGTAGAGGAAGCCAGAGGAGGACTTTACCCTGAGTTGAAAGTGAGCTCTTCGTGTTTCTTGCTACAAACTCCTGTGCTCTGAGTAGAAGGAGCAGGTACCTGGCAGGGGCTAGTGTCCAGAGTCACAGGTGATAGACATGGGGTCTCATATGAAAGGGAGGGAAGTGTAGCTAGAAGGTGTTAGGAGGAAGTAAAGCAAGCAAGGGTGAAATGGGAAAAATTGAGGGCTGGAAATGAGTACAGGAGATGGTGGCTGGAAGGAAAGTTTCGTGCTGACAATCTTAGAGGAGAAATTGTTCTGGGGATGAGCCTATCCATGGTTGGCAGGGCCATGGATGTGGGTGACTGAAGGTGAATGAATGAAGGTTGTAAGAGCTGGAGAGATCAGGGGGAGGAAGGGCAGTGTGGAAGATGGATTGCCCAAGTGAGCATCTTAGAGAGATGCTCAGGAAGATGACGGGAGCAGGAGAAGGAGAAGGCTAGGATTCTTTGAGCTAGTGTCCTCCTCTGGGAGGACAGTCAGTGTATTTTGGGAATTCATGGCAGCCCATGATAAATGTTCAGCAATTTGTTAGCAGTCAGTGTGTACTTCAGAGGAGGTTGGAGGATTTTGAAAGAGGGTGGGAGATCTGATTTTAAGGTTGCAATGCTAGAACTACAAACAGAACCTGCTGGCTCTGTCTTTAGTCTGGAAGAGCTCAAGTAACAGTCTTTACGTTGGCCAATGGCTGAATGTGAGGTTAATATGGGCTATTCAGTGAGTAGACTCTGGATATAGGGGAGTTGGTTACCAAAGCTCGAATCTCTCAGAGGTCACTCTATTGGCTTTGGATGTGGAAGGGTATGTCAGAGACATAATCCTAGAAGGTGGGAAGTTGAGTGGTTGGTCATGAGACTGTGACAGGAGACCCCCTAACCTCCCAAACTCTTGCTGCTTGGAAGTGACCTGTTGCTGAAGAACTTATTCTGGCTCATGATTTTAGATGGTCAGCCTGTGGCTGCTTGGCTCCAAGTTCTTGGGCAGAATATTGTGGCAGCAAGGGTATGTGGCAACAAAAAGCTGTTCACCTCATAGTAGATAGGAAGCAGATAGAGAAGAGGGGACTGAGTATATAAAATAACCTTCAAAGGCACACCCTTAGTGACCTATTTTCCCTAGCTGCTCCCCACCTTCTAACATTCCCACACCTCCCCAGAATAGCACCACCAACTGGGTACCAAGCTTTCAACTTATCATCGGAAGGGGTGTGAATAAACCATAACACCAGATGTTTTTCCTGTGAAGGGTTGGAGGCTCTGCTCGGAGGATTGGAGCACAGGAGAGCATGGTGTAGTGGTTGCATGTTTCCCCTGCTTTTATTGATGCTGGATCCTTGGATTTCAGAGAAACCCGAGAGATAAGTGACTGATGAACTCTGAGGCAAAGATTAAATAAGCATTTATATAGCAAACATCAACTCAGTGCTTACAGAAGAGTGGATATCTCTCTTGAGAACAACTTAGCAGCACAGAATTTTTTTTTTCAGTTTGACCAAGGCATCCTGGTGGCTTGTGAACCCAGGTTTACAACTTAGCAGGAAATAAGTGGATTACTCTAAGGTATATAGATAGGCTCTGTCAATTACCAATAGAAATCATTAAAGAAGTCCCCTTTGCTCTTATTAAGTGAACCTATTGATTAAGAAGGAAGGAAGAAGTGATTAGTGAGTAAGTACAGGTAAATGTTCCTTGAGTTGGCATGTAAAATGTACAGTTGGGTGCTTAGGCTATCATTTTGAGCTGGAATTGCTTAAGTGCCATACATTTATTTTGGAAAACTTGTAACGATGCTTTATGTAATTGTTTCAGTAGTTTCCTTCTTATCTGCAAGGTGGGACAAAGGTGTGTGTTTAGAGGCTCAAGGGAGGCACATCATGAATGTATATAACATTGGCTTATAGATGGTACTTATAAGCATGGAATGGATAGGATCACATCAGGAGAGTATGGAGAAAAGGAGAGAATGGAAATAACCACAGAGGAGGAAAAGCCATTTTTAGGAAGAAGGGCCAGACGCCATGGATAAGTATAGAAAGAGTATGTTGTCATGGAAACTAGAAGCATGGGTCTCACATTTGGTGTGCATTAGAATCACCTATGGTGAGTTAAAGAGAAGATGAGGAAGTGGGTGGAGCCTGTGTACACTTGGCTAGTGAAAAACTGGTTCTGTAAAAAAAAATGGAAAATGGGTACTAGATATGGATTCCGTGATGAGAGTGCGTGCGTGTGTGTGTGTGTGTACGTGTTTTGTTCTTCTTTTCTCTGATAGTGTTCATGTGCCTACATTTAGACTGGCTCCCTTTAGGGAAAAGTAAACCAATCGGGCCAAACCCATTTCCTGCCTACTCACTACTTGCTTGGCTAGCCCACCCTTTGTGCAGACCCTTTGACATTAGGCAAGGTACTTATCTGTTTCAGTCTCAGTTTCTTCCTCTGCTCAACAGCCCATTGCTGAGATGTGGAGAGTTTAAACTAGCTATTATACCTTAGGCCCTAACACCTGACCTGAAAATATGAGGGATGTCATCAAATCTGTGTACTTTATTTTTCTCTCCTTGACTGAGTTAGATGGAAGCGGGTTCACATGCAAGCAGGTCATGCTCTAGAGTGCATCAGAATACCTCCAGGGAATAGAAGCACACGCAGTGTCCCCTAGAAGCAATCATAGTGTCAGGACTCAGAGGAAGCTGGGAACTGAGGGAGGTCAGAGAATTTAAGATGCCTCTGAATGTCAGAGGGCACAGGGGAGTCACCTCCTGTACAGGCCTGTCTGCATACTTGCTGACCTCTTCTCATTTGTACATGTACTCCTCTCCTTCTCTCTACTCACAAATAGAATGAATTTTATTGCCACTTTAAGAATCAACAGTAGTGATAGGATTTACCTGTGATTGATACAGTGAACACCAATAGGTATTAACAACACACACACACACACACACACACACACACACACACACACACACACACACCGGGCCATTGGTTTCTAGTATGATTTTCCCACAGGTTATTTTTTAAAATATTTTATTTATTTTTATTTTATGCATATGTGTGTTCCGCCAGCATGTATGTAAATGCACCCATGTAGTGCAGTGCCCGCAAAGGCTAGAAGAGGGCATCAGATCCCCTAGAACTGAGTTACAGATGGTTGTTAGCCACCATGTGAGTGTCAGGAACCAAATCTGGGCCTTTTACAAGAACAGAATATGCTCTTAATCGCTGAGCCATCTCTCCAGCCCCAGGTTACATTTTCAATTCTTTTCATCCAAGTGGCACCCCACAAATGGTTCTCACAGTTGTATAATGATGAGTTCTCTCTTCTTCAGACACTGCCCAGGATCTGGACCCAACTTCTTTAGAGCCCCTTGCTTGTCTTTGAAACACCAAGCTGAGGGAGTATAGATGAAGCCTGCCAATGACATAATTCTTTTTGCTTTCTGGAGTTGCTGGACTCTGGAGGGAGGTCTGCTTCTAGGTATCCTTGCAGAGTTTGCACAAAGAACAGAGATTTGGAGGGGAGTGGAATGAAAAATGCCCCATCATCTTCTATAAATAACAGAACTTGTTTGTGTTCATCTGGACAAGGACACGTGATATAAGGGGAGAGCTGCCAGGGGAATCACTCTGGTTCCTCCTTCTTGTGCTCCAGGCATTGCTTGGGTAGTTCCACACTTCAGTGGGACCACTTTTGCGATCCCAGAATATCTGTGGTGCCTGGGACATGTTTTAGCTGTAAGGAGTATGTGAAGACTCCAGGATCTCAGCCTTTTGGATGTATTTCTGGGAAAGGACAGAGAAGCCTTTCCATCTGATGAACAAAGGAAATCTGTTTTCTTCTTCCCTGATGGAAGTATCCAACTTCCAGGGCATTTATTTGCCACATCCCATTATGCATGCCACTGAACAACTCACAGATGTGCTGAGCCCTCTTTCAGCGGTTAATCTGAGAGAAAAATAAAATCCTCTGGAGAGTAAAATATGTTCATGTGAAAGCTCGTTTGTATTATTGGCATCCCAAGTATGGTAAGAAAAGACTGGGCTAGGCATCAGAAACCTTCCATCTGGGTCCTGCTCAACTTTCGGTCCGCTGCCTGACCTTGTGCACTTCCATCCTACCCTCTGAACACACAGGAAATAGGGGCTCAAACTGGGTAGTCCCCACTGAATTTTCATAGAACTGAGGTCTGAGATTTTAGAATAGGTGACTGGCATTGAGGAGAAAGTAGCTCATTCTCCTTAGCCTTTGTATTTTGGGTATATCACTGGTCTGTGACCTTAGGGTGAGCACCAAGACCTCATGTTTTTACATTAGATAAAAGAAAAGATAACTCATGGGGTTTTGCATATGACATGTGCAATTGTCTGTCTGAGTTCATAGCTCCCAGGGGTATGAGAGGTGGTGAAAATTATAAGACATACTTTGTACCTCAGTGGTTGGTTGCCTGCACATGGACAATAGAACTTAAAAAAAAATCTTTTCCTTGGAGCTGGAGAGATGACTCAGTGATTAAGAGCACTGGCTGCTCTTGCAGAGGACATGGGTTCAGTTCCCAGCACCCACATGGCACCTAACAACCATCCAAAACTCCAGTTTCAGGAAAACCAACACCCTCTTCTGACTTCTGTGGGCATTGCGTAATACAAGTACACTTACATACATGCAGGCAATATACTCATGCACATAAAATAAAAACAATAAATAAAATATTTTAAACAATTCCTTCTAAAATCTTCCTCCACTCCCTGCACCATAAGTTTCCTTTTTTGTTGTTATAGTTTTTGTTTGTTTTGTTTTTGCATCTAAAGCCCAAGCATTTGCATTGTGGTAGCACATTCTGTGGTGCAGAGGGGGCTACCCGAGGAGTCATCATATGAATTTGGAGTCTTGTTCAGCAGGAGCTTTCTTTCTTGCTTTGTCCCCACATGCCTCCAGAAGATTGGTGGCTTCTTGATGTTTGTTGAAATGATGTTAATGCTGTCACAGATTTGTTTGTATGCTTCCGTGGGCTTCCTGTGCACTTCAACACCGTTTCCATCCCACACATCTTGGCTTAACTGTCCCAGCTCTGGCTAAATTAGGCCTTGCCACTGTCTGAGTTCATGTTCTCAACGGATGCACACTGTTGTACAGTTTCCACATTCTGATCTGTGCAGGAGCCCTGTGTTACATCTCAGGTCTAAGTGGGAAGAACAGTTCTTGCCAGGTGCATGATTTTTGTTTATCATTAGCACTTCTTAACTCAGGATGCAAAAATGATTTATCCAACTCATAGTGGGTGAGCATGATGCAGACAGCCTGGTTGATGACTCACTATCCCCAAGGCTAGATCCTCAGCCTGGAAAACCAAGAGGTTGATTAATAAAGCAACTTCAGTAGAGACAATGGATTAGAAATTCAAGATTATTCTTGGCTACCTAGCAAGTTCAAGGCCATCCTGAGATACATAAGATCCTTTCTTTAAATAAATATATGAGGGGGCCTGGAGAGATGGCTCAGCGGTTAAGAGCATTGACTGCTCTGGGAGACCACCGGGTTTGAATCCCAGCACCCACATGGTGGCTAACAACCATCTGTAACTTCAGTTCCTGGAGATCCAGTGCCTTTCCTGACGTTCAAGTGCATTGTATGACACAGGTGCACGTACACACTTGCAGGCGATACACTCATACACATAAAATAATAAATTAATTAAATTAAAAACAAATGCATGAATAAATAAATGAATCAATGGGTCAGCTTAAAGAAATGTTCAAGATCTGGGGCTCTGCAGTTAGACTTCGTAAGTTCAAATCTAGATCTTCTCACTTTATAACTTTTAGTTTGTGACTTTTCATTAGCAAGTGACAACCTTTCTGAGCCTCAGTTTCTTTCTGAAAGGAAAGTCAGGGTATTACAGTGGTGATTCCCCAAGAAGCGGACTCTACATCAGCAGAATATGAAGCTGTGCTATATGGTTCCATGCCCATGGAAGCAAGAAGGAAGCAGGGTGGGGCAGACAATGAGTCCAGTTTTGATAATGGCTCAACAAGCATCTACCAAATCTGTGCGGAGACTTGGAGTGAACGTGGTCCAGCAGATCTGTCCCATAACGTACTGAAATATCTGAGACTCTTAGTCCAGGATATGGACTCTCCTTGGCCAATGAGGCTCTCTGCAACCAAGTCTGTCCCTGGAGGTTGAAAACTAGAAGCTGCCCATGACAGCGTTCTTAGCAGTGCCGGTGACACATCTACCACTGCAAGGAGCTCCCAAGGCATAGTGAATAACTCAAGGGGAGGTTGCGAGGGTGGAATACTTTGTGCATGAAGGTTACTATGTTAAATGCCTAACCTGATGGGCATTGCAAGCAGTAGCTGCCGCTGTTATTCTCATCTTAGGATCTGTTTCTCACTGATGGGCCCTTGAACTGCTCAGACCCTTGTCTGTGATTTAGCTTCCTATAGTTGTCTGCTTACCTAACATACAAGTCATAGGTTTTAAGTATCAAATTAGAACTTCTGAGAAAAATGTGTGGAAATAGGATCATTTTGATTTCCAGTGTTTAACAAACGAGCCTGGGCAACCTTGTTCTGCCTTTGGCTAGATGGTGCTACGCGTTGCCAGCTTTCCCCTGTGTTCGAGTTTTATTTCATTGCTGTAGGCATAGAAACTCACCAGACAAAAACACTAGCAGGAGTCTGTAAATGACAAAAGGATGAGCCCTTCCCTTTTCCCTTGGAGTTCAGAAACACCCTTTTTTGCCAAAATGGTCCCCTTATGTTAGCAGACTCCGGGGAAAATGGAGCTCATGGAGAACTGCATCCTCATTGGGTATCAGCTACTCCAGACATGTGCTTCGGTGAATTTCAGAAATTTTGGCATTTTTCAGAACTGAAATTCATTAGCATTGTCGTAAAGAGGCTATAAATATAGTGAAAAGCACTTACAAATAGACATTGTAAAGTGCTTACACACCCACAATCTGAACACTGTCAAAACACCAGCTGCAGCCTCCCTACTTGGAAGAATCACAACTTTTTTTTAAACTACACCTACTGTGTTTTCAAAATGGGCTTGCTTCTGGCCCTAGATAGAAGAGCATTTCAACTGAAGTCCATGTCTGGCTGTTGGTGTGAGGGGGCAGAGCTCAGTTAGAGAGGACCAAGATCCCCGTTTGTATCTTTTCCACTTGTGGCCTTTGTTCTAGAAGCTTGGGAGAAGACACTGGGCATAGTTAGTTCCTGTTTTTTTCAGGGTGACTCCCAAATTTTCAGCATAGAGACAAACCCTCCAGGTGAATCCTAGAAAGGTGAAACTGTTCCCTGAGGCAGAAGCCTTCCCTGACAAAAGTTTTGCCATTTTTTTTCATTTGCATGATAAACTATGATTTTAACAAGTGGGAAACCAAAATACCCTTTACAGCAACAGTTTTTCTTTGAAGGCCGCTGTGGTGGAATGTTTAGTTCTTTAGGATTTTTTTAAAGCAGGGATGTTGTATTCATTTGTATGGGCCACCATAAAAAAATACTAATTACTAATAGTGACAAAAGTCTCAAAGAATACAGGCATGTAAAGAATGCTTTTGTAAGAGCTGGTGTAGAGGGACTCCTGTGCAAGAACCAGGAGGAAACAAAAGATGGATCACTGGATGCTGAAGGATGAGCCACATGTGCTCAAGTCACATTTGCTTTCATCCCTCACCGCTGCTACCACCCCCAACATTTCTCTAATGGTGAAAGCATGGATCAAGAACTCTTGACAGCATTTCAGAAGTAATCCTGCTCAGACTAGCCCAGCAGTCATTGTGTTGTTAAAGCACCCAAGTTCCAGAGAGGTCACATAACGTAGCTAGTGTCATACAGGTGACGAGAAGCAAGGTGAGATGTCTTACTCCTGCTTCAGACTTTTAATCCAGGACTCACCGTTCCACAAAATCTGAGTGATTCCCAGGAGAGATGACTGGCGCCTGAGTTTGGGATAATTATTAAAGGAGAGTTTGTGGGGCAGGGCCCAGGCTGTGTCACCTTTTACTGTGACAATACTGTTGGGAAGAAATGAGAATTAACATGAAACTGCCTGTATTCTTTGAGATTTTTGTCACTATTAGTAAAAGCAAACTTTAAATGGAAGGAAAAATTCACCTATAAACTTATTCCAGAAATGCCATTAATATTTTAAAGTATTTCTTCCTCATCTTTTTCCTATGTAGGATTTGGATTGTTTTTGGCAGTCTTACATGGGTGTGATCATATAGCAAATCATAAAACTTCATGTCTTGGAGAAAATTGCATTTATCGTGCAAACACATGGTGCATTCCCCTTTTCAAAATATTTGGCCCATGTTCATGGATTTCATACGTATTTTTCAAGCACTGAGTTAAGTAATGAAAATCACTTACCAACCTTCCCAGGAATAACTACCATAAATATTCTTCTAGTCTTAAAAAAGTCCTCTTCCTCACACATTAGCAAGGCATGTGGGTGTATGTGTGTTTCTGTGTGGAATTGTTAACCTGCCTTTGTTCTATAACATTGTAATATTAGTATTCATTCATTTCAGAATAAACCTGTTTACAAGCATCGTTTTAATGCCTCATAAAAGTCCTCAGGTATCACAGTTTATTCAAGTATTCCCCTATTCACGAAATATTCCATTTTTTTCTTCATTCCAAACAATACAACACTGCACAGAACTCATTTGAATATTTCAGACTATTTCTTTCACATAGTTTGAACTATGGCCCAGAACTGGATCTAAGCAATATGAATATTTTAAATCGGTATATACTCTCTTCTTAAAATTTCCTGCATTTTATCCTGTGCCATTCCAGAAAGAAATTGAAGAACTTTCAAATTTTCACATTATGCTAGGTAAAATAAGCCAGGAACACAGATGACCTCACTTACATGTGGAATCCTAAAGTATCACATTCCTAGGAATAGAGAGAAGAAGGATGGTTAGCAACAAGTGGTGGAGGGGTCGGTGGGGAGGGAAAGGGGACACACTAGTCAAGGATACAAAGTTTAAGATAAGAGATATAATTCTTCGTGACTCATCACACATCATGGTGATTATAATCAATAATAATATTGTATACTTCAAAACAGCCAAAAGAGAGGACTTGGAATGTTTTAACCACAAAGATGATAAATATTTGAGATGACAGATATGTTAATTAACCTGATTTGATCAACCTGTGATGTATTGTTGTTGAAACATCACATTATACCTCATAAATAATTATAATAACTTATTTTCTAAAACCTAGCCTTCTGTGTGCATCAACTCTGTTGTATGAGGAAGCTTTGCTGGTGAGAGTTGAGGGGTGTATTAATAGTCTCTATACCCCCTGTTCCACTGTTTTCCATGAGCGTTAGGTGTACACATTCCACTGTAGATGCTTCACTTAGGGCTGGGCATATCTCAGACATATATTCTCTGTGCGTGATCAGTTGTGGAACCCTGCAATAGCCTCCATCTGTTGCAATAAGAAGCTTCTTTGATGACTGGTGTATAGTATAACTGTCTGTAAATATAAGGATTCATATTTATCATACAGTTAAGGAATTTCATTTGTCTAGAGAGATGACAGTGATAGGATTTTTCTCTAGGATCTGTGACCTCTCCAGACATATGTAGTTGCCATATTTATAACAGCACCCAGGAGTTCCCGCCCATTGAGAGGGCTTTAGCACACCAACTCAAACAGAAAACTCAGCATAGAACAAGGAAAATGGACAACAGGCCCCAACCCTAGCCAAGGAACTATTGGCAGCTGATTACTATTGGGTGAGGGAGAATAGATCTTCTTTAAGGGAGTGTTTCTAGATAGGCTGACTAGACTCCAGTGGATGCACTTGCACCGAGGGGCATCTGGATACAAATGCTTGGCTGAATAGGACTTAACATATATGACAGAACACATGAAATATGGGGGGGTTTGGCTGGGGGAGGGAGTCTAAATTTTATTAAAATCTGTTATATGAAATGTAGAAAAACTCAACAAAAATATATTTAAAAATAATATATACAATTACTATATGTTAACTAAAATAGTTTTTAAAAATAAAACACTAGGGCTGGCATAATGGCTTAGTCAGTAAGGGCCTGGCATGCAAGCAAGAGGTCCTGAGTTCAGATTCTCAGCATCCACATAAGCTCTGCACCGCTGTAGCCCCAGTTCTGGGAAAACAGAGACAAGTGGATCCCTGGAGCTCACTGGCCAGCCAGTCTAGCTGAATCAGTGAACTCCAGGTTCAAGGGGGGACCTTGTCTCGGAAATAAAGTAAGGCTCAATCAAGGAAGATACTTTATGTCCTAGTTTGGTTTATCTTGCTGTGATAAAACACTGTCCAAAAGAAACTCAGGAAGGAAATGGTTGATTTCATCTTCCATCTCCCGGGTCACAGTGCATCACTGAAGGAAGTCTGGATAGGAACTTGGACCCAGGAACTGAAGCAGAAACCAGCTGAGGGATGTTGCTTTACTGCCTTGCTCCCCTGCCTTGCTCAGCTACTTTTCTGAGGTCCCCCTGCCCAGGGATGCAATTCTATTTATTTGTTGCAGTACCAGAGATTGAACTCAAGGTTTTGTGGATGCTAGAGAAAAGCTGTACTGTACTATATCCCCAGCAGAAATGCTTTTATTTTATTTTGAATCAACATAGAATTACATGTACATATTTATGGGTATAGTATTGTATTTCAACACACATGTATAATGTGGGGTGATTATATCAGAATAATTGACATAACTATCACCTGAGATATTAATCATTTCTTTGTGTTTACAATATTCAAAACCCTATTAGCCATTTTGAAGTATCTGATTAATTATTGCCAGCCACAGTAATCTTGCCATACTACAGAACATTACAGATTATTCTTCATGTCCATCAGTAGCCCTGGACCCATTAATCATCTTCTCCCCACCTCTCTCTTCTGTATAGCCTTCCCAAGCTTTGGTGATCAATATTCAGTTTTCTGTTTCTTTGAGTTCAGTATTTTACATTCCACATGTGTGAAAACATTTTATTTTTGCCTTTCTGTGCCTAATTTATTTCAGTCAACATAACGTCCTCCAGTTTGATCCCTGTTTCTACAAAAGACAGGATTTTATTCTTCTTTACACGCTGCATTGCTGGAGACAAACACAGAGCCTTATGTGTGGTAGGCAAGTTCTCTACTGCTGGCCACGTCCCCAGCCCTTCAGTCATTTTATGGCTGAGTAATATTCCATTGAATATGTATGCCACATTTTCTATGTCCATTCACAAAAGGTTGATTCCAGGTCTTGAGTATGTTGCAGTAAATGTAAAAGTACATGTATTTCTTCAACATGCTGATTTCAGTTCTAGAAGTGAATAGATCAAATGATAGTTCTATTTATAGTTTTTTTAGGATCCTCCATAGTATTTTTCATAGTGACTGGACTAATTTACATATATTCACAATATTATATGAGTTTTCCATCTCTATCTCCATCTCCTCCAAATTGTTACCAGCATTTGTTAATTCTTGATCTTTCTAAAAATTGTGTGTGTGTGTGTGCACATGTGCGTGTGCACACATGTATATAGAGATCAGAAGAGAGCTTTATGGAGTCAGTCTCTTTCCATCTTTATGTGGGTTTGAGTAATTGAACTCAGGTCACCAGGCTTCCTTGGCAGTTGCCTTTTACTCACTGAACCATCTCACCAGCCTCTATTTTTTGTTTCCTTTTAATAATTTATTTATTTATTTATTCATTTATTTTATATGTATGAGTATTTTGCTTGCATGTATGTAAGTGCACCACATATGTGCAGTACCTGTGGAGGCCAGAAGAGTGTGTCATATCCTCAGAACTGGAGTTACAAATGCTTGTTAACTGCTCTTTGGTTTCTGGGAACTGAACCTAGGTCCTCTGCCAGGGTATCCTGTGCCCTTAACTGTTGAGTCATCGCTCCACCCCCTATTTTTGTTTCTTTAGGTACAAGTTCACTCATGATGTATCCCAGGCTAGACCCAAATTTATAACCTTCTGCCTCTGTTATCTATCTCAGTCTGGCCTCAGATTTGTAATCCTTCTACAGCTACCTCCAAGGTGCTGAAATTATAGGTATACACTACTATGCCCAGATATATATTTTTCTTTTTGGTAGTGGATATGCTAACCAGTGTAAGTGACAGCATACTGTCGTTTTGATTAGCATTTTCCTGATGATTAGTGATGCTGAACAGACTTTGTCATGTGTCTATTGGTCTTTTGTATATCCTCCTTTGAGAACTGCCTCACTCTGGTCATTGTGGCTTTGCTGTTGAGTTCTACAGTTCAGTGTTAGCTTAATCTATGTATACAGAACTTGTGGAAAGTTGACTACCTTCAAATGAGTAGCTGTTAGTCTGCTGACCATCAAATGTTTTGAAATAAATCGCTTCCACCCCACCACTCCTTATGGCTTAGTATCTGCCTGAGGCAGTGACCTTGAGGTCATAAATAAAGGCCCAACTGTGAAGCTCTTTTACCTTACTTGTAGATTGTACTTTTCCTGAACATCTCTTTCATCATAACTCTGAATGGACCAGCAAGCCACATAATGCACACTCCAGAACAGTCTTTGGGCTGTGTCACCCTTCATGGAGGCCAAGCAGAGGAGGGAGTGTTACATACACAGTTCTCACCTATCTGTCTTCTAGTCAAGAGAATTTGAGAGTTTATAGAGTCATGTTTGCTTGAGAACTAATGAAGACTTCCTTCCTTCCTTCCATGAGTCACCACTCTACAAAAACAGACACCCTATGCAAATGCTCCCACAATTCCATCTTCTGGAATAAGAAATGCAGGAGTCACCTTGTCAACTCCCTAGTTGAGAGCCCCTCCCTGCTGTCCCCTGTACTTACAAGTGTGCCTCTACCTTCTCTGTCTCCAGGACAAAGCCACCCCTGTCATGCCTGGCCCATGCTAATCTCACTAATATGTCTCCTCTTCCTTCACTCTGGGGACTTTAGGCTTTAGTCCTGGGTCCCCTGGCCATGTGGACACCTTTATGCACGCTTGGGTCTCTGCTCAGTCTTGCCTCTCTCCCTCCCTCCCTCCCTCCCTCCCTCCCTCCCTCCCTCCCTCTCTTCTTTTTTCTTTTTCTATTGCATTCCTTCCTTTATTTATTATTATTATTGTTGTTGTTAGTGTAGGTATGCACAGACACAGCACACATGTAAAGGTTAGAGGACAGCCTCAGGGATCAGTTTTGTCAATCATTGCCTTCTACCTTGAGATAGCATCTCTTGGTGTGCCCCCACCCCCACCTCAACACTGCATTCACTAGGTTAGCTGGCCTACAAATTCTAGGAATTCTCATGTCTCTGCCTCCCATTTTGCCTTAGGAGCACTCAGATTATAGATGCATGTAACTGGGCCTGCCTTTATGTGGGTCCTAGAGTTTTGAACTTAGTCCTCATGTTCATGTGGCAAGTGCTTTAACCCACTGACCCATTTCCCTAACCTATACACCCGCCCCTTATGGACATATCTTTCTTTCTTTTCCAAGGACCAACTATAGTGCTTCCTGTTCTATGTACCCTGCAGAACCCCCTACCCCACTCAGGACCGTGACATGCAGTTACCTTGAATGGCCCCATGCTTTGTGGTCCTGTAGTAGTCTGCTTGTGTATCTTGTTTAGACTATGAACCTTTCCAGGGTAAGTATTTCCCACCTTGACTCTGTCCATACCCCCAGCACAATTGGCATTTGACAGGTGTTTGGGGGAAGTAAATCTGTTACTCCTTGTATATTTCATCTTTAGGCCACAGTGTCCTTCAAAGGCTGTTTGAGGTGGACTATTTCTATTGCTTTGCTGGGAACGACTGCTCAGCTCTCCCTCTCATTTTATTGGCAAGGATCAGCCCTTGGATAACCTCATTCAGGGCTTGTTTCATCAACAGGGCCAAAGAACTGCCCTTTCAGAAGGATATGGAGGAACCTCAGGCTAGTGCACAAAGATACCATGTATTCCTCATCATCTTGCAGACCTGTTCCCATCCCATATGTGGACTGCTTCCAGCCCAGATGCTGAGAGAAGACACTCATGTCCAAATGGGCACAGAGCAGGGGCAGATGGGAGGGGGAGGGGAGAGTGACCACCTAGGAGCTATCTAATTTTACAGACTCGTGCCCCATTGCCAGCCTTCAAGTTGCCAGATCTCAACTTGACACCTTGTGCCTGTCAACAGCCTGCTTGATGCCTCAGCCCCAGGCCAGAGAACTTTTTCTCAAGGTTAAAAGTAGCTGACCTTTGACAAGAAGCATTGGCGAAATTCCGTGTTCCTTAAATGGGTAGCTCCCAGTTTGCCAGTACTTATTTGGCAATTGGGCGGGAGCAGACCTGTGTTGCATCTTGTGTACACAGAGGGAGGGTTTGCGGCTAGAAGTGTACTGGTGATTATTAAAATAGCCAACTTTGAAAATATGTGTAGAAGAGAGAGACATCCAGTCTCCTGGTCAGTTTGTACCATGGCCCATGTGGCTAGACAGCTCATTGGCTCTCCCTGGCTCCCTCTGACTCCTTCACAGGTGACAGTGCAATTCGTCCCACAAACAGCACCCTCCTTAATGTGTGTGCTGCAAGAAAGCTGAACGAATGGCAAGGACACACACCAATTATTAACTGTCTGGACTTGTGTTTTTAATGTAGGGGTGACGGTCCAAAGATTGACCTGGCAGGCAGCACACTCTCTGGCATCCTAGACAAGGACCTCTCAGACCGCAGCAATGACATTGGTGAGTAAGGGCATTGCCCTGCTTCTCTTCCCTGGGATTTTTATTGTCCCTGGCTTTAGCAAAATTCCCTCCAAGTTCTAATGGAAAAAAAAAAGAATGAAGCTTTTTTTATAGAAGTAGGCACTTACTTTGTTCATGTTTCCAGCCCGGAAAGAGTGCAAGTGCAAAATGTCAGGGTTCATTATAGATGTGGCACTAAGTACTTTGACTTGGAGTTGAAAATGAGTTTTGTTATGGATGGTAATTGCCACTTAACACAAAATCTGAGGACCTTGCTTTCTCAAGGCTAAGGCACTACTATGTGATAATGGGAAGGGGACTAACGTTACTCTGGATAAACAAAAGTCAGAAGTGTAGTAGAGCCCAGTAACAACCCCTTTCAGTCCAGATCTGTTTTTATTTATTTTTTTGTCCCGCATCTTTTATTTGTACCTATTGTTTTCACAAATTAGCATTTTCCCATACTCGAGGGCTAGGTTTTGAAATTAGCCTTATTTTAACTAATGTTTTGTTGTTAAGTTACCAGACATTCACAAAATTTAGAAATTATACAGAGACTTTTTTCCTCCTCACCCCATAGTAGCATCTCTCAAAACTGCAGAACTGTCTTGCAATAAGACATTGATGTTACAACCCACCAGTCTCACTCGGATTTGCCCAGTTTTACTGGCACCTATAGATGCGTGTGTTTCTACTAACCAGCTCAAAGTTGAGAATATCTATCACCACTAAGATCCATCCTGTTGCTGATTTCTTTTTTCTTTGTTGTTTTAATTTTGTTTTGTTTGTGAGTTTTCTGAGGGTTTAAAATTTCATTTATTTTTATTTTATGTGTATATGCTTTGAGTGCATGTATGTAAGTACACCTGTATGTGCGATTCCCACAGAGGCCAAAAGAGGGCCATCAGAGCCTCTGGAACTGAAGTTACAGACAGTTGCTAGTCACCATGTGGGTGCTGGGAACTGAACCCTGGTCCTCTTCAAGAGCAACCAGTGCTCTTAACTATTATGCTGTCTCTCCAGCACCCCCCCACAACCAGGTTTATTTTTTTAAATCCAGGTCTCATGGTATAGCCCAGGTGTCCTAATTTCCTTTCCAGTTGTTTTGATAAAATACCCTGACTAAAAGCAGCTTAGGGGAGAAAAGTTTTATCTTACTTGTAATGACAGTCCGTCATTGTGGGGAAACGAGGGTGGCAAGAACTTGAAGCAACTAGTCACATTCATAGTCAAGAGCAGAGAGAGAGAGAGAGAGAGAGAGAGAGAGAGAGAGAGAGAGAGAGAGAGTGTTAATGCATGCATGCTTCCTCCCAGCTTGCTTTCTCCACTCCTATACAGTTCAGGAACCCGTGCCTAAGGAATGGTGCCACCAACAGTGGATAGGTTTTCCTACCTCAATTAACAGAATCAAGATAATCCCCCATAGACATGCCCATAGGCCAGCCTGAGCTGGACAGTCCCTCATTGAGACTCATTTCCCAGATGATTCTAGATTGTGCCAAATTAACAATTAAAATTTATCATCACACCTGGCTAATCTAGAATTTATTCTAATGTGTAGCCCATGCTGGTGTCAAACTCACAATCCTCCTGCCTCCAGATTATAGGCATATACCACCATGGCAGTGTGTGTTGCTCATTTCTAACTACACCCACTTCCTTCCTTCACCCCGCCCATAACATCTGCCAGTTACTATCAGGATTGATTTGACACAGAAGATAGATTTACCAGCATCATCTGTGTTGGCCACTCAATTTAGAAACAAATGTCCAGCCATTGGCAGGCCTTACAAAAGCAATAGAGTGCCTAACATGAGCATTCTTCCAGCATGATGTGACTCCCGGAGTTGGGTTCTGTTTTCTTCTGAATCTGCTAATGGAATCCCATCTTTGTAAACTGCTGACCTGCACTCTCTGGCCTGACCTTGTAAAGGTTTGTGTGTAAGATGTACGCTTGTGACTGTAAATACCAAAAGATCTTGTGCTGCTTCCAGAAGCTAGTTTATATCCTCAGCCAGCTTTTGGGAATCTGTCAGGAAGTGTAACCTGCCAGCTTGGGCTGATGCAATAACATATAACAGCACAAACTGGCTTGCTGTCGCTTTGGTTGGGTGAAAGGGCAGGGCAGAGCAGAGAGTGACTGATTGAAAAGTAGCCATCAGAATGAGCCAGATGATGTTCTGGTTCTTCCACTGTGGTTTGCTCTACGGGCAGTGTTTAGCGCTGGAGCAACTGATTGGTGAAGTGCTGGTAAAAGTCATGTGGGGCCTCATACAGGAAGGGAGGTGTTTTCCTATGTCCAGAATTTCTTGTTTTCTCAAGAGCATTGGCCTTTGACCCTTTCTTTGGGTCTGGAAATGTCTAGTATGGATATTGCCAGAGTATGGAAAGTATGTTTTCCAATCTGACCATCTGCTATGGAAATATTGATGATTATTGATGGAGAAGGGTTTCATACTCTGGAAATTTAAGCCCCAGTTGACTATATTTGGAAGCCCAGAGAGATAATACTGAGACTGGATTCTCTCATTTTTCTAAGAAAACATTAATCCTAAAAGACTATCATTATACAAGTTAACTTATTGTATGCATTATTTGCATTTCAAGAAATGATGATGGGCAGTTATGTAATCGACCAGTAAATACTTGTGTGTCCATTACCCATATGTCCTCACATACTGGCCTGTTTCTGTGGACATTAGATCTGCTTGGACCTCTAAGACAGCCAATGACAAATGAGATAACACTGGATGTGTAAGTGACAGCTGAGTAATGGGAAGTATTGCTGATCACGATGTGCCCAAGTGCCAGGATGCTAGGACATCCTCCACGGAAGAGGACAGATTTACCTTGGATTTGCTTAGGCAGGGATAGGGACAGGCAGGAATGTCATGTGTGGGAATGCTGGCAGCTTAGCATAGACCAGCCTGGCTATAGTATAAGGTTTGTGCTGAGGAGAGGTGTTGACTTGGAAATGTAAGTAGGAATCAAGTTGAGTTTGATGGGAATGGATTTGTAATTTATTCTAGAGACAGTGGGAACCATCAGTGGTTGACACTGAAATAACATACCAAGCCTAAAAATTAGGGTAATGAATGCTGAAGAGCTAAATGGGACCAAACAGGTGAAGGAAAGCTCGGTATGAAAGAGTTGGGTTATTTCATAGCTGAGGAGAGAGAAAGAGCCAGAATTCAGCTGCTTACAGGATTAGGAAAGAGGGCTGAATATGGAAGTCGTGACATCAGAGAATTATCGCTAGGCCTTCGGAACAGATCAGATATGGGAGAATGATTTTGTCAGTTGTGAGTTTAAAGAGTTAGGTGACTGGGGTTAAAAAAGACAGGTAAAAATGAGCATGTCAAGAGAAGGACACGGTTTAGGTGACTATATGACGGATTTTGTTAAGCACTTTGATTTTGAAATTTGGCCAAATTTCCCGTGTTAGTGTTGGAGCCTGAAAGTGGAAATCCAAAGCTTTAGAGACCGGCAGGTATTGGAGGTAGAGGTTAATAGTTTCCCAGAAACACTTTTAGGAAAGGAGACTCTGGGACTGGTGGCTACAAGCCTGAATTTCAGTGCCAAAGCTGTTGCTTCTATCCTGGGTAGCCTTCCACAATCCATGGACTCTGAGCATTCTTTATCACTTTCCTTTATCCTTACCTTGTCTTCTAGAATTATGCCAAACTACTTGGTGGGCTGCAAATAGATAGAAATGTTTTTATTAATGTTTTTTGTTTAGAGGTGTCTGATAGAAGATAGAATATCATATGAAAAGGGGATGAAAAGAAAAAGAGTTTTTTAACTGGGTCCGGAAAAATGTCTCGTGGGTAAAGCACTGGGTGCACAAACTTGAGGACCTGAGTTCAGATTCCAAGAACCCATAAAGCAGGATGCAGTAGCAAGCAGTGTAATCTCAGTACTCCTACAGCAAGACAGGAGGCTGGGACAGGAGAATCTCCCAAGGACAGTGACCAGTGGCCTGGTGTTTACAGTAGAGATCAACAAGATCCCTGTCTCAAAACAAGGTAGTCCTCTGACCTCCACATGTGTACCATTATCATGTGATGTGTACACACACACATGCACACACACATACACACAGGGTTTTCAGAGGGATAAAGATGCTCCTATGGATAAAGACCAAAACCTCCTAAAATCCATGTTTAAGGGGAAAGAAGTATCTTGCAACATCACAGAGGCCACAGAAGAAGCAGATTTTTAAGCCAAGTGTCTTTAGCCTCGAAGGCAGAACTATTCTTTGCAGGTGGATTGGTCAAGGAGAAAGGGACAATGCAGAGGAGGTAACTCTCTCCATGGCTGCCTTTGTAGGATTTGTTCATTGCTTTGAATCAATGAGGATATTATTTGTACCAGAATGTGTTTGTTAGTGATTCAGACAATTGAAGCTGTCCAAATGTGGCCTGCAGTGAATAGCATAATATAGCCCTGAACATCATTAGAAATCATCAGTGTTCGCTATAAATAAATCCATGTTTCCTCTTAATAAATCTGTAATTTAAAATTATTATAATATTAAATTAGAGAACATGGCTTTTTCAGATCTCATGTGGGCAGCTATCAGCATCTGTCAGCCAACGATAATTTCGAATGAAATTAATTGGTCCAAAACTAAGTTGTTGATGTCAGATTGAGATATTGTTTGTATCAAACTATGCAGCCATTTTTCAAGTAGCATAATAGGAAACATGGAAGAGCTCCAACACAGGCCTGTGTATGAATAGGAATGAAAATTAAATTGTCCGGTTTTCTTTTGCTGGTAGAAGATTCTCCGTTCTGATTGAATGGGAGATTATAGGCCATGGGGTCAAGTGCCATAACATTTACTTTTATTATGCCATATATTGTAGCTCTCACCACATGGTGAGATTTATTGTTATACTTCAATATAAGCAGGAGATTTTCAGTTCCTTTCCTTCTGAAGCACATAGCAACGTGCCTTCACATGGGAAGCAGCCTATGAACTAAGCCACCTAGTTTTAACTAATTGACTTAGAGAAAGTTCTCCTTCCTCTTCAGTTGCTTGGCATCTTTGTTAGACCTGTGTGTGTGTGTGTGTGTGTGTGTGCGTGTGTGTGTGTGTGGGTGTGTGTATGTGTTGTGTTTCCATTCTGTCCAGATCTCTACAAACTTCCCACTGCCATCTCTTTATGCCAACACCACTCTGTCCTCACTTAAGGAAGGTGAAGTTTTCCTCTTAGTCTTCAACTTGACCCGTCAAGAATACCACACTGTAGTTAATTTGGGGGCCAAGAGGTGGAACCTTTAAAGTAGGTGGACTTGACTGAAAAGAGAAGAAGGCTAACTTCAGCCCATCCTCAGAGCTCTCTTGGATGCGTGCTGACAGTGGTTTCTTTGGACTAGGAAATGTAAAGGTATTTCCCTACATGCTACAAATACTATTAAAAGCCAGTCAATTTGGCGATTGATTGGAAAGGTTTGGAAACACAAAAATGGGAGCTGGAGTGATAGTTAAGAGCACTTTGCTGCTCTTACAGAGGATCTAGGTTCAGTTCTCAGCGCCCACATGGTAGCTTACAACCATCTGTAACTCCAGTTCCAGGGGATCTGATGCCCTGTTCTGGCTTCCACAGGCATTCTGTGACAAGGGTACACTTACAGACATGCAGGCAAAATACTCATATGCATAAAATAAAAATGAATAAATCAAAAAAATTAAGTAGAGTATGTCCTTGAAAAACAAACAAAAAGAAACACAATCATAGTGATGTGCATCTCTGTAAATTTATTAAAATTATGTTGCGTACTTCAAATGAATGATTTTATGGTTTACAAATTATACCTCAGTAAAGCTCTGAAAAAGAAGAGCAAATTGAAATGTTCCCAACTCTCACATTTAAATCCGAATGTTAAAAATATGTTTATAATCATGGGACTGGAGAGATAGCTCAGTTAGAAGACCTGATTTCAATCCCCAGAACCCATGTTTAAAAACTGCTGGGTATGGTGTCTTGTGCTTGTAATTGCAGGTGGAGACAGGTGAATAAATCTCTGACTCACTGGCTAGATAGCTTAGCATACTTTGTGAGCTCCAGAACAGTGACAGGCCCTTTCTCACACAAAAAAGCAGGTGAATAGAGCTTAAAGAACCACACCCAAGATTTTGAGATTGTCTTCCTGCCTTCACATATATGTGCACCTGTACACACGTGAACTTACACAGTAAGATAGAAACACTACTCATGTAAGTATGGTGTTAGAAGTGCCCATCTTCCATACTTTAAAAATAATTGTGATTCTGTGGAACAATATTGTTATCCTGGTGTCTATGAGTTATATATAAACCAATCCTTTAGACACAGAATTATGTTTTAGAGCTTCCATGAAAACTCTCTAAGCGCTTGTAGAGGAGATTGTATGGGGATGCAAGTAATTCTCTTAGGGTATGAAATACATGCATTGTTTTACATAGATTTCTTAATTTGAGGCCCTCCTGGACATTGATACAGAGATGATTACAGACTTGTTGATGGAATGCCCAAAGAATTGCAAAGCTTAGTAATTTTTTAAAAAAGGAAATTGGGTGGTAAAACATGTCTAACTATCCCTCATTCCTCTCTGAGGTACAATTGCAGATGGTTGCCTCTGAGGGAACATAGGTGTGTATAGAATAGCCTGGTGCTACAGTCACCCCTCCAGTACAGTGGAGGGCAGAGCCTTCGCCCAGATTTATTCTCCCTTCCCCCAGCATTTCTTTTTCCTAGTGTTGAAATTATAGTAGTGAGTGCAAGCAAGAGGAAGGAACTAGTAGTTGTGGGGTACTTACCAGATGTCATATATTTTTCTCATCATCAACATCCTTGTAAGAGGAGCTGGTATAATGACGTGGTTTGAGGGCAAATGAACAGTGAATAAAAATAGCTAGGTAATTTAGCAAGGATAATCAGCTAGTTATGAAAAAGCAGAGCTGTAGCTCTGCTACCCGAAGGACATGATGTAATGATGTCTGAAGACATTGCTGGTTGTCGGGTCATAAGAGTATGGTTGTTACTGACTTCTGCAGAGTAAAACCAGGATTGCCACTGACCATCCTGTAGTATATAGGACAGCCCACAAACAGCTAAGAAAGACCTAGCCTCAGATGGCAGCCTCACAGGTGTCTGACTGAAAAATCTGATCGGTGAACTAGGAGCAGCAGAACTGAAGATGCATTTATACACGCCCCCACACACACCCAAAATGCAGCCTTGTGTTCCTCAGAGCTACATAATTCCCAGATAGTTGCCATAAAACCTACTTTGAAAGCAGTTTCAAAGCTTTTGGAGGCCAGTGAGTTTATATACAAGAAGGTAAATATAATGGAAGTAGTGAATTCAGACAGCAAGCAGTGCTGTGGCCATGCTCTCGTAGAGAGAACTCGTTCTCGGACTTCTTGCAAGTTATTTTCCCTCAAAAAGTGATACAAGTTAAGCCTGATTTTCACATAGAGAGAAGCTGTTGTATTTGATATTCTCCAGCCAGTGATCCAATAGCTGATATTTAAATTAGTAACTAAAATGACAAAAACTTGAAATTTGATCAATATTAAATTCTACATCTCTGTATAGTAAATCTATGTAAGGTGTACCTAAAGCAACTTAATCATTTTTAAAAATTTTTTAAGTTAATTTATTTTTATGTATATGAATGTTACACCTGCATGTATGTAGTGCACCCATGTCATGCAGTGCCCACAGAGGACAGAAGAGGGCATTGGGGACAATTTTTAACCACATATAGGTGCTGGAATTTGAACCTGGGTCCTCTGCAAAAAAATCCAGTGCTCTTAACCACTGAGCCATCTCTCCGGCCCCCAAATTAATTCTTTTTTGTTACTGTGATTAACATTGGGATAAAATCTTGCCTTATTTTGAAATTTCTAACTTTTACTATAAGAAATCCTTTTAAGGCCTTCTTGGACAGATTCTGAGGCAATGCATAGGTCCTCAGGCTTTGAGCTATTGTTTTTTCAGTCCTCTTTATAATACTAAACTATAAAAGTTTACATTTATTTCTTATGGAATTGTACAACTATTTACTGGTCCTTCCTACATTTAGGTCATCAAGCAATTTTTCCAGTTTCATAGGATGTATTTTACCATAAAAAAAACCCATGAACAGCACATTGAGAGTTCTAGATATTCTACTGACTGAGTGTGTGTATGAAGAATGAACCACACTTCCAGCTCTCTCAGGGTTAGATGCTCAGATATAAGAACTTTCACCTGAGAGGCACAGCTTGCTCCTCACTTTGTCCTCACTAGTGACCTTCAGACATAGCCTCTGGGACCAGGCATGTGCTTGATACTATCCAAGCCAAGGAATGGCAGGTGCGGTTGCTGTTTTGAATCAGTTAAATATCATGTGGGACAGTGTGGTGTACACATGAGCAGACATATGCAACTCTGTCTCCTGTTCAGGAATGGGAGTCATAATAAAACTTAAATTGCCATCATGAGTATTTTAAGAAGCACTATACATTTTTCAAATGTGGTGACCAAAAGAAAAGACATTGGTCTAAGGGTCAGACATTTTATTCAACAAAACAAGTGTCTTCACTGCTCTAAACATTTTGATTTTCTCTTAGTGTTTCTGAAGATTCACTTAATTCTGAAGAACATCTATGCCTGGCCCTCTCCCTGGGCACCACCCCTTCCAACTAACAGCATAGGGCTGCACAGAGTTAACCAAGCCACCCAGCACTTATTCCAAAAGGACTCTGCCAGTGATGACCTCAGTTTGGTCCTTTGAAGGCACTCATCTCAGATGCTAGCTGACTGGGTCCACTTCACTGTTATTGGCTCTTGGTAGACCCTCAGTGTTCAAGCCACCTATGTGACCCCCTCCCAGGGCTATCTCGGACTTGGCAGCCCATCTGTTTGTGCTTAGTTACAAGGGCTTCCATGAACACCTTTTATCATCATCATATCCGATAAGGGTATAAGCAACACATACTCAGTCTACAGTAGGAAAGTCTAATAAAGACTAGAAACACAGAGAAAGGTCAAACAAATCAAAGTGGGGAGACCATGACAGTGGTTGCCTGGCCTTGTTTGAGCAATATGTTTGCTGGTGTTGGTTATTCCAAAACAGAGAGCAAATAGCACTAGGTGTGAACAGTGCTTCTACCCTGCCTAAGTCTGATTCCACCTGCAGCCTGACAAGAGGATTATAATAGACTGGAGCAGAGTATAGGATTGTTTGTGAATGTGAGGACTGTCAGTTCAGATGGCTCTGGGCTTGGAAAAGGTCAAAGTGCCTAGTAGCTATGTAGACTTGCAGATAGCCCCAGATATTCCCTCCCAGTATTTTGGTTACTTCTCCTCTGTGGGCAGGGCATTCCCATTCTACATCTAGGTTGATGCCTTGAGTGTCTACCTTGGTGCATGCAGAGACCGTCTTTATCCTTGGCAGTATAAACATGAGGACAATCCTGTGGATTCAAAGTAGTCTTATACAACCAATAAACTTATATTCTTTTCTCCGTCCAAAGAAGCCACTGAGTTACAAATGAGTGTGGAAACAAGAAGGAACAAGTGACACTCAGCTCTCGGACTGTTTGGGACATTTTTTTGGCTTGGGGCACTCTTACTCTCCACCCACTGGCTGTGAATTCATGGATTGGCAGAGACTGGCACTCTCTTCCATTTTTCCTATAAATATCTGAAGGGGTACACAGTCTGCCAGAAAATCATTCTCAGGCACACCTTTGTCACACTAAAGCCATGTGGACAAACTGCACTTTGTTAAGCAAATTATTTTTATCGTTACCACTTCATTAAGTGAATTGCCAAAATTCTCTATCTATCTGCCAGCTCTTGTTAAGGGATAAGCTGGAAACACTGGCTAAGGGCTAACCAGCTGCAAAGTTTGGTTTGTGAAATGAGGGGAAAATGCTCAGCAGTTGGAGAGTGATGTTGGAAGGCCCCATTAAAAGCTAATTGTGTCTGGTGATGACAGGCTAATGATGACGGTGAGGTTAGCGGGGCACTCTGATTGACTTAGCATTGTGGTAACCTATACTTCCCCAGACTTCAGTCATTTCTCACTGAGGTTCAAGGTCTCTGGAATGTCATAGAACATTTATAGAAATGCTCTTTACTTTGTGTGTAGGGGGGGTGGGGTTGCTAGTTTTGTTTTAGGGTAAGTTGGTGTTAACCCAGCTTTCATTTTACTATCTAAGCTTATTTTTAAAAACATTTGAAGAGGGGGTGGAAAAATTGTAAGAGCCAGAGATGGTGAATGACCACAAGGAAATAGAATTTTCTAGACTTCTAGTCAGTTATTTATATGAACTCACAGTAATGGTGATAGCATGCACAAGTCTCATGTAAGCTCAAACCAGACAAAATCCCAGCATAGATGTGGGTAAATGGATAACAAACCTCAACCCTACTTGAGGAGTTATTGGCAACCAGTGTCTGCTGGGATGGAGAGGGTCAGTCTCTTTCATGGGTGTGGCTCTTGGTAGATTAACGAGGCTCAAGTGGTTGGACAAAAACAGAAGGACATTTGGGGACGTGAATTAGACTCTATAGGATATATATATATATATATATATATATATATATATAGAGAGAGAGAGAGAGAGAGAGAGAGAGAGAGTCATATATATGATACAGTACATTAATTTGTAAAAGGAGCTGCAGATAGGGGATCTAAATACAATTAAAATATATGAAAAATCACAGAAATTCAATAAAAATACATTGTATGAAATTATCAAAGAATAAAAATATTTTGAAAAATAAAAAACCTAGATATCACCTCTTAATGTTGGAAAGAAATCATCTCTATGTTTCAAAATTGAACAGATTTAGGAATCAGAGAGATAGCTCATGGGTTAAGAGCACTGACTGCTCTTCCAGAAGACCTGGGTTCAGTTCCGAGCACCCACATGGCAGCTAACAACCACCTGTAACTCCATTTCCAGGGGATCCAATGCCCTCTTCTGACCTCTGTGGACATTACATGGCATGGGTGCACTTACATATGTGCAGGCAAAAGACTCATACACATAAAATAAAATTAATAAATCTAAAAATTATTTTAAAATTTAAACACATTTCCCCCAGTGGGAAACTCCTCATCATGGCCATTGTCTCAGTGCTTTATGTGCTGGAGCTGACTGGCATGGACATACCAGTTCTTAGGCAGCATTTGAAAAGCTCAGGTCTAGCTCATGTTGCAGAAGTAGAATGTGGGGTAGGGCAGTACTGGGGAATATCATAAGGCCTCAGAGAGAGTCCGGTATTGACATGTAGCTCAGGTGAAAACTCAGTGATTTTGCAGCTTAACTTGTTTTCATAGAGTTAGGATTGCTTCTGATTTATTTAATTAGTCATGAATGGTCTTGTGGGTATAGCTCAGGGATAAAGCACTTGCCTAGCACACACAAGAACTGAGGTTCTGTCTCTTACGCCATAAAAGTCTGCTAAAACAAACAGATTTTTAAGGGCAATTTAAGTACTTTTCACTCTAGTCCTCTTTATTGTCCAAAAGTTTTAAATGAATTATGAATTGGTTGGTTGGTTGGTTTTCTGAGATAGAGTCTTATACTGTAGTCCTGGCTGTCCTAGAATATATCATCTAGCTCAGGCAGACTTTAAATTCATGGCAATCCTCCTGCCTCAGCCTCCTGGGATTATAGGTGTGTACTACCATACCAAGATTCTCTGTAAGTTTTCCAGATGGGAAGCAGCAGCTGATATATAATGATCAAGACTGGTGAATGGAAGCTCACCAGCCTTCCTAGTCCTGTGGGAGGCTGCTGTCTACTCCCAGTGGAGTAAGAAAAACTGTTTTGTATTTACATGGTCTGGTTTCCATGTAATTCTGAACGTTATACTAATACTTTATCTCACACATTAATGTTTTTTAGATATACTTATTTTTATTTTATGAATATGAGTATTTGCTTGCATGTATATATGTGTACCACATCCGTGCAGTAGCCCAAAGAGGCCAGAAGAGAGTGTTGGATTCTCTGGAGCTAGAGTTACAGATGGTTTTGAGCCGCCATGTTCAGTTTGGAACTGAACCTGGGTCATCTGCAAGAACAGCAAGTTCTTTTAACTGCTGGGCCGTCTCTCCAGCCCCTTTTCAAAATTCTTATTTATTTTTGTTATCTTTTTGTGCGTGGGTGCAAGTATGTGTATGATATGTATATGGCATGCATATGCCATATGGAGTATGTGTCAAAGTCAGAGGACAACTGTCAGGAGTTCTCTTCTTTCACCTTCATGTGAGTTTTGGGAAGTAAACTCAGGCCTTCAGACTTGTGAGGCACATGCTTTATGTGTCGAGCCATCTCGCTGGGCCTCGCACTAATGTTTCTTGTTATGAGTATCTGCTCCTCTTATCCAAGTAAAGTTCTATTAAATAAGAGGAAATGACCGATTCATCTCACTCTGAGAAAGGGAACATATCCTCTGTCCAAGTTGCTTATGCTACTGAAACAGGCCATTGCCATGCTATCTCATCTTACTGGGTCTTTCAAAAAGTATTATTTTATTTTTTTCATTTTATGTATATGAGTGTATTGTTTGCATGTATATGAGTGCACCTGTGTGGTGCAGTGCCCACAGAAGTCAAAAGATGGCGCCAAAATCCCCTGGAACTGGAGTTACAGATGATAGCTGCCATGTGGGTTATGGGAATCAGACTCAGGTTCTCTGCAAGAGCAGCCAGTGCTCCTAACTGCTGAGCCATCTCTCCAGCTCCAGGTCTGTCTTGTCTTGTCTTTTTGGCTCTGGGTTTTGAATTTTGCAACCCTGGGCTTGGGTAAAATGATTATAAGGGCCCCACTCCAGGCTCACTTTCTGTTTTTCTAATTCATTTCTTTTAGCTAGGCTTTCCAGGCACAAAGAGAACTCTCTTGGTATCTTCTGAACTGTCTTTAAAATGAAGTAGCTGGTTCTTTCATTTATCTTAATTTTTTTTTAGTTCTGTTAGTTCCTGACCTAAAAATGTTAACATGGACCTTTCTGACATCTAATTTAAGGTTTGCTTTAGTGAACTGATTTTTGGACAGTAGCTGTGGTTGTCTGCTCAAGACTCCCATAAGATCAAGCTGGTGAACATTCTACTACGGAGTGGGGAGAGACAGTTTATGGCTTCCGGGGGAGGGAAAGATGGTTGTTTTAAGGATATGGCCCTAGTAGATTGACCACTCTCTCGTTAATGGCCCCATACATAGGACTATATGGTCAGCACAAATTGAACTCAGTGAGTTAATCAAAGAAAAGAGGGCACAAAGTTGGGAGGGGGTGGGAAAGTGACAGGTGGATCCAGGAGGAGCTAGGGGGAGAAGGGATGTGGTAATTATGAGAAAAATACATTATAAAAATCTCAGAGAATTAATGAAAATATTAGTTTTTAAAAAAATTGATGGCTGGGGCTGGTGACAGAGAAAGGATGCTTGCTGCCGAGCCTGACAACTTGAGTTCCCACATGGTAGAAGGAAAGAACTGACTCCTGTTAGTCATTCTCTGACTTCCACACATATATATTCTCTCTCTCTGTTTCTCTTTCTCTCTCTGTGTCCATATACACACTAAATTTTTTTAAATGCTGACCATATAGAAGTTTGAGTAATTGTTATGGCATATGAGCATAACTTTTTAAAAATTTTATTTCTTATGTTTTATTTCTGTGTACTAGTGTATTGACTGAATGTGCATAAGTGTACCCATGCCGTGCAGTACCCGAGGAGGTCAGAAGACATCAGATTCCCCTGGAACTGGAGTTACAGACAATTCTTAGCTGCCATGTGGGTGCTGGGAATCAAACTCAGGTTCTCTGCAAGAGCAGCCAGTGCTCTTAACCACCGAGCCATCTCTTTAGCCCGACAAAGATAAATTTTTGTAAAGTTTTTAAAATTATTCACCTTTTGAAACAATTTCCTACCGAGAAATTCATCAACAGAGAAGATGCTGAACATCCTAATTAAGTTTGAAACACTAGTGCAAGCCCTGATTCAGGGTCAAGATAGTTCCATAGTCACACAGGAAGGCATGTGGTACATTAAACAAGCCACACATTCTCAGACAGGTGTGCTTGAATCTGTGCTGTGCAAGTTCCAGATTGGAAGTGCCTTTACTAATCAGTGGATTTCTAGTTCATTGCTTCCAATGAAATTGGAGGAGGCAGCCAATGAATTGTTGATTGTCAAATATTTTTTTTTGAGACAGGGTCTCCCTGTAGCCCCAGTGGTCCTGGAATTTGACATGTAGATGAGGCTGGCCTTGAACTCACAGAGATCCACCTGCCTCTGCCTCCCAACTGCTGAGATTAAAGGCATGCACCCCCACAGCTGGCTGTGAAAATAATTTTGGGGGCTGGGAATGTAGTTCAGTGACAGAACACTTGCTTAGCATGCACAAGGCTCTGGGTTTAATCCCCAATATTGTCAAAATTCTTGACAATGCTAGATCACTGTCTGATTTTTAGTATATAATTCATAAGGAGTTCAGAGGCCTGACATTGTCATAACAAAGTTCTTACCATAAATAGCAGGTTTTCCTTAAAAGTTCACTCAGGAGACTGTTTGCCCCTGCTACATGTACACCTAAAACCAGTCCAGGCTAGATTGCCCCATTGCCCATAATTCCCAGATACATTTTAGGATGTGTTTGGCCACAAAAAGGGATTTGCTAAGGGTTATTAGAGAGCTGTTGGTCAGAGTAACTAGTTCTCTGTTTAGAGGAGTGTTTAGAGGAGTTCACCAATGCAAGTGGTGAACTCCAGGTTGCTGAGTGCATGTTGGGAAAGAAGTGTGTATACAGTTCAAGCCAAGCCAAGTCCCAGGTTGCTAAGCTTTCCCTACAATGTCTACCTCACATATGTTTTGATCATTATATACAACTAATAATGATAACTCAGTCACAAGGAAAAATAATTTTTACAATCAGAGGTTTATGTTTCAGAAAAGAAAAAAATATAAATTTTACTAGCACTACTAGGTACAGTCTTTTGTTTTAGTTTTGAGACAGGTTCTCACTCTGTGAGCCTGCCTGGCCTAGAACTCACTATGTAGACCAAGCTGGAACCCACAGAGATCCACCTCCCTCTTCCCCCTGAGTGCTGGGATTAAAGGTCTGTGACTCACACTCAGCCCAAAATCATAAGTTTTAATTATATATGCTTATGGCAGGCATACTGGAACATGCTTGCAATCCAAGTGCTCAGGAGAATGAGACAGGAGGACTGAAGGATTGCTGCCTGTTTTGGCTACATAGTGAGACTCTGTCTCAAAAAAGAAATACAGATGCTAGAGAGATGGCTGCTCTTACAGAGGACCAGGTCTGGTTCCCAGCACCCACAGGGGCACTAACAACCATCTCTAACTCCAGTTCCAGGGGTGCCAACAACCTCTTCTGCTCTCTTCAGGTATTACACTCACTTGATGGACTTAGTCTGTGCAGGCAAAACACTCCTACACATAAAATTAAAATAAATTTAAAAAGTAAAAAAACATATACATGCATACATACACACATTCACAGGTGTTTTTTTAATCTTGTGTGTGAGTGCAGTATGTGTGTGGGTGTCAGTGTGGGCATACTTGTGCCAAGGCATACATGTGATGTATCCAATTAGACATCCGTTCTTTCTTAATTTTGCTTACCACCTTACATTTCTTGCTAGAAATTTTCTCAAAGAATCCAGCTCCCTTTTCTGCCCTTTTGAAAACATTTAAATAAGGTCCCAAAAGATGGCTCAACAAGTAAAGGTGCTTGTTGCCAAGCCTGATGACCTCTGAATTTGATCCTCAAAACCCATATGCTAGAAGGAGAAAACCAACACCCCCAAATTGTCCTAAGGCATGCACACACACCTCAATAACATTTTTAAATGTAAAAAAAATTTAAATGAAATTAAATAAAACTGCAGAAAACTGCAGTTTGTTATTAGGGTACAATGTGGTTTCCTCACAAAGAAAATGATATTTCCTTATATCTCTTGCTAGTCTAACAATCGTTCTCAGAATTGACAAAGTTAAATGAGTCAAGTCTTCTGCCATTTATCTAGTGGTCTGCTCTGGAAAGAATCCTATGGACATGAATGTCTGTGTGGTGGTGGGGGGGAACCTTGTCACTTTCTGGCAATGACTCTGAGCAAGTTTTCTTTTTTAAAAGAATATCTTATTATTTTTATTTTTATGTCTGTGAGTGTATTGTCTACACGTATGTAAGTGCATTTGTGCCCCGCAATGCCCATGGAGGTCAGAAGAGGGTGTTGGATCCCTTAGAACTGGAGTTTCAGGTGATTGTTAGCCACCATATGGGTTCTGCGAACTGAACCCGGGTCCTCTGCAACAGCAGCTAGTGCTCTTAAACACTGAGCCATCTGTCCAGTCCCATGTTTTCTAACCTCTGATTGGTCGCATTTCCCGTTGTATACTTGATCACGGTCCACACAGGTGGTGTGTGTGTGTGTGTGTGTGTGTGTGTGTGTGTGTGTGTGGTGGCGGCATTGTGTTTGTACTTGAAACACAGAGTGGTAGGGTGGTAGTGAGTAGGGCTTGAAACGTGTCCTTTTGGCAGCTCTGCCCGGTGAACTTCACACCCAGGTCGTAAGTGCACAGAAAGCAACTCATCTGTTCTGGCTCCACATACTCTGAGCGTTGTATTTCTGTACCAATGCTAACCATTTCTCATCTTTCTCTTAGTGACTCAGGTGACACAGGTGTTCATTCAAACTCTAATAATGGGCCCATATTTGTAATTTGCACAGATTTTCTGCACAGATTGATGTGTGGGGCAAGATTTCCTTCTGTCCACACTGCTCCAATTGCAGAGAACGTACCTGCAGCCCTGTGAAATTGAGGTTCTCCCATCTAAGTCTTAAAAAATAAAAGGAGGGGCTTTGGACTGCTAGCCTTGCTCTCAGATCTCTGTTCTCAAATCCTGCAAACTTTATTATTAACACAAAATTCCACCTATGTGATTTGAAAGGGTTTTCACACAACCTCTCCTGTGAAGCTGATGGCTCAAAACATTCTCTCTCTCTCTCTCTCTCTCTCTCTCTCTCTCTCTCTCTCTCTCTCAGTGCAGAACAAGGCCAACAAGGTTGGTTGTTAATCTGTTCAATAACCATTTATTGAATGCTTACCACAAGCCAGGAAGGATGTTATGCCTGGGAAAACATAGATAAAAAGCACAAATTCTTTCCTGACTGGTGGATGAGGCAGATAAGTCAACATGGAACGTCGATAGAGGGCACAGAATGCTGAGATGGGAGCAGTGTATGAGTGGGAAAGCAGCCAACCCAGGCCTTAGGGTGTAGTCTCGTTTCTTGAAAATGGACCAAGTCATGGTGCTGAGCCTCCACAGCATGGACGGAATGAGCTAGATGGACAAAGTCGGGCTCTTTGCACATCTCTCTATAGTAACAAGATGTGGAGTAGCAAATGACTTAAAGTGACATGCATTTAACCAGGGTTCTAGGCTGGATATTCCAGCAGCTTTAATGATCTAAGGCAGGGTGGCACAGACAAGATGGCTTCTAGAGATATTGGGAGGTACTGACTGTAGCACACTTCCATTCTAGGGCTCCTTCAAGTCCAGAACAGCTAGCAGTGATGAGTACACCGAGCCCTTTCTAAGTTCCCTAACACTTCTGTTGGCGACAGTTGGCCTGTCTCAGAGTTTTGACTATTTCTCCTCTGTGTTTTTCATTGGATGTGTGTTAGGTCACCTGTGGTTACTGGTACCACTCCTGCCATCCGTGGAAAATGAGGCTACATTTTCTAATTGAGCTAAACAGGGCATGACTGGAGTTTGTGGAAAATGGGCAATTCCTAGTTCCATGAAGAGACTGGAGCCATTTCCAACTTGATTCCATCATGTCCACCAAGAATCACCCCCATATGTCTACAGAGGCTTTGTCTTCAAATTGTCACCAAAGCCAAGAGCCTCTCATCCCTATGAAACTTTTAAAAAGTCCCTTAGTGCTTGCCAGTTTAATTGTTTTGGACTAGCTTATGGGCATTAAACCTTTTTCATTAGGAGAAAAATTTTCCTAGCCAGGCTGAAAAAGCACATATCAAATTTCAGTTTGATTCACTTCAAAACCACCATGGAAAATTGGGACATTTTCTTCACACCACAATGAGTTAGTCATGGAAATTCTTCCCTAATCACAGCTACCATGGCCATAGTCATGAAGACCATGCCCTGGGCCACTGAAAACTTACGTGACAATATTGAAGTGCGTGTCCCCTTCCCTGTTAGAAAGCAGAAGTTGTAGCGGTTCTCAGTCTGTGGAAATGTACTAGGATAACCTGAGGTTCCCTTTCAGCAAGTGACCTCATCCTTGGTGGATCTTTTTCTTTGTGGTAGTTTTGTTTGGTTACTGTTTCCAAAAAAAAAGTGTTCTTTATATTGCTAAAACTGTAGAAAAATAAACTTGACTAAAATGTGCATTAAGAGGCTAAAAGTGTCTCCCCATGAGGGACTCTGACCCTCCTCTTACTGGTGAGTGACAGAAATGAGGCAGACTTCTTGGCCATCTGTCGTGGAGATGCTTGCCGAATGTGGCCAGGCTCCAGCATGCCTAGGTCTTTTTAGTACAAACCTCAGCCAGTAGAGTGAGGTAAGCCTGCCAAGCTCTTCCCTGCTGCCGTGGCACAGAATGCTGCCTTCTGCCCTGCAGCTGCCGCGTTGGCCTCCCACCGAGAGCCGCCTCTAGAAGCCACGCTCCTGGAGTAGTTTTTCCTTGATATACTTCATTCATTCATTTGCTCTTTCTTGCCTAGGCAGAATATCATGCATATTTTTCCTGGGAAAGTGCTAGAATTTGAGGACACAAAGAAAAAATCTTGCAGTCCTGGTGTTCACAGATTAAATGTGGATGTGGCACCATGCTTCTGAATCATTCTGAAAGCACAATTCCTTAGAGCCCATTGGGTACACTTTTTCCTCGGGAGATATGAACATGTCTCCCTTCCCAGAAAGGGCCCAAAAGACAGACCAAAGTGTGATTCCACCAGCATTCAACTTGGGGAACCAATGGGTTTGCTGGGCTTACAGACCACGAGTGATGGGTTACTCAAGAAGCATGCATGACCCCAAAGCAGCCACACTGCCAATATGCGACACCACCTAAAGCTGTGTAGATGGAGTCTGCCTTTCAGTTAACCTTCCACAATCTACAGACTCTTGCACCTCCTAAGACCATGAGACTACCTAGAGCTAGGAAATAATTACATACAATGAGAGTCTCAGATGAGGTAACCCCTCCACACCCTGTCTGCCTTTGAGGGAACATCGGCCATCAACAGGCTCACGAAAGTAGTCATAGCTGCTCTAACAAAAATGACAGTGATTATGCTTGGAGGATAGATTGCACAACAGAGTTTACCACCGTAAAATGTTGTCAACCCCTAAGCTTCCAAGTGGACTTCATTATTTTAATGGACTGAGGAAGGTGGGTTGGGAGTGGAGACAGTATCTTCCCTGGAGTAGAAGTAGAATCTTCCTGATGTGAACTTGGCTAGGCCTACAGGCTGAGTCCATCCCTGGGTGGGCCCAAGGCCATCCATCCACCTGCCCCCCTAGCTCTGGCGCCCCTCTCCCATTCCATTCTCGATGTTGCATCACTTCACCCCTGCCTTCCCTTTCCAGCTGCCCTGTGTGAGATCTGTCACCAACCATCCAAACCTGTGGCCACTGCTTTCAGCAAGTTCTCCAACACCTCTGTTGCCCCATTATCAGGCCAACACTCCTTCACCCAACGTTGATGCAGCCACTGTACTGATGAGATGTATTCCCTCTAGCCTGTCCCAGCAGGCTCTCTACTCCCTCGTAACCCCCTGGGAAACAGCTCACCATTCATCTAGTGGCTTTTCCTCTCCACTACACTGGGTCAAGTCCTTCCCCTGCCCCCGATGAGTCCCAAACCTCTACTAGAGCAGTACTTCTCACACTTTGCTACATATCACCTAAGATACTGAAGCCTAACCCTATCCAGGCTGGGGAGGCCCCAAACCAATTGTGTCAGTGAAATCTAGGGACAGAGTTTTTATTTAATTGTCCAGGTGACGGGACTGAATGATTACTTGCGTGGTAAAGTGTTTGGCACACAGGCATGGATTCAGATACCTAGCACTCACATTAAAAGAAAAGTTGTCATAGGTGGCGCATATTGGTTATTTCAGTGCTGGGAAGTTAGAGACTGGAAGATCCCTGGGACTTCCTGGCCAGCCAGTCTAGTTAATCAGTGAGTTCTAGGTTTAGTGAGAGACCTTGTATCAAAAAATAAGGTAGTGGACTGTTGAGGAAGAAATTCAACATCAATCTCTGGCCTCAATGTACACCTGTGTGTTCACCCCCGCACCCCGTCTCTCTCTCCTAGGTAAGTCTGCCATAGCTATACAACAGAGAACTGTTGTTAATTAACCTTTAATTGTGTTTTAATCACTTCACTGTGCACAGGTTTTACCTCCAGATCTTGTCTGGGTTTCCTGGACAGGGTAATGATACACATGGGCCAGCTCAGCCCCAGGAGCTGCCAGCCAAGGCCCTTGGCAGTGGCTTGTTAGTTAGAACTTCAACAGACTTCTCTTCCACTCCTTCCACTGGCTGTCTGCTCAGCATCTGCTTCTTAGCTCTGTGTCCTAGCTCCCCTCTCTTTGAGGCTTCCTCTGCCCTTTGGCCCTCCTCACCCAGCCTCCACCCCCACCACCAAACCACCCTGGGCAAGGCCTCATTCCCTTTTTCCAGAGCAGCCCAGCATCTGTATGACCAACCCTTTAAATATATCATATGTAGAATGCATGCCTAGATGTTTGTATGACACTTTAATAGCAAAAAAAGGGAGAGAAAATGTCTTGGAGACTAATTATCTGACAACAGAGACTTGAATAAATGATGAATTGTAGTGCCACCAAAGATTATACAAAATATGAAGAATTTCCAGAGACATGGCATCCAAGGTTAAGTGAAATAAACACAGTATGATATGCTGTATAACATGAGCTATGGTGTCTTGTTTTTAAAAGCCTGGTGAGCGTATAATGAAATATCAACAGTGATTATCTGAACTTGGTGAGATGATGGTCGACTTTCTTTTGTTGTTATAATCTCACAGTTAAGAAAACAAGTGCCAATCATGTATTATATTAATTTGTAACTGGAGAAAACAGGTTTTTAAAAAGATGAATTGAGGTTTTAAAATCACATAATAGCTTTTTAGCATCAATCTGACTTTCTATTTCAGGTGACATATAGTTGGTAGAGGTAAGTTCTATGTAGAGCCAGTAGTGGAACATGTTGGGAAAATTCTTTAAAGAGAAGGCCTTTGAGAGGGGCCAGCTCAGTCAGCCAGCTCTGGAGAGGACCATCCCAGCAGTCTATCTGTGCCCTTCCCTGGCCCAGGATCCTTGTGGCTCCCTGCTGAGCCAACTGGAGAAGTGATCCCCTTTATGAACTTCCCTCGGTGCTAGATACTGATGGGGCTCCTGCTTGGCCTCAGATATCCACTGATGACTTCCTTTGTGCCATCCTCACAGATGATTAACCTTTAATTATACTTGCCCTGGCCTGGTAAGCAGAGTTCATTGAGTAATTATTCATTCACCAAGTACTAGAATAATGGTAAAATTTAATGGCTCCTCCTAACCAGTGACTTGTGCTTGGTTTCGCACAATTGACTAAAGGAAATAGTTTACAGATAGCCATCCTGCCTGTGAGTAAAGCTATCACATAATCAGATCACTTACTATAGCCATCAGCAGGAAAGCTGAGTTTATAGAAGAGTGTGTATAGACTCATGGCTTCATAACTCTGTCTCTTATGCCAGTGAGGATGCTTTCAGCCACAAAGACTGTCTGATTAAAACTGGGTGAAATAGTAGAAGTCTGTCACATAAGAAGCAGACTTGAGAGCTTGATTGTGCCAGAATTGGACTTGTCAATCACCTAGACTCTGTCCATATTTCTGCTCTACCATCCTTAAGGTCTCTAGGAGCATTGGCCATGCCCCCTCCCCACTCCATTGCCCTAAGTTGACTGCCACAGCCCCAGGCATCATATCTTTACACAATAACTTTCCAAGGACAGCCCCAGGCATCATATCTTTACACAATAACTTTCCAAGGAGAATAAACAAAAAAAGACCTTATCCTTGCTTAACTTCTCTCTTATGTAGAGATGAAACCTCCTTCTTAGGGGCTCTCAGTGGACCTCCCTTTATTTCTCAGTGGCCAAACTGGGCTACACAGCTGCCGCCAAACAATTCACAGGCAAACTTTAGGCCAGGGACCAGGCATATGTCCTGAAACAAAACTGAGGCTGCATTAGAATGGAGAATGGGAATGGTTTAGGAAGACAGTGCCTGTCATGGCATTGAAACAGTCTACTTGTCCGAAAGAAATGGTGCTGCCCTCATCACAAGCAATAATGATGCTCAGCATCAGCTCCTACCTCTTGGTCAATCTGAGCATCCCAACTCGATTGCACTTGGTTTGCAAATCCCCAGAAATCTAAAGAACAGGATAACTCCTTGCCCTGATCACTCATTAAATGTTTCACTGCAAAGGCAGATGCCTACCTCCAGACATATGAGGACGCATAAGCGACTTTTTTTCTGTTCCACTGAGTGTTAGTCATTGGTATATAAACTCTATAAGGACAGGGCTCATTTCTGCATGTTCACTGGTGTCACCTCAGCGTCTGTTACCCTGTGTGGCACAAGGTAATTGCTCAGTAACAGTGGTATGCAGGGTGTGGTGGTACACACCTGTAATTTTAGCACCTGAGGCCAGAAGATTGTGGATTGAAGGCCACTGTGGGCTCCAAAACAAGCATTTATTTAAAGAGGACCAAACATTTCTTAAAACTAAAAGTGATGTAAATAAATGAACAGATAGATAACTGCCAAAGATAATGTCTCTAATAAATGATGACCCAGGAAGCAGAATGGGGCCAGGCTCTGTGAGTAATTTGGAGCAGCTTGGTCAAGTTTAGCCTAACAGGGTGACAGCTGATGGCCTGGCTATTGTAATACAAAAGAATGAAGCGGGGCTGTCATTTCTTATCTTTTAGAATCAACAGCAAGCGACATTCACTTAATAACTGGCAGTTGTACTTTGTGATAACTGCTTGTGTTGAGACTTCAAAAATATTCTATCATCTTCTAAAATGGACTTTAGATTTGTGGTAGAGAGAAGATTTCTCCTTTAATCCTTCTTCTGTAGCTTTTTAAAGATTTACAGGTATCTGCTGAAGGGGAAAAGACAGCTGTTTCTCTCTCCGGCTTGCTAGCATACTAAAATAAGGAGAAAACGACTATTTTATTCCATTTGAGTCCTTTATTGAATGACCCAAGGGTATAAATGGCCTTTGTAGAAGGTAATGCATAATCTAGACAGACAGGGTGATTATTAAAGAAAAGAGGTACTTGTAGCATACTGTAAGAACATTTTCCCTTGTATTTTTGCTCTTCAAAGTATATTTCATTTCTATTTTAGATCTAGAAGGTTTTGACTCTGTGGTATCATCTACTGAGAAACTCAGTCACCCAACGACAAGCAGACCAAAAGCTACAGGGAGGCGGCCTCCATCCCAGTCACTCACATCTGTAAGTATCTCTTCTTTACAGCTGAAAAGCAAAAAGGACTGGAGAGTCTAACTAAAGACACTTCAACAAGAAGATGATTGGAGACTCCCAGAAGAGGGAGAAAGAGACAACCAGATGTACTGCCAAGTAACAGTGATTGGAGTCTTTTTGAAACAAGCAGCATTTCTTTCCATTTGTTCTTTCTGTTTCTGTCAGCAAGATGGCATTCCCTGTTTCTCACTCCCTTCTATCTCTTTCTAGACCAATTCTTGTTTGAACCTGAAATGAAATTGATAAGAGAAAAACGAAAAAGAGAATGGAGCTATTTTGGTCTATAAACAAGACAAAGCTTTAGTCCATAAAGATCTGCCGCAGTGCTGTGTGGGACAGTGGCCTTTATCTTCCCAAACCCCATCTGATATTGGCCTACCTCCAGGGAAATCCATGCAGACTCTGAGGCACCTCATGTAGAAGAGACCAGTCAAAACATTCCTGCTAACTTGTAGAGTGCTGTTTTTGTTTGTTAGTTTGGTTAATTTTGAATAACCTTTTATTACAAGCCTATTATACATATATTGTGCCAAATTTGAACAACACATGAGGAAGAAAGTGAGTTATTTGTATTGCTCCCCTAGAGCAAAGAACTTACAACTTTTTGCTATATATCCTTGAGCTTTTTTAAAAAACCTGTGTGTGTATATGTGTGTGTGTGTGTGTGTGTGTGTGTGTATAATTGTTCAAACTGGGATCATATAATTCATGTAATACATATTGTTTTGGAACTTGCTTCAGCCCCCACATTTAAACTGTATACTTTTCCCCCAAATCATTACCCATTCTTCCAGAACAACATATTTAATAGCTGCTATTATTCTAAGATGTGAGTACATGAGAATTTGTCTAGTGAGTATGCTGTTACTGAATATTGATAATGATTCCAATTCTTCCTTATAAACAATACTCAAACGAATGTCACTGTTGAAAAAAAAATCTTAATGCTGTTCCAGAATTATTCATTAGGTACAAGCTTTCTGAATTTGGGTCATTGGAAAATGCATGCTTTGTTATTGCTGTAAGTTGCAAACTTCCCCTTCATGAAGGTTAAATTTACTTTCCACAAGCAGCGTGTGTGTGTGTGTGCGTGTGCGTGTGTGTGTGTGTGTGTGTATGTGTCCCCATTTGTTCTGCCTGCCTATCATCTGTCAGTCTGTTCGTTACATTGCATTGGCTTTGTAGTTCTAAAGCCTTATACCCTCCACCCAGATACACCAACAAACTTAAAGTTTTGTAGGTTTCTCAGGATACCTTTTTACCTCATCAATAATCTAACGTGAGCTTTCATCATCTCGAGAAAAAAAATGTCACTTCCTTTGAGCCCTTTCTCTCACATGGACTGAGTCTGAAAGCATGGCTTGAATTGTCCAGTGTTTCTTTCTTGTGCGAAACACACCTGTTGATACCTTTTTGAGAGAAAAGACTTGAAAAAGTGGCTTCCTCTTCACTCTTGTAGAGTTCTCTGGTAACCCTGCCTTCTCTCCCTTCTTCGTCTCATCCTCCCTCTCTCAACATGCACACATACACCCCACCTATCTGTTTGCTTCTTGGCATGTTTGCATTTCGATTTCTCAGTCCTATCTCTTCTTATAAATTCTTAGTTTTTTGCTTCCAAATTCTCTTGACCCCTTTAAGGTTTAAAGAGCCTTGTGCCTTTCATAGTTAAATACAGTGGTTCCCGTGACTCCCCCCTTAGTTCATACATCCCATGTGGAAAAGTATGTGTTTTTTGGAGACCAGATAAAGGTAGCTCATCTTCACCTGCTTTTAGACTAGGCAGTTAAGTACTTATTCAACTCATTCAGATATTCACAGACATCTATCCCCTGTGGATTGGACATTGTGCCAGGTGCCAAGGATACAGTTAGTAATGAGAAGTACATGGTCGCTGCCTGCAAGAAGCTTATTATGGGGACTCGGGACATAGCATCTTATAGAGAGTGGTTTTTACTTGGACATAGAATACTTGGGTGCTTTAATGACCTGTGATGACCATATTCTCATCCCCTCCTTCTCATCCATCCCCATTTGGATGTACACATTGAATTCCTTTTCATTCTTCTTAAAATCAACACCTTTTGTGTTTCCATGACAAATGAGATTAGTGGATTAGACGTGTTCCTTAAAGGCCACTGGGCAAATGATTGAGGAAATACTAGACATGGTTCCCTAGCCTGGGGCAGTTCATTCGAATTTAAACTATTTATTTTTATAAAATTCGAAGAGCAAGTTTTGATTGGAAACTCATACAACATAGGTTGAATAAAATCTTGAAAGGATCCATGCATTGTATGATGGTTAAGCAGTTAAGCCTAGATTAATATTTTTTTTTAAAAAAGCTTGGTATGTGTATTGGGGAGTTATTTTAGGTCATGGGATTTTCAGATTAAATAAAGATTAACAAATACGACTTCTTGAAGCAAAAATTCAGCTTAAAATTTCTCCCAAATAAATTATTTGTGGGGGTAATTTTTCCATTTTATTTAAATGGTACTTCTAGGAACTATTTTTCTACCCTAGGGTAGAAAGCAAAAGAATGAGAGTGAGGTTGATTTTGAGCTCACCTCAACATATTTGTAGAAGATTCTTTACTTAGATTCCTTGTGATGGGAACTCTGATTTTCATTTGTTTTGTTCTAAAATTGGGCCATTTTGGCTATGGAATTATTTCTGACCAAGAGAATTCTGGTGAATTGCTCCCCATTCATCCAGCTTTGGGGTGTTCACAGGGATCTTCACAGTGAGGTAGAAAGGGCAGGGGAGTTGGCCCATATTTTACTCAGGAATGCTCCTTCTCTGTAGACTTACTTATATTTAGCAAATATACTATGAAATGGATATTTACTGTCCACATTAGTATGCTCCCTTTATCCTCTGTATTGACCCTGAGTCAAGAGTCAAGGACTAGGATAAGGAAGAGATGAAGGAGAGGAAGATGAGTCCTCTTTTTGAGTGTGTGTTCTTTCCTACCACAGTTCTAGTCTCACAAAGGTGGAGACCATGAATGGCATGTCATTATTCAGTCTGAATACCAGCTCAGTGTAAGACATGCAGTAACAAGTGTTTAGAGAAAGGAGGGAGTAGGAAAGGATGGACAAGAGATGCTTACATGATTGAAGTGCTTATTGAACATCAGGGGTTAGCTCCCTAGTTTAGCTCTTTGCTTTTTGGTCCAAGCCCTGCTGCTAACTAGCCATATATCTAATGGTAGTAAGCAGATAACAGTGTACTTTCTGTGTAAGGATTATAGCAAGGAGACAGATAAAATAGAAGTGCTGAGTGCTTTAACAGCATCATATTAACAAAGCTGTGTCAGCTAAGGTATGATTCTGACAAAGGCATTTTCTTTTGGCTTTATCCAGTCCTCCCTTTCAAGTCCCGATATCTTTGACTCCCCAAGCCCCGAAGAAGATAAAGAGGAACACATTTCGCTTGCGCACAGAGGAATAGACGTGTCAAAGAAGACTTCCAAGACTGTTACCATATCCCAAGTGAGTGACCAGCCAGGGTGAGGTGTCCCTGCCCTTCCATGCATGTGTTAACAATGGGTTATAAAGCAAGCAAGATAAGCAGACAATGTGGGTTTTTCTCATTCTTTAGCAATAGTGATTACTGTAGTCACCAGAATCTATAAGGTATGATTCAGAGTCTCCAAACCTGGGCAGAATCCCTGTCCCAGAGTTGCAAGTTAGTTTATTCCTCATGGTTTCTCTTGGAGTTGGATGTCTTTTTACTGTCACAAGCACATGCACAAATGCCATCACACACCACTGCCACAACCTAATCAACTTAAAAAAAATCTCTGGCATATTTAGTTAGACTACATTAAATACCATGCTCTCTGCTCACAAATCTTGTCTTTTATGTTCAAAACTGGCAAAAAAATTATTGGAAGATTCTTTTTTTACTTTTTAATACTTATTATTTTACAAATATGTGTATGTGTCTGAGTATATGGATGTACATTCCATACATGCAGAGGTCAGAAGAGTGTGTCCAGTCCCCTGGAACTGGAGTTACATGAAGGTGCTGGGAACCGAACCCAGGTCCTCTTCAAGAGCAGTAAGCACTCTTAACCACTGGCCCATCTCTCCAGGCCCTGGAAAACTTAGATTGATACGATCTATTAAAAGTCAAATTAGATTCATACTCTTGGATAAATTTATAGTTTAAAGCATTTTAATTTCATTGTATGCCTAGAGAATGATATTGCTGCTTTAACTTAATTATTTTGTGAGAAATAAAGCCAATGTTGTGGTGAACACCTGCAGTTCTAGCTATTGGGGAGGCTGAGAGAGGGGGGCTCACTTGATGCCAGAGTAACACACACCTCTCCCCATCTCAAGAAAGAGCAAGACATACACAGAGACAGAGCGACAAGAAGAAAGAGACAGAATGAGAAAGAGAATGAAATAGCAGGTGGAATTGTGGTAGTGGAAGAGCACAGACATTGTTTGGCTACTGCATGCAGTTCAAAGAAGAAGCCTCCTATATGAGTTCTGTTTTTCCTATAAAGAAAGGAAGACTATCAAATCCCATCTTACAGTACTGAGAAACGCAACAACTAGGATTATTTTGTTGGAACATTAGCAACTTTTTATGTGTAGAGGCAGAAAACTTTATATAGTCACTTAAAGCAGGAACCAGCACAAAGAAATCAAATATTAGATGGGACTTTCTTTCTTATAGCTTCAAGCATTTGCATTATAGATTTTCTTAAAAATCTACTACAGTAAGCAAAACGTGATCCTGCAAAACAGATCAATTTTAATTATCCACAAAACCAAGGTGTTCTTCCTTCATAAAGGATTCCATTTACTTTAGTTGGATTTAGACCTCTGGTGGTGGCGGCGGTTGTTTTAGTTTTGTTTTGTGTTCTGGTGACCACAGGCACACCTTTAGTTTCCTTTCCCTGGCATCCCCAGGACGTCTCTCCGGTGACATCTACTGGTGGTCAGTGGCTTTTCATGTTTCTGATTTGCATGGCTCTATCCCATTAGCGGATTTCACTTCCTTGGAGTTGTCAGGTTGTGTTTTTCACTGTTTCAAGAAATTCCGCTTGAGCTAATTTGATCAAGGAGTGTGGTGACCTGTACTCTGTGAAGGACTAAAAAGTACTTGTTAGCTGAAACGGACTGGTCTGAGAGCGTCAGTCAGATGAGAAATGCCAAAAGAAATACTGATTCTGGAAGTGTCTGGAAGCCAGTATTGTGGGTACAGATGGGTCGTGAGAGGAAAGAGAGGATTTGGGATGGGAAGTGGAAGAAGGTACGAACCCTGGATGACAGAATCAAGCAAAGAAAGTAACAGAAAAGCACAAGTCTTCGGACTTGGTCAGTCACAGTCACAGACACAGTTACAGCCATAGTGCTGGGCAGAGCATCCGGCTATAATTGAATTCTACTTCCATTGGTGATGAGTTCCTAGATGTGGGGACTCATTCCAGCAGCTCTACAAGTCTCAGTTTCCTGCATGGTACAGTGAGTGTGCCAGTTGATCCCAACTTAAATGGTAGAGCTGATGTCCGACGTGTGCTCATGGCTCTACAAATGTCAACTCCTTTCCTCTCGTACTATAACTGCGACTGACAACAAAGCTTGGGCTGGCAGAGTACTCTCCCTGGCAGCAGAGAGTGCTTTTCCTCAATGGTAACTTGGCAGAGAAAAGGCGAACAGAGAGACTGAGAATGATGGCCCATCTGCTTTTGGCTCCCTCTGCCCAGTCTCTGCCTCTAGCATAGCCTGAATCCAGACTCTACCTCCTCGCTGCCATGCCAGCCAAGCCCCTTCTTGGCACCTTCCCTGGGATGGCCAGCTGAGCGCCTGCTGCTGGAGGAAGTCCCATGGTTGCTGTGCCAAACTTCACCATCAGCCTTGGTTTCTTCCACGTCACCCTCTCCGCTCCCAAAGCCCTCGCCTACGATTTGCCTTATACCTGCCTGCCTACCCACTTACTTGCCCCTGCCAATGTTTCTTCACTGGGTCTGCCAGCTATTCATGCTCCCTTCTACCTAAAACTGACCCACAGCTTCTCCTGGCTTCTTCGGAACATCTCTTCACTGGGCCTCTCTTACGTCTCTCCATCTTCAGCTTGAACCTCCATTTGTTTCTCCCCCCTGCATTTCTTAGATCTCAGGATCTCATTCATCTGTGAAAGCAAATAAAACCCTTCTATCCTGGCTCCTCCTGGGGCTTCTTTATGAATTCACCCCCCCAACACACACACACTCTGCCTTCTTCCTTCCTCAGCCAAATTTCTGGAAAGAGTCCTCAAATTATCAGCCATGTCCCTTGGCTCCCATTGAGAAACTGGGCACCCACCTTTGAGTCTCTGTATTGTGCTACAAAACGGGTTCCATTCCCCCTCAGCACCTTGACCCACTTACCAATCTTTCTTTTTCTTTCTGGAAAATTCTCTAGGGGCTTCCATAAGCCAAGCCCCTCCACAGGTCTTTCTTCATTCTCTCCTTATGTCTTCCGAGTTGTCAAGAGCTCTCTCTTTTCACTCTTGCTCCTTGTTTCGTCTCTTCTTGCCTCTTCCTTTTGGGGACTCCTCGAGTTCGACTATTGGACCTTTGCTCTTCTGTCCTGTCTATGCCCATGGCTTCTACTTCCTTTAGCCCAACTCACTCTTTCAGTGGCTCTGCCCGCTAGGCATACCTCTCAGCCATCTCTCAGGCTCGTAAAATTCAAAACATGAAATAATTATCTGGGCCTCCTGCCATGAAAGATGAAATCTCTGTGGGATTCTTCCCTCCCTACCCATGGTCTTACACTTCTGATTCTACTGTCTACAGCCTACGTGGGACCTCATCTCCTTGACTGTAGGAAATGTCTGCTCGGTGAGACCAGAGACTCTGTCGGCCTCACACGCAGTCCCCACACTAGTACAGGAATGATACCTGATTCCCTTTGTTCAGTGTGCCTGCCTTCCCCACGTCTCTTAAGATTATCTTCTCGGGTACTGCCCTGGTCAGAAGCTCAACCCTTTCCAACTTGCACTGTGTCAGAGTCTCAGTTCTGTCTCACTCCAGACGTGCCACCTCTCAGGCCTTCCTGCCCCCAGAGTGACCGTAAACAGAGCGTGCAATCCCTGGAAGCTGCCAGCTCTCCTTCGCCACCTTAGCTTCTCCTGCCCCCTCTTAACCCAGCCATGCTTCCAGCTAGCAGGTTTTGCTCCCTGGTCTCTAGGCCTTTGTCCAGGTAGGACCTTCTCTTCTCCTACAGCTGCTTTCTCCAGCATTCTCCTTCCTCTGACCCCCTGCAGGATGGGACATTAGCTTCTTCCTCCAACTCCCTTCCTTCCTGAACTGTGGCTGCTTTGGTATGTTTCTGGGGCTCTCTGTGCTTCCCCCCTCTTGTGCAGTCTTCCCCCGTGCTGCAGTGCATTAATCTGTCTTGTCTGCCTGTGCTCCGCTGGGTTCTATACTTCTAAGGACAGGAGAATGTGTTGCTCACTTCAGCGTTTATAGTACCTGGCGAGCTGTTTGGTACCTCTCTGTGTATATGATACCATTCAGGGACTGTCCCAGGAAGAAGATGAAATTGAAAATGCACACAGGCAGCACTTGGGCAGGGGTCTGTCTGCACCACATTGGCCATGCATGGCTTGTAGATAAAGGAATAAATGATAGACTGTGTGGGAGGGGTGGGAGTAGGACAGTGAAGGAGGGTCTGACTCACCAGGACAGGGAGGCAACCCCTGCGCAGATCCCTGGCTCTGAAGCCTCTCCACCTTCCCTTCTCACAGGTGTCTGACAACAAGGCGTCCCTGCCACCCAAGCCAGGGACCATGGCAGCTGGCGGCAGTGGGCCAGCCTCTCTATCTTCAGTGGCATCCTCCCCCATGTCATCCTCTTTGGGAACAGCTGGACACAGAGCCAATTCCCCATCACTGTTCAGCACAGAAGGAAAACCAAAGATGGAGCCTGCAGTCAGCAGCCAGGCTGCCGTAGAGGAGCTCAGGACACAAGTCCGTGAGCTGAGGAGCATTATCGAGACCATGAAGGACCAGCAGAAGTGAGTGCCTGGGGACCCTTTGCAGCTGCTTCCAGGTGGCTCGTCCCTGAACATCCTTGGCCTGGGTCTGAGAGCCTGGGTTCCACCCTGCAGAGGGTGGCCCCGGTCCTCCCACTGACAGCAGTAGCAGAGCTGGAAATGTAGCTCACAGGAGGTTTAATTTATACTTAATCATGCTGTGTGTTTTCTATGCTTGGCCTCCTATGTACTGAAGAGCACAGGCTGGCCATACGGTGTATAGGGATGAGTCAGTTGCAAGGACTGACGCAACTCTGAAGGCCGCCATAAAGAAAATAGAATCTGCTGGAAAGTATATTTCTGTGTTGGTCTTTTTCATGTATGTAAGTGCACCTGTATCGTACAGTGCCTGTGGAGGTTAGAAGAGGGCATCAGATCCCCTGGAACCGGAGTTACAGATAGTTGTTAGCTGTCCTGTGGGTGCTGGGACTCAAACCCAGGTCCTCTGCAAGAGCAACCAGTGCTCTTAAACACTGAGCCATCTCTCCACTGCCCTCTATGTCAGTCTTTTAAGAAAACTTTAAAATTACATTTAGTGTGTGTGTGTGTGTGTGTGTGTGTGTGTGTGTGTGTGTTGTACAGTGGATAGCTAGCTAACAACTTGCAGGAGTCAACTTTCTCCTTCTGCCATATGGGTTGTTAGGGTTCAAACTCAGGTGGTCAAATTTGGCAGCAAGCACCTTTACCCATGGAGCCATCTTGCCAGCTCATTAGTCATCTTTTTATTACATCTCCTAAAGGCCCACCACCTCCCTGTAGCACCACAGGCTGAAGGAAAAGCCTTTAATATACGGGCCTTTGGGGGCATTTACAATCTAAGAAATAGGAGTGCATATGCCACTTGTTTTTATTTATTTTATTTTTAATTAGGGGGTGTACACATGCACGTGGGTGCCCACAGAGGTCAGAGGCATTGTATCCTGTGGAGGTGGAGCTATAGGCAGTTGCAAAATGTGTCTTATAGGTACTGGGAACTGAACTTGTGTCCTCTGCAAAAGCCATACATTCTTAACCAGCCCCATGCTTGCTTTTCCTCTAGCATTTGGAAAGAATGCAATGTCTCCATTTAGATGGCAGATGAAATAATTGACTTGCATCAGGGGGCTGAAATGTATGAAGGAGATGTAGAAAATTCTTGAACTCAAGATTTTGCTCTTAGAAAAATGTCCTTGGGGCTGGAGACTTGGCTCAGTGGTTACGAGCACTGGCTGCTCTTGCAGAAGACCCGGGTTCGTGTCTCACTCACATGATGGCTAACAACCACCCATAACTCCAGTTCCAGGGGATCCGAAACCCTCTTCTGACCTCTGTAGGCATTGCACCACATGGGTGCAACTTATACACATTCAGGAAATACACTCATGTACATAAAATAAAAAATAAAGAAAAATGTCCTCACTGTGAGACTTAGGGCTTTGTTTATGCATGCCTACATATATGTTTGCATCTCTTAGCCTCATAGAGCATTTGAATGGGAAGAGAGACCTATGAACAAAAGTAAAATATCTTACCTCACACCACCTGGGATGCTGTTTGCAGCAAGAAAGCTGGTAAAACGTTGACCTGTAGCTGGGCATGGTGGTACATGCCTTTAATCCCAGCCCTGAGGAGGCTGAGGCAGTGACTTTCTGTGAGATTGAGGCCAGTCTACTCTGCATACCGAGTTCTAAGCAACCTGGGGCTGCAGGGAGACCCTGTCTCAAAAAAGACAAAACAAAACAAAAGATTAGCTTTAGGCAGAACTTAAAGAAACTGAGACTCTGGTTCAGAGTCTAATTTAGGGATCAATTAGATCTTTCTGGATATAATCTCTCTTGAAAGGAGGTATCTCAAGGAGGTCTTCCATAATTTGAAAAATGACCTAAGATGGCCAGAAGCTGTGCAGAAGGAACAGCATAGAGATTCATAGGCAAGAGAACAGCCTGGTGGATCAGCATCTTTCCAGGCACCTGGCCACCTTGGATCAGGAGGTCCCTGGGGTAATGGTGAGTGGCATGACATTGACAGCCTAGAGGAAGGGGAGTCTGGGACTGACAATATCTGACACTGCCTCTCTTCCAAAGATGGAAGGCCCTGAGGTATTTGGTGGTCAGATACTTCGGGGATAATTGGATTAAGGAAAGTACATTCTTTTCCCAAGGGGTTTTCAAAGCCTTCACTGTATATTGGGAGGATAGAGATCTCTAACAGTAAGTGCAGTTTCCCTAATTCTGTGATCACAGAACTCTTTTTTTAAATAAATATTTTATTATTTTTATTTTAAGTGTATGAGTGTCATGCCTGCATGTGTGTAAGTGCATGTATGTTGCATAGTGCCCATGGAGATCAGAAGTGGGCATCAGATTTCCCTGGAACTAGAGTTACTGATGGTTCTTAGCTGCTGTGTGGGTGTGGAGAATCAAACCCAGGTCCTCTTCAAGAGCAGTCAGTGCTCTTAACTGCTGAGCCATCTCTCCAGCCCCCACAGAACTCTTTTTATGCACAGTGTTCAAGGACATAACTTCAAGCAATGTAGGTCTAAACAGATTCTATTCCACTCAGACTGGACAGCATGTAAAACTGGGGCTTCTTCAGCTCCCTCTCTTGACTAAAGAGACTCATCAGATAAATATGAAAAACCAGTGAGATAGTACTGGAAAGAATTTCCTGGAACCACCCAGACTCCCCCTTGAAGTCATACCCAGCTGTAGAAGCTATAGGTTTGGGTATCCAAAGGACATCCATGTTCAGGCAGCAGGTGCCTAAACAGTGACTCCATGGCTCCAGGACATCCCAGAACATTGGTTCTCAGCTTTCTGAACAGGACCCTCTTTGCATCTAACTTGTCTGGATTCAGGGCTTTGGCCCTTTCTAACCTCCAAGGGGTGTCTGGAAGCTACCAACCTGTTTGGCATGCCTGAGCTTGCCTCTGGGTCCAGAGCCAGCAATGCTTTAAAGCCTGTGAATAATTGTTCAGAATGGTCCTTTCCCAGCCAGCATCTTCCTTCCCTCAGGATGTCAGTCCCCTCTTTCAAGGCCTGCCCTTTACAGCCTTCCATAGCCAGGCACTTCTCCCCAAATTCAGTGAGTCCCTGCCAACATTCCACCTTCCCCCCTGGTGTCACTTTCAATTCAGGTCTGTTCCAACTCTCCTCCCCAGCCTCAAATGTGCTCTGCATTCAGAGGTTCACCTTCCTGCTCTGCCCTGGCTCTTCCCCAGCTCCAGTTTTTACTACAAGACTTAGTGAGTTTGCCTTATACCATCTTCCCCAACTGACTGCCTCTACTCAGACCATAGACCACTTAATTCACTGTGTCTGTCAGTCTCCCTGGGTTTGGATTGCTGAATTAAGATCTCACCATCCACTATGTTCCTAAGCCCTAAGTGGTACCCACACAGATATGGATATATAAGGTATGCTTAAATGATTATGCTAATGAATTACAGCTGGTTAATGTTAGGTAACCTAGAGTATTGATAGCAGTGCTGGGATATAATCCCAAGTATGGTGACCATCATGATATTCCTTATCTACAGTGAGCAGTCATGCTGGCACTGGTACTGTGTTAACTATACTATTTCTATAGTCTTTGTTTTCCATTTTAAAAATGTACACACATCTGATACCTTAAAACAGAATACAGCTCTTAGACCAGTATCCAAAGAACAAAGCCCTGACTTTGCAGGATGAGTAGCATCATTTCACATCATTATTTAAAGTTGGAAAAGTGTTAGGCTGTGTGTCCTAGCTCCTGTGGGCTTCTTTCCGACTTCATTGCTGTATTGTTAATTCAGGTATTTAATTTCCAGTTTTGAGGTCTTAAGTATCTGTAAGATTTTGTGAAAATTGGTGAAAACATTATCAGTGATCTTTTATTAACTTACAATTCTGTAGAAAATGAAGTGTATATGGAGTGGTTAAAATGTCTGCAATAGGGGTAGGGAGATAGCTCAGTAATAATTTGCTTGCCATGCAAGAATGAGGACATGAGTTCAGATCCCCTGCAGCCGTGTAAAAAGCTGGATGCTGTAGCACGCATCTGTAATCACAGCACTGGACAGACAGACAGACGGATGTTGGGAGGCATGCCAGCCAGCTAATCGAGGTGATTCAGCAAGGTCCAGATTCAGTGAGAGAATCTGTCTCAAATAATAAGGTATAGAAAGATTGAGGAAGATACCTGACATCCAGCTCTGGCCTCCACATGCACACACACACAGCCCCCCACCCCATACACCCCCACACACAAACATGTATACACTATGATAACAGAGAAAAAGTGTGTTTGGTTCATAGTTTCTTTGTAAAAAGATCAGGTCGATTTTGTAGACATAATTAAATTTTCTTGCCTCTTGTTGGCGAAGTTTGGGTTTTTATTTGATCCCATTGTTATTTGCCTTTCAGGCGAGAGATTAAGCAGTTACTGTCAGAGTTGGATGAAGAAAAGAAAATCCGACTTCGTCTGCAGGTAGGTCGTCCCTCAGGGTCTTGCTGCCTATGAGGCCTGGGCTCAATTGAGGATAGAGGCAAAGTCAGGGCTTTTGGGTGAAACTAAATGAGTGCTACTGGCCATGGGGTCTCACACTCGTAATCCCAGCACTCAGGAGGCTAAGGACAGTGGATCACCAGGTGTTCTGGGCCAGTCTGGGCTATAGAGTGAGTTCTAGGACAGCTGAGCTACAAAGAGAGACAGCATGTCTCAAGGAAACAGAAAAATAAAAATAAAAAGGATCGCTTCTGTGAGAATGTCTTAGAATTGAGTAGTCTTATTCTCCATCCATTCCTGAGCTCCAGGTCTTTGGTAAGGAAGAGATTAAAAAGCATGCCCCCAGTTGAGCTTCTCATTTGGAATTCATTTTAAATATCTCCTCTGTAAAACACTCTCTAGCTTCTCAGAGGCCTCATCTTAAAAATTGCCAGAGGCCTCATTGTCAGCTGGCTTCCATCATATGGTCCCCTGGACTCTAGGGACCACAGATCTCCATATTGGTGTTGCATTTCAACTCTTAACTTCTTCCTAATGGTCTTGTCAGCCTTTCCAGGGCCTCTGAGCTCTGTCCCTCTCTAACCTCTGATCCAACTCTGTACTGACTGAATGGTGGAAAGTGTGTGTGTGCTCCATATGACCAAAAACTGACTCTCCTTTTTCATCCAGTTGGGCCCTGTGCTGCTTAAAGAAAGCATGGGTATTTCTCATCATCCTGTTAGGAGTGCAGGCACTTCCCTGCTGGGCCAGTAAAGCTGCCCTCTGACACTTTCAGGTAGTCCCGACAGCCAGCTCTGCCATCCAGCTAGGAAGCTATAATCATTGCTACTTTTTGGGGGTAAACCCTGGATCCTAGGGGCCTGAGAATGGTAGAGGCCACTATTCCCCAGAGTGCTGCACCTGTGCAGCTGTTCTTTAGGTTCCTGTCATTTTTAGCTTTGTTTCCAATTCTTCCTTCAGATGTCATTTTGTCCATCTCACCTCTAACGGTGTCACCTTGAGTCTTTTCTGTTCATTGATGAGGTTGATTACCTTTCTGCTTCTCTATACCCAGCCATTTCATTATGATTGTGTTTGATCCTTCTTTTTTACCTTTCTAGATGGAAGTGAATGAAATAAAGAAAGCTCTTCAATCAAAATGAATACTTGATCATTGATGTTGCATTATTCATCCTGAGTCCGAGACTCAAATTTTCTGCCCCAGCCAAAAGAATCTTGTGCCAAAAGATTAAAGGTTTGCCTCAACATGTCCCTGTTTGAAAGATTAGCACAAAAGTCTTGATAGCACAACACAAATTCCATCCAAGAGGGGAGTCTTACCCCACCCCCAGTATAGTCCTGGGTCTGACAGTGGTTGTGATGTAAAACACATTGTGCTAAAGGCTTTTCTACCTTGAGATCTCATGAGAAACGAAAACTCAGGCAGTTTAGTCCATAGTAGTACTATTTTGATGATATTTTCCATTAATAAAATGTAATTTCAGATTATTCGTTTACAAGCTTTATAATTTTAGGATTTTTTTAAAATCGTGTTTGTTCTTTGCTTCAGGTGAAAAGCTGCCTCGCTTTGTGTTCCCCTTTAGGATTCTATTACATATGCAATTTTAGGTCCCCTGCCAGTGACCCCCACCGCCCTAAGAGAAATTCTAGCTTATATATGATGGTATATTTACAAAAAGAGAAAGAGAAAATCTGGTATTTGCAATGATCTGTGCCTTCTTTCTAACACCCTCTTGATTGGAGCTTTTGTGATGCAGCTACCATGATTCAAAATAAAGAAATAAAAAGGAAAATCCTGCCACTTATCCTTGTCCACTAGAGGCCACTGTCTTCACAGCTTTTCTCCCCCTAAGCCAAAGGTCCTGAGAGGAGACAGCTTGAAGTCTGCCCTGCTGTTTGGTACCAGCTGTAATGTTTGAGTTTCTCCCTCTTTTAGGTTGTTCATGAAACTAGAAATGTCATCCTTGCTTGACTTTTTTTTCATCAGCCAAGTTAAACCCCTGCTTCCTGTCCTTTACACCTTTTGCGTGAACAGAATATGCATTATTAAAGCAAAAATAAATAAAAATAAAATGCAAATGAAAACAAGGGGGGGAAGTTGTATTATTTCCTGCACTGGGTTATCTGTGTGCGTTATTGTTGGAACTGTATTCATACAATGTCATTTGCCTTGCTCTCTTGTAACCCTTCCTCAGATCCAGGAGAATGGGAGGAGGGACTTGTGGAAATGTAGCTATCGAATCTTTCCGAAATTTATGGAATTGCTTTTCCTTTCCCAACAAGACTGGTGTTTGCTTGTCTGCTTTATCTTTGTAGTACATGAACGGTTCAGCCTTAGACTATGTAACTGTTTTCTCATCCTTAACTGAAATAGGGGGCATTCTGCTAAGCTTGTTTATGCGGTAGAGATGGAGGGGGCGGCCCGTTAATGCCCCCAAACTATGTTTGATGTGTTTCTAAACAGCTGCTGTGTCAATTTCTTGCATTTTATAGTGAAAGTACTAAACAATAGATCTGCGCAACCGCAAAGAATGAGAACTGATGACACTGAAGGAATGGTAGAAAAAAAAAGCTTCATTATTCAGCATTGAAAATATAACAAATAAATGTCTCTTCCTTTTTCTTCCTCTTTCCCTTCCTCTGCCTTGCTCTCACCTGCATACTTACCCTTTATGGTTGAGGCCATTACTTCCCTCCCAGTCTTTGCAGAGTCCTAATGCCCTAGCCTTCCTGGGTGGGGACCCAGTTAAGGGAAGGGAATGTGTAAAGAAATCATTCACCCTTCATTCCCACATGTGAATATATTTGCCTTTTCCACAGCCATGGTCTCCATGTGCTTGGGGCCAGGAGCACCAAGTTTCTAAGAGCAGTGTCAAACATTCCTGTACCCATTGACTGTGCTAAGCCTTTCTGCATTACACTTGAAGCCTTCAGAGATTTCCTACCACCTATTAAAACAATGAGGATTGGATTCTTTGATGTTTGAATTTCTCATTTACTCATCAAGAAAATCTCTAATGATGGTATAGCTTTATATGATGTGTATACAGCATAGGATTGTTAATAATGAAATTGAGAGGTTGGAGCACCCTCCTGGGGTGCTGGCAACATGGAATGTAGAGGGCTGGTGTGTTCCCATGGTAGAGGCATTGGCTTCCTTTGGGAAAAAAAGAGAGAAGTGATGATAGAGAAAGAAGCTGGTATGCCCAGCTTCATTACTGTCCCTTGGGCTAACGAGCAAGAAGATTCTACATCATGGAACTGGATGAGCCACTGCCCAAACCGGCCACCATCTTTACTCTTGACCAAATGGACCCATCAAGAACATTGAAAAGCTTGGAAGTATCATAATTGAAAAATAAAATTCTTTTGCATTCAGCATGGACTCAACCAGGCATCTATGGAGATTATTTTTTTGCTTCATTTTCTAAAGTTGTATTTAGAAAAGTCTTAAGTATTGTGCTTTGTAAAAGAAGATGATTAAAATGAAATTTTGTGAAAATATTTTTGTTCAAAGTTGTCATAGTCCAAGAGGAATGATTTCTTGGAACACAAACCCTTTTTCTCTATTTTACACAATTTGATTACTCCGACAGGAATGTCCTTAGGAAGACACGAAGTTACCCATTTAAATCTGTGCCTGTGAATTCCATTTTTTAAATTGTTTGATTTTACACTCCTATCAAAGCATAACACGCTAGTTAGGTATAAATTCTTTTTAGTGTAAAGACCATTAAATTATAATTATTGGAATAATTGTGTAAAGCCATTTTTATTTGTACATAACCCTCAAAGCAGCATATTCAAGTGCATGGTTTGTTTTCTCCCGTAAGAGCATCCTGTATTGTCACGTGTGTCTGTGGTTAGTAATGCTGGGTTTCATTTCCTTTCACAAGCAGCTCCTTGATGGGAAAGCTGCAGGGTGTATAATTTATTGCCCATAGTTGCCATGGCTTGTATAAAAATAATCCCCAGCTTCCATAAAGATTTTTGTATTACAACCTGAGGTCATCACAGTCTTTTTTTTTTTTTTTTTTTTTTTGGTATTAGAGTAGGTTTTAGTCCTTCAGTTATTTTTATACACACTAATGTCAAGATGTTTCAGCACCAAGGGAGCTTGATGAAAAGCTTTTCCCTTTGGTTCTGTACAAATGAGAACTGGAACAAAACACATTTATGAGTGACAGGGTGTTCAGCATGGCTGATTGTGGCATCAGACAGAGGGAAGGCTGGGTACTTAGGACCTGTCCTACTGACAAAGATGCTATTCCTAAACTTAGCTTGGCATGGTCACGGAAAAGAAAAACTCTTTCTCACCCAGCATAAATGCCTGCAGTATAGAGGCTGATAAGGAAGATCAGTCCCTGAAGAGGATGAGGACCATGCCTATCATTCCCAGTTCTCTCCCTAAGGTCATCAAGGCTTTGTTCCTAACCCATGGACTTGAGATGGCCCCTGAAGTGAATGAGAACCCACGAAGAAAGTGCAGGTTCCTGTGAGGTGGTTTTGTTTTCTGTGTATTTTTGCTTGATCTGAAATTGAAGTGACCATGGGGGCAGACCATGTGCTCACTGTGTTTATGAACTTGGAATTCACAGTAACAGGTATGTTCATTTGTTTTGATAATAGGATCTTACTGAAGTTGGCCTCAAACTTGGAGCAATATTCCAGTTTCCACCTCCCATGTGCTGGGGTTACAGATGTGAGCCACCATGCCCAGCGATGATAATTTATTTCAACCAAATAATAGAGCAGCGTTTTCTAGTCATAGCTAGAATTGTTTTGTTTTGATTTGCTTTGTTTTTTACAGAGTCTCTCTAGTCCCAGTCCATCTGGAACTCACTATGTGGATCAGGCAGGCCTCAATCTCACAGAGATCCACCTGCCTCTTCTGGGGCTGTCATTAGTGTGCTATATCTAAATCATAGACGGATAGACAGCTGTGTCTTTCCACAAAGCCAGAATTTCTTGTTTCATTTTTTTGAGACAGGGTTTCCCTGTAGCCTCAGCTGGCCTGGAACTTGCTGTGTAGATGAAGCTGGCCTTGATCTCACAGAGATCTGCCTGCCTCTGCCTCGAGTGCAGGAACTAAAAGCATATTCCAACCATACTCTCTTGAATAACAAATTCACAAGGTTCAGCCGTTTCAATGGCAGCAATTTTCCAGATATTCTGAATTTCCTTGATACTCCTGACCAAGGTGAATTCAAGTTCTTATATTTAATCTTAACTTTCAGGTTACACATTATGTATTATACAGTTAACATATCTATATGTGTAGGTTACAGAATGGCTGGGAAGGGTTAAGAGAACCCAGAATTGAGAGGCTGGAAAACAGAGGTGTAAATAAGAGTCTATTGTGAGACCACTGCTAGGAGTTTGAGAGTGACACTGTAAAGTTGAATCCAGCTGCAGAGGTGAAAGGGTAGGACTGGGTCCACACAAAGGAATGGGCAGACAGATGGACAGCATGTCCAGATGGGCAAACAGAAGGATGGGGAGATGATAATTGAATAAGCTGTGTCAACAGCAAGGACTGAGCCCCTGGTATATTTTGGGAGTTCTCTGCCTTTTGGTCCTTGAAGGATACACTGGGTGATTGTCACCTTTGTAGTGCTAGGTGTCAGTCTCTATAGGGTCCAGGTGAGGTCCTTTTCCATGGACGTGTGTGTGTGTGTGTGAAGTTCTTGAGCCTGGTTTCCCTGGTGTGATTTTAATATGCCTATGTGCCCTACAGTCTCAGTTCACTCCCAATAAATTGAAAGAGTGCCATCCTTCCTACTCTTTCAGGAATAAGTCATTTATTAGTCTGCAAAATGGAGTCTCAGGGTAAGGCATAGTCTCAAAACCCAGTTTTCAGCACAGGGTGCAGCTTGTGTTCAACAGGTCCATTCTCTTTAAATGGCAAAAGTTTAACTTATTCAAATGTAGTAAAGTCTTGCATGTGCCTCCAGTTTACCTACTCCTATAGAATATACCTTAGTTCTCCAGAAAAGAAGTTTGGCAAGCTTTGAGCTTTGCTGGGAAGGTGCCTTCAAAATGTAAGATTTCACTGCAGTTTGTATTAATTAAAAACTAACTTTTAAGCATTCTAAAAACCAATTTTTAAAGCCAACTTAGCTGATTAAGCCATCTTGAAACCAAACAGACCACAAGGATATAACATTTTGAAGTTAATTCCCTCAAAAACAAGGATGTCTTAGTAGAAATGGATTCCTTCTAAACTTCATGATTATTTCTTACACTCAGTCTGTGCAACCCAAGAATTGGCTGGAGCTGAAACTCTGTCACTGAATTGTCCAGGAAGACAAGTGAATAGAGCTTGGTTACTTGTATGAGAAATGCCCACCCTGTCCCTCACCTTAGTCCCAGGAAACACTTTGGACTTGTTCTTACTTGTTCTCAGACAGGGCAGTCTCCTCAGAGGAAGTGAATCAGGAATGAGGAGAAGGATGTGGGCTGAGAGCAAGAAGTCCCAAAGGGAGCTTCGAGTTTAGAGGATGTAGGGGGATTCTGAAGAAAAAAGACAAAATAGGGTGGTAACTTTCGTGAAGCTAGAGGATGCCTCACTTGCTTTTGGCAAGAATCTTTCCAGTGACTGTCTATTTACTTATTGTTTGAGGCAGCAGCTGTCCTGGAACTCACAGAGATCCTCCTGCCTCTGCTTCTGCCTTCTCAGTGCTGGGATTAAATACATGTGCCACTACACGTGGATGAATCTCCATCTTTTAAAGAGGTCCAGAGGTCCAGAATTGATGGCTACTGTGGTAGGTGCAAATGTAGAACATAAGCATTTAGATTTTTAGATAAGTTTTTTCTAACTGCTAAGCTAATGTTATATTTAAAGTAGGAAATTTTAAAAATGTAAAGAGAAGGCAAAAATGAATTTAATCAGAAACTTCAGTTAATCACTTTGATTTCTCATAACTGAGGGGCGCTGTCTATATAGTTATATTTTAGACATAATATTTCTTTGCCATAGTGTTTTCCAGGAATATTATTTGTAATGGCTACATAAAATTCTATCTATAGATAGAGCAGATGGTGATAAGCCAGTCTTTCATTGAACATGTATGGAGTGCTTACATACGGTGCAATGATAGATGTTGAATGCAACGTGGTGAGGTAGTTGCTGCTGTCAGGAAGCTTAGAATAAAGTGGGGGTTCAGGGTAGGCAAGTAAACAAGCAAATCATTGTAGGTATGAAATCAAGGCACACAAGTCGACAGGACAGAACTTGAGCTTTTTGCTGCTGGGCCAGAAGCCACCAGCTGACGGAAGCTGTTAATAAGAGTAAGCTAGATGATTTGACAAATAGCTTAAGGTTAAGTATGGGCTAACCCAAAATGTGAAGCTGGCAGGGGCAGCCACCGAGGGAGGGTTTCTACCTCTTTGTGGCTTTGCCTACAGGACCCTCACATGGCTGTCATAGGGAGGATTGGGGAACCCTGGAGAAAGATCACAGCAGTGCCGCAGGAACCGCTGAGAAATCCACTCAGACCCTTCATGAGCAAGAATGAGGAGAAGGGCTTTGATGATAGCCACTGCAGCTGAACTGAGAACTCACCCAGCCCACCCTCACTGTTCACTCTGCTGCCTGCCCCATGTCAGCCAAAACACGTTATAATCTGTAAGGAGAAAGGTTTCCAGTTCATAGCTGGAAATAGCGGTGAATATCTGCGAGGGGAAGGGAATGGGCTTGGTGGTGGTGAGGGAATCCATCCTTGAGGGAGGGACAAAAATGCCCGTGAAGAGTACACCCCTGAGACACAAGCCCACTGAGCACTCTAAAGTCTGAAACTTAGGGTGTTAGAGACCCCACCACCCATGATCTACCAGCATGCTAAGAAGCCTGCGGGAATAGCAGCAGGACTGCAAGAGGCTTTGCCTGGGAAACAGCACAAACGGAAGACCCAAGCTAAAAAAGGGGGGAAATAACCGGAGGATAGGCTGGGTGATGGCTTATAAGATAAAGGGCTCACTGCTTAAGTATGAGGGCCCAAGTTCAGATCCCCCTCAGTACCCAGTAAAAAGCCAGGTATGGTGGTGTATGCTGGTAATCCCAGTGCTGAGGAGGCAGAGACAGGAGGATCCTAAGGACTTGTATGCCAACCACTCTAGCCAATTTGTAAGCCCCAAGGTCAACCAATGAGAGGTCTTCTCTCAAAAAAAAAATAAGACAGATATCAAGGAAGACATCCTACTTCAACCTCTGGCTTCCACAAGTACACTCAATAGATACATGTACTGCATGCATGCAATACATATAGAGAGCACTACAGGAATTTGAAATTTCTTATGTCCGTAAGAAAACAAACATTGGCTATCCACAAAGCCCATCTCTTGGCTGAAAACACTAAGTTTCACACTAAAGATTTCTTTATCTCAGTATCTGCTGCTTTATATAAATTATCCAACTTTCAACAAAAACCTCTAAGGCATGTAACAGGTAAATAAAAGCAGTCTGCGGAGACAAAGAAATGACCAATATCAAACTTAGAAATGACACCACTATTGGGAATATCAGAATTTAAAATGATTATGATTGCTACGTTAAAGGCTCTTTGTGGAAAGCTAAGGATGTAGTTCAGTACTAGAGCCCTTTACCATGGTAAAGGCCTTGAATTCAATCCCCAGCACCTCCAGAAGAAGAAGATTTTATTTAAAACTGAGCATGTCTGTAATCCCAGCACTTGGAAGGTGAAGGCAGGAGGATCGGGAGTTCAAGGCCAATCTCTGCTACTTAAGTAAATTTGAGTCCAGCCTGGGCTACACACAATCCTGTTTCAAGCAAAAGGAAACAAAATGTCTCCCTATTCCACAAGAGCCTTTGCCATGCAAGATCAGATAGGTCATTTCAGCAGAGATGGAAACTATGGGAACCTAATGTCAAGAAACAAAAACAGTAACACAAATGAAAAATATCAGGAGACTTGAATATTTATACCAGACAAAGAGCAAAACGGATAGCAAAGGCACAAATCGTGAAATCAAGAATGAAACAAGATATCACTACAGCACCATTAAAAGGGTAAAATATGAACTTTTATTATTTTAAATTCAACATCTTAGAAAAAATGAACCAAAGCTTTGAAAACCACAAACTAGTAAAACTCAACCAACATGAATTGAACAACCTAAATAATTCTCTTATCATTAGAAAAAAAATGAACTTGTAATTAAAAGATCCTAAAAAATAAATGTCTGGGTTCAAATGGTCTCACTGGAGAATTCCATCAAATGTTAGAAGAAGTAACACCAATTTCCTATAATCGCGTCCATAAAATAGAAGAGGAAAGACTGAATATTTTCCAAGGCATTTTATGAAACTAGTATTACCCAATATACAAACAAGGCAAAAACTATACCAAAAAAATTGCAGATAAATATTTCCCATGAAGCCAAGATGCAAAAATTCTTGATAAAATATTAGCAAATCAATTTTGGCTGTGTATAAAAATAATTATAAAGCACAAACAAATAGGATTTATTCCAAGTGTGCAAGGCTGAATCAACATTTGAAAATCAATGAATACTCCACTGTGTGGACAGCCTAAACAGGATGATTCATATGATTGCAATTGACATGCAAAATATTTGAATGAATCCAGTAGTCCAGCACAATATAAAAGAAATTAGGAGAACATCCTCAACTCAATAAGTAACATGTAAACAAACAAACAAAAAACCCAGCAAAACCTAATGGCTAACATCACAGTTAGGGTTAGAAACCTAAACGCTTTCTTACCTAAAATCAGGAACAAGGCAAGGATTCCCATTCTCGCTACTCTTTTTCAACATAGTACTGCAAGTTCTAGTCACAGTAATAAGGCAATAAAAAATAAAAGTCATACAGATTGGAAAGAAATAAAACTGTCCGTATTTGCAGATTGCATGATTGTCTATATGAAATATTCCAATAAAACAAAATCCTCCTAAACTAATAACTGAGCTCAACAAGGTTGTGCAACATAAAGTTAATGCACAAAAGTTGCATTTCTATATATTAACAATGGAAATGTGGAGCTGGAATTAAACACGATATGGTTTTAAATCACTTTAAATAGGGTTGAGAATATGCATGTTGAAAATTGGAAAGTTCTAGAGAAAGAAATAAAATAAGAACTAAATAAATGAACAGACAGATGTTCCCAGTTTGGAGGATTCAACCTGCTGAAGATGCCATTTCTCTCCGAAATCACTTATAGCTTTACCATATAATTCTTATCAAAAGTGTAGATAGACAAACCTATTCTAAACTTTATATGGGAAACCACAGGTGCTAATATGGCTAAAAACAATCTTGGAAAAGGCAAATAAAGAGTTATCTGATATTAATTGCCATTACAGAGCATCAGCAATGGAAACAGTGTAGTGTTATGGAAAGATAGACATATAGGTTAATGGAATAGAGCAGAGAACCCAGAAACAAGTCTACACACACACACACACACACACACACACACACAACTGATCTTTTATCAGAGGACAAAAACAACTCAATAAAAGAAAACTAGCTTATTCATCAAATAGTGCTACAGCAACTGATCATACATAGGCCAAAAAAAAATTTGAACTTCAGCCTATACCTCACACCTTTGACAAAAATTACCTCCACATGAATCATGGACTTAAATGTAAAATTAGACACTATCAAACTTTTTAGAACAAAGGAAAATCTTCTGGTTCTAGAAGTAGACAGAGTTAGTTAATTTGGAACCAAAAGTGTAATTCATTAATATAAAAATTAATCAACTGGACCTCATCAAGATCAAAAGCTTGTGCTCTGTGGAAGATCAGCCCAATTAAAGGGTAAAAAGATAAACTATAAATTGGGAGATAATATTTGCAAACCACACATTCATCAAAGGACTGGTATCTTGAATATATAAAGAATACTCAAAAGTAAAAGAACAGTCCAATTAGAAAATGGACCCAATTTTGAATAGTTTACCAAAGAAGGTACAGAGATGGCAAATAAGCACATGAAAAGATATTCATCATCACTAGCCATTGGGAAAATTCAAATTAAAACCACAATAAGATTTCACCACACAATGGATTTTAAAAAGGTGAAAATATCAACCTCTATTGAAGCTGTGGAAAACTAGAACATTCACATATTGTAAACAGAAATGTAAAATGGCATAGCCTCTCTGGAAGACAACTTGGCAGTTTTGAGGAAAAAAAAACTGCACACACAACAACTTGGTTGAATTCCAAAGTAATTATGCTGAGTGGAAAAGAATCCTTAAAGGTTACATATTGTATGAGTGCATCTAAATAACATGTTTTTCAGACGGGGTCTCATCTAGCCCAGGTTGGCCCCAAACTCACTATGCAGCTAAGGATGATCCTACTCCTGATCCTACTGCCTCCATCTCCCAAGTGCTGGAAAGTGGTGCCACCATGCTCAGCTTATATAACAGTCTTGAAATACCAAAATTACAGAAATGGAGAGCAGATCAGTGGTTAGTGGTGGTGGGTGGTGAGGACTTAGATGATTGTGTCTGCCAAGGAGTAACAGGAAAGATCTTTGAGATGGAGCTGTTTTCCACCTTGATTTCAGCAATGTCAATATCCTGGTTGTGGTAAATGTACTACTAGTGTAACAAGATGTTACTATTGGGGAAAATGTTCTAGGATATACTAGACAGTTCTGGGTGATTTCTTATCACTTATTTATACAATTATCTCAAAAAAAGTTTAATTTTAAAAGGTCTTTTACAGGGTCTGGAGAAATGGCTCAGTGGTTTACAGTACTGGCTACTCTTGCAGAGGACCCAGGTTCGATTCCCAGCACCTACAGGGTAGCTAACAACCATTTATAACTCCAGTTCCAGGGGATCTAGCATTCTCTTTTGACCTCCGTGGGCATTGCAAGACACAGGTGCACTTACATACATGCAGGCAATATATTCATACACATACAATGAAAATAATAATAACAATAATAATAGATAAATAAAATAAAAAGAAATTTTAAAGTTTTTTACACACAAAAAATAAGAATAATGACAGAATCTTCTAGAGAAGAATCATCAGGGTGGAAAATAGACTGGAAGGTATATCGTAGAGAAATGGAAGGGACTGGTATCACCTGGAAAAAATGAGCCCCTAATGGAAATACTCAGAAAGCTGCCCTGTGGAAGAGGGCTGAATGAAAATCCACAGGGAGAATGTACAAAGAGAAGATGAAATCTCCACATCGAGAAGAACAGTCTAGGTAGGACACTCCTGCATTAGGGTAAAGAGGATTTCAGGACATGTATTTTAGTAAGGGGTATGGTGAGGATAAGAAAAGCACAATTGTTCAAGTAAACAGGAAAGACTAATGCAGCATTTTGTAATTTTCTCCTCAGATGGGCAAGAGGAAGTGGGAAGGACATTGGGGAAGGTGTTGAGGCCTGCTTCAGGTGTGTAAATTGCTGGAAACAATGCCATGGTGGGCTGTGTGTGCCAACCTCGGGGAAGGAGCTTGTTAGCTGGGTAAATGCTGGGCTCTTTGCTCAGTGGGGTTTGCTATTTAGAGAAGGATATTATTCAAGCCTTAATTCCCAACTCCTGGGCTTTTTGCTCCATCAGCCAGGTCCCACAGAGATCTGAGAGGAATTCGAGAAGATTGCAGTAAAGACAACAGAAAGATGCTGGCAAAGGGTTTTCAAATGGGCAACTTTGGCCTTTGAAAGGCTGTGCCAGTCACTGGAGTAATTTCAGACGAACAGGCAGGCACATTAGGAAAATTACTACTATTATGCACTACAAGGTTGCAAAGAACACATGTGTCCTTGTATAGCACCATGTGTTTTATTTTATTTTTTTAAGTCTTAGAACAGAGATGTTGAAAGTTTTCCCAAGTATGGTCTGGGTGTTCTCACAGATTTCCCCAGCACCCATAATGATGCTATTCATGAAGTTCCTGATCAGGACTAGGGCTGAACTAGGAAAACATTTCTTCCAGGACTTGTAAGTGAACTTTTTACTGTTTTGGGGGGAGTACGTCATGGGCGTTATTATTTTTGAAATGTAAGAGAAGTGAAGTGCTTTTTCAGTTAAACCCTCTCTTGCCTGTGTCAAAATGGGATGTGATATACTGTGAAGGGCACCATCCAGAGAGAGAGAAAATAATCCACAGCAAAGAAGACTGTATTTGCAATCACATATCTGATGAAAGACTGGTATCCTCACTATGTACAGAATTCTTACCACTCAATAAAAAGACAAAACTAATTCTGGCTGTGTAGATAACTCAGTTACTAAAGTACTCGCTTTGCAAATATGATGACCCAAATTCAGCATCCAGAACCTATGTTAAAAAGAGAAAAGATGGGTGTAGTGACATGCACTTCCATCACTGTGGCATCGGAGACAGGCAGATCCCTGGGGATTTTTGGTGAGCCTAGCCTATTTGGAACTCACCAGAGTTCCAGGCCAGTGGGAACTGTCTCAATAAACAAGGTGGACAGTATAGACAGTAGCTGAGGAACAACATCCGAGGTCTTCTGGCCTCTACATGGATGCACACACAGATGTGTCAGCATATATACAAAAGACAATTTAAAAGTGGGCAAAAAACCTTGATAGGTAATACTTCAAAGAAGTTACACAAATATAAGTATAGAACAAGATGCAAACCCAAATCAGAATGAGATACTATTTTGAACCCATGAGGATGCCTGTAATGAAAAGAGAGAGCGAGCGAGTGAGCGAGCGAGAGAGAGAGAGAGACAGTAACAAGTGTGGGTGAGGATGTAGAAGAAAGGGAACACTCATATGTTCCTATAGGAATACCAAATGATACAATCACTCTGGAAAACAGTAAATTTACTTGAAGATTATAAGCATACATTCACCAGAGAACTCAGAAATAGCCCTGCTAGCGCTATACTCAGGGCAAATGAAAATCTATTTAAAATTTTTTGACTTATTTATTAAAAAAATTTTGGGCTAAGTGTGGTGGCACATGCCTTTAATTCCAGCACTCAAGAGGCAGAGGCAGGCAGATCTCTGTAAGTTCAAGGCCAGCTTGGTCTACATAGTGAGTTCCAGACCAGCTGGGGCTACAGGGAGACCCTATTTCAAAAAGATCAAAAATTTTTTAAATTGAATTTTTGTGTATTTCATACAGAACATCTTAGTCAATTTTATACCCCCTTCCCCACTGGCATCCACTGATAGCCCCGCCCCGATTTATTAATTTTAATTTTATGTGTATGTTATGCCTGCATGTAAGTGCACCTGTGTTGTGCAGTGCCCTCCGAGGACAGAAGGCGTCAGATCCCTGGAACTGGAGTTATGCATGGTTTGGTTTTTCTGTCATGTGGGTGCAGGGATTCAAACCCTAGTCTTCTGCAAGAACAGCCAGAGCTCTTAATGCTTAGTCATCTCTCTGGCCCAGAAAATCCATTTTATACTTGTGTAATTCCATGTAGTATATAACATTTCCAGAATAAGCAAAGTTTAGGGACAATAATCAGACTAGTAATTTGATAGGGCTGGGAAACTTGATGGAAGGGAGATGGTGAGTGATTTCTAATAAGCACCAGTGGATTTGGGCGGGGGGGCGGTGATGTTTAAATGTTCTGCAATTATGATGATAGATATAGAATTGTGACTATGTTAAAAAGCTATCGAGTCATTTTGTTCTGGATGGCATGTGAATTATATCTCTAAACTGTTAATAAAGGAAAAGTCCAAAGTTCCATGTGACAACTTGCACTGTGCCCTATTTTTAAAATACAGTTTAATATGTGGGACTGAAATAGTACTGTGCAGAAGTAGTAGTGAGGACCTCTTTGGGTTCACAGCACTTCAGAGATCCAGTAGGCAATGTACTTTTATAGGAATGTGTTTCAGGTAAACAAAGTTTGTTTCTGGTGCTTCCCGGTACCTTGTCAAGTTCACTATAAAAGTCAAGACAAATAGAGCCTAGAGAGGCTATGTACTTGGCAACAAATAGTACAAAATCAAGCATTATTCATCCCAATGAGGAGTTAAGACTACATTTGTATTTAGTTTGGAGTTGAATATCAACATCTAATTAGTGCCTTGAAAGTCTTGACTCTGATTGAAAGCTTCAACTTGGTTTTTTTGTAATATTTTATTTATTATTTTTATTTTCTGTGTATGAGTGCATTGCCTGCATGTATGGAAGTGCGCCTGTGTCATGCAATGCCCACAGAGGTCAGAAGAGGGCGTCGGATCCCCTGTACTGGCGTTAAGGATGGTTGTTAGCAGCCATGTGGGTACTGGGAATTGAACTCCAGTCCTCTGTAAGAGCAGCCGGTGCTGTTAACCTCTGAGCCATCTCTCCAGTCCCAGGTTCAACTTGTTTTGAGGAAAAAAAAAAAAAAAAAAAAGAAGGAAAGGAGAGAGGGAAGGATGTAAGGAGAGAAAGGAGAGGGAAGGAAAGAAAGAGGGAAAGGCGGAGAGGGGGAGGGGCGGAAGATAGGTGAGAGGGAGGGAGGGAGGGGAGGAAAGAAAGAAGGAAGGAAAGAAGGAAATAAGGATGCAAGCAGGATGTCTAGGAAGCTAGCTCTTTATAGTGGTCAGAGTGAAAAAAACCACCCTAACCAACAAATCCCCTGCAATTCCTGGTTCAGCCGTTGTCCCGCCTGGGGGCGCTGCGTGGGGGGAGCCGGCAGGGGGCGCCCTTTCGGCTCCTGCCCCGCGGTTCTTTTCAGCGCCCCCCCTCCAGCCCCCGCCCTGACGTCCGAGCCCCCGCCTCTTTCTCGCGGGCTTTCAAAGGGCTCTGGGGCGGCCGGCCTGGAGCTTCACTGGCAGCTCAGGGACCCGTGGTCACCTGCCGGCCGCGGTGGCCCTCAGCGCACTCCAGGTCCCCTCAGATCGCGTCCCGCGCCCAAGCAGCAGGTGCCTCGTCGAAGCCGCCAGCCGAGCCAGCCAGTCACATGGAGGGTAGCGGCGGGACGGCCCCGGCCGAGGCCCCAGGGGGGACCGGAGAGTCGTCCTCTGAGAGTTTGTTGGCACCGGGGCCCGAGGTCGCGGCGGGGCTGGCCGAGCCTGACAGGACAGCGGACGCTGCGGTGGGCAGCGAGGTGGAGGGCTCGCGCGGGCCGCGCCGGGCTCTGCGGGCTGTATATGTGCGCAGCGAGAGCTCGCAGGGGGCGGCGGCCGGCGGCCCTGAAGCAGGAGCTCTCAACTGCCTGCTTCGGGCCTGTGAGGCAGAGGGCGCCCACCTCACCTCCGTGCCCTTCGGGGAGCTCGACTTCGGGGAGACTGCTGTGCTAGACACCTTCTACGATGCAGGTGAGGCTGGGTGCCCCCTCGGTCCCCACCTCCCTCCCGCTATCCTTGCCCTCCTACAGGTCCTGCCCCACTCTGTTCTTACCCTGGACCTCTCCTGTAGTCCCTTCCCGGAGTCCCCACCCCCTGGCTCATAGGACAAGACCCTCTCCCTCCTGGAGAGTCTAGAACAGGTAAAGAACTCTTTTTTCATATAAGAAAGGTCTCTGGCACTTAGGCCCTTTATCTTAAGTGGTCTGTAATAACCAAGTACCCAAGAAACAAACTATCACCAAGACGAGGTCAAGCCCCCCCACCCCCCTGCCGTGGTCAACTTATTTTCTCTTGGCGTGTCCCCTCAACGGGCTACATATTAGAATCATCTGGCAGACTTCTTAAAACTCTTTCTTAGCTTGCGCGTAATGACAACCTTCTAGTCCCGGGGCAGAGACAGGAGGATTGCAAGTTCAAGGCCAGCCTATCCTACAGCATGGGTCTCCTTTTGAAACAAAACAAAATCTCCTTGCCACCCATCTTAGAGTAATGACATCCAGCAGCACGCAGGCCTTGGTGGGGAGTGTGTGTGTGGGGGGGTGATGTTTAATTCTTCCCAGGTGATTCCATTTTGTAGCCAGAAAGTGACCATCAGTGCCTTATTGACCAGCATGAGTGTTAGTAATACTCTGGTGTTCTTTACACACTTTAATTCCTGTCCCCAGCACATACAGTGAGGTGTAGTCTACCACCATGTGACATACATTTTAACTCCCCATGCAATCCATTGCTAGACTAGGACACTATTCTCATGCTCACTGTAGTATCCACGCTGTAGCAATACAGCTTTCAAGTCCCCATTTTAGATTGGCAACCTGCAGAACAAATTGACTGATTTCCTTATTTTCCCCTCCCAAGCAAATTTCTGAAACCTGGAGGGCACTCATAAACATTGTCTGTGGCACAGTAATTACCAGGGAATGTTTGTGCCTTAGTTTCTCCGTGGGTCAAACAGCAATAACTGTCTGCCTTAAACCTGAAAGCATATAAGAGAAATGAGAGTTGTTAAACCCTGGTCATGGCATGCTAGCATAGCAAGCTAGGTGTCTTAATTGTGTGTGTGTGTGTGTGTGTGTGTGTGTGTGTGTGTGTGTGTGTACACCAACCCAGGGCTTTTGCATGCTTGGCAAATTGTACTACTGAGCCTTCCCCATCTCTTGTTTACTGAGGGCAGCCCCCATCTAGCTTTTCTTGTATAGCAAATGGTCAAATCCTCCCCCATCTGGAAAGAGGTGGGGCATCATACTTGTTCAAACAAGTGGCAGCTGGACCCGTATAACACACGCTCTTGACATTTCGGACTGTGCTGAGTATACTCTTTAGCATCACATCTTTTCAAAGTTGTTCAGGAGCCCACTCCACAACGAACCACTCATTTTTCTCAACTCCTATTCAGTCTACTCCCAAATGGATTTTGAACAGACTGAATGATAAATGTCCCTTTGCCCCTTAGGTACAACTCTTCACTCCAGCCTGCTTGATGGCAAGTCTGAAAATTTTGTGTGCAGTGACTTGACTTTTCTGGGTGAATCTTCGTTTTGCTGTCTGGTTGCCATCTCATAGGCTGTGTGTGACAGGGCAGACTTCAGATCCCAGGCTTTGAGTACCAAATCAAGCCTTTCCTTAGTCTAAATTGTCTTGAATGTGCCTATACCATGAGTCTCCTTTGGTTAACTTTGTCCTGGTCTTGAATAAATAATTTCCCAATGCTTTGTTACAGTTAATTTCATAGGCTTAGAAAAGAATCGGTGTAATTGTAATCAGTGAATTTCTTGATTAAACCTATTACCTCCTCATTCTGACCCTCTTATGGATTTTTGATTTCCCTCACAGGATTTTGGGGAGGGGGCATTTTCCTCTAAAAAGATAGAAATCTGTCATCGGCAGTTTTGTAACAATCTCTAAAACCTTGATATGCAGTTGAGTAGCCTCTGGTCACATGTAGCTATTTACGTTTAGATTAGTTCACATGCAGTAAAGTATAATCTATAGTCTGAATAGTCAGAATAGTCACATTTCAAGTGCTGTACACTAGATGCTGTATGGGACAGCAAAGATGTAGTGTGTTTTCCTCACTGTAGGTCTCCTTGATGATGCTGTTCTAGAAAACGGCTGGGGTGGAGGGCAGCTATTGAACTGTCCCAGGTGTGTTGTGGGCAGAAACATAGAGGTGACATTAGGCACTTCCTATATCCTGTTCTCATAGCAACTCAAGACTGAATTTGATTGTGTTCTTGGACTGCTGTATGTGGTCTTGTGTATGTATGTGTGTCTTAGACTCTGTGTGGAACAGGGGTGATTGGAAGCACTGTAGGAAAGCCACAGACTAATAGAAGACACTAAAAGAACTCACAGTGGGGCTGGGAATGTGGCTCAGTGGGAGAGCACCTGCCTAGCATTTCCAAGACAGGATGTTCAAAAGTAAAAGAACTTAATGCTGGATACACTAGAATGTTAACATTCTATTGAATGGAAAAATAGTATTAGCAATGTTCATTTCTTTTTTCTTATTGACAGCTTTTAAAGCATGATTTTATTTTAATCAAATATAGTAGGAGATGGATTTATGAAAGCCTTCTTGCTCCCCAATGGAGTGAGTGGCGTGATGAACAGTAGTGATCTCACTTCCCAGAACTGGGCTGCATAAACCTTTGCCCAGACCTAAGCTGTCTTCTGTTGGGCCTAGCTACTACCCTTGGTGGTCCTTTCCTGAGCTTCCCTTCTTTTCATGGTGCTGTTTGTTACTGGTGGACTTTCCTCAGTTCTTAGCCATGGGGGCCAACTTTGATGCACAGAAACCTTGCTGCTTGCCTTGAGTGCATTTTAGAATAGAGATTTGTGAGCTGGTCCACAGCTTTACTGGTTGGATAGTATCTATCTCTGGGGCAAAATGTATTCAATTCCCAGCAGTCAATTTCCAAACATAGTTTGGGGATATATGCCATAAACATTTTTGAAAGCTCGATATGTATCAGGCTTTGAAATTGGTACTACTCAAAACCTAAATAATACAGTTGAAGTAGAGCTGAACTTCTCTGGAGTAGGCTGGAAAAATTCGTGTTTCTCAGTACCTTGGGAAGGCTTTAAGTTCTTGGGTGTGACAAGGCTTGGCAGAAATGCCTGGTGGGTGGTGGGGCTTGGTGGTTGTGGTTGGCTGGGGGATGGGAAGGGCAGGGAAGGTGGCTGCAAAGCCAAATGGAGTTAAGTGGGAGGATTTAGGAGGAAGTAGTGCTCATTCTAGCTTTGGGAGTCTGAGAGGGCAGCCCAGGGGCCAAGGCAGAATTGGACACACAGGGAGTGGAGGGAAGGAAAAGGTATATTTGAGAGAGATGCCTTTTTTCTCCCTCTTAAATGATTTTTATTATGGAAAATTTCAAGCAGGTACAGAACCTAACTTTAATAATTGTTAACATTCTGACTTTTCTTTGTTGCTATGGATTGAACCTAGAGCTTCACACATGCTAGGCAAGTGTTTTACTACTGAACAGTTATCCCCAACCCTTCATTCTGTCTTCCATATCTCTTCCTTATCTCTCTTGACTCCTTACCCACTGACTTGACTGTTATACTTGGTAAATGTTTTAGTTTAAAATATACAGAAATACATACAAAGTAACTAGCCCTGTGTAACCCAAACCCTATCGCAGTATAGAATATTCTGTCTTCACAGAACATGCTCTCATGTCTCCACCCACTCACTTCTCCCTTCACCGCCATTTATGATCTCAAGGAATGGACGATTTAACATTACTGTAAATTAGAGTGGTGTATCTTGGGATTTTATAGAAATAGACTTGTACAGTACATGCTTTAGTGGCTTTATTCTCTCAACATGCTAAATGCTATTCCATCATAAGAGTGCCAGGCATGATGGTGTACAACAGAAATCTCATCATTGACAAGTAGAGACAGAAGGACCACAGGGGCTCACTCTTTAGCCAGTCCAGCCTATCCGTGAGCTCCAGTTTAAGTGGAGAGACCCTGTCTAAAAAATGAAGAGAGTGGTTAATGACACCATTAAAGCTGACCCTCTAGTCTCCACATATACATGTGCACACACATATACTTACAGAATATATTTAGACCATTCTCCTGTTAATGGACATTTGAATTGCTTCCAGTTTGAGGCTATTGCAAATATAGCTGCTTGGAACATCATTTGTCTGTCTTTTGTGGACCAAGTTTTCTAATTCCTCTTGGGCAGATGAGTAGGAGTGGAATGGCCAAGTGCAAGGGTAGGTGTATATTCATCTATGTGAAGAACTTGCAGCCATTTCTTTGAAGTGGTTGGTTATGCCATTTTATATTCCTAACATCAGTTCATGGCAGTTTCATATCCTCATCACTACTTTCTATTAATGATCTTTTACATGTTGGCCTTTCTAGTAAGGAGTATCAAGGTTTCTAATGGATGTTAATATGTCTTCCCTGATGATTAATGATGTTGAACACCTTTCTATGTACTTTTTTGACATGCGTGTGTGCAGGTGCCCTTGGAAGCCAGAAGAGGACATCAGATCCCCTGGAGCTGATGTTGCAGGCAGTTGTGAGCTGCCTGATGTGGGTGCCCGGAACCAAAACTGAGATCCTCTGGAAAGTCAGGATGCATTTTTAACCACCGAGCCATTACTCCAGGACCTTTAGGATTTACCTCAAATCAAATTTGATGCTGGAGACTTGGTAGTTTGGTCATGACACCTTGTTTCAAAAATGTAGGAAAGTTAGTCTTGGCCCAAGATGAGTGTGACATTTGGAGTCTGGGCAATAGGACCAATGCTGCTTCCTTCTCATCATTCAAAGTCTAGATGTGCAGGTTCTTTAGACCCAATGGCCAGTCTGCTTTGAGAGCAAAATGTTCCTAAGGAGGCCAACATGTGTCCTATCATCATGTTCCATTGGCCCTGAGAGTGCTAGGTGTATTGGGTTTATGCATCAGAGTTCACATGCTTTCCCTATTGTCTGTTGACTGTATACCATATGGCTAACTTAATAACTCTGAGCCTCATCAAAATAAATGTCTCCACAGAGATTGAAGCTCAGTGCCTTGAACTGAGGAAGTGCTTATTGTCACTTCCCTATGTACTGGTCCCTTATTGTTCCACCGGTACCTAACCACACCAGAACCTCAGTGTATAAAGTGTACCGGGTACAGTCAGGACTTGGGATCCAAATCCTTTGGACAGTTATCATATACTGTGTTCATACTGTACTCCTGCAGTGTTTAAGAAAAGATTCCATCCTAACTCCGTTCCTTGTATTGAGCTGAAGAATGATGTGAGGAAAACGCCTGAAGGGTCTACTTTGCTCTCCTTATTTTCTGTTTTTATTGTGATGTAAGATGCATATATGTGTGTGTATATGTATATGTCTGTATGTGTATATGTATATATATGGTGGGTTTTGCTTGTTTTTGTACTTTTCTAAATGGAATTTTACAGCTTGTACCTCTAAGTGTCTGGCTTCTTTCATTTACTATTTATGGGCTGTCTCTGTGACATGAATGTAACAATAGTTTATTAATTGCTATTTTCCTGTAGATTTTCATTGCAAGAAGATACTACACTTTGTTTCTGTTGTTAATAAGCATTTGATTTGGTTCTATTTTGGGATTATTATGAATAATACTGCTTTATGAATATTCTAGTACTTAGGGTTTTTTGACAACTTTATTGAGATGTAATACACTCATTTAAACTATAAAGTTCAGGGGGTTTTAGTACATTTGCAATAGCCATCACCATTGAATAATTTCAGGCCATTTTTGTTACCCCTCAAATAACTCATTCTTGTGGAAACACCTGGAGTCTGTTGATAACTACATTAATCCTTTCAAACAAAGGGCAGTGTCTCAATGATCTAACCAATTTATACTAGGAACCACCTCTTAAAGGTTCCCCTAGCATAACACTACCACACCAAAAACAGAATATTACAACTCATTTGAGGTCAATTGCATCTAAAACCATGGCTTCCATATATAAACTGAGAGTTAGTATCATTTTGATATTTAGAATGGCTATTGAATGTTTATTCCATTTCATAAAGCTAAAATTTCAAAACCTGCTAGATGGGTTTGTTTAAAAAATGAGCTTTGCCCTGAGAATGAGAATTCTGCATCCAGAGTGCTGCTTGTTCCTAAGATACAAATAAGTCTCTGTAAAACCTATGATTATTGAGGCATGCTTGATGCAAATAATATGCTGTACATCCATTCTCAAAAAATGAGAGGAAATTGGACATGAAAAAAGAAAATGAAATTAGAAGAGGTAAGGACAAAGAAAGATGGTTCCATCATCAGCTCTGAGTCACCACCACCAAATGAATTCAGCTGCCTTTAAAGGCTGTGGGACAGATATCAGTGAGGAAACAAAGTACAGAAAAGACAAAAGCCCTGATGTCTAGTGATCTTGAACTATTGATTTTGTTAACTAGAAGATGCTGGTAGTATTGTTGAAGAATTAGATGCACAATCCATGGATACTCTCCTGTTGACTGACATTTTAATGAGACAAGTAGAGAAGAGTGTAAATTCAGAGGCTGTTTCCTATGATTTTGTGACTATAAAAGAAAATCTCGGTGCACTCTTTCCGTGGCTTGCAGTATTTGACAGCAATACATCAAACCCTGCTCAGCATTAAAATCACATGTATCTCAAAAGGTGAGGTGACACAGACCTGTTGAATGAAGAGACTGTGCTCAGAAAAGGCTTCTAAGAAATAAGGCTCAAAAATTTCCTGAAGGGATTCATGGCAAAGTGATCATTTTATAAATCAGAAGAAATCTGAAAAGGAACCTTCATGTGGTAAAGATGAAAATATTCAGGTAGTGTACTCAAAGGCTGCCCAGGTTCCCAGAGTAGGGACTTTGGAAGTGTGAAAGCATGCACCATGATGATGATGTGCTTCCTACTTAAACTGATGAATGCAGGCCAGCTGGCAGTGTAATTTAGCACATGTTTGTTCTGCATTGTTAGCTGGAAAAGCAACGTGTATTGTACAAAAGGTAAAGTGCCTTAAGTCATGCTGTGCTGTGTTTTAACAAATAGTTTCCTTGAGTGTTCCGAAATTAAGAGTGAGTTCCTTCACCTCAATGGATAAACATAGTTTGCTTATATATGATATTGTCTCTTTTGGAAAAACCACCAGTAAACTTATCTTGCTTATTATCACATAACTATAAAATGGTTTGTTTTAGTCAAAAGTTGGGCCAGTTTCTTGATGTCCCTGCTCTTCCTACTTTTTGCTCATAGTTAAATCTCAATAGTCCCAAGCAACAGTAACTCATCTGATATGACACTTGGTAAGGATTTACTGACCTCTTAACACTGAATTGGTAGGCTGGCACATTTTTTGTAGTATTGGAAAATAAGATTTAAATGATACATCATAGCTAGCATTCTTTCCCCTGGCTTGACCCTGAAGTTGGTTGGAAATGAGGAGCAATGCATACAGTCAGATCTAAATTATAGACATCTAGTTGTTTAAAAGTATTTTATTGAGTTTTTGTGCATTTCATATAATAGATTATAATCAAATTTAGACTCTCACCCCCATCCATGTCCCCATATCCCCACCCACTGGATTTCATGCATCTGTCACATATGTTAAGTCCATTCCAGTTAAGCATTTGTACCTAGATGTCCCTCTGTGCAAGTCAGTCCACTAGAGACTAGTCAGTTTGACTACAGTCACTCTCAAAGATCTACTCTCCCTCACCCAGCAGTAGTCACTTGAAAATAGTTCTTCCACTAGGGTTGGGGCCTGCTGTCCATTTCCCTTGTTCTATCCAGGGGGTTTTGTCTGATTGAGTCATCATGGGTCTTGTGCATGCCGTCACCATTGTTGTAAGTTCATGAGAGCAAATTCCAAGCGGCCTGAAAGCCTCTGTTATGTTCATGCACCAACCCTAGCTTTTCCAATCTTTCCACCCCCTCTTCTGCACTGGTCCCCGAGATGTGGGTAGGTGATGTTTAATATAGGAGTCCTATCAGGACACAAACTCTGCAGTCTCTTGTTCTCTAAAACTTAGCCAGTTGTGACCCTATGTGTGCATCACACCTTGTTGTATGAAGATTCACTAGTGAGAGTTGAGGGCTGTATTAGTGTTCACTCTACCCTCTGCTCCGTTACATTCCATGAGCTTTAGGTGTAGAGATTCCAATATAGATGCGTCACTTAGGGCTGGGCATCTCTCAGACATATATTCTCTGTCACCAGTTCTAGAACTCAATGATAGCCTCCATTTGTTGCAATTTTAAGGCAGTTTTAAGGGGACCAGCTTTGCATAAGTCCAATTAGATTTTTAAATGTCTTTGGCCAGATAATCTGAACTCTAGCTCCTTTAGAGAAAAACATTCTTATTTTCATTTGTTTATTCATTTTATTATTATTATTTGCTTGGAGGAAGATAGGCTTACAGACAACCTGGTACTTATTTAAAGACTGGCATGAACCAGTGTGAGCTCAGAATTGCTTTGTGGTAAATCATTGACCATCATACCATTAACTAATGCTATGATGCATAAATCCAATACTTTTGAGCCACAAAAAATTATAGTTTTGCTACCATAATACATTTAGAAAATAAATCTCTAAAGGTCAGGCATGGTTATATATGCCTATAATCTCTGCACTTATGGGGGTGGAGGCAGAAGGGTCAGGAGTTCAAGGTCATCCTCTACTACACAGCAAATATGGAAATTGCTAGTATGAGCCAGCATACCTAGGTTGGTGGCCTCTTCAGGAGAATAAACCTCCATTCTCTCTATATAATTTTTTAAAATTCCAGCCTGGTATATTAAATTTAGCATTTATAAATCCAGTATAAATTACTGCTCTAGTTGCTCTTTTAAAAAAGGTTGAATCTTAGTTATAAATCCTCAACATTAACTCAGTCTACTCACCTGAGTGATGGATGTCAGTCATGTAAAAATTTCAAATTTGAAACAGTTTTACTATTAACATGAATTTCTTGAAGTTTCAGGATTTTTTTGCCTTTTTGAAATAGAGTCTCCCTGTAGCCACAGCTGGCCTGGAACTCCTTGCTATGTAGACCAGGCTAGCCTCAATTCACAGAGATCTGACTGACTCTGCCTCCTGAGTACTGGGTTTGAAGGTGTGTGCCACCTTTAAACTGTCTTTTCTTCCTCTTTTTTTTTTTTTTGAGATAGTTTTTCTGGGTAGCTCAGGCTGGCCTGGAACTAATATTCTTCCTAAGTCTGAGTAGCAGTATTCATTTACCCCGTTTTAATTGACACTGGAAAGTCTGTCCCAATCCTGGGTAGAGCCACAGAAGGGCTTCTTTCTGGAGCTGATGAGTCCAGTGTACAGATCCCATCACAGAATATTGAGAGGGCACAGAAAGGAGTACTGTGCATTTCCAGATGAAAAGTTACTCAGCAAAAAGCTACTCCATCAAGTTCCAGGCTGCCTAAAGGAATGGCCTGTGTAATTTAGGGACTGCTAGCCTTTGTCTATGTGCTCTGCCTTTTCTTGCTTCTCTTTGTCTACTTCCCTTAAGTTCCTTTCTTTTTATTAATGTTAGCAGTCACTGTGGCCTTGGAATTGGCATCTATGTTACCTCTTTTTAATAACAACAATATGAAACACTTAATTTTTAATTTGTATTAGTGCCCGAGTCTAGGGTACAATCATGTAGGTAAAAATGTCTAATATACTCTGTGTAATTGTCTGTAAGGAACGGAATTATTCATTTGAGATAAACTGACCCAGATGAGTTGTAAAGTATTTCCTTAGCATATACACTTGTCCTTTGATTAGTGATAACTTCTAATGGGTGAATTTTAATATGATAGATTCCCGAGTAAAATCTCCTATGACTATTTTAAAATATAATACTTTTAGGTGAGACATTCATACTTTTTTTCCTTTTTCTCATCTTTTAGCTATATATCCTTAAGTATTTAGGGAGAAACTGATCAAGCATCTGGTATTTGCTTCAAAATAATATAGAAGGAGATGATGTGAGTGGCAGTAGAGATAAAATGAAGCTGGTCATAGGGTGATAATTGTTGAGGGGAGTGCTGCAATTTCATTATACTGTGTGTGTGATTGATATATGTGTAATTCTTCCTAATAAGATTTTTAAGAACTTTACCACAGGCTCCCATTGCCTCAAGGTATGGTCTAGTCCTCTTGAGACCCCTTTCTCACCTAGTAACCCTTCCAGATTCATCTCCTAACGTGTTCTGGCAACAGAATTAACATATCCGATCTTGCCTCTGGCCTTTTGTACTTTCTCCTCTTCATACAAAACTTTTCTATTGACATTCTACTTTGTGTGCCTAATTCTTACAGATTCTTGGGTAACAGATAACATCACTTCCTCCAGGTTTTCATTAACTGCCTCCTGCTCAAATATGGTTGGAGACCTTCCTTAGAGTACATCTATCGCTAGGTTTCTCTCAAGTCAGCCTTTGTCAAAGCAACCTTATGTCATCTTCCTTTTGGTTACCCGTATAGTACTGTTAGATATATTTGTGTGTGTATGTGTTTGTGGCTGCACATATGTGTGGGTGTGTAAGCATATATGTTGTGTGCATGTAGATGCCAGAGGACCTGAGGTTTGCTGATTTGACCAGGCTGGCTGGACTGTGAGCCCCAGGGATCCATCTCTCTCTACCTCCCAGTGCTGAGATTACAAGTATGCCCCACCATGGCCAGATTTATGTGTGTGCTGATGATCAAATGCAATTCCCATACTTACATAGCAAGCACTTTACTGTCTGAGCTATCTCCTCAGCCCTTGCACATTAATAGTGTTTTTGAGGCAAATGATTATGCCCCATTCACATGTCTAGCCTTGGTATCTAAAACTATGCTTGGCATGCAGGTGGTAAGCATTTTTAAGAGAATAAAAAGCCCACCCAGGGTTGAATAACATTTAGCCTGGATCTCCCAGCGTCTCAGTACAGAGACAGTGGTGCCTGGAGCTGACATGGATTCTACTTGGTGCCTTGTTTCCTTTTGCTCACACACTTCATGCCAACTCTTGGGTTATATTTCACCTGTATTTTCTTGGTCTTCTTGTAACTCACAGCACTGCAAGCATAGGTTTGAACACACATTCCTGTATGTCTAGTGAATGTGATGAGGAAGCTCCCAACAAACTTGGAGCTTTTACATCCCCTTGAAAATGACAAGTTTTGAAATGGTGACCGACACTAGGCAAATTTCAGCATGCTTGCTGTTAATGCAATCAGTTGCTCTTCTGTTTTGACTAGATCTCTACTCCAGGCCATAACTTCAGGAACATTTTTTTAATTGCCAAGGTGAACCAGTAGCTATGACATAGGAATGTTGATTGTAACATTGAAACAAGAAAGTGAAAAAAATGAATCAAATCTCCAAAGAAACTGTGATCTGCTCATTATACAATGGAATTTTAAGTAGAAGTGAAAATGGAAGAATTGGAGTGGTACAAATTGGTTGAATCTCATCAAAAATTGTCAAGTCAAAGAACATGTAAAATATGATTGTGTTTATATAAAGTTCAAAGACATGCAAAACAGGACAATAAACTACTTAGTGATGTATACTTGTATATTATCTGTCCATACATGTCTACACATACGATCTCAGTCTGTTGAGACTGCTAGGACAGAATACCATAGTCTGCGTGGCCTACAAATAACAGAAATTCATATCTTACCATTCTGGAGGCGGGGTACCAGCAGATTAAGTGTGTGATGAGGGCTTGCTTCCTAATTCATGGATGAGGCCCTTCCCTCTTGTCTACACATAGTGGCAGGAACAAGTTAACTCTCTGTGTGTCTCATAAAAAAGACACTAATGCCATGACCCTACTGTCTGACACAAAGGTACCATCTCCAAATACTATTATATTTTGGGTTAGATTTTAACACATGACTTTTGTGGGATTCAGATACTGAATTTATAGCATGCATATATATGTAGGGAAATATGTAGATGAAGGTAGTTTGCTCTGGCACAGGAAGGAACATGTGGGAATCTGACAGTTCAGGTAAGACTCTGTGACTTGGCCTTGCATGGTGAGTATTTATTAGTTTTTTGCTCTCCTTCTGTGATAAAACACCCTGACCAAAACCAACTTGGGGAGTAAAGAGGTTGTTCGTCTTACAGTCCATCAAGGGAAGTCAGAGCAGGAACTTGCAGGCAGGACTGAAGCAGAGATCATAGAAGAATGCCCCTAGTAGCGTTGGTCTCTTATGTTCAGTTACCTTTCTTAAACAGCATAGGCCCAAATGCCTATGGATAGTACCAATGGGCTGGGCCCTCCTGCATGGGTGAGCAATTAAGAAAATGCTTCGACAGATATGTGCATAGGCCATTCTGATTTGGGAAATTCTTCAGTTGAGGTTCCTTCTACCCAGCTGCCTCTAGGTTTGTGTCAATTGATAGATAACTAAAGCTAATTATGATAGAGTATATGAATTTCCATAAATAGGCTAGATGTAACCTTTGAATATGTATTTCATAAGAGAAATAACATTGAAAATCAACCTATCAGTAAGTTCTGAGTAAGATTATATTCTTAGCATGTCAGGGAAAAGCACACCTTTTTTTTTTATATAGTGTTTTTTGTCCAGTATTCCTGGGAGGTAATCTTATGCAAATCATTTCCCATGTCTACTTTATATAAAAAGCTGATTGTAAAAGTACAATTGCTATAGTTTCTCACTGGTGATCAGTAGGAAGTAGAAAATTACATTCCCACATCACCTTTCCTCTCCCCACCACTGTCATCTTCTTGTTCATCCCAGATGTTGCCATTGTGGACATGAGTGATATCTCCAGACAGCCTTCCCTTTTCTACCATCTTGGAGTCCGAGAGAGCTTTGACATGGCCAATAATGTGATTCTGTACTATGACACTGATGCTGACACTGCTCTGTCATTGAAGGTAAGGGACATTGTTTGCCTTCTCTTGAATACATTTCATTTTAGAAAAGCACAATGATATGTCCTAATGAAATATAACTAATAGCACCAGAAGTTGGAAAAAAGTGGTAAACAATTGCTTGTGGAGTTTTTTCCTTCCCATCACACTTGCTGTCACTCACAGATGACTTCCCAGCTGCTGTAAGAGTATCCTTGCTATACTGAGTTTTTGCAGGCAATCGGCACTTCAGGCTTAAGGAAGAGGAAGCAAGAACAGTTAGTTTCCAGTGATGCAAACATACCACACTCTGAATCCCCTCACGGGACACTTTGAACCAGACATATATATTATAAAAATTAGTTTGTAACTTGCTTGAATAATGATATGAAGATATTTGACAGTTGCCAAAATGAGCAAAAAATAAACATAGATAGACTCAGTGTTTCATTTATTTTCCTCTTATCTGAATGCAAAGCAAAACTGAAAACCTGTTTGTTCCTGCACAAATAATGATTGAGAATTTCAGAAAGGTTTTTGGAAGGTTGATGAAAGCTTTCTTGGATTGTATAGTACTTTAAAAAATGTTTATATTGGTAAAAATGTAAATTTCTAACCCAAAATTCATCTAATATTAATATTGTTGAGTTCCTTAGTACTGGCTGGGAAATCCTGGTCTATGTTATTGTAATAGTATTTTAGTAATAATATGTTTGTTTACAGCTGCAGTTATCAACTTTGACTTACTTTTAAAATCACCTGAAGAGCTGGTAAATGTCCCAAGACCCAGGCCACACCTAGATCAATTACCATCTCTGAGGGTAGAGTCCAAACATTTTTTTAACTTCCCAAAAGTACAGCCTGGAATGGGACCCAGTGGTTTAGAGAACTGGATTTTACAGACATCATTTCTAAGTGTCCAACTCCCTCAGTACTAAGAATCACAAGTATACAGCAGTAGTGTTTTATGCCAAAGTTAGATGCTTTGTATTTCTTAAGATTTGATATTAACCAGATTTTTGTTCTGGTTTCTTTACTGATTAGATATTAGTTTCCAGTAGAAATACTGTTTCAGATGCATATCTTATAGTAAATTTTACAAACACTTTACATAAATGTGTACTTAATAAATATACCTCAGTACTGTACTTTGCATAAATCATTCATGTGACTGAGAAAAGAAACTTTTGTTAGTGTATTACATTGTAGAACAGTTTCCTGAAGACTTTAATCAATCTAAGTTATCTTAGATATTTATATATTGACTTTTACTGATTATTCTGTTGTGCTTAGAAATCTTTAGACTTTAGAAAATATGAAGGTGTAGGTTATTTGTGTATCTTTTAATCGAGAAACATGAAGTTAGAATGTAATTTTCCCAGTTGTATATGTTTCCCTCAACTGTGTTTTAGCAAAGCCTTCCATAAAACTCTATGACCTAGGTGGATTGCTTTGGTTTGATTTGGTTGGTTTTTTCACAGTTGTAGAAATAAAAATTTTTTTTTTGTTTTTTTTTGAGGTGGTCTCAGACATAGTTACAGAGCTAACCAATTATAATCAGTTTTCCTTGGAACACAAATTTTACAGTTCTTAGAGTTTTATTCTATTTGAAGCTTTCAGAGGGGGAAAATAAATCAAATGATTAACCTTTAAGGTAGAGGGACTGCTGGCTAATGCTTTTGACAATTAATTGTTCAAAAATTATACTCATATTTCTTTTTTCTTTTCAGGATATGGTTACTCAAAAAAACATAGTAAGTATTACATTATAAGATTATTTAGCCATAGTTATGTAAATTACTAAAATGCTTACCTGATCACACAGTAGCAAGGTGATTTACATTTTTATTTATTTATTATGTGTGTGTTTGAAAGAGAGAGAGAGAGAGAGAAAGAGAGAGAGAGTATATATGCATGCACTCTGGCATACACGTGAAGATCAGAGGACAACTTGTGGGAGTCACTGATATTTTTCTACCATATGGGTACCCAGGATTGAACACAGGTCATCAGGCTTAATGGCATGCACCTTTACTGGCTGAACCATCTCACCAGCCTGCAAGGTGGTTTTTAATTGTTCCTGCTATGATTCTAAGAAAGTAGAAAATCTTTCCACTCAATTGGTGGTTCAGGGTCCATCAGCCATTCAGTGAGCGGGGCAGAAGTTCAGGCCAGGCAAGTGTATGTTCCTCATTACTCACTAGGGCTTAGAGCTTAGAAATGTCTAGGTGTTTCTTTCTGAGTTAGGTCTGTGTTCCTCTGGGTCACCAGAAGTCTTTTTAGGGGAGCCAAAACTTTCCTTACTTGCCCACCAAAGTTTCCCTGATGGTGGAAGAATATGAACTTGTACCCCAGTTCATATGGTAGTGGTGGTGGGGTGTCAAGCCCTGAAGTCCTCTGACAGAAGTTGAAAAGAAATAGGATGGAATTTGACTTCCTTTTGTTCCTTTCTGTTTCCTCCTTAAGTCCTGAAGCCTCCTGGTTCACATCATGCATAGTTTTATTGGCATGTGGGTTTGAATAGAATAATGAAACCATCACCCTAAAAACATTTCACCAGATCACATCTTCAAAAATTGTGCCCAAATTACCCTGTACCTTTGAATGTACCCTAAATTGCTTCCTAACCATCCGACCTTCTGACAAATGTTATTGTGGTTTGAAAACTTGTAACCTAGACTCAGTGACAGGTCTGTGGTCACTACCATTGGATCTCGGTTGCTTTCCCACTATTCCTTCTAGAAGGGAAGGATTTCCTACCACTTTACCTATTCTATTTGGAGTTCCTCCAGGGACAGGGTGGAAAGGACCCTGAGGGTAAGGCTCTCAGCAGGGTACCCTCTTAAGGAGAGCAGGAGCTTCATGTGATTTTACCCTTTCAGAAGGACCCATTCTGCAGCTGAGGGACTCGGGCCTCCTCAGGACCCCCAGAGATCTCCCCACATGAAGTGAACCCTCCTCCCCACATAAGGATGGCATTTTAGAAACAAAGTGGTATAGCTCATGTGATTACCCTTGGAACATGTATTTACAAGCTTGTTTATGGACTAAGACATGTGGGTACTTTGGAGTACCTCAGAAAAGAAATGGGACTATGTGCATCCTTCTGGCTTTTCCTCCGAAGCACCCATGGATTTTTTAAACCACTTGTATACTTCTAAGTATAATTTGGCACCATTCTTCCAATGTGATTTGTTTGTTTGTTGGGAATGATAATATTCTAGAGGATTTGGCAGTGACCATGTCTTCTGTAAAGTTGGCATTTCATTAAAATTCAGTGCCCAGCATTATCATGCTTGAGAAGGTGTGAGGTATTAGAGCATTCAGAAGAATTAAGAAAAGGGCTGGAGGTAACATGAAGAATGCAAAATAGCATTGACTGGGAAAGGCTCCAGGGAAACAAACCAGGGAGTGCCTACATTCATGGTCATCCTTCATTATCATCCTCTTTCTGGAAGTAAGAGATAATTTTTTTCCACTCCGGATGGGATGAAAGTAGGGCAAACAAGAATGATTTGCATCAGCAGAATTGACAGCTTGCAGCTAATGGTGATTAAACTTTAAAAGAGAGAATGTCAAAGTAAATTCGTTGACTTCTAAGGAGAGTTTGCTCAGTTGTTCCCTGTCTGTAGATAGGTGTAACACTGCAGTCATATTACCTCAGAGATCTTAAGAGAGAAACTAATGGAAACACAGACACACACACATACACGGGGGGTGGCGGATGACTGTAAAACTGAGTTGGGGGTACAAACTAAATGCCATACATGGCAGACATGCAGTGTTATTTAAAGTGATTTGTACTAGACTGGAGAGGTGACTCACTAGTTAAGATCACTGGCTGTGCCAGGGATGATGGCATAGCCCTTTAGTCTCAGTACTTAGCGGACAGAGGCAGTCAGATATCTGTGAGTTTGAGCCCAGACTGGTCTACATAGCAAGTCCCAGGCCAGTTGTGACTATAGGGAGACCTTAAGGAACTATTGACAACAGTTGGGAAGGGGAGATTCAGTCACATTAAAAGGTAAAACTCTTAGTAGGCTCCAGTGGATGAACCCACACAGAAGGGCATTGGGAAGTAAACTTGACTCTATAGGCCTTAATATGTGTATGTGTGGGGGTATGTGTGTGTATGTATGTGTATATATGTATTTTAGACCTTAATATATATACTGCACATTAATATAGTTAAAAGAACACATGCATGCACACACACACACACATATTTGTACAGAAATTTGGTTTGGGGACTAAACCAAAGGGAGTATGCAGATATGGGAGAAAATTTAAACATGATCAAAATATGAAATTTTCAAAAATGATGAAATTTTTAAAAATTTAAGTAAAAATGGTTTTAGAAAAATCATTGGCTACTCTTGCAGAAGACCCAGGTTTGGTTTCCAACACCCACATTGTGGCTAACAACTGTCCAGAACTCCAGTTGCAGGGGATCCAACATCCTCTTCTGGCCTCCATGGGCATTGCATGACACAGGTATACTTATATACATGCAGACAAAGCATTCATACACATAAAAATAAAAACTTAAAGTGATTTGTACATTTGCAAAAACCAAGGCTCAGTGATTAAGAGTACTGACTGCTCTTGAAGAGGACCTGGGTTTGATTCCCAGCACCCACATGACAGCTAACAACTCACTGTAACTCCAGTTCCAGGGCATCTGATGGCTCTCTTCTGATCTCCATGGGCACTGCATGACATGGGTACACTTAAACACATGTAGGCAATACACTCATATACAGAAAAAAATTGATAAAAATAACCAAGGTGCTTTGAGATCTTCAAGAAATAGTTTGCTGGCTTTAGGATTGTGCCTAAAAATATATATTAAATTCACCCTTATTTATCTGAGTGGTGGGCATATTTGTCTCCATTTTTAGGAGCTGCTATGGTAGGGATGTAAAGGATGGGAGCCCACCTCTAAACTTTAGGCTGAACTGCTCACAGCTATTTTGGGCTCATTTTCTCTTTGGGAACCCTTTGTTCTCACCCCTCTTTTCAGATAATACCCATATTTTCATGTTCCAGATTTTGTTTTCTTTTAAAAATACTTTACTTGGGTATAAATTACATGCCATAAATTTCACCTGTTTTGAAGCCCACTGTCTGTCTGCAATGACTGTTAATAAATTACAGAGTTGTACAACCATTGCAACAATCAACAATCCAGTTTTAGCATATTTACATAAGTCCCCAAATTGCCTGTTTGCAATTGATTTCTGTTTCCACCTCAGGCCCAAGCACCTGCTAATCTCTAGTTTATAGATTTGGCTTTTCATGGCTTTTTCCCATGAATGGAAGCATCCAATATATGTTTTCTTGGGCTGACATTTTTTCACTTAGCATGATACTCTGAATATTCAACCATGATGTAATGTTTCCTCTCAGTTTTATCCTTTTTGTTGTTGAATGGCACTCGAGTGTATGGATATCTTGTGCTTTATCTGTCTATTCCCCAAAGGTAGACACTTAGGTTGTTCCCATTTTTTGGCTTTGAATAATACTGCTATGAATATTTGAGTATGTGTCATTATGTAGACCTGTGTTCATTCTTCTTAGGTAGGTACTAGGAATGGACTTTCTGGGTCATTTGGTAAATACATATGTAGCTCCTTAAGAATCTGTCATCATGATTTCAAAGTGGCTGTACTGTTTTACATTTCTACTAGCACCAAGAGAACCAATTTTCTCATATCCTCACCAATTCTTGGTGCTTATCTTTCTCAGGGTTATTGCAGCTATTCTAGTGAGTATATGAGTATTATAGTACTACAATGATTCTAGTATTACAATGAATCTAGTGAGTATTCATTATTGTTTTAATTTGCGTTTCCATACTGATTAGTGATGTTGACTATCTTTTCATGTTCTTGCTAATATTAGGTACTTACAGTTTTTTGTAGAATTTCATTCCAGTAATTTCCCCCTTTTAAATTGGGTTGTGTGCTTCTTATGACATTGTAAGTGATCTTTATATATTCTGTAACCAAGGTTCTTATTCAAGGCTTTCTCAATTATTCCTTTTTTGTTGTAGTTTTGACTCAGGATCTCATGTAGCCCAGACTGGACTTGAACTTGCTATGTAGCCGAGGATGAACTTGAACTCCTAATCCTTTTGGCTCTACCTTCCCAGTGCTGAGATTATAGATGTGCACCACTATGATTGACCTGTCAATTATTCCTATTATAGATTATATTTTTGAGGTTGTATCTAAGAACTGTTAGCCCAAGTCAAGGTCAGGAAACCCTATTATGTTTTCAAAGTTTTATAGTTAAAACTGAATGTGGTGGGTCATGTCTATAATCCCAGCATTATGAAGCAGAGGCAGGATTGTCATGAATCTAAGGCCATCTTGAGCTATATAATGAGTTCCAGAGAAGTCTGAGCTACAGATCTTGTTGCAGAAAAGTTTTATAATTTTTGCTCTTACATTGAGGTTTCTGATCCATTTTGAATTTTTTTATGTGATATGAGGTAGGTATCTAAGTTCATTCTTGTGCATGTGGATATCCAGTTGTTCTAGCACCATTTTTTTCTGAGAAAATTCTTTTCTCCATTGGATTGCCTTGGCACAAATCAACTCTGTGTGTGTGTGTGTGTATGTGTGTGTGTGTGTGTGAGAGAGGTGGAGGAGGAAGAGAGGAGGGAGGGAGGGAGGGAGAGGATTTCTAGACTGAGTTCTATTCCATTGGTCTATATTATCCATTCTTATGTAAATACCGCACTGTTTCGATTACTGTAGCTTCATGGGGATTTTTGAAATTAGGAAGTCTGCATTCTCCAACATTGTTCTTTTTCAACAGTGTTTTGTCCATTTGGGGCTCCTTGAAATTCCATGTAAATCTGAGGATAAGCCTTTTCATTTCTGTAAAAAGACCATTGACAGGGACTATACTGTATCTTCTGATTGCATATTGCCATATGTGATGGTAAATTTTGTCTGTCAACTTGAACTGGCTTGTTGACTGGAACTTAGAATCACCTCATTGACAAACTTATGGGCATGCCTTATGAAGGCATTTCCAGGGAGGTTTATCTGAGGTAGGAGGATCTACCCTGAATGTAGTTTGGACCATTCCATGGACTAGGATCCTGGACTTAATTAAAAGGAGAAAGAGTCAATACAATATTCATTCCTGTCTGTGAATACAGTGTAACCACTGCTTCATGTTCCTGCTGCCATAGCTAGGGCCATTCTCAGTCAATTTTTTTCTGCCATAATGGATTGTTCATACTCTCAAACTGGGAGCCAAAAATAAACCTTTCTTTATGTTGTTTTTGTCCGGTATTTTGTAACTGCAATGTGAAAAGTAACTGATACAACTCTCTTAACAGTATTGTTTCCTAATCCATGAACATGGGCTATCTTTCCATTTATTTTGATCATCTTTAATTTGTGACAACAGTGTTTTAATAGTTTTCAAAATACAAGTTTTTTACCTCCTTGATTTAAATTTGTTTAAACTTTTGTTCTGGATATTCTTATAAATGGAACTGTTGATTTCTTTTTCAGAATTGATTATAAAAGTACCTTTGACAAAAATCTTTTTTTTTTAAACAGGAGTTCTATGTATAGCCCCAACTGGCCTGGAGCTCACTATGTAGACCAGCCTGACCTTGATCTCACAGAAATCCACCTGTCTCTTACTCCCAACTGCTGGGATTAAAGGCATGTACTACCATGCCCAGCAACAAAAATCTTTCAATTTTTCAAATTTATTTTTATATTATGTGTACGAGTGTTTTGCCTTCATGTGTGTATGTGCACCCATGTCATGCAGTGCCTGCAAAGATCAGAAGAGGGCATTGGATCCCCTGGGACTGGAGTTACAGGCAATTATTAGTGGTCATGTGGGTGCTGGGAACCCAACCTAAGATCCTCTTCAAGAGCAGCCAGTACTCTTAACCACTGAGCCATCTCTCCAGCTCTGTCAAAAATCTTTTCAACACCATATTTTAGTCCTTAATTCAAGTATGTGAGCTAAAACCACAATTCAGTTTTTGTCGTTGTTTGGGCCAGAATTCTGATAATGGCTTTTTGCTTGTGCTATATTATTTTTATCTATCTAATTATGCTGTTTCTGTTGTTTTAGGGATAAAAATTGCCACTGTGAGCATTGTATCAATTCAGAAAGTACATTCATATGATGGTAGATCAAGGTTGCATCTTTATCAAAGGAAAAGAGTGAAAATGCAGTCCACCCAGAGGCTGTTTTATCTATTAAACCTTGGAACTTCCTCCTACTTTGTTACTAGTGTACACAGTCCATAAATCTTCTGCAACTTCTTTTGTTCTAGCTTTCCTTTTCACAGGTTGATTTATATGACTCATTGGAAGCACAATCTGAGACTGAGTTAAATGTCCAGGAGGTTTATTAAGGAATGTTCTTGGGATGCACAGGGGGCAAGAGGAGGGAATGAAGCAGGACTGGGCCATGGGACAAGTGGAGCTATGGTACAGACTCAGTGAAACCTGAGATCTGGGTATGGAATGATTTTTTGTGTTGTTCAGAGTTGATGTGAGATGCCCCAATTTTTATATTCTTATATTCATCCATCACTGGAAAGAGTGTAACCGTGGTGGGGTGCTTTTTGAAATCCAGTAAGTTCTCGAAGGATGTGACAGCAAGGACTGGTCTGCTGAAGAGTTTTCAGCTGATGGAGATCTGGAGAACACACCTAGTTATGTACCACATTGTAAGCATTTCATTTGAGAAACGTAGGTCATATGAAACTCAAGACTAAGACATATATTCTCATGATTGATAAGTACAGATATTTTTCCTATTGAGTTAGGAGGTCATTGCCTGAAAACTGTATATAACCTTGACAAAGAGAAAAGATGGAGACCTGCCCTGACCCCATATCCCAGGAGAATTATTGGGAGGTGTGGTCCATTTTAAGGTTATAGAAGGAATTATTACTCTTTATTTGACCTATTTTAATTTTTTATAATACATCTTTGGTGTATTTTATGTAATACATCTTTTATATATATTTAGACCTCCTACCCAATGTGCACCCCCAAAGCCCCTTCACTGGATTTCATGCCCTGTCATATATGTTAAGGCTTATCATGCCACATTTATGTCCCTAGGTGTGAGTCCATTCACTAGAGCCTACTCAACCTATTTAGTGTCACTCCCTTAAAGAAAACCAAATCTCCATCTACCAGTAGTCCTCAGTTACCAATAGTTCCTCAGCTAAGGTTGAGGCTTCTTACTCATTTCTCCACTTTGCTGGTTATTTTTTTTTTTGTTTGAGTTTGCATGGGTCTTGAGCATGCTGTCACCTTTGCTGTAAGTTCACATGAGCAACTTCCTAGCCACCTAGAAAACTCTGTTTGCTTGTAGTGATCCTCCACCACTGGCTCTTACAGTCCTTCCATCCTGTCTTCTACAATGGCCCCTGAGCTGTTGGTGGCAGAGGTTTAATATGTGGGTCCTACCCAGTGACAAGCACACTGTGTTCTCTTATTCTCTACACTCTGAAGGAATTATGAAAAGTACACTAGATCTTATTTTCATTTTTTCATGTCCTAACACCAGAGTTCAGCTGTTTTGTTAAAATTATAGCTAAATTTCCAAGCTAGGATCACATTTTTTTAAAGTACCTAATTAAAAACCATTTTATTAAAAACTAATCTGGCTCTTGACTTCTGGATTAGGTGATTTTTTTTTCTGGAAAGTGAATGAGATTTGAGAGAAGCTCATTGTTCCTCTTGAAATGATTATCTTTTTAATCTCAATGAGTTGGAAATTCTTTAAGAAAAATATTGGCAATTTTGGGAGCAGTATTTTAAATACTGAAAGTCTTACCCAACATACAGGTATGTTTAATTCTAAAACAAGGATAACAATTTTGTTTTGTTTTTCTTTGCCTTTATCTCTTGTCCTACTTACTTATAGAGTTTGCTATTGCTTGGAAGCCAACATTATCAAACACTAAGTCTCAGTTTCTTTTTCTGTTGCTTTGATAAAATACACGGACAAAAGCAACTTAAGGGAGACAGAGTTTATTTTGGCTCAAAATTAATGGTATAGTCCATAATTATGCGAAAGTCAAGGTGGCAGGAGCTTGAAGCAACTGATCGCATGTATAGTCAGGAAGCAGCTCTCTTTCTCCATTTATACAATCTAAGATCCCATCTAGGGAGTGGTGTCACCCACAGTTGGCAGGTCTTTCCACCTCATTATAATCAAGATAATCCCCCAGGAGCATGTCAAGGGGTCCATCTCCGAGGTGAGTCTAGATTCTGTCAAGTTAACTTGTATAGTGTTTAGGAATACTTTGGTAAAATAATAATTAAAAATTCCAATGTCCTTTGAGTTTTCTGAGTTCAAATTAAGATTTCTATCATGTTCATTAGCAAAGACTCAATTTTTAACAAGACACACCCCATAGTAGATGGAGAATTTTATTTTGTACATTTGATGGTCAAGATTTTTTTATTATTAAAATTTTTATGACAGGGTCTCATTATGTAGCCCTGACTGATCTGGAACTCACTTTGTAGACCATACTGGCCTCAAATTCACACAAATCTACTTGCCTCTGCCTCCTGAGTGCTGCGATTAAAGACATGCATCACTATGCTAGGCCTGAGATGGTCAGCCTTAATTGTCTACTTGCCACAATCTAGAATCACCTGGGAAGAGAGTCTTGATAAGGGATTGTCTAGATCAGGTTGGCCTGTGGGCATCTGTGGGAAATTGTCATCATTATGTTAATCTATGTAGGATGACTCAACCCCAAAGTGAGAGACACTATTCCCTGACTGTGGGTCCTGAATTGTCTAAGAGTAGGGAAAACAAGCTACGTAGTAGGCATGCATACATAGAATATGAATCATTTAAATAAAATTTGCCTATTTAAGTGGTATGCCTCCTGTCATCTTCTGTCATTAATATCTTGCCTTAAATTCTCTATTAAAATCTTTTTGTTTGGGGATTGCTCAGTGGTTAAGAGCACTGGCTACTATTGCAAAGGACCAGGATTTGATACCCAGCACCCACATGGTGGCTAACAACTGTACATAACTCCAGTTTCGGAGAATCTGACACCCTCTTCTGACCTCCACAAGCACATGCAGGCAATACACTCATATACATAAAATAAAAATAATAAAAAATTAAAATATTTTCCTTCATGTCTATGATTTTGCTTTTTTTTTAAAAAAACAATTTTTATCCTTTCTTGGTTTTGTGCATGTTTTTTTCTTATACATAGGTGTGCTTGGAAGTTGCAAACCATAAAATTTTTCTCTTTACCTCTTAAATATCACAGGGTAGTATCAGACATCACAGGACCGATGTCAGAAGCACATGACCAATATTAAATTGTACCTACCAACTAAATTAATCTTTGAAATGCAGGTCAGCTGTTTTCTTTAAAGTAAGTCATAATTCACATACTGTAAAATACATCAGTCTCACACCTATTTGTTTTGAGCTTCTTACTTAGGTTTAAGGATATTTTTGAATTTTGTAACTGTCACCTCAGCATGAGTCCTTATTCAGGAAATAAAAAGCTTGGGACTGTTAGGCTCTGTAGTCATCTGCAAGTCAGTTGCTTAGCCTTCCTGGGCCTAAGTTTCCTCATATACAATATAAAATGATTAATTAGATGACCTCTGAGCTTTATGCCAGCTCTGAAATTATTACAAGACTTTATGGTAGCCGTGCCGTTGTTTGAGCACAGTAGATCAGCTATGGCAGTAGCTCAGTAAACACTACATGACAGGTTTCCATCAGGGACATCTTCATTTACCTTGAAGTGGTACAATAGCTGAATTATCCTGTTGAAATTCATTATAGCTTGTGTATATTCCTCCTGTGACAAGATACATGCAAAAAAGTAACAATGTGAAATGCCCTTTGCATTGATCTTTAAAAACAAAAACCAACCTGTCATTTTCCTAGATAAGCATTTGTACTGATATGAAAATTCTCTAAATGGTTAGACAAAGACATTTATGAAGTTTAAATCTTATAATCATTCTTTTTAGAGTGATATCAATTTGGACTTCCTTACTAGGTTGATTTTGTCATATATAGTCAGGTGAATTTTTTTTTAAAAGATATGATACCATATTTCTAAAATTTTCTTGGTCAGCCTTCTGGACTTTTTCAATGGACGATTTTCACTAAGGGCTTGTGATCCTCTTGCAGTACAAGATATAAACTCGGGGTTGGAGAGATGACTCAGCAGTTAAGAGCACTGATGCTCTTTCAGGAGACCAGGCTTTGAATCCCAGCACCCACATGGTGACTAACAACCATCTATAAATCCAATTCCAGGGGATCCGACACCCTCTTCTGTCCTCCCAGGGCATTGTACAGCACAGGCGTACTTTACATACAGGCAATATACTCATACACATAAAATTAAAATAAATTTAAGAAAAAACTATAAACTCTTTATATATATAAACATATATAGAAACATATAAAGGTATATATAAACATATATATATATGTATATATATATATATGTTTATGTATGTACTGCTAGCAGTCAAGATACCCATTCTTCTGCAAGTGTTCAGAGCTTAGCTTATCTTGGTTCTGGTAAATCACTGTGTGCCCCTCATATTTGTTTTCTTTTCTGACTAGGCTATGTGTTGGTTAGTTAAATATTTGTAGCAGTATTTTTTTTCTGGACAGTCAAGAGTAAAAGTCTCATTATGAAGTTAACTGAGATAAATTTGTAATATTGTATTTGCTCCAAAGAATTGATTTACAAACCTGTGTAGCTATCAAATGACTTTGCTGCTAGTCATAGATAAAAGCAAGTGCTGGTATAATAAGGCATTTGGTTTGTGTTTCCATCGTAGGACCTTTGGCCATCTTATATGGAGCATCTGTAACAGAAACAGTTGAGGGCCAAATCCAAGTTTTCCTTATTTATTCATAACAAAACACAATGGTCATGATGATTACTTTTAGTTATGAACATGACAGAACCTAGAATCACCTAGGAAAAGGCTCAGTGAGGAATTGTCTGGATTGTTTTGATCTAAAGGCCTATGGGTTTTGAAAATATGTTTTAGTATGCTGAAAACCAATTATATTGCATTATAGTCAGGCTAGTTTTAAAAGTTGTATATAGTGACCTATGTGCTGTATTAAATAATAAAATGGAACAGCAGGTCCGGAATAGTCATAATTTTGTAGTAGTGATGAATATAATACTTAAGGATTTTGTAAGGCACTATGATGGGAAAATTCTGCAATTTCTATTAGTGACAAAGCCTCTTGTTAAAACTATTAGGGTATGTCACCTATATTCCTAATTGATGTGTTACATTTCATCTGAAGGTCAATGACAGCAAAGGTGAAATTTGTCTCATTTAAGTTTAAATACCTTCAAGAATTAATGGAGTGCTAGGTTCAGAACTCCTTGCCTGATTTAGAACTATTATATATGGCTAATATTTGTTGGATGCACTTTGTAGAAATGGCTGTATTTAAGCCTCTATCACCTGCAGTTGACATTATCACTGTCCTCATTCTAAAGATGAGCACACAGATTCAAATGGAGAAGTACATTTTCCAGGTTAATCTGTCTACATTGGGGTGGAGCTGGTATCAAATCCATAAGCCCTCTGAATTTTTCAAATTGCTGTTTCAGTATCAATACAGCATTTCTTCTTCATGTAACTCCACAAAAACCTACCCAGGTCAGCTGAGAGGGTGAGGAAGTTGGCATGCTCTCATGCTCTGCTGGTGGAAAGGTAAATTGCTTCACTTCTTATTGGCAACTGGGCTGCATACAGCAAAAACCTTAAGCTTGTTCCAGTAACTTTGCTCCTACAAAACTATCTTTAGGGAACCACCACAATGTAAAGCGGTCATGTGCAAATATGTAAATCTTTTTTGAGATAAATACTTTACTTGGACTGTAAGATGAACATTTCTCCCTAATTGTCAAAAATTATAATGAAGAGAAACGTTTTCTAACTTCCAAAGTATTTTTTTAAGTATATGATTGATGGAATCCATTGAAAGGTAATTAGCTGCATTAACACACACACGGGTGACGGAGGGAGGGAGGGGAGAGAACACCCCCCTTCCTGTCCAAGCATAGATCCTTTACTATGAGAATTTTGTAAGATAATACTTTGCTTTCTGTATTTTGTTACATATGAAAAAATAATTATTTGCCCTTTAAGAAATACATATATATGTATATAATTTAAAATTCTTTTCTGGAATTTCTGTGAATTTCAAACAATTCATTTTATCATATTTAGATGCCCTCCCCTGTCTGCAACCATCTTATAGCCCCTCCCACACACCTCTAGATGTCATGTATTCTGTCTTAATATATCAAGACCTATTGAGTCAAGTTTGTGTCTCCTAATGTCCTTCGTGTGTGTCCATCCACTGGAGTCAGGTTAACCTATCTAACATCACACCCTTAAATATGTAAATCTTAAAGTAATACTTAAAAAAATTGCAGGTCAAACTGAAAGTATTACAATGAGATAGTGGGTCAGCAGGCAGCATTAAAAGTTACAGCATTTAAGACTCTCATTAAAGTTTTGTGATGAGTGCTTATGAAAAACATCTGTTATTTAACCTAGTGATCTAGGAGAGTCTATTCATGGCTTAATATTTACAGATGCTAATATTTTTGGCAAATTCCATTTGCTAGGTTAGGAACTAAAATGTTGAGAGGACAGATTGCCCCACTTCCTACCTCAGTGCCAAAGACCAGTAGCTTTTGCTTTGCCGCCTGACCTCACTCACTTCACTGGAATCATCCTTCTAGAAATATTTGAAATATCTAGAATAAGGTTTACACAGTAGTGTGGCTAGAATACTAGTTCTGATCCCTCTTTATGGAGGAAACTAAGCTGACTTTGTTAGATTTGTTTTAATGAGCTGGATTCTTGAGATGTTTCCATTTATAAATGTTAACAATTAGAAATAGCTGATCCCATTTCACTGTCGAGCAAGTGTTATGCTAATCATTGTTTTTCTTTTTAATTTCTTGTCTCTCCAACAAAAGTCTGGATGTGTTCCATCATTTGAAGATGTTTGGCCCTATTCTTGCTCTTTGTAAGAACAAAAGTACTTCATTCAAAAGACTGCTTTCATTTGGAGTTTATGAATTGCTTTTTTTAAATGTAGTCATTAGTCCCAATTTCTTTCTGACAAATTTCTTAAACTTTTATATGGTTTCTGAAAGATTTTCTCAAAGGAAGAAGTTTTACCTTCCCAAGTGTCCAGATTCCTGCTGTCTCCTCAGTCTTGTTTATTAAACTCGCTGGGCTGTTTTCAGAGTTCATGCATTTCCTGTCTTTCTTCTCATTTTTCGCTAACATTTGTTCCGAGCCCAGCTCCTCTCCTGCTGCTACTGCTCTGCCTTCTCGAGCAAGAACCTGTCACAGCACACATCCTGCTTGTCGAAATCCTATTTTCACACCTTATTAGGATTTCAGCAGGACTAGGACAGAGTTTACCCCTATGTTATTTAGGAAGATAGGGTTGCTAAAGGAATAAGGCAAATAAGGTTGCAGCAGAAATTTTTGGTTTCAGAGTAATTTTTGGTTTCAGAAGTTTTAAGACAAAAAAAATCTATTTAAATAGATTCCTGTTTTGTGCCTTCAGTCTGCCTGCATGTTACAGATGCGTGGGATTATTTAATTGTAATTTGATAAATATTTTTGTGATTAGACCTTTTTATTATGCAAGGGTCTCACATTGTTGCCCAGGGTAGCCTGGAATTTAGTACATGACCCAAACTCACAGGAATCCTCCTGCCTCAGGTTCCTGAGTGCTGAGGTTATAGAAGGGAACCATCACACCTGGTTTAATTCTGCCATTTAAAAGAAACGGAGAAGAAAGCAAAACATGCATATGTATATGTGTGTGTGGTGGTGGAAGTGTCATATTGATCTTGCTCTTTGCCATTTCTGGTTATTTTAATTTCATCCTTTGGATTCAGTGTTGTTTCTTTGTCCCAGCACAACTTTGCTTCCAACTGTGTGCATTCTGTTCTTGTTATCAAATGCATTAAACTTATGCATTTTATTGTTAAATTGGTTAAGAAAAAATATGCTATCTATAATATTTAATTTTAATTTTGTTTTACAGTGGTAAGGATCAGATTTAGGGTCTTATGCCTGGTAGTCTATCACTTAATCCTTTGAGAGAGGGGTTAGCTAAATAGCTCAGCCTGGCTTTGAGCTTGTTGAATAACCCAGGCTGATCTTGAAGTTGGAATCCTCCAGCCTCTGCCTTCTAAGTGCTAGGCTAATAGTTATATGCCACGACCTGTAAATGTGCTTGTTTGGCTTTCTTATTTTTCTCAGAGCTTTGCCATCACAGGGCCTTCATTGTTTCTGATGAAAAGTCAGTATTATTGGCATTCCTTTGTCCAGGATATTTTATCTTGTTGCTTGCAAGACTTTAGTTCTGTCTCTGTCTATAATTTTTTTATGTCCACGTGTGCACAGGTGCAGAGGCCAGAGGAGGATATTAGGCATCTTGCTCTATCACTTTCTACCACCACCCTCCCCCTTATCATTTTGAAACAGGATCTCTCCCTGACCCTGGACCCAGACTGGCAGCCAGTGATCTTCCTGTCTCTGCCCCAACAGAACTGGGCTTAACAGCTGTGCAACTATATTTGGCTTTTGATGTAGGTGGTGGGATCTGAACTCAGATCCTTATGCTTGTATAGCAAGCATTCTTACCCACAGAGCCAGTCCTGTCTTTCAAGATTTTGAGTATGACATGTATGAGTGTGGACTTCTGTCTTTGAACCTTCTTGAGATTCATTTAGTTTCTTAGTTATGTAGAGTTAATGTTACCACATTTAGGAAGTTTTCAACAGTTATTTCTATTTTTTTCCTTCAGGGACTTTTATTATATATTGTATATATTGGTGCATTTAATGTATTACATTTCATTAAGACTCTTTTCATGGGCTGGGTATGGTGGTACACACCTTTAATTCCAGCACTCAGGAGTCACAGGTAGGTGGATCTTCTGTGAGACCAGGCTAAGGCCAACCTCGTCTACCTAGCAAATTCCAGGCCAGCTGGGGCTACTTGAAAACCCTGTCTCAAAAACAGAAAGAAAGGAGTCTTCATATTTCTTCATGCTTTTTTGTTGTTCTTCATGTTGTATTAATAGAGAACTTAGTCTATCTTGAGGTCTGTTTATGCTTGGCCCCTTGACCTCTAGTAGATTTTTCATTTGGATTATTCAATTTCCCAATGCTAGAATTCAAATATGTTCTCTTTATAAATTATCATGTCTTGGTTTTTTTTTTTTGCTAAATTGATTTTTATTTTAAAAATATTGTTCATTTATTGTTTTGTATGTCTGTGGGGGGGGCAGTACATCCCATGGTGGCCTATGTTGAAGTCAGAGGACATTTTGCAAGACTCTGTTGTCTCCTTCATCCTTTAGGTTCTGGGAATTGAAATCAGGTGAGTACTTAGAGCAAGCGTCTTTACTTCTGAGTCAGCTTACCAGCCCTATTCCATTATTTTTAATTAACATACAAAATACTAAGTTTCATTATGACATTTAAAAACTTTATTTATCTTTTTATTTTATGTGTGTTATGCCTGTTTATATGTAAGTGCACCTATGTGCACTTACAGTACAGTGCCCATGGAGGCCAGAAGAGGGTGTTGGTTTCCCTGGAACTGGAGTTACAGACGGTTGTTAGCTGCCATATGAGTGCTGGGATTCAAACCCAGTTTCTCTGGAAGAACAGTCAGTGCTCTTAACCACTGAGCTATCTCTCCAGCCCCCTTTATGGCATTTTTAAACATAATTTGTTTTCGTTGATCTACTCCCCTGTTCTCCTTTCTTCTCCCCCATCCCTCTGCTTCCTGTCTCTTCCCTTCCACCACCAGTGCTCTTTCTTCCTTTATTTCTTTAAGCATAGCTTCCTTTATTTCTTTCAACATATTTATAATAGCTATTTAAAGTCCATTGCTTGGTCTGGAGACATGGCTCAGTGGTTAAGAATATTGGCTGCTCTTGCAGAGGACCTGGGTTCAAGTCCCAGCACACATATGGGAGCTAACAACCAATTACAACTCCAGTTCCAGGGGACCTGACATCCTCTTCTGGTGTCTACAGGCACTGCACACCTGGTACGCATACATACATGCAGGTAAAATACTCATAAATACAGAATAAAATACATTTTAAAAATTGAAAGTCATTGCCTTTTCTAAGGTAGCTAATGCTGCCTGGTATTTTTCTTGTATATGATTTTCCCTTTCCTTTTTCTTTGCATGTTTTCTATGTTTTGCAGAAAATTGGACATTTTAAGGTATTATATTGTTACAAGTCTGGATATTGATCTCTCTTCCACCTCGGGGGCTTATTTTGTTACTTACATATCAGTTTTGTGGCTTGGTTGGAACACTTTAGTGCAGGCTGTGTCTTTGCATCATGCTATTGTAATGTGACTTCTTAAAGGGTATAGCCTTGGGCATGTGCAGTCATTTAAATCCCTCTGTAAATGACAGTGCTACAGCTCAGCTCTCTTAACTGTCTTTTCCTTTGCTCTTCCTGTTAAATTTCTGATGAATCTTGCTGTGTGAGAATTGCACCCAGTCACTAGTCTCCCTTGTTAGCTGATAGGTATTTCATGGTTTTAGTTTACTTTTAAGGAGAGAGAGAGATCGAGAGAGAGGGAGGGGGGGAGGGAGAGAGAGGGAGGAGAGGGGAGAGCTGTATGTGTGTGTGATGTGTATGGGGGCACTTGTCTGCCACAGTACAAGGTACAAGGACAACTTTGTGGAGTTGGTTCTCTCTTTCTACCTCTAGCTGAGTTCCAGGGATTGAACTCAGATTGCAAGGTTTATGTGCCAAGCTTTACCCACTGAGCCATCTTACTGGACCTTGCTTGTTTTTGAAGATGGCTTGAGGCACAAGTTGTTCCATAGTCTCAATAATTACTGTTGGACTCTTTTGTAATAGCCATTTTTAAGTCCAGTTCTTAAAGTCTGCTCTGACACCAGGAAGGCTCCCCTTAGCTCTTTGTTTAGCTCACTCTCTGGAAGATGTAGAGCTATCCTCAAGCTACCAGACTTCTCTTAAGTACCTGCCAGCAGGATCTCTCTCTTTAAAAATAGAGCCCATAGACTTGAACTTCCCCATGCTATACTACTCATAAAGTCAGCCTCCTCTTGAGAGCTACAAATGTTCTGTTCTTGCCATTGCCCCTTCCAGCACTACACTGCAGTGCTGCTCTGCAGCAAGGGCTGGAGATCATAGCTTCTCTTGGAGTTTTATGAGGGATGCAAAGTGTGTAGGTGGCAGCCATCGGTCATCTTAGTTTGCCTATCCTGGGATGGAATCTTCACCTTATGAATGAGCAGGGTCAAGAGCAAATCAGAACCCCATGTTCTTGATGTTCTTCACCTAGGATAGAACTTCTGCTCTATACATAAAGTGCTAGAAGGAAAAAGGGAGTCCTTATCCTTTAGACCACACTTTCCAGGAAGAGCGCATCTATAACACCCACATGTGGTGGTTTGGTATTTCCAGGGAGAAATTGTCACCCTATTCTGGGATTCAAAGGGAGTCCCAGGGTAAAATGTCTCTTGCTTGAGGATGGGCAAGGAGGAAGAGGTTATGTCTCAGATTTTTCAGAATTTCACTTTCTTACTGATATTTAGTACTTTTTTCTTGAACAGGTTTTCTCTGTTATATGTCATTGGGACCAGTTTTGGAAATGTTAAGTGGTTTTAAAAACAGAATTCCACCAGTTATTGTAATTTTCTGGAGTTAAGCACTAGGGAACTTGGGGTGCTTCTAGTCTTGACACAGAGTCTGTGTAAATAAGCTATAATTTTTCATACATATTTTACCTTTTGGAACTCACCAGTCCACATAGCCCTTTTCTCATTCAATCTGAAGCAGGAAGGCTTTTTACCATAGACTCCAAAAGTTTCAGTTAAAAGAGCATTTTAACTTCTGAATCTGCAAATGGCATTCATTTTGCCTTAGCAACATAGATTTCTCAGCATGAATGAGGGAGAAATTTGTCTCTGACCTGCCAAAACCTTAGTTTGCTCAGCAATGTAAGTCTCTTTGAGAACTTCAAAGCACTAGGGTGGAGGAGGGGGGTCTTTTATTTCTCTGACACAGGCAGTTCCTGGTGATAGTGAAGAAATTCTTATGAGCCACCCTTTCCTAGTCATCGGTCATAGGCATGAACTGTTGTCCGTTGTATTTACAACACTGGCACTTTTGCTTTGGGGGGTTTCATGTTAGTAGCTGGCCCCATCAGGGATGCACTCGACATGCTTTTCCACACCGGGGTAATTATTCTCAGAGAACCCTATTTACATGGTTAATGGAATATCTTAAAACTTATTTGAAGACAAAGATAGACCCATTACTAGTTTTTACATGGCCTGTGAACTAAGGATTTTAAAATAGATTTCTTTTTGTTTTATGTGAATTGTTTGCTGGCATGTATATATGCTATGTATATGCCTGGTGCCTATAGAGGCCAGAAGAGGGTGTTGGATCCCGTGGAACTGGAGTTACAGACAGTTGTAAGCCACCAAGCAAGTGCTGGGAGCTGAACTTGGGTGCTCTTACTGACTGAGCTCTCTCTCCAGCCCCAAGGATTTTTTTCCCAAAACATTTTTTAAATGATTGGAAATAAAACTATTTCAGAATACATAAAAATATGAAATTTGAATTTGTGTCCAAACATAAGATTTTACTGGCACATGGCCATGCTCAGTCAGGTGTTTGTGGGTAATCTGCTTCTGCACTCCAATAGCATAATAGAGTAGTTGGAACAGACACTTTGAGGTCTGCAAACCCCACAATATTGCTCATCTTAGTTGCTCATCTTAACTCACTTAGTTCTCACTGTTTTAGTGAAGCAGTGCTGGTGATGGTTTTCAACAAAATATATCCTTTAAAGATTCAAAGTGTGTGGTCATAGGGCCCAACAGATAGAAAACAGAGAGAATTTCAGGACAATTATATTTTAAGTTAAGATAGAAACAAAATGCTACCAATTATTCCGTAAGCTGAACTTGCTCAAATGGAATACTTCTTAGATGTTGTAAATTTCTTCTAGTTTTCTGTTTGATTTTAAATCGCGATGTTCTGACAATTTTCCCTGCAGTTAATAAATTTATCTTTAATGTAAAAGGAGTCTTACCCCTTATTTGACATCCTATTCTTGGAGGAAGTATGCTTTTTAAAAATATATATTGTATGTTGTATGTGCATGTATTTATGCAGGTGTGCACCAGTATGGAGGCCAGAGATTGATGTTCGTTGTCGTCCTTGATTGCTCTCTGCCTTGTTTTCTTGAGACAGTCTCTCACTGAACCTAGAGCTCATGGGTTCACCTAGGCTGGCTGACCAGTGAGCGAGCTCTGAGGATCTGCATGTCTGTACTCCCAGCACTGGGGTTATGGATAAGCCCTGTGACTGCCTTCCACTTGGCTTCTAGGGATCCCAACTCAGGTCCTCATGCTTCTGCAGCAGGCACTTTATTGACCAAGTCATCTCTCTAGCCTCTAGAAAGTGATCAAACTGCCTGAACATCTCTCTTTTACTTCAATTGAAAGAAGTCAATTACTTTTCACATGTTCATGTTAAAAATTAAAGTTGAGATATAGGAATTTAAGGTCTAATAATTTTTTTCAGAGTTAGGGTCTCATGAATCTCAGGGTGGTCTCAAACTTGCTATGTAGCTGAGCATGACCTCCAACTTCTGATCCTTTTGACTCCACCTAAGTGCTAAGATGATAGACATGTACCATCATACCTGGTTTATGGACTACTGGGAATAAGATGCAAAATTTTAAACTAGTTTGTTTTTTTTTTTAGTGAACATTTAGACAAAAGATTGGCTATAAGAAGAACCTGGTGGAACATAGTTGGGAGGTAGAAGCAGGAGGATGAAGAGTTCAAGGTCATCCTCAGCTATACAGTGAAATTTGAGGCCAGCCTGAACTACTTGTCTCAAAAAATGCTATGGGACTAGATAGATGGCTTGGCAATTAAAGCACTGGATGCTTTTACAGATGACCTGGGATTGGTTTCCAGCAACCACATGGCAGTTAACAACTGCCCATAACTCCAATTCCAGGGAGTCCAGTGCCCTCTTCTGGCTTCCATGGACATTGAACAACATGGGTATTCTTACATAGATGCAGGCAAAACACTCATATGCATAAAATAAAAATTTTAAAAATCAGTTATATTCAGTGACAACCGGTCTGATTTGAAGCTATGAACTGTGGTCTCAATGTAATCTGATTAACCCAGAAAACATTGAGGATCTTTCTTCTCTATACATTTCTAATGGAACCTTGAGTGTCATTAGCTTGTCTAACAGCCTAGTCAATCTTAGTTTCTGTTTGATTTATATACAACTAAACCTCCAGTATTTTTAAACAAATTTTCCAGAGTCAGGTCCTTGGTCCTCATCCTATGTAATTGTGTAGGTATTTGTCTATATTGTCATGTTTATTTGTATATTTATATTATATATTCATATATAATAATGTGTATTTATAATTATAAAAGATTAACTGTAATAATATAAGAATGTATTTTTAGTCTCTAAATGTGCTAAAATTTGAGTATTTAGGTAATACCCTTTAAAGGTAATGCTTATGCTTTACAAAAGATCATGATTCATAGTCAACTATAATTATTCTGTAGAAAAAAAGGATGTTGATTTACCTAGGTGTTACTTAAAGATGAAGAAAATTTCAGCAGTTTTTAAAAAAAGATCTGAGGCTAATATTGATGTATGTTTCTTATAAAACTATTTTATCAAAGTTAATAGTAGTTTACCTGTATTACCAAATAATGTGCCTTTTTAATCTGTGCTAAAAAGTAAAACTCAATATGCCACATTATAATCCTTGCTTATCAAAGGATTCAAGTTCCTTTTGGTCTGGGGAACAGTTGGTGAATCAATGTAATCTCTAAAACTGAAAACTCTTGAACATTTTTGTTAATAAAGTTCAAAGGCATACACAGGTTAGTTTAGCAGTTGAAACCAAATTTTTGTCATGTTGTTTATGTGGTAGAGATTTTGAAAATGAGTGGTTTCCTGTTTTGTGCCTAACATATTTGAAACAGTATCGTACAAATTGTAGTTTATACAGGACATTTCCTCCCCGGTCTACCGGGCCAGAACCACAACTGTATATCTATGTCAACTAATTTCTGGAATTTTTTTTTTCCAGGCATCTAGTGGAAATTATTATTTCATCCCCTACATTGTGACGCCGTGTGCTGATTATTTTTGCTGTGAGAACGATGCCCAAAGGCGAGCCTCGGAGTACATGCAGCCCAACTGGGACTCCATCCTGGGCCCACTGTGTATGCCTCTGGTGGACAGGTTCACTAGCCTCCTAAGGGACATCCACGTGACCTCATGGTAATTTCCATCAGCCATCAACATTCCTGGGATTCTTGAAAATTTTTTCATTTCACTTTTTTTTGGGGGGGGGAATGTATATGGGGAGGTGGTGTGGTATACCTTGAAGTGACCAGGATGCCCAGGGAATGGGGAACGTTGGCCATCCACTTAAAAAATCATCCTGGAATCCACTGTTGCTCCCTTAGTGCCTCACTGAGCTGAGTTCCCGAGATGAAGCCAGGAAAAAGACTGCAGTTATGTGGTCGGAACTGGGCCTGAGTCGAGCCCTGACTCTCTGTGTTATCTTACTATGTATCTTCTCCATGGCTCCTTTTTCTTCTAGAAAATGATGTTAACTCAGTGATTGTAATGATCTCTTTCAACTTTGAGATTCTGTGTTTAAAGATAATTTCTGAACATGACTTTGTACTCCCTCAGATACTCAGGTTCTCAAAATGCCAAAGCAAGGTCATTCTGACCTTAAGTTCTTGTGAGCATGCATTGATTCATGCTGCAGCCAACCTGACCTCAGGATGTACTATGACATGTTATCTGTAGATTTACGTCATGTGGGTATGGTATACTCACTCAGAGATGGACAGGTTTGAATATGAATCCTGGCTTAGGTGATTCCTCACTAGGTAGCCTTGGAAAAGTTACTTCCCCTCTTTGAACCTCAGTGCTTAAGAAACTGTACGTTCAATGTTTTAAATCTAAAAGGTAAAGGCAGGAAATCACTCTTAACTGAAGAATCCAGTTGTTTGCAGCCAATTTAAAGGATTTATTCCTGTAAGTTATGTCATAAGAAGGATTTGTTCTTCCAAAACAAATGAAAATCCGAAGGACTGGCAGAAATGATTGGGAATGAAATGTTAAGGACCTCGTGTCATGCTTTGGCTCAAATATGGCACTCTGAACTGTGGATCGTTAACATTATAATCCTCTTGCGAGAGTTATCCTTGTTAATAGTCTTCTCACTTTTTTATCTTGTTGCTTCTTCTCTGGATGCAGATGTTAATGAGAAAGAAGACTGGAGACCCACATGGCAGCACAGAAAGAAATAGGGAGTTTCTTTGATACCTTATTAGCTTCACTGAAAAAGAAATGTTTTTCTGAAGTTTAGTAAGCAAATTCTCCCAGTAGCATATTTTCAGGCATAAAAGAGGAAGATAGCTTGAATCTATTAGATGAATCAGTTCTTTGCAAGAAATGGGTTCAAGTTTGTTTCTCCTTCAGTCAATCTGTGTATTAGGAAGAAAACAACTTTTTATAATTTGTTTTAATTTCTGAGGACTCAAAATGCCTATTGGTGAATTTTCCCCTGTTACTAGCATCTGATAATAGTTAATGAGAAGGCGAATGGTGCTTCTGGTTGAAAAAAAAGAAACTATAACAGGGATGCCAGGTAAAGTCTTAGGCCAAGTGCTAACTCTGGCACATTTATAAACTATCTTGAGTCTTATGCTAAGAAATCACTTTGAAACCATTTCCAAATTCACCATGATTAGCAGCATCCCTCCTGGTTACCAGAGGCAGAAATGGCTACACATTTATTACATATCTGATGTCTCCAACACATTATATCTCCAAAATGATGTAATTTTATTTATTGAAAAGTTACTATTATTATTATGTTTAATTTATTTAAATGATTTTCAGAGTTACCTTGGAAAACAAGACTAAAGTATAACTTTTTACTTCTCAGGCTAAACCAATAACACTTTAATAGCTTTGATGTCTTTATAGTTTGCCAAATGGGCAGTGGCTGTCACCCAACTTAATGACTCATTCAGTTAATGAAAGAATTTTAAACACTGGCAGAATCTGCTAATTTGCTCATCATTAGGGTAATAGCAGTTGACAAATAAGGAAATAAAGATGAAAGTGCACTGATATTTTTACATAAGAACCCTCTTTGTGTAGGCTGTCATTTTATTCTTTAAATGTTAATTGAGGTCTTATTGTGAGCACTGGACCAGGCTATGTACTGTATGCACATTTATGTGCCACAGTTTTATAATTATTCAGTGTAAGTACCATTTGTTCCTATTTTGTCTGTTTGTTTTTCTTTTCCTAGAAGTGGTTATTTAATTTAGTCTACTCTTTCTTAATGAGCGGCTTCATTTTGCTCTGTACAGTTAGATCATTTTAGTTCCTTAATGGGTTGACACTATTACTGCTTGCTAATGCCCAGTCTCTATTTAAAATCACTTGGAAAATAGTCAAGATATTCAAATTCATCTATGGTCATTGTAAGTTGGCCTCTGTTCCACCAAATCATGATAATTTTTTCAAGGTTTAAATCAAGTACCAGGTAGTGACATTAGCTCTGTGAGAGGCTATAGTGACATTCCAGAATGGATTTAAACTGTTTTACATGTTTTTGCATATCCTCTTATTATCTAGATACTCACAATGGGAATTTTGTATTTTATTTTAGAAAAATATTCTGGCAGACAAATAAAACAAGGAGAGCTAAGGGCTAAAGGCAAAGTTGTCTGTGAACTTCCTGGCATGGCCTCTGTGTATCACTTTTTGGATTCTTAGGGATGCAAGGCCAGTTCCAGTTATCCTTCAACTAGGAACAGCTTCATCACTACTAACTGGGACCACTTAATAGATGAGAATGTTTGAAAAATGAATTTGTCCATATTTCATGTCTTTTGGAATTTGGTTTATGAAAATCTCTTGTTAGTGGTGAAAATAAATATTTCAATAAACTTCCTTCATGCCATATATATTTAAGAATGGGTGGGTTATATCAAAAGTCTTGTGGACGGTCTGATAAGTTCAGCTTTGAACATATATTTAAGGTTGTAGTAAACTGAGTTTTATTATTGCTTAATTGGTTCGTTGCTACATTATGTGAACAAGAAATGAAAGTATTTTACATTTTCTGGTAGATGGAGTCTCAGGGCTGGCTAAGATCTCCGTCTACTAGCCTAAGTCATGTCAGTGAGAACCATGCTTTTTTGAACACTAAAGAAAGTCCCGGACATATGCAGATATGATAGGAGGTTTTTGTTTTCCTCTCCAGTGCTTATTACAAAGAAACCCTGTTAAATGACATCCGGAAAGCCAGAGAAAAATACCAGGGTGATGAACTGGCAAAGGAATTGACTCGGATCAAACTACGCATGGATAACATTGAGGTTCTGACCTCGGACATCATCATTAACTTACTCCTGTCCTACCGTGATATCCAGGTATGAAGTGTGCCTAGGTGAGGTGAGCATATTCTTGATTTTTTTTGGGCATGAGGAATTCCTCATATGAGGTACTATTACAGCAGGTGTAGGATGAGGGAGCTGTTATATATAAATAGATATGTGGCCTTGTGATAGGCTGTCCAGCTCAGCTGTTGTGGAAGTTTTAGAGGTTTTGTCATGTTAGGGCTGGAGTGCCCACTCCAACAAGATGTGTCATTATATAGGATTGTTTAAAATAAGAAAGTAAGAATTTAAAAGTTTATATATACTTTATGCTAGGTATTACTCCAAGCCTTTTAAAAATCCCAATCTATTAAGCCTTCTTAACCCTATGGATCAGGTGTACTCTGATTAGTTCTTTTCTACAAATGAGGAAATTTGAGCCACAGAGAAGTCAAGTAACCTGCTCAGAGTTACAGAAGATGAAGGTCAAGATTCAGACTAAGGCTGGCTGACTCCACTGCCCTTGTCTTAACTCTTCTGGCACTTCTTTTCCTGTGCCACATCCTTCTTTGTTTGCTACCATTTGTCACTGAGTAGGAAGAGCAGAGTCATATTCAAGAACCAGTTAATGCAGATATTTATTCCAAAACAGACATCAGAAGTTACTGGAGACCAAGGTTGTGGGATGGGGTGCCATGAAGGAAACTGAGCATTTCTCCTCCAAATTTAGCCAGTTTTAAGGGTAACTTAACCTTTTTCCCTCTGGAGGCACAGAGAAAGGATAGTGTACTTAACTTGTACAGTATTACAAAGTTAAACTAGAGGTGGTTGTTCTGTAAATGATGTTCATTTGTGACCTGGACCAAGATCAGAGTCAACTACTAAGGAACTCATGGCTTTTATGACACACAAGTACAGCTAATTGCTTTCAATAATTGGGGTGTTAGAGATTATGCTAGTGATTACATCAACTCCATGCAGTAAGAAAATGAAATTGACCTTTCTTGAAGTGATTCTTTTTTGTGTTTTGTTTTGTTTGAAGACAGGGTCTTATATAGCCCAACTTGCCTTGAAGTTGCCATGTAGCCAAAGTTGACTGAACTTCTGATTCTCCTGCCTCTGCTTCTCACTTCCCAAGTGCAGAGATTATAGGTATGTGCCACCATCCCCTACTCTTGAAATGATTTTTGAGTTGCTGGCTTTCTTCTGTCTTTGTCCTCATGTATCCCTTTCTTAATTTTGGATTGGTAGAACTCTTAGATTCAAAGAAGAGCTGGAAAGTTCCTTGGGTACAGTGTTCTCATTTCTGAGCCAGCAACATCAAGGTCTAGAATCAGATGTCAGGTTTCTGTGTGAAGGTCCTCTCTGGTGACTGACTGGCAGTGAGTTGACCAATGCTAATGATTCCAAACCTGGCTGAAAGGGTAACTGGTGGCACTTAAGAAAGATGTGCAGTGAAGACACCTGGTAGCCATTTTTCCCTGGGTAATTATACAGCGTTTAGAACAGTGATTTTCAGCATGGGGAATTTGGCTTTTTTCTGGAGACATTTTGGTTATCAAACTGTGTGGGTCAGGAGTGCTGCTGGCTTCTAGTAGGGTTGAAACTACCTATCAGACAATGCATAGGACAGCATCCCACATCAGAGAGGTGGGCTGAAAACATCAGCCATTTTGCAGGCAAAAAATCCTGACTTTGATTAATTTGATTGGTTCTGGCAAGGTAAATAGGCTGTTTTCTCTATTTGCATGGGAAAATAACTAAGTTTCCTTGTGTGTATATATCCAACTCATTTTAATACAGTTCCATTTATGGTGATGACCTTCCTGCACCCAATACATAACATCTTCCTGGTTGCTAGAATCCATTGCTTTCTTTTATTGTCTTTTGATTTAATTTTTCATTGATCTTTTTGTGCCCTCTGTTAGTAGTAATTCCTTCTCTGCCTCTTCTCTCTCATTCATCTGCTTTTCTGATTATTTTAATCTATTTGTAAAGGCTATACTTGCCAGGCATGGTTGTGCACACCTTTAATCCCTGCACTGGGGAAGCAGAGTCAGGCAGATCTCTGTGAGTTCAAGGCCAGCCTTTGTCTACATAGCAATTTCCAGGCCAGCAAGAGCTACATAGTGAGATCTTTTCCAATGAACTAAACTGAACCAAAACAAAAGATACAATTAACTCCATTAAATACTGTCTACAAGGAAAAGTTTGTCTTAAATTTGGAGGATGTCTTATGTTTATAGCTATTCAGAAAAATTTGAAAAGTGCTATTTCTTCTCTTTCTCACCCTGAGACCTTTTGCCAACAGGACTATAATGCGATGGTCAAGCTAGTGGAAACACTGGAGATGCTGCCTACGTGTGATTTGGCTGATCAGCATAATATTAAATTCCACTATGCATTTGCACTAAATAGGTAAGAATGACCATGTATAGGGCTTGCAAACATTGTACCTGTTGAAGCCCATGGTTTTTCTTTCAACATGCATCAGGTATGAACCAGGTCATATGCTAACTGCCAAAGTTATAAAAATGGGTAAAGTACAGTATCTTTGTCCTCTGGGATTTTGCGTATATTTGGAATATATACTCTAGCTATGAGATCAAACATGTGAATAAATCCTAATAGCTCAGAGTAATAAGTGGTTTCATAAAGGAGTTGTCCAAGATGATACAAAAAAAGTATAGAAGAGGGAAGGAATCATTCTGCTTAGGGGTAGAGAAGCTTCTCTGTGTTTTCTGGGCTGCATTTTGAAGAATTACATCATGAATGGGAGAGGGTAGCATGTGAGGGATAGAGAAAATACCATTCCATTTGGCCAGAGAGGGAGCATAGAGTTCTTTTGTGCAAGGTATGTTCAAGGAACATCCGGTACAACTAGAACATGAGATGCCAGCAAAGCAGATGCAGGATGTAAGGGTAAGCATACAGAATAGGATGATGTACATGAATAAGGCATTGGTAGTATCTTATAGGCTGTGGGGGCCTCATTGAAGCAATAAGATTGATGTTGTATGATAGATAAGCACAGAGTTGGTTTTATGTACTTTTATAATCTGAACTTGGAAATTCAAAGTGCTAGGCTTAAGTGGACTGACTGTATGTGAAACTTGGAAAGTCCTGCTTAGAGATCACAATCCCTAAATAATATGTTGTAACAAAGAGCTGCAACACCAGTGATTTAAATAAGATTGAAATTTTCTCTTCATATAACAGGTTAGAGTTGAATAGACCAGGCTATTGGCATAACACTGCTCTGGGAATTGTTTTCTGGACATGCCACCCAACTGTTTTATAGGTTCTTTTCATGTTCTAGAATGTTGACCCCATCTACATGGTTGAAGCTAGGTCACTACCACTCTGTTACAACCTACTGAACATTGGGGATGGGAAGGAGAGCAAGCATATAGTGAAAGTGAAAAGGCAGTTCCTTTAATGTGAACTGCCATTTCTTACATTCCATTGATGAAAATTCAGTCATATGACTCCTTCTTGCTGGGAGGGAAGTTGGAAAATGTAGTTTCTAGCTAGCTGGCATATGCCCATCCAAGTATGACCACTGTGATTTTAGAGAATGACTAGGATTTTGCTACACACAACCTCACAAAATCCCAGGTGTCTAAGTGCTTCAGTTCTACTATCTTCCTTCCTTCATTGATGATATATAGGAAGAATAAATACTTTAAGAATCACATCTGGATTCAGTCTCTCCTGTTCCCGATTGTCAGATCATACAGAGGAGCTCTCTGGCAATGCATCAAACTTGGTTTGAGAGCCAATGGGTTCTGTCATGTCTTTACCAGCCTTCAAGTAGATAACATCTTCAACAAGGAGTCCATAAAGTGAGGGTTCAGAGCAAGCTGAACATTCTTGCATCTGGTTTCCCAGCTTCAAAAACTGTACTTTGTTTCAGAAGCTGAATTAAGCAGCAAAAACAGAAGCCTATGGCTTCCAGAAATCTTATCATCCCCCTTTCTCTTTTAAGTCAAGATAAAATTTTTCAGGTAGTATCATCTGTGGATCTTAAGTATAAAATTTGATGAGTTTGAGAAATGAATATACACATGTAAACAGCATCCCTACCAAAATAATAAAAAGCATATTCATCATCCCAGAGGCTCATTGTTCAACTTTGTAGGCAGCCCCTATATTTTCCATAGATAACCAATGTTGTAGCCTGTATCTACATATATTATTTTTGCTTGTCCTTGAACTTCACGTAAATGGAACCACACAAAATGCTCTTTTTGTGTCTTCTTAATTTCAGCATCATGTTCATGGGATTCATATATGCTGTTGGGTGTATCACGAATTCATTTTTGTTGCTGTACGATCGATCTTCCATTGTATAGATATGTCATGATTTCTTCATTTTATTGATGATGGACCTTTAGGTTGTTTCAGATTGGAATATTAAGAACAGTTCTTTTATGAACTTATCTTGTACATGTCTTACATAGATAGATACACATATTTATCTCGGCTGTATAACATGTGTATGGAGTAGACACCAGCCAACGATGATCAGATTTTATTTAATTTAGGGGAGGGACTTTCAGGGTCTCTATGAAAATGTGTTCTCTCTCTCTCTCTTTCATCCTTCCTTTTTTCCACCCCTCCTTGCTCACTCCTCCTCTCTCCCTCCAGTGTCTTTTAAAGGCAACAGCCCAAGGTGGGGAACATCTTAAGACTTAAGCCAACCTTCATTAAGCCCAAGAAAACAAGGGCTAAGAACTCTGTTCCCACACCATAGTGGGATCCAATTTTAGTAACACTTGCTTCCACTTGATTGTTCCTTGATTTATATGAATTAAGTGTATTATCACTTGTGAGGCTCTTGGGGAAATACCTGGCACACTGTAAGTACTATAAAATTGATTTGTTAAATAAAACTTGAAAACCATGGAAGTTGCTCATTTTTTTCAACTAGACACAGTAGAGGATACCTATTTTCAAACACTGGATAAATAATTACTATTCTGTCAAAGGAATTAAAGCATAAAAAGGGTTTGAACTGGAAATTTGGCATGTAAAAACTGAATATGGCAGGATGAGATGATTCAGAGACAAACACATTTCCAATTTGGAGGCAGAATGGCTAGGGCTCATGTAAAAGAACCAATTTCCATTTTGCTTTCTGGTTTGTTTCTTGTCAGACACTCTATCTGTATTGCAGGCCAGGCAGAGATCCTGAGTGCTTAGAACCTTATTTTTCACCCAATAAGCTCGGGGTTTCCTGTTGCCTCATTTTTATATGCAATCCAGTCTTGAAGTTCGTGTTTCTGTTTGAACTTGTCTAGTTGTCAGCAGAGTTGCAGCATAATATGGCTTTGTGTATAATTTTGAGGAAGTTAGTGGTACTACCTTGTATCTATAAGGGGAAAACAGTGATGGGCAAAAAAGTGAATGTTCCTGCACTAAAGATGACCTTTAACTCTTAGGTAGCGAACAAAAACAGGGCCATAAATTAGTTACTAAAGGTTGGCAGGAATGAATGATGTTTGACCCTCAGATGGCAAGGGCTCCCTGTCAGTGGGAAAGTTGGCCTGAGCCAGCCAGCTTTTCCTGGTATCTTCCACTTCACTGAATTCAAAGCTACTTCAAGTTTCCACTGAGCAGTTAAACTGCTGGCCTTTCAATGGCATGGAATCCTTCATGAGCAACTTTTTATTTGCTATTCCTTTTATAGACAGGACATTATTATGTACATTAATGCAAGCACAACATTTTAACTAAGGATCTAGGCAGTGGGCAGAAAGTTTGTTCTACTAGTTATTTTATTTTTTGTAACTATGATGTTACCCGAGAGAAACAATTTAAAGGAAGAAAGATTGGGTTTGGCTCTCAGCTTCGGGACTTTCAGTCTGTGGTCTTCTGGACCTGTGATATGGCTAAGCATCATCGTGGTGTGCGCATAGTAGAACAGGACCACTTACTGACAGACAGAAGGCAAAGGGGTGGGGATAAGATGCATCTTTCCAGAGCATGCTTCCAGTGACTTATTTCCTCCAACTAGGCTTCATCTCCTACTTTTAGCCATCTCCCAATAATGCCATCATATTATGAATCTATCAAAGGATTGATTAGGTCAGACCCCTTAGGATCCAGTGCCAAAAGTTCATCCCAAAAGTTCGTCAGCAGGCAACTAAGACCCCAATACATGACCCTATGGAGGGCATTTCAACCTATCCCTCGCCCCCTAAAAGCTCATGTCCATCTCACAATGCAAAATGCATTTAGTCTATCTCTGAGAGCCCCATAATCTTAACAGTTCTAGCACCATTAAAAAGTCCAAAGTCTCTTTTGAGACTCCAGGCAAACTCTGAGCTGTGAATCTTTGTAAAATGTAAAAGCATGGTATGCATACCTTACACTCAATGGCACAAGGAACGCATTTCTATTCCAAAAAGGAGAAGGGAGGGCATAGAAAAGAGAAATGGAACAAAACCAAGACTAGGACCCAGCAGGACAAACCTTACATCCATGTTCTGTACCCATGGCATGTGGTGCCACAATGTGAGCTCCAAGTGGGTTTAGGTGGCCCTGCTACTATGGTCTTGCTGTTTGAAGCCCACATGGCTCTCTCTTTGGATAGCTCCGCTCACTATCTGCAGCTTTCTTCAGCTATTCCATATTTCTAACATCTCTAGTAGCTTTATCCACAGGGCATCATGCATTGCCCTCTAGGGGTTGCCTGTAGGGATCCTTCCTGAGCTTGCCACACATTACTTATCTTCCCAGACTTTCCTTTGAAATCTAGGTGAAGCCTCAAGACTCCCTTAACTCTTGCTTTCTGTATGCTACGAAAAAAGTACCATATGGACTGTATCAAGGTCTGTTACCAGCTTGCATGGAATCTGAGCTCCTTTGGCCATGGCTTCAGTGACCTTTGAGGGTTTGGATGAGTGAACAGGAGGAAACACTTCTGCAGAATGGCCTGATGCCAGCCAGGAGCCCTGGAGCTCTCTATTCAAATCAACGTCTTTCAAATTAGTTAACCTTTGTAACCTTAAGCCTTCAAAGAGTAGGTCTGGGAAAGACCTGAGCTGCCTTCAAGGTATCTTTCCTATTGTCTTGATGTAAAATAGTTGGCTGAATTTTAGGTGGCCCACATCTCTTCAGAGAAGCTACATTTTTGTGGCCTCAACTTTACCTGCTGCTTTTCTGTGCAAGTTGTAAAATTTCTGAACCTTTCTGCTCACTGGTCTCACTGTAAAGTTGTCTAAAAGCAGGCAACAGGATGGTTGCCATAGTCTGAATGCCTGACTCCCTGGAAATTTCCTCGGTCAAATTTTTTTATTACTTTTAAACTCATCCTCCTGTAAATTCTCAGGACACTGTGGAGAGCTTCTTTGTCATCATCTAACATGGGTATCCTCCAGTCTAATTCCAAGTAGAGGCCTTGTTCCTATCTGAAATTTCATGAGCTCAGTCCTTGCTGTCTGCATTTCTGTCCGCATTCTGGTCTTCTGAGCTCCCACCAGAATTACTGACCAAATTCTGGCTATAGCTTTTCTTTTTCTGTGTCTCTAAATGTTTCCAGACTACTCAGAAAAATCAATTCCAAAGGCTTCTGAACCACATTATTAGGTAAACCCATAGCTACAGCCCTATTGGCACCAAAATCTGTATTAGTCATTTTTATTTATAGAAACAGAACCAATAGGTTATGTATGTATATATGCATATATATGTGTGTATATATAATATGTCATATATAATTGTACATATATAATTATAAAAGAGAATTTAATAGTTTGACTAACACATTTGAAAGCTGGATAGTCCAACAGTGGCCATCTGTACACTGGAACTGAGAACCTGGTAGTCTCTCAGTCCAAGAAGCCAGAGGCCTCAGAAAGTATAAGGGGAACTAATGATGCATTCCAGTCCAAGGCTTCAGGTATGGAAGCTCATTGGAGGGCTGCTGATGTGAGTCCTCACAGAAAGATGACAGGCAATTGAGGAAGCAGCAATAGATCACTTGCTTGGAAAAAATGGAGCTTGCATGTGCGGGCTGGTAGACTCTTTGTTTCACTCTTCTATTCCATCTGAATCTCTAGCTTTTTATTGGAGGATGCCACCCACATTCAGGGCAGATCTTTCCACCTTGATTGCTGTCCCTGAAAACAGAGGGATGGAATAGTAAACGAAAGTGACTTAATTCAGCATATATAGTAGCTCTAATCTTGTTTCCAAACCCATGGTAGTCATCAAAGCTTAACCTCTGGGCTCCCCAGCCAGGTCATTGTTTGAACAAAAGGACACATTGACTAGGAGAGTGATTTGGGCTTGTCACTTCTGGAATAACCATCAGCCTCCTTTTGTCTCTTTTCTTTATATTAACCATCTCCTTTCTGTGGTTACAAAAGTAGTTGTTCTGTATTACATGTTTGTTACCAGTAGAAAAAAATGATATCATTCCAATCATGGTACATTGTCTCCAGCTACCTAAAGGCAGATTACAAAGAGAAACATACTTGTTGCTGCTTTCCTACAAGTGACAAGAACCACAAAATCTGTCAATTTAAATAGCATCATAGAATCTGAACTCTGTATTTTAAAGAGGATGAAGAAAAAAGTAAAGGGCCCAATTATAACAACTGGTCAGTCAGTTCAATCTGGGTCCACAACTCCCTCACTTTAGCAGAGCATGCTACATAACACTAACTTTTCAAAGCTAAGGTTAACAATATTATGACATAAGTAATTCCACTCTTCCCAGTCTTTAGCTTATATTTTGTGTGCCTACAGGACCACCAAAACAAGCCAAGGGATTCTACTTGAAATTGTTAGGTAATCTCTTTATGCTGTTTGCTTTGACATATATTATTTTTCAAGTATATGCTTTTGTCTAGATTAGATTCTCACTGTGGTAAAAGCACATGATCTAAAATTTTCTCTGAATGATCTGTAAAGCTTTTGGTTCTGTAGCATTAAATATATTTTCGCTGTTATGGAACGGATCTCTAGAACCTTTTTATCTCTCCAGTGTATCTATTACACAGCTCTCTGTGTTGCCCTCCCTCAAGCCTCTGGTAACCATTGTTCTTTCTATGGGCTACTTTAGGCACCTCATGTAAGTAGGATAATACAGTATTTGTCTTTTGAGACTTCCTTATTTGACTTAGCACGGTGCAATCAAGGTTCGTTCCCTTTGTGCAATGAACCAGAAATTTCTTCCTTTTTAAGCCTGAATAATATTTCATTGGATAGATAGACCACATTTTGTCTGTTCACACTTTGTTTAGGTTGCTTTTACCTCTTGTCAGTCTTGCTCCTATGAATGTGGGTGTGAAAATGTCTCTGAGATCCTGCTTTCGATTCTTGTAGTACTTATATTTTAATTTTTTGAGGATACTTTGTACTGTTTTCCATAGTAGCCAGACCATTTTATATTCCTATCCGCAGTGTACTATAGCTCCAAATCCTTATAAATTAATATTCTGTTTTTATAGTAGAATCTGAATGGATATAAGATGATATCTCTGCATTTTCAATCTATATTTCTGTGATAATTAGTAATATTGAGCACATTTTCAAATGCTTATTGGACATTTTCAGAATATCTTTAAAGAAAAGGCTAATGAAATCTGTTGCCTGTTTTAATCAAGTTTGATTTTTTCTTCAGGAGGGTTTTTATATTCTGGATATTAACTTCTGGGTCAGATACATGATTTGAAAATGCTTTCTCCTTTTCAGTAGATTGCCTTTTTACTCTGTTGGCTGTGTTTATTGCTGGAGTCTTGTTCTTGTTGTTGTTGGTTTTTTTGACACAAACTAGTCTGAAACTCAATATGACTCCCAGGCTGGCCTCTAAATTTCAATCCTCCTGCTTCAGCCTGATGGGTGCTAGGATTACAGATCTGTATGTGTCGCTGTACCTAGATGGTTTTGTCATTTGATAACCCCAAATTGTGATGTAGTCCCACTTGTCTAATTTTGGTTTTGTTGGTTGTGCTTTCGGTGTCCCAGTCATGAATCATTGCCATGATGCATGTTTTATTTTTATTTTTTTAAATAGTCTGCTGTGTTGTTTTCCTGAGAAAGGACTTACCTTGTTTTCTTCTGACCAGCAACCTTACCAATAATAATGTTTGTTATTGTTTTTCTGCAAAATATTTACCCTTTCTTTCTGTACACATCCCTTCTCACTGGCCTCCTTGAGCCTGCCATATCATCCTTCTTTGTCTCCTTTGGTTCCCTCCTTTTTGTCTTCCCTTATTTGCTCACATATTTATATATGGGCAATGGTTGTATGGGAGGCAGGGGGTGGAGCCAATGAGGGATGAGAATGAGGTAGTGGGTGATTTAAAAAATAATATCACATATGTATGCATTATACATACACACATTTTAATTTACACAGATAATTTATTCTCTTCATAGTAATTATACTTCAATAATCTTCATTTATTTTGACAGTATTGCCCTTATTCAGAATATTATGGTACCAGAGAGGAGACAGTAATTTTTTTTTCCCTTTAGAATTGCCTTAGGGCTTCCTGGTGCTTCCCATGGGCTGTATTCTTACACTGATTCTATAGAAAGAGGAAACAGAACAAACCTGCCTTAAGTACCCCTCAGCCCAGGCCACTGTGCCTGATCTGTATTGTGAGTGTGGAGACACAGATAAAAAAACAATAGTATTGTCTTAAAGCCAACTTGAAAGAAAGAAAGAAAGAGAGAGAGAGAGAGAGAAAGAGAAAGAGAGAGAAAGAAAGAGAGGAAGAGAGAAAGAGAGAGAGACAAGGGAGGGAGGGAGAGAGGGAGGGAGGGAGGCCAGAAAATTCATTATCATTCCAGTGGGTTTTACAGACAGATCTGAGTTTGAATTACAGCATCTATACGTTAGTCTCATCTTGAATATCAAAGCATTTCCTTATCAAGTAGGTTACTAGCATCTACACTGTACAAGTACAGATTAAGAATCCTTGGTAACATAGCTAGTTCAGAGCCTGTTTGAGCCTCTGTCTCAAAACTAAATGGATAGATAGATAGAAAAATGGACAAATGAGCAAAGGTTTTAATGCTGAATTCAAAAGCAATCTTTTTAATAATAGAATACTTTTATTTTTTTCAGAATTCCATACAATGTAATTTGATCATATTAACCCCCTCCCAATCCAAAAAGAATCTCTTTTTTGAAACATAGGACAAGAATATTTTAGATTTTTTTCAGATTTTGAAATATTTGCACAGATATTAGTCATTTGTTGCATTTATTGTAATGTTGATGCTGTCTGTATGATTAATCTCAGATTATATAAGAAATAAAGCACTTGAGTCATATCCCATGCCCTATTCATCGACTATGACTGCCGTGATGAAGTATGGGAGACGGAATGGATTAAACACCAGCAAGTTAGGGATGCCATTAAAGATGCCTTTGCACTGTAGCTTAGGATTCTCATTTGGGAGCTAGAAGTACAATTTACATTTATCCAACATATTCTGTGTGCCAGGCACTACACTACATCATACTGCATATGATGTTCTCATTTCATTTTTAGAAGCCCTTAAATGAATCCTGTGTTGTAGCCATTTTTCTGTCAGCCATAGAAAATACAGCCTCAAAAGAGTGAAATGCAATTAGTATGGGGCTTTTGAAGAGGGGTTTCCCTTACTACTTTCCTTACTACTTTGCACCAGACTGTCCATCAGTAAGATTTTAGAACATGGTTTCTTACATTTATATGCTTTTATCATGCATTTTTTGGAAAAAAATGCCTTCTCACTTTCTGTAGTGGCTTAAGGTAGTTTTTTACCCTTTAATATGAGAGTCAGATATAGGGAACTTTGCTTTAATACCTTGTTTGCCTTTGTTTTAGGATAGTGCATAAAATAATGAATTTCATCATAACATTTTCATACATATGTAGTACTGTACTTTGCTCCCTGCCCCCCATTACCTTCCCTGGTCCTTCTTCCTGCTTGTCCCCTTCCTCCTCCTGATAGTCTCCCTTTTACTTTCATGTCACACATACATATATTTAAATCTAGATTCCGCATATGAGAGAAAATGTGATATTTACCTTTTGTTTAAAAAATACTTCATCTTTGCATCGGGATATCCAGAAGATTCCAGTGACAAAAACCTTACCAGCCACTCACTTTATTAAATGCTTTAAGGCTCATGGTAAGAAGTTTGCTGTTACTAGCTTCAGATATCGTTTAAGGGCCAGTGAATTATTTGTAATACATTTTGACACAGAATAAACCATTAATTATTAACCATTCTTGGGGAAATCCCTGAGCAGTGTAGATTGCTCTACTTGGCACTGAATGAAACAGCATGTGGACATTCCCTGTTACTTGCATATTTTTATTGCTGTTTTGTTTTGAAACAGGATCTCCCTATATCCCCAGCTGGCCTGGAACTTATTGTACAGACCAGGGTGGCCTCTATCTCCCAGAGATCCACCTGTCTCTGTCTCCCGAGTGCTGGGGTTAAATGTGTGCACCACCACACCCAGCTATGTTACCTGTGTTTTCAAGTCCAATTTCCCATGTTGCATCTGGAAGATCAAATTGTAAATCTGAGCTTATACTTGGGAAAGTTGCCTTCTCATCCTCTGCCTAAGGACTCTATACGAGTTTAAAAAGGAAAAGTCCCATTTTCAGCTAGGAAACATATTTTCCTGTTGATTTAGCATCTTGGGCCTTAGAGTGAATGTTAAGAGACTTCACATATATTCATTCTTTTGTTGCCCTTAACATAGGGCTTTGATCAGAAGGAAACAGTTGTTCAGATTTTTCAGGACAAATTTCTGAGGGAACATGAGGCCACCAAATCAAGCCTATGCAACTCCCTTATAAACTGAAGGGTAGCAATTCACATTTTATTTTAGATTATATCCTGTCAGTAAGGTAGCTTCAGATAATGCTTCCCAGAAGATTCAAGAGTTATGCTTGAGTGTGTGTCAGACCTTTATAGTGTATCACAGCTGACACTTAAGCAATACTGAGAGTAGACTGTTAACCCTTTAGAGGCTGGAAAGAAAAATATTTGTGGGGCTGGAGAGATTGCTCTGTGGTTAAGAGGACTGGCTGCTCTTCCAGCAGACTGGGTTTGGTTTCCAGCATTCAGAAGGCAGCTAACAACCATTGGTAACTCCACTTTGAAGAGATCCAATGCCACCTCTGTCTTCCATGGCTATTGCACACATAAGTGCACTTTACATACATGTATGCAAAACATTCACACATGTAAAATAACAATTTTTTAAAATTTAAAAAGACATTTGCATGGTTCACAAACTGTGTTGGCTTAGGAGTTAGGTGACCTGCACTGTCTCCCTAATTTCCTGCTGTCTATCTGGGGTACCTTTAGGCAAATCATGTGATTTCTCAGGAATTAGAACCTGGTAAGCATAAGAAATAAAAGGAAGAGAGGGCCTGTGAGATGACTCTACAGGTAAAGGTGCTTGCTGCCAAGCTCGATAACCTGAGTTCAATCCCTAGGAGTGGAAGGAGATTACTGAGTCTCACAAGTTGTCTTTTCACCTCCATGTGTGTTCATTTTCTCTCTCTCTCTCTCTCTCTCTCTCTCTCTCTCTCTCTCTCTCTCCCGTAAAAAATATAGGAAAAAAGAGAACAGGCCATAGGATGGGTGTCAGCCTTTCAGTGTACTCAGTACCTGATTGCAAGATCACCTGTCAGTACCTTCGGTATTTCAGTGACTGCTGTTTGATAACACAAGAGGTAAAGTAGGCTCTTACTATAATAATCAGTTTAGTTCAGCCTGAATGAAAAATTCTTTTAAGATACAGATAACTAATGGTTGTGGAAGGTGGTTGGTCTCAGTGATTGAGGACTAAAACTGATGAGGAATTTGATTTTGTTTTGTAGATATTAGGGAATTACTGAAGGTTGTGTGACCAACACGAGCCAGGTTTCAACTCTGCTACTACCTGCATGACCTTGGCCTTAAGCAAGTCACCAAACTTTTCTGAATCTGATAGTCCTCTTTAAAAACAAGAGTTGGGCAAGATAATCTTGAATATTGCTTTCCTTTCAAAATTTCTATGAGTTTATAACTTGAAGCAGTGAATTTTATTAAATGATCATAGATTTCTTGAAATCTTGACTATGTAGTGGATCTTTTATCCTGTCAGCAATCTGAGTCCTATTCATAGATAAAAGGTCAACTATATCAGCAATCCAGGGAGAGGACAATATGTTCCATATGCTTTTAATTGCTTTCTAATAACACATTGTATCAAATAGTGTTTTCTTTAAACATTGAAGATTTTTGTCAGAACAAGGTCTAACTGAAAGCCATACTTAAAATTTATTTCAATACTAAATGCCAAACTTTTCTCAAATTATTTGTCCTCTTCCTCTTTTAGTTCTTCTCTAGTTTTCTTATTGTTTTTGCTGTTCAGGAATATAGAAACAATTTTGGGTTGTTACTTTTATCATGAATTTTCCTTACTAAGATCATTCTGAGGATGAAGATGTAGCTCAGTTGGTAGAGTGCTTGCCCATCATATATGAAGCCCAGGGTTTGATCCCCAGCACCATGCAAAACAGGTATGGTGGTGCATACCTGTAATCCAAGCACTGGGGATGTGGAAGCAGAAGGATCAGAAGTTCAAGGTCTTCCTGGGATATTTAATGAGCTCAAGGCCAGTCTGAGATATATGAGACCCTGTGTGTTAGGGGTAGGGGGAAGGAGGGAGAGAATGTATGTGTGATACAAATCTGTAAAGGTATAAATATTTATATAAAGTTATATTCTACCCTCTCCCCTGTAAGAATTTGGGTGCACATAATGTATTTGGGAGGTGATCATAGGAAGCTTCAGAAGAGAAAGAATGTGTAATAGGGAAAGGAAAATTGCTATAGATGTAGAAGACATGTGCAGAAGCAAACAGGGACTATGGAAAACCGAGGCTCTATTCTATGTAGCATAAACCTCAGAGCTTTCATGCCCAAGGGGAGCAGAATGTGGCAGTCATACCCCAGTTCCCATCCATCACTGTTTTCATACTGCTCTAGGAGATAGCAGTAGCAGGAGCATTAGGCTCTATCAAGGCTGTGTGCACAGATGAGTGCTGGTGGGATATGTGCAGGGCTCTGACTGTCTGCTGCTCCTACTCTTGTTGGAGTTTGTTTTATATCGTTAATGCCTCCTTTTACATCAGTCATTTTTTTCCTAAAACACCAAGTTCTAATGAACTTTAAAGTCTTTATTGTATTTTGTACAGAATTATGCGGGTTGTTTGTTCTAATTTCTCACAGTGGTTTGCTCTGCAAGAAGGCACCAGGAGCATATGAAATGTATCATTTCATGAGGGCTGTTACAAGAGGCATTGATGTCATAGTTGCCTGTGTACTGTATAGAAGATTTTTATTTGCTAGGATGTAATATTTCTCCATTATAGTGGGTTTAACCTGGATGCATTGTCAAATGCATATAGTCTAAGCTCAGGAGCTTGCAACAGCCTGATCAACATAGGAAACCTCAGTCTCAAAAAAAAAAAAGGTTTTGTTTCTGTAAGTATATGTTTGAGTGTCTGATGAATGAGTGCCCAGAAAGCTTTTAGTGGTGTATCTCTGTATTGTGCACACATACATTGAGCTTCTCAGAGCAGCTTGAGAGAATCACTACAATGAGAAAACTCTCCCATAACCCCCCCTTTATGAACAGATGGAGACTGTTGGTTCTGTCATTGATCCAAAGGAAACATCATTGCTAACCATCAGAGGACCTTCTAAGCTAAGAAAGTTTTTTATTTAATATTTTTATCCATTCTTTGAAATTTTCCTACATATATGTAATGTAGGAATGTATGTAATGTAACAGCCTCCCTGTTCTCTATCCCTTCAACTTTCCCTGGACATGTATGTAATGTATCTTGGCCATAGCCTCCCTGGTCTCTGTACCTTCAACTTTCCCTGGGATACCTCGAATACATCTTCCTCCCAACCCCATGTCCTCTTTTGAAGAAAAATTATTATTTTTATTTTATGTGTGTGAGTGTATTGCCTGCACACGTTTAAGTGCATTCATGCCATGCAGTGCCTGAAAAGGTCAGAAGAGGGTGTCAGATCCCCTGGAACTGGAGTTATGGATAATCCTTAGCTGCCATGTGGGTGCTGGGAATCAAAGCCAGGTCCTCTGTGACAGCAGCCAGTGCTCTTAACTGCTGAGCCATCTCTTCAGCCCCTCATGTCCTCATTTTAAATTTACAAACTTCTGAGTCCAGTTAGGGCTGACTATATATGTACATGGCTGTGGGTTCATCAATTGGGGTATAGACAACCTACCAATGGCTATCCCCCAAATTAAAATGACTCTCCTCCCCCAGGAGCCATCAACTGCCAACAGGTCATCAGCTAGGGGGATTATTAGTTGGATAGCCAGAATATACAGAAAGGAATATGAAAATATGGAGGATTCAGTTCTCTACGAGTGTGTTTTCCTGTGTATATGAGGAAGGCCAAATGGGTACATACCTACACAGAACTAGCTGAATCTGAAGTATTTGGGAAGGTGTGTCTTAGAAGGATCTGGGCTTTGAAAAGCCATTTGCAATAAAATGTGAAACTTGAACAAGATATTCTGAGTTCCTCTGGATAGCATCCCTTGATTAGGCAGAGCTTTTGAGAAACTTTTCAGAAGACTAGAAATAGCTCCATGTGGCCTGGTGCTAACCCTGGTTCACTTTACTCTAGATGGCCTTTAGTCTGAAGAGCAGCAGGGTGCTGGTACCTGTGGGTGCTTGCACATGCTGTAAATGCTCTTTCCCTTATTGCGCACCTGATTAACTGGGGCTATCCTTCAGTATCTAGTTTAAGAGGCCTTTTTTTCAAGAGATGCTGCTACTTGTCTAATATCTATCTCTCTCACTAGACTCTAAATCTGAGGAACAACTGCACTGTGCTATATACTAGGCCATTGTATTGATGCCAAGGATCACTGTGCCACCTACATGACAGGTGCTCAATAAATATTTGTGGAATGGGTAAATGAATGAATAACTAAATTATCAACCATAGTATAGAGTTGGAAGAGAGCCACAGGTAGGGATTGTCTGAATACTATAGCTAATTTCAGGGTTTGGCAGTAAAAAGCAAGTCTTTTGTGCCTTCTTTGCTTATATTTGAGTCTATGCATAAAATATTTCAGTCATATTCAGTGTATACAGAAAAATATCACAACATAATTACTGGTGATACCACTGTCCATGGTAACCACTGAATTAGGACATGGCCCAAAGCAGAGGAATTGGAAGATTGGAAATTACCACAGATTAATTCAGTAATGAGCAGTCTTCCTAGTCAGGGGCCCCAAGAATCTTCCAAAAGAGCAATTTGATTCAAATTCAGAGGACTTTAGATCCTCCTCACAAAGGAAACTCCTGTCTCCTCAGTAGTATTGATTCATATATTCTTTAGGGTAGGATAACTGCTATAACAAACAGCCCCACAAAATAGGTGACTTACCATAATGACAGTTTATATTTGCTCATGTAGTGTCCCAATGGAGGTGTATCCTGGGTGGATAGTCCCTTCTTCAGATAATTACTTGACAACCTAGTCTCTTTCCATGTTGACACTCTGACTTTCTTAGATTCATCAGTGTAGGGTCTGGCCCCCTGCATGCCCTTCTCTCTTAGTGCTATAGGCTCTCAGCCAAGAGCTAGCAGGATCTTGTCAGTTACAAAGCTCAAGTAAACAACTTGACCTTTAAGCTAGCTGGATGTTGTCAGTTGCAGTTCCGAAGTAAACAACTTGACCTTTACAGACTTCCTCAGTTTACATCAGGTGTGTGTTATGTGGCTAGATGTCTCCTGAGAACCTGAACTTTTAACCTCCTGTAAAGCCCCACCCTCAGGGTATATAAGGCTTGATGCCTCTCAATAAAGTCAGTCAGTCATTCTCCTTTCCTCCTACCTAGTGGGTGTGTCTGTGTCTCTGTTTTATATGTGCATCATTCAGTCCGCAGCCCTCCACGATCCAGACTTGGTCAATGAACGAAGACAGGACACTACACATCAGGTGATAAGAAAAGGGATAACATGGTGAAATTCAGAGGAATGTGTGTGTGTGTATTGTTTCAGCTTTATCGAGATGCAACACAAATACCATGCAGTTCGCCCACTGAAAGTAGCCAAGTCTGTGAGTTTTATCATATTCCCAGAGTTGTACAATCGCAACTATAATTAATTTTAAAGCATTTGCAACATTCCCACTGAATAAATCTATCCATTATTAGTTATTCCCCTTCCTGGTTTCCTCTGGTTCTCCTTCCTATTGTTAAGCAACTATTAATCTACTCTGGCAACCCATTGGTAGTTATTTCCAATTCCCCCATCTCACTCTGTAGCCTTAGGAAACCAGTACTCTTTTTTTTCCCCTTCTCTATGACTTTGTCTGTCTTGGCCATTTCCTCTAAATGGAATGATACAATACATGTTGTTTTATGTGTGACTTTTTATCATGTGGCATGTTGTTCTTAAGCTTTTGTACATTTCATAACAGTTCTTAGTCACATTTTAGACACCCTCCTCCATTCATGCCCCCCCACCAGACCTCATGCATGCCCTTCCCTCCTCCTCTCCCTCCCAGCCAAACACTCCCACTTTCGCCACCTCCCCCCTGGTAACCTCTGTTCCCTATTATCCTCCTCTTTCAGACTCTTTCTTTCTCTTTACTGCCATGTTTCCTTTCCATTTTCCTGACTCCTGCTGTCCCATCAATATATATATATATATATACACACATATATATATATATACACATATATATATATATATATATATACACTCACATATAAGTGATTAGTGCTACAATCTGCAAATGAGGGAGAACATAACGTTGCTTAGTTTTCTAAGCGTGTGTTATTTCACTTAGTATAAGTCTCTAGTTCCCTCCATTTACCTGCACGTTTCATAATTTCATCTTTCCTTACCACTGAGTAGAATTCCACTTCATAAATGTACCACATCTTCATTATCCATTTGTCATTTGGGGGACATTTAAGTTGTTTCCATTTCTTAGCTATTATGAAGAGAGTACCAATAAACATGGATGTACAGGTGTCTCTACAGTCGAATGAGTCCTTTGGGTACATGCCAAGGAGTGGTATATCTGGATCATATGGTAGATTCGTTTTTAGTTTTTTGAGAGTTCTCCACACCGATTTCCATAGTGGTTACATGAGTTTGCATTCCCACCAGTAGTGAATGAGTGTTCCCCTTTCTCCACATCCTCTCCAGTGTTTGGTATCTTTAGTTCTCTTCATCTTGGCCAGTCTGACTGGGGTAAGGTGGAATCTAAAAGTGGTTTTTATCTGCATTTCTCTGATTACTAAGGACGGTGAACACTTTTTAAGGTGTTTCTTAGCCATTTTTATTTCTTCTTTTGAGAACTCTCTGTTCAGGTCTAGAGGCCATCTTTTTATTGGATCATTTATTTTCTTGTTTTTTGTATATTCTGGATATTAATCCTCTGTTGAATTTGTAGCTGGTAAATATTTCCTCCCACTCAGTGGGTTTTCTCTTCACTTCTTTTGTTGTTTCTTTGGCTGTACAAAAGCTCTGTAGCTTAATGAGTTCCCACATGTTGATTGTTGACCTTAATGCCTGAGCAGCTGGTGTCCGAATTAGAAAGTCCTTTCCTACACCTATATCTTGCAGGGTACCACCTATGTTTTCTTTTGGCAGTTTCAGAGTTTCAAGTTTTATATTGAGTTCTTTTATATATTTGGAGTTTGACATTTGTGCAAGGTGAAAGATCAGGGTCAAATTTGATCTTTCTGCAAGTGGAGATCCACCATTTACTCATGGTGCTGTCTTCCTCCATTGCCTGTTCCTGGCATGTTTGTAAAATATCAGGTACCTGAAATTGCATGTAGTCATGTTTAGGTATTCTATTGTGTTACATTGATCTATGTGTTTATTTTTGTGCCAGTAGCATGGTATTTTATGACTATAGCTCTGTAATACAATCTGAGATCTGGTGTGGTGATTCCCCCCAGTATTGTTCTCTTTTTGCCCAAGATTGCTTTGGATATCTGAGGTCTTTTGTATTTCCACATGAATTTCAGGATGACGTCTTGTAGCTCTGTGAATAATGTTGTAGGTATTTTTATTGGCATTGCTTTGAATCTGTAGATTGCTTTTGGTAAGATAGTCATGCAGTATTCACAATATTAATTTTACCAATCCATGAGCATGGTAGGTCTTTGTTTCCTAGGGTCTTCCTTTTTTTCTTTAAAGATTTAAAAATTTCATTGTAGAGATTTTTAATGTCTTTGGTTAGGTTTATTCCTAACTACTTTTTGAGGTTATTGTGAATGGGAGGGTTTCCTTGAATGCTTTTTCTGATTGCTTGTTATTGATACATAGAAAAGCTACTGATTTTGGTAAGTTGATTTCATAACCTGCCACTTTACTGAAAGTGTTAATCATTTCTAGGAATTTTCTGGTGGAATTTTTGGAATCTCTTATGTATAATATCATATCATGTGGAAGTAGTTGATAACTGTCTTTTCCAATTAGTACTTCTTTAATTTCCTTCTCTTGTCTTATTGCTCTAGCAAGAGTTTCAAGCACTATATTGAAAAGGAGTGGGGATGGTGCACAGCCTTGTCTGGTTCCTGTTTTTAATGGGAATGCTTCCAGATTTTCTTCATTTAGAATGTTGTTGACTGTAGCTTTGTTGCATATAACTTTAATTACGTCGAGGTATGTTCTCTCCAGTCTAATTCCCTCTAGGACATTTTACATGAATACATGTTGGATCTTGTTGAAGGCCTTTTCTGCATCTATTGAGATGACCATGTGATTTTTTGCCTTTAAGTTCATTTATATAATTTATTGCATTTATTGTGTTACGTATATTGAGTCATCTCCGCATTTCTTGAATAAAGCTGACTTGATCATGGTGGATGATCTTTTTGATGTGTGTCTTTATGAGGTTTGCAAGTACTTTGTTGAGTATCTTTGCATCTATATCTATGAGGGATATGGGCCTATAGTTATCTTTTTGTTGTATCTTTACCTGGCTTTGGTATTAGAGTGATACTGGGTTTGTAGAAGGAGTTTGGAAGTTCTCCCTCTGTTTCTATCTTTTTGAGTAATTTAAGCAGTATTGGTTATAAATCTTCTTTGAATATCTGATACAATTCTGCTGTGAATCCATCTGTGCCTTGGCTATTTTTAGTCAGGAGGTTTTGTATTACTGCTTCAATTTCCTTACTTGTTATGGGTCTGTTTAAGCTGTTGATCTCGTCTTTTAACATTCATTCATGTTGTAGCATGCATCAGTATATAACTTGGATTGCTTCCTAACATTCCATAGACTACGTCTTATTTCATCTGCTGGTGGATATTTGGGTTGTTTCTACTTTTTGATCATCCTAGGGAGGCTTGTATAAGCCTGGTGAGGAAATGAAGTACATTACTCCTTCACACGTTCCAGTGGCCCAAATTAAGTCTCATGGCCTCACCTAACTGCAAGGGAAATTGGGAAATAATGTCTGGCTTAGTGATGAGGAAGAAAAAGAAATAGACTGTGGTGAACCTGCGCCAACTTACAGATAAGGTGTAGGAATTAAAAAGACCCATTATTGTGAAGATCCCTGGTAGCATGTCACAGACCTAGACTTCAAGCAGGAATATAACCTCAGATCCTCCTGCTGCATTTGTGCAAGTGGGAAAGCCAACATGCAAAACACTCAGTTATGTCACAGGGCATTCTAGTCACTGTAAGGTAGCCTTCACATATATTTCTTTGTGATCCCCAGGAGACTGGGGAAATTTGACGTGGTTGGAGTACATTAGAAATGCTTCTGCCCTGTGCTATAACTTGAATCCACTTGTAGAGTAGAAAAACAACCATTCTGGCTGTGGGCATTGTTCACATGAAAACACAGGTTGTTTCTAATTGTTCCTTTCTCTTCTGTAAATATGAGGCATCTGGCCAGCAAGGGAGGGCACCTGCTTTCTTGTGGCAGGTGTGTATCTGTCAGAGTCCAATCAGGAAACAGAAACTACCCTATGCTTTTCAAATTGAGGAAACAGAACACAGGAAATTGACTGCACAGGCTGTGGAAGAGTGGAGAAGCTGAACAGAAAGCCACGAGGCGGCCTAGCAATCAGCAGCAGAAGAAAACTGCTGCCGCCCTTTGGCTGGAGGGGCTGGAAAAGAGGTGATGTTACTAGAAGCCAGGTGCCAGGGTCACCCGGAGCAATCTTAAGGCAGCCTGCTGGGAACGGAGTTGTCTGTTCTTTTCTTCCTCTTCATCCTCTGGTTACCTGCCTGCTAGGGCCTTTTGCTGACTACTGTCAGGTGACCATCAGGAATCTGGAGACTCAGTCTCTGCAAGAAACAGAGTAGGGAAACCTGGGAAGTATGTGACAGCAAACAGACCCATCACTGGTCCCTTGGAACACTTTTAGATACATTGCTTGTCTTCTATCTAGTCTTAACCCAATTTTATCAAGGCATAATTTATAAAGAACAAAATGTTCATGAGTGTGGCCAAGTAAACACAGTTATGAAATTACCATCACAAAGAGGTAGAATGGTTTATCCAAGGAAGTTTCCTTCTTGTCCCTTCATAGTCACTTTACCAGTCCAGCCCCAATTTGGATAGTTTTGATTAATCTCTAGCTCCCTAGCTCTTTTTCTTGTAGTGCCCAAAATGGTATATGCACATTAGTGATTTAATTCGTTTTCTATTGTGTTTATTGCACTTGTGTTTTTGATTTTTTGTTTCTGTCCTTCCTCTTTATTTGTCCTCTTATTCCTTCTTCCCCTTTTTCCTTCTCCTCTCCCTCCCTCCCCACTTGACACACACTATATTTATATAAATGATATATTTATACTAGTTGCTTTTCAGTTTTAAGTTCTTGTTTGCAGTGTTTTCTTTTGTGGTAGGGTTTTACATTGGAGTTGGCCTGGAACTCATGGCAGTTCTACTGCCTCAGCTTCCCACATGCTGGGATTATATACAAGCCTCCCCTCACTCCTCTCTGTTCTCGTCAATTTCAGTATAGTCATCCCGGGGTCAGTACAGTGGATATGCTGTATCTCTGTATCTTGATTATTGGGTTACATTTTCCTACTTCTCTGCATATCTCATAATTTTGTGGTACTTTGGACATTTTATCTAAAAGAACTGGAGTCTGAGGTATAATTTTATTTCATTTGTTATTGCAAATATTGAAGCCCTTGCATAGGTCTTGTGATTAGTATTTATGACTGTTTTTTATGGTTCTCCTAGAGAATAGCTGGTTTGATGGTGGATTGCATTTTTAATTTGATTTAGTTCACCTGTGATTATCCCAACCCCCAACCTCCTGTCCCTCTGCTGCCTTTTCTGTCTTGTCAATATTTGAGCAGGAAGGCCTGGGGATTGCCGTTTCTGATATCCTTGGATTCAGTACTTACAGTACCTAGAATCCAAGTGTTGTGATTAATACATATAATAGCTTTTGGTTTCTGAGCTTCTCTTTTATTGTGGCTTTCTTCTCTAAATGCAGGGGATGGAGTGGGGCAAGAGAATTGTTAGTTCAAATGATTTGATTTTTTATGATTTCAGATTGCATTCTCTTCTGTCAACTCATGCTGTCGGCTAAAGCAAATCTTTAGCAGATTCATTCCTTGTCTTTGTGAAAGTTTCTCTTACTATTGTATGCTCTCTTCTTCAGTCATCTTCTTAGACCAGGCAAGAAAGTGTAAAAATTGTCAGGGGTTCTGGAATTCAGTTCACACGTGCTTGGACTTTCTAATTGGAAGCAGAAGTTTTAATTTATTTTTTAATATTTATTTTTATTTTATGTGTATGAGTATATTGCCTGCATGTGTGTAAGTGCACCCGTGTCATGAAATGCCCTCAGAGGTCAGAAGAGGGTGTCAGATCCCCTGAAACTGGAGTTACCAATGGTTGTTAGCCACCATGTGGGTGCTGGGAATCAAACCCAGGTCTACTGCAAGAGCAGCCATATCTCCAGCCCCAGGGAGTCTTTTATAATGTTTTCAGCAGATGCAAAACTAAGTTTATTGTAAAAAGGACACTTGTCTGATGATACACTGTGCTTGTTGGTGCTCAGGGCTCAGGATGAAAAGTTTACTGAAACCCAGTCTCCTACTCTACAAATTTCCTCTGATGGAGACATGAGATAAGAGAAGATGCACAGGCAGACAGGATAATTAGTGGCAAATCATTGTTGAGCAAACCTGTAGCTCATGATAACGCTGTAAGTGAGCAAAGTCCAATGTACTTTCCAGATGAAGAACTGAAGCAGAGCCCTGTGTGAAAACAAGCAGAACTGAGCACTAGATGATTCCTAGTACAGTGTTCTGTTTTTATGCTATGCATGTTATTGTATCAGATTGATATATTTATAATATTTTATTTTGAAAAAATAAAATTTGTTTTCTCTAACTCTGATCCCGCTTGAATTCCAGAAGTAACCTCTCTGGTCAATTTGGCATATATCATTGCAGACGGTTTTCTGTGAATTTGCATACTGTTAAAATGTCATTGTGTGTAGGTTTTTAAATGTTAGACAATACCAGAGGTGTTTTGTTGTTATTTTTTCACTAAGTCATCAATGCATAGAGATCTTTCCATGTCAGTACACCTTATTTTTCTGTTTTTCAGTTATTAATAGGCAATCATTAAACACCTATTGTGTTCCAGACTCAGTTTTGTGCACTGAAACTCCTTAGTAAATAGACTGAGAAAGAAATCTCAACCTCTTGAAGCTTACACACTAAAATAGGGAGAGCCAATGAAAATAAGCAAAATTATGAAACCTGGCAAAGGTAATGCAATTCAGCAAGGAGTTTAGCGTTTAGTTGTGTGCTTGGAGAAGACCTTATTCACTAGAAAGTGACATGGAAGAAGAGTCAGAAAACAATGAGGGAACATGTTATATAAATATATAGGGAAGAACATTCTCGATAGATCATCACATGGAGTAGCAAGGGAGCTTGCAGAGTAAGTAGTTGATGGGAATGTAGATGGTAAGAGATGAAGTTGAAGAAGTAGCTGGGTACCAGGTCTTAGTGTTATAGACCGTTGGGAAAAATGCCACTTATTCTTAGCTAGGAGTCCCTTGAAAAAAGTTTCTCCTAGTTTGAGAAAGTCTTACTATGTAGCCCAGACTGGCCTCAAACTCCCACCACTTTTCCTGCCTCAGCCTCCTGAGACCTGGGATTAAGTGCATGCACCACCAAACCCAGTTTGCTCATGAAGAGTTTAGTGTCACCACGTGACCTAAAAGTGGAGCAGTATCACTGACTTCTGTGTTGAGACTAGCAAATTAAGGGAGAACCAGGGAATGACAGTGGCTTGGGCTAGGCTAGAAATTGTGAGAGTCATGAGAAGTGGATCATTTTCAGATGTGGCTAAAAATAAAAACCAATTGCATCTACTGAACGAGGAAGCAGTGTAAGGGACATCAGGCATGACTGAAGTTTCTTGGCCTGAATAATGGGTATATTGAACTAGTCATTAAACAAGATGGGGAATACCGCAAGAAGGACAGGTGTGACAGCATGATCAAGTGATCATTGATGTGTTGAATTTGAGATATTAGACATGCAAAGGAGACTCTCAGATGGCAGTTAGAGATATAAAACTGGAGTTTAGGGGAAAGGGCTGGTCCAGAGATAGAGAGAGAAATTTGATGCTCAACAGACTATAGATATCATCTGTTATAACCAGATGATATCACCAAGGATCTAGTATACTTAATAAAGAGATGAAAGGGTGAAGGGTTGTATCTGGGGACACTCTAATATTAAAGGACCAAAGAAATAAGTAGGAACAAGAAAAATCAAGCTGTAGTAAGAAAATCAGTCTAATGTGGTATACTGCTGGTCAAATGAAAGAGAAAGGAGCCACAGTTGTTAATACACAGACAGTTTAAATGTATGCATAGATCAGATGGTCAGATAGGACAGGGACTGAGAAATGCCGAACAAACTTAACAGTAGTACAGATCTACTGAATCAAAATATGCAGGACAAAAAGTACTGATGTCTGAGTCTCATCTCCTGAGATTCATATTTAATTGGTCTGGGATATACCCTGATTCCTGGGCTTTTATGGACCCCTAGATGCTTCTAATGAGGTTAAGACCCACTGTCACCTCCATTCTCTTTTTGTTGCAAAATGGCCTTATCAGGAACAGATGTTGCTGACTGATTAAGCACAGGAGTTTTTATCTGTAGGCTTGTTTCTGGATACTTAGGATCTGAAAACAAGAGGCATATTTGACGGCTGATTATTAACCACTAAAGGCATTAGCTATTTAGCACCTGCCTCAAAGTGGCTTTTAAGCTTAAAATCTCTTTACTTTTCATTTTTTCCAGGTACTTGATTTTTCTTTTGTTTTATGCATATTCAAAAGATGTTTTGATTTAACAAGGGTAAGTTTCAAGTTAATAAAAAATTTGAAGGCAAATCTTTATATAACTGGTCCAAAAAACAAAACAAAACAAAACCCTGAACAACTGAGCATTTAGGTGAGTTAAGTACATTATTTACAAAATTCTTATCATTTTACACCTCAGAAGTTGGCTAGTCATAGATGTAGAAATTTTTTACCTCATGAAAGTTTAATCTCTTTCATATCCTTGCCCATAAATATTGGGAGTTATTTAAATGCTTTAGTAAATTTGAATGGATTGATATTTTTAGCTCTTTAAAAATTAAAGAATATCATAGTAGACTTACAAAAAGTAATCTGTTTTCAGTCTGGTTAAATTAGATTCTATGTGAGAAAGAAGAAAATCAAATATATTAAAATAGAACCAAGGTAGGAAATGGAAAAAGACAGAATGGAAATACAGGCTTAATTATTACAGGCTCTCAGAAGGATGCCAAGTGTCTAGATTAGCCTTCTCTACCTGGGTTGAGTTCCAGCAAGAGAATTAAAACCTAATGCTCTATGGCATCCATTGTATGAAATGAATCAATTTCTCTCGTGTGTGTACAATGGGGCTAGCCATTCACCATCTTTGGGTGAATGAAGAAAATAGCCATTCAAATTAGTGAAATAATTTTCTCTAAGGTTTAATTCTACTGTGGACCCCAAGGATATTTAGGAACTAATCTGTCGTCTTGGATGATGCAGTAGATTTTGAGTTTTCCTGAGGTATATAACCTCAGGAAATAAAGCATGAAAGTCTATTCTAAATTTACCAAGAAATTAAGAAGCATAATTGCTTTATTGATTTACTAAAATAAAGCTGCCAGGTGGTTCACGCTTATAATGTAATCCCACAACTTGGGAGGCTGAACCAGGAGGTTTGCCAGCAGGTTGAGGTCAGCCTGGGCTACGAAGTGAGTTTCGGGTGAGCTTGGGCTATAGAGTGACCCTGCCTCAACAAAAAATGAAAAGTATTCACTAGAATAGTTATTAGCACAGCATAAACAGCACCACCTTATATAAATCCCAGCAGGAGATTTCTGAAGAATGTAATGTATATACTTCCACTCTTTTGCCTGTGTACATGAACATATATGTTAATGGTGCTTATTTCAAATAATACGATCGTGCTTTTCATTAGCATTTCCCCATGCAATGTTATGGATATTTACTTAAGAATCTGCTGCTTTTAATGGCTGCTTAGTATTACATTGCATGGTTGCTATACACTATATATATTTCTTCTTTTAATGGACACTTGAATCATCTCCAATTTTTCACGGTTATAAACAAGTCCATAATCAATATCATGTTTGAAAAATTCTTGAGAAAATTGTATATTTTAAATTCTAGAAGTGGAATTGTTAAGTGATTATTTATATTTTTGTGTAAAATTTCAAAAAATTTTCAAAAGTAGGGAATTCTGTGATTATAGGCAAGGCTCTTCATAGACATAGACCAATGGGAAGACAGTTGTGAGCCATTATGTGGGTGCTGGGAACTGGACTCCAGTCTTCTGCAAGAAAAGCAAGTGCTCTTATCCACTGACACATCTCTCTAGGCCCCACTGACCAGTAGGTCATACAAAAAATATAAGAGCCTCACGTACTGGCATATCTGTACCAGCACTTGGGAGCAAAGATGGAAGGATCTCTTGTGAGGTTGAGTGAGCCTGGTCTACATAGTGTAGTGAGTTCCAGGGTCTGCCATGGCTACATAATGAGAATTTGTGTCAAAAAGAGGGAAGGAGGAGAAATACATAAAGAGATTTATTATTAAAACTGGCTCAGCTCATGTTGTTATGGAGGCTTAAATGCCCCATTAAAGCTGTTTGCAAGATGGAAACTCAGGGAAGCAGTACTACAATTAAATCCGAGTCTAAAGACCTGGGAATTGGGGTTGCTACTGTTGTTGTTCCTGTATTATGAAAGCCTGGAACCAAGAACATCAATGTCTGAATGTGTAAAAGATGGTGTTCCAGGTCAAGGGGAGGGAAGGAGGGACATAGATTGAGATCGGGTGTCCCCTTCCTTTAATCTTTCTGGTCTACTTGGACCTCAGTGTGTTAGTTGTGTAACATTGGTGAAGGTAGGTCATCTTTGGTTGGTCTACTAAGTTGGATGCTAATCTTACCCAGGCACTCTCAAAAATGATGTGTTTACCAAGAGTCTGGGTATCCATTAGCCAATTCAAGTGGATACATAGAACTAACCATCATGATAATGAATCCCTATGGACCCTTTGAATAAAGGACCCTTGAATAATTATTGCAGAGTCATTTCGGTTTCCCCTTTATCCCTACTCCCTTGTACTGCAACACTAGATTTATAGTGAAGCAAAGACATTCTGGTTTGCACATTGATGTTTGAAAGTTAATGATGTCTTTTAGGAAAAAATAGCAACTATTGTAGCATTCTAAAAGGTAATGCTTCCCTCATGCCAGTGTTCTTATTTTCCCAATTATTTTACTGACTTTTTTTACAGTGGGTTTTCCTGTAATCAAGACATAGTCAAAATACTACATTTGAATGACTTGACACTTTTTTCTTTTTAAAAATTAAAAAAATATATATGTGTATGAGTGTTTTGCCTGAATGTATATAGGTGTACCACATGTGTGAAATATCTGCAGAGGCCAGAAAAGGTCATGGGATCCCTTGGAACTGGACTTAGGGACAGTTGTTAACAACTATGTGGGTGCTGGGAACTGTACCCAAGTCCTCTGCAAGAGCAGCCAGCGTTCTTAACTGCTGAGTCATCTTGTCAGCCCAACATGAGTCTTTTAAAATATTTTTATTTTGCTTTTGAGAATTTCATAGATGAGAATTGTATTTGCACTACTTCCATCCTTTCTGGTCCCCCTCCAACTCTTCCCATTCCCCCTGACTCATTTTCAGTTTCTTTTTCTTTATTATTACATATGTATTATTCATACATACATTCATAAATATACATATATGTATAATATACTCAGTCCATTTAGTGGTGCTCAAGTGTACCTGTGTTTAGGGCTGTCCACTTGGGATTAGATAACCTCTCAGGGAGCTAGTCTCTGGGGAAAACTGATTCTCAATCCCTTAGCATCCATAGATTGCCTGTAGCTCTTCATCTTGAGGTGGGACCCCATGAAATTTCTACTATCCACCTTGGCATATCAACTGGTTTTGGATGACATGACTCTTGTCTTTTATTATATTGCTTTTTTCTTTAACTTTTTTTTTCTTCTGATTTATTTGTTAAAAATCCAGAAAGGGATCTACTATACTTTTATATGAGATTTTACGGCACAGATTTTTAAAATTACTTATATTTTTTTATGTGTATGAATGTTTTGCCTGTATGTATGTAAGTGCACCTGTGTCATGCAATGTCCACAGAGGCCAGAAGAGGGCATTGTACTCCCTTGAACTGGAGGTGTGGAATGTTAGCTGCCATGTGAGTGCTGGAAATTGAACTTGGGTCCTCTGCAAGAGCAGCGAGCACTCTTAATTTCTGAGCCATCTCTCCAGCCCCTGATACAGATCTTAAGCAGTTGATATAGTGGAAAAGGAAGTATTGCTTAGAATATTTTTCCTTACTGACAATCATTGAGCAGAACAAATGCTTGTGAATATTCTTTTTTTTTTTCCTTTTTGATACGGGGGTCTTCCTATACCCCAGCTTGCCTGAAACTCTCTTTGTAGACCAGGCTGGCCTTGAACTCACAAAGATCAGCCTGCCTCTGCCTCCCAAATGCTGGGATTAAAGGCATGTGCCACCATGCCTGACTTGCATATGCATGTTATTAGTTTTGATTTAGGTAGTTATGATCTTATAACATGTATTTTTCAGGAGAAACAGCACAGGTGACCGTCAGAAGGCTCTTCAGGTCATGCTACAAGTTCTGCAGAGCTGTGAGCATCCAGCCCCTGACATGTTTTGCCTTTGTGGGAGGATCTACAAGGACATTTTCCTGGATTCAGACTGCGAAGATGCTGCAAGCCGAGACAATGCCATTGAATGGTAAATGACACATGCAAGCTGTGTAGAGCTCAATCACATAGGCTGAGCAGCCTCATCTGTTCCCTAGTGTGTGTGTTTGCCTATATACTAGCAATGATAAACCCGTTACAATAAATGTGGTCTAGGAGTTCCAATTCTGAGACAGGGTCTCACAGTCCCTGTTCTGAGACAAAGCCAGCTACCCTTTCCAGAATCTTGTCCACTACCATTGGGCAACATCTTTTCCATGAGCTAATCATGCCTTCCCACCTTCATTCAACAAGTGTTTATTAAGGACTTACTTTGTGCTAGAGACATTTTAGACGGCAATGCAGATGCAGCAGATATGAATTCTTTATTCACATTTATTTTTATGTATATGAGTGTTTTGTCTACTTTGATATTAGTGCACCACATACATAATACAGAATAGGGTGTTGAATTCCCTGAAAGTGGAATTAGGAACGATTTTTAGCCACTATGTGGGTGCTAGGGACCAAACCCAGGTCCTCTGGAAGAGCAGCCAGTGCTCTTAACTGCTGAGCCACCTCTCTAGCCTGAGACATGAATTCTTCTCTTATGGACCTTGCCTTGATGGTAAAGAAAGTCAGTGAGCAAATAATGTAAAGTGTATAGGTATAGGGTGTCAACTGATGGTGAGAAGTTAGGGAGGGAGGGAGGGGGAAAGGAGGCCCTTAAGAGTACTCTGCAATTTTAATTTATTTTGTTGAATTTTTTGAGGTGCTGGAGATCAAACCTACGGCTTTGTGCATACTAGGCAATTACTCTGTTGCAGAACAACATCTTCAGCCTCTAGTTTATTATTTTAAATAGGGTAGTTTGTTAAGGAGGTAAAGATATGAAAGTAGTGAGGGAGTGGGTTACACATAATTATGGAGAAAGTGTTCCACACAGGGAAGAGCAAGGCCTAAGATAAATAGGGAGAAATCTTGTCAGACACACTTTTAGTGATGGTGAGGAAAAGGCAAAAGAAGAGCAATGTGAAATGAGATGGAAAGATGTAAGTCAGAAGGGACATCATTGGATAGTTCTTAGCAAAGACTGATGAGCTTTGACATGCACTTTTAACAGGAGTATTCTTAGTGTTAAGCAAAGAATGTATTTTAAGGAGTGTCTCTGCTGTGGAGTGTGGCATGCCCATACTAACCCTTTAAGTTAGTGGGTTCAGATAGCAACTCTTTCTGATTTCTTGTGATTCTGTGGGCTTTTCAGGAAGTTCCTCTGTTGGCCTCACCATTTAAGTTACTGTCAGCTAGAGGTTTAAGCAGGGCTAGAACATCCAAGATGGCCCTGTGTATATTTGGCAGTTGATGTTGAGAGTGAAGGGGAGCACTACCAGACTTGTTTCGGCTTAGACTCTGGACCCAGCTGAAGTCACTTCTGCTGCATTCTGTTGAAGTAAATCCCATGATCTCCTGAAATCGGAAGGGTATTCTGTCTCTGGGTGGAGGAAATGGCAAAGTTGTATTGAGAAGGGAGGTGTTTGTGACTCTTGTGTTTGTCTACCGCGGGGAGAAGGAGAAAAGGAAGGGAGAGGTGAAGGTGACTTGAACCAGAATAGTCATGATGAGGATAATAAGTCAGAGTCTGGCTATATTGAAGATGGAGCCTATAGCCCATGTCATCTATTTCCATCAGAAGAGCTCTTGACATCGCTCTGATGTAATTCTGTTTGTGCTTCCTCCTCCTCTTCCTATGTCTCATTCTCTTTCCTCCTTTCCCACATTCCTCTCCCTCTCTTCCTTCACTTCTCTCTTCCTCTTCTCCCCTATCCTTATATAATATGAAGGGGTCTGTTCTCTACAACCTTTTCCCATCCACACAGTTTTCTGGGAATCCCAGCCACTCTCATACCTTAGAACCTGGGATCAACTTCTCTTCCCAGGCTATGGCCCCACATCAGTCTGTTGCCTGCCTGTTCTACCTAAGGTGGTGTTGGTATTTAAGAGTTACCATGTTGAAGGTTGAAGTAATTTCTTCCTTTTCACAAGGTATGGCTTCCGATGTCTTACTTCTGATTACCATTCTTTGCCCAACTAGGCTTAAACTATTGGTCAGTTTGATAACTTTGACTCACTTGTCTTCCCATTTCTAGCCCTTCTGTGAGTCTTAACTTTGCTCCTTGTTTATCTTTTCCCATTGTTCTAACAGCACCTTGTATGGGATCCCTATATGGTGTCTCTTTCAGTTCATCTTTGAGAGATGTACAGCTTATTCCTCATAAAGCTCAAAGTCTACTATGGATCCCCACTATATGGTACCTAAAAAGTCCAGACTCTTAGATTTTCATTCTAGACACTCTGAAAACTATCTAATCCTAGCTCTGTTTCTCATTTCCTGGTGTATGTTCAACTGAGAGAAGTTCTATGGGAACTCCCCCAGCTCCCATCTCTGCTCCTTCCACTTTCTATGTCAGGGCTTCTTGTTCCAAATCACTGCCATTATATTCTGACTGTCTTCCTGCTGCATTTCGAGTCTCTAGAGGGCTGTGTTTTCTTTGAGCTCCTCTAGATTTGGATGTATGTAGTTTTAGGATACTTCTTACCTTCTTCCTTATATTTATTAGTTGTTCAAGAACTTTTTGTTTGAAGCAGAGTATCTCTATGTACTCCAGGCTGGCTTCAAACTTGGATCCTCCTGCCTTAGCTTCCTGAGTACTGGGAATACAGGCAAGTGCAATGGCACCTGGGTGTAAGTTGTGTATAGATTGTGGAAGACAAGGACCTTTCTTTATTGTTACTTAATCCCTAGCACTACCTAATGCACTACGTAGTAGAGAGGAGTGACTCAGGTTTCTTTTTCTTTGGGGCATTTTTTTATTCTTTGAGAACTTCATAGATCAATATGATGTATTTTGATCATATCTACCCCTGGCTTCCTCATTTCCAACACCTTTTGAACTCCCTCCCAACACATCACACTCTCAACTTGATGTCCTTTTTTAAAACCCACTGAGTCCAATTAGTGCTACCCTTGTGCACATGGGAACAGGGCCATCCACTGGTATATGGGCAACCTGCCAGTGGCCACACTCTAAAGAAAACTGAGTCTTCTTCCCTCACCTAACAGCCATCAACTGCTCATTGGCAAGGGGGGAGGTCTTGTGTGCTCCTCCCCAATCCATGTTGGTATGGTGATTGCCTAATCATGTGCAGATAACCACAGCAGCTGTGAATTCTTGACTGATTCACAGCAGGCCTCTCCAGCTTCTGGCTTTTAAAAAAATGTTTTATTACTTTTATTCTATGTGTATGAATGTATTGCCTACATGTATGTGAGTATACCCATCATACAATGTCTACAAAGGTCAGAAGAAGGCGTCAGACTCCCCTGGAACTGGAGTTACAAATAGTTGTTAGCCACCATGTGGATGCTGGGGACCAAAACCAGGTCCTCTGCAAGAGCAGCCAGTGCTCTTCACCACTGAACCTTCTCTCCACCTCCAGTTTATGGTTTTTACAAATGTTCTGCCACCTCTTCCTAAGCCTTGGGGGTGAGAAATGATATATATGCCAGTTTATGTTTTGAGAAGAAGAGAATGTTTGATATAGCTAAAAGGATAAGTTGCCTTCCCATTCTGGAGGTCAAAAATGCAAGCTTTATGTCAAGAAATCATTGCCCCTGGCTCCTCCAAGAAAATCACAGGAATTTCTCTCAACCAACTCCAGAAGGTAGTGGTAGTAGGTACCAAATTCAGCATAGTCTTCGGATCATGGCACTTTTGCTCTGATGGGATCTTGGAGACCATCTTATCTAGAGCCGTAAGTATGCATGTGGCCCAGAGAGGTAGGTATCTTGTCCAGAATCCCAGGAATGTTTAGTGGCACTTTTGAATCTACAATCCTGACTGGAGTTCAAATTAATTTTCCTTGAGTAAGTCTTGTTTGATTTATGGGAAAGGAACCCTCTCTGCCCTTTTCTTAGTAAAACTGTTTTTTGAGACATGGTCTTACTCTCTGTATGTAGCTCAGGCTGATTTTGAGTTCATTGCAGTCCTCCTGCCTCAGGCTCTTGAGTTCTGGGAATATAGAAATGAGCCTAACTTTGGTTTTCATTGTGAAAAAGTGAAGCAAATCAAGGAGGATATAAAATTTTAAGTGTAAGAACATCCAAGAATAGGAGAAAGGTTGGACTTTTGTTGAGTGGAGTCAGAATCAGTTTGTTGGTATCCTCTGGTCTGTTTAGTGGTGTTTGTTTTATTCTCCCAAAGCCCATAAATCCAGATTTCGACTGACTAAATGATAACATCTCTCCTTTCAGAACTAATATATAGGGCTGGCAAGATGGTTCAGTGGGTAATGGTGCTTGTTACAGGCCACGTGAGTTTGAGCCCCAGGATCCACATGGTGGAGGGAGAGAACTGTCTCTCAAAAGTTATTCATTCATTCTTTCTCTCTCTCTTTCTCTCTCACACACAAACACAGTTTAATAAAATTGTTTTTTATGTCACAATACATAATTATCAATTTGATTTTAATTTAATGTAGTAAATACCACTTTTAAATTTGTTTTACAGTATCATGAAAATTTATTTTTATTTGAATTGAATTTTGTGGACATAATACAATATATTTTGATCACATTTAGACACCCTCCTTTATTTGCATCCTCCATACCACCGTTCACCCAATCTTATGCACTCCATTATATACATGTATGCATCTATGTATGTATTTAAGGCCTATTGAATCAAACTTGTGTCCCAATGTGTACTACAATATGGGTCTATTGACTGGAGCCTGGTTTACCAACCCAGAGTCACACCCTTAAAGAAGATTGACTGTCACCCTGCCAGCACCTCAGGTTGCCAATAGTTCCTCAGGTAGGGTTGAGGTTTCTTCCCCATTGTTTTTGTCTCTTTGAGGCAGGGTCTACCTGTAGCTCCCGCTGACCTGGAACTTATTATGTAGACCAGACTGGTCTTGAACTCACAGCAATCCACCTGCCTCTGCCTCCTGAGTACTAGGATTAATGGTGTGTGCCACCATGCCTGGCTTTACTTCCCCATTCTTATAAACATCTTTAAAAAGCACTAATATAGCAGCAGTAAATTCTCCTGTTACATGAGTGAAAAAATCACTCTTGCTTTGTAAACTCTAGGTATTAACAAGCCACTTAGACATTTTCATGTTACTGCTTTCTTGATTAAATCATTTATCCTTGTCATAAATAGTCATACCTGTTCATAGAAGAGAAACTTTTTATACAGAGAGAAAAATAAGAATGTTAAAATGAAACTGTCAACCTTTTCTTATAAAAGTGGCATTCCCAGTTTTATGACGCATTCCTTATTCCACTGTGGTAGATTCCCTACTTGTTTCCTGTCTTGTAACTCTGTGCTGATAGTTATTTAGGATCAGAATAGATTCTGGCATTATCTTCATATACAAAAGTGATTATGCATTGTGATATAAACAAGAAAGCAAACAGCATGTAGATAAATAACCATGATTGATTACATTTCTATAAAATAAAAATATCCAGTGTATACTCACAGTTTAACTTCAAATGAGTTTTATACATCAAATTGTGGTCACTTCGGGAGAAAGGATTATAAAAAATTTCAAATTCCTTTTGTATGCTTTAATATGATCTCGATGGTTATCTAGTTATCATGAGCTGTTAGAAGAAAATGAAATCTTGTGATGAGTGAAAACTTGCTAGTGGAAGTTAGGCTGTTGCCTATTATATTTCAAAACGTTATTTGAGTACTGTATATAGCTGTTGATCAGGACAAGGGGAGGGAACTGTAAAGAATTAGAGTAGTAAATATTTTCTTGAGAAGGTAGTTTGTACTGTTATCTACACCTTTGCATTCTAATACAATAAGATGATATAGTAAGAATTTGATGATTCTGTAATGACAGGTACCGCAAAGGATTTGAACTCCAGTCATCTCTTTATTCGGGAATTAACCTTGCAGTTTTGCTGATCGTTGCTGGACAACAGTTTGAAACGTCTATGGAACTAAGAAAAATAGGTAAAGCTGTTTGTTATTACAGATGTTGATGCTTTAGTTATACAAGTTTAGCAGTAAAAATTATGATCAAATTGCTGGGCATGGTGGCATATGCCTTTAATCTCAGCACTTGGAGTCAGAGGCAAGTGGGTCTCTATAGGTTCAAGGGAAGCCTGGTCTACATAGAGTGGTAGGTCAGCCAAGGATATATAGACCCTGTCTCCCCCAAAAAGTTCAAAGAACTAGTGTTACTTTCCCCAAAGAACAATCAGTTACTTTCTGATAGTACACCCGATACAGCAGCCTGTATAAAAATGCCTGTCTATACTTTACCTAAAGTCTTGCATAATATGGCAGAACTAGAAAGATCTTTCATGACTATCGAAAATTCAAATTCTTAAGGTGTTCGGCTGAACAGCTTGCTGGGAAGAAAAGGGAGCCTGGAGAAGATGAACAATTACTGGGATGTGGGTCAGTTCTTCACCATCAGCATGTTGGCAAGTGATATTGGGAAGGCTGTCCAGGCAGCAGAGAGGTTGTTCAAACTGAAACCTCCGGTCTGGTAAGTCCCATCTATATCTTGTCTTCACACATTCCTATGTCTGAACTTGTTCTGAAATGTCTTGCTCAAGAAGTATGGAAATGCACCAGAATAACAACTGCTGTTTCTTCCTCTGATGTTTTCATGAAGACAGCTAGGACAGATGTGGGAGCTCTGAGAGCTCATTGGTTTCATGTGATATGCTATGCATTTGTGAGAAAACATATTGAAAAGTCACACCAAAAAATATGATGTTCATCACAGAAATTGGGACCAGAAGATCAGTAAAGGGAGATGATCAATACAATGATGACATAGCAACAGCCCTAGTTTAACCCATTATTCAGCCATTTAATTATTTTGTTTATTTGTTTTATGTTTATGAGTGTTAATGCCTACATGTAAGTGTACTTGTGTTGTGCAGTACCAGCGGAGGCCCAGGTGTTGGTTCCCCTGGAACTGGAGTTATGGATGATTGTTTGCCCCCATATGGGTGCTGGGATTCGAACTTGGATCTTTTGCAAGAGCAGTCAATTCTCTTAACTCCTGAACCATCTCTTTAGCTGCTATTCAGCCATTTAACTGCTCAGTAAAGAGTACTTAAAAGACATGATATGTGTGCATGATTTATCATAGAATGAGAAGGGCCAGGCACAGGGTCTATTTTTTTCATTGATGGTTCCCAGTCTTTATTGAGGGTCAGAATCGTCTATGTTTATTGATACCCTGTTCCCTTTCTAGCCTTGTGCACAGGCCTGCTTTTCCTCTTAGAACCCCATATCTCTGGACTACCCTCTTAGTTCAGACCCACCCACTGTGTCCTGATCCTATGCAGACCTGCTCAAATTTTCAGTCTAGCTTGTTAGATCTTTCACAGACAGTCCCCACCCCGACCTTGTCTTTGGTGGCTGTTCCCATCTTCACCTTGTCTTAGATCTCTGAGACCAGGCTTCTTCCCAACCACTGTGCCTTGACTCCCCTATAGTCTAAGAAACTCCAATTTCCTCGACCCCACCCCCTGTTCTCCTTCTAGCCTTGAGTACAGGTCCACTTTTGCTCTTAGCACCCCAGATCTCTAGACTAACCTCTTAGTTCCACATGGTGGTGAGCTCTCCAATTCATGCCATTGTTCCCATCCCCTTAAATTGCAACCATCTGCAGCTATTCCTATTGATGCAAGGATAGGTTTTGTGGCCCTTTAATAGGGGTCCAGACCTTTCCAGACTGCCTGAGAGTGCCTGAATCTGACCTCTTCTGAGTGATGGTCATCTCTCCAGATCATGCTATGCGTGCCTATTCCCCTACATTGGGACCACATGACACCCCTCCCACTGCTGCAGGGTTTATCTGCCATTTAGTAGAGGCCCAGACCTTTGCAGACTGCCTGAGAATGCCTGAGTCCAGCATCCACATAGCAAGCTTCCCAAATTGTACTGTGCCTGCTGGCTGATAGGGGCCCAGACCTTTGGAGGAAGCCTGTGAGTATCTGATTGGTGACTGACTTGGGCCTCCGCAGGAACTCCTGAGTAGTTTGGCTAGAGCCATCTGGTCCTTCTAATATAAATTCAAAAGAGAGAACCTGAAGCCTAGACCAACCAACTACCCAATAAGAAGACAGCCAACATCAAATATACAAACAGAATGAGACTTCAGTTCAACAAAGGAAGGCTTGAGTTTCACATGAGAATCACAAACAACAAAAGAAATCCACATGCCAAAATCACAACAAAAAATAATAATATGAAAAACTCAATATGTCCCCACCAAACACCTCCAGTCCTATAGAAGAGTTCTACAATGAGAAACCCCTAGAGATAGTGCAGGACACAGAATTTAAAACAACAATCATAAACATGACCAAAGAATTCAATGAATTTAAAGACCACACAAACAAATGAAAGAACTAAAAGAAGATAGGGATAAACTTCTGACTGAATTCTCAAAAGAGATAGAAATATTGAAGAAAACTCAGGCTGAAATGAAGAAGGAAGTGAAACACCCAATAAGCCAGTTTGAAATGATGGGAGAATGCCTCACCAATAGAATGAAATGGAATTCAGAATATCAAGACCAGGCAATAAAGTTGAAGAATTAGACTGCTCAAGCAAAGATTATGAAAGATTTTAAGAAACACAGGAATAGACCATGCAGGAAACGTGGAACACCATGAAAAGATGAAATTTATACATCATAAGCATAGAGGAAGGAAAAGAATCTCAGGATAATGGTATTGACCAGATTTTCAACAAGATTGTAGAAGAAAATTCCCCAAATTAAGGAAAGACATGCCCATATAAATATAAGAAGCACATAGAACACCAAATAGACAGGACCAGAAAAAAAAAAACTCCCCATGGCATATCATAGTAATGTACAAAACCAAGAGAGAATACTGAAATCTGTAAAAGAAATGCAACAAATCACATATAAAAGAAAACTCATCAGAATTACAGCTGACTTTTCAACACAAACTATGAAAGCCAGAAGAGCCTAAACCAAAGTATTCCCAGTTCTAAATGACCATAGATGTCAACCAAGAATAGTTACCGAGAAAAATATGTCTGTTGACATAGTTGAAGGGGAAAGAAAAATCTTCCACAACATGAATAGGCTGAAAGAATTCATGTCCACAAAGCCAGCCCTTCAGAGAATTTTTAAAGCAATTCAAAGAGCTGAAGAAAGGAACGACTATACCCAAGGGTCAACAGAAACTAAATGAAGGTATAACTCTGGAAACACAAAGTTAGACCAAGAATGCAAACAGAAATTAAAACAATGGAAACGATACACATCTTTCAGAAAGAACTTTAAATATCAATGGACTGAATGCCCTAGTCAGAAGCTAGTTGAATAAATTTTTAAAAATTCCATTTGTTTGTTGTCTGCAAGAAACTCAACTCCCTTTCAAGGACAGATACTACCTTAAGGTAGAAGGATGGAAAAAATATTCCAAGCAAAAGGCACTAAAATACAAGCAGGGATTGCAATTCTAATATCTGACAAAATAGACTTCAAACTAAAACTAATAAGAAGAGATAAAGAGAGTCACTTCATTCTGATCAGAGGAGCAATTGACAAGTAAATATTACAATCATGAGCATATATGCACCAAACTCTGGTGTACCCAACTTTATAAAATCAGTACTACAGGACTTTAAGACACAGATTAATCCCAACTCACTAATAGCAGGGGACTTCAATACCCCACTGTCTCCATTGGACAGGTGCACCAGAAAAAGAATAGATAGATATCTGAATAAAACAATACCATACATCAAATGGACCTAATAGACATCTACCAAATACTTCAATCAAACACCAAAGAATACACATTCTATTCAGTATGCCATGGAACTTTCTCCAAAATTGACCACATACTGGGGCACAAAACAGACCTTAACAGATACAAAAACTTGAAATAATTCCATGAGTTCTATCAGAACACAATGATATAATACTTTAAAATCAAAACAAAAAGAAGCCTAACTATATAAACTCATGGAGATTAAACAACATACTCCTGAATGATGATAAATGGGTCAAAGAAGAACTTAAGAAAGAAAGAAAAGTATTCCTGGAATTAAATGAACAGGACAATAGAGCACAACAAAACTTGTGGGACACTTTAAGAGCAGTCCTAAGAGGGAAGATTATAGCTCTAAGTGCCTATATTTAAAAATCAGAGCGCAAATAATTGACTTTCTATTACAACTCAAGAATCTTGAAAGGCAAAAACAAATGAAATCAAACCCAGCAGACAAGAAGAAATAACAAAAATCAGAGCAGAAATTAATGAAATAGATGCCAAGGAAACAACACAAAGAATCAATGAATCCAAGAGCTGGTTCTTTGAAAAGATAAACAAGGTAAACAGACCCCTAGCCCAGATAACCAAAAGAAAGAACAACTCCAAATCACCAAAATGAGAGATGAAAGGGGAAACACCAGAGCAGACACCAAAAGACCTAGAATATTCTAAGGGAATACTTTAAAAACTTATACTCTATTAAATTGAAAAATCTAAAAGAAATAGATGTATATCTAAAATCATGAGATTCAACAAAGCTAAACCAAGAAGAGATTGACAGCTTAAACATAGTCATATAAGGAAATTGAAACAGTAATACAAAACCTCCCATGTTTATGGATGGGAAAAAATGAATATTGTGAAAATGACCATCCTACCAAAAGCAAGATATCGATTCAGTGCTATCGCAACCAAAATCCTTATGACATTCTTCACAGAATTAGAAAAAAATCCTAAAATTCATATGGAAGCACAAAAGACCCCAGAAAGCTAAAGCAATCCTGAGCACAAAGATTAATGCAGGGGGGATTACTATACCAGATTTCAAACTATATTACAGATCTATAAAACAGCATGGTACTGAAACAAAAACAGACCTGTAGATTAGTGTAATGTAAATGAAGACCCAAACATGACTACATACAATTTCAGCCACCTGATATTTGACAAAGGGACCAAGAATGCTCACTGGAGGAAAGATAGCTTCCTCAGCAAATGGTGCTGGCAAAACTGAATCTCCACCTGTAGGAGAATAAAACTAGATTCTTATTTTTCACCTTGCACAAAATTCAACTCCAAATGGATTAAAGACTTCAATGTGAAACATGAAACTATGAAACTGTTAGAAGAAAACATAAGCAGTAACCTAGAAAATATAGGTATAGGAAAGGAATTTGTAAATCAGACAGCAGTTGCTCAGGAATTTTGGTCACCAATCAACAAGTGGGACACATTAAACTAAAAAGTTTCTGTACAGCAAAGTAACAACCAAGGAAGTGAAGAGAAAACCCACAGAATGGGAGAAAATCTTCACCAACGACATATCTGATAGGTGTTTAAGATCCAGAATATATAAAGAACTCAGAAAACAAAGAATCAAGAAAACAAGTGACCAAATTAACAGATGGACAGTGGATCTGAGCAAAAGGTTCACAAAAGAAGAAATAAAGATCTCTAAAAATAATCTGGAAAAGTGTTCAGTATCATTAATAATTATGGATATGGAAATTAAAACCATTTTAAAATTTCATCTTACCCTAGTCAGACTGGCTAAGA